>VBSM01003204.1:7459130-7567447 GCA_008086735.1 Cheirogaleus medius | reverse complement strand
CAGGCACAAAGCGGAAGCTCTAATATCAGGATCTGTCCCCTCCCTACAGCATTAGCCTGGGAGAGTAAGACCCGGAGCCTGCTCCTGGGTCCCTGCCAACAGCCTTTGTGGCCTCTCTCTGGCCCTGAGCACCCCTCCAACTGACACTGCAGAGGGGGAGTGCTGCCCTCTAGAACAGAATGACTGTGAGGTTGAATAAGCTTGAGGAATGCTCTCCACTCTGTCTTCCCATCAGCACATTAAAGGCTCTGAGAAGGCCTGCAGTGGAGAACCTCACTCCACTTTGTTTAGCCCAAAGTTCTATTTGCCTGTGGAGCTTTTTAGTTTTTGAAGAACATCATATATGAACACCTCCCAAAACCATATTACATAAAAATATATTTTGGGTGATGTTGCCAGATAACATTAAAGGCAAAGATCAGTCTTATGTGACAGGTAAAAATGAATTCAATAATTATAGCTAAAGTGGATCACTTACCCTTCCCACAACTGATCCCGGGACTTCCCGCCTCCATCTGCATCTCTTGCCCAAGCTCCAAGTCTCTGCTCACTGCACTCCCATCCATGGAGCCCTCTTTGATTCCCCCGCCACCAGCGGAATGTGGCCTCTCCTTACCCAAAATCACAGGCATTGCCTCTGCCCCTCTCTTTAGGTACCAAGCACGCCCCATCTGTGTTTAGCTGATACTCTATGCATTCACGTGTCTGGGTCCCATCAAAATATAAACTCTCTGCGAGAAGGGACATCGCTGCATCTCCAGGGCTTCTGGAACCTAGGAGATGTTCACTAACATCGGCCAAATGAAGCAGGATCCCCACATCTCCCACCAGCCTGAGAACTGCAAATTCACAGATGATTCTAGCTGGAAGGGATACTGGGAGTTCATCCAGCCCAACTCTGAATTCACTGCACTTCACTCATGTATTAGGCAAGCATTTCATAGCACCTGCTCTGTGCTAGGCATTAGACTAGGTGTTCATAACACAAAGATGAATCAAGCACAGCCCCTGCCTCTACTAGCAGGGCGGACTAACATGTGCATAGATGGGCTGGGAAGTGGTGACTCAGAGCCTGGCATGTTCTAGACTCATAAGCAATGTTTGTTGAATGACGGAATGAAAGACTGGTAAAATGTGATGGAACACAAGACGTGGTGCTATTTGAGCTGGATCCGGAAGAATGAGGATGTTGCCCAAGTAAAGAAAAGAAGGGGTGTAAGAATATTCCAGGAAGAGGGAGCAATGTACACAGTGGCACAGGAGGAGGGAAGGACATGGTGGGATCCTTGAGAAGCTCTTTGAGGGGGATGGATCAGGTGCCCAAGGAAGAAGGAAAGACATGGCAGGATACGGAGAGGCCAAGGTTGATTACAGCAATGAGCATATGCCCTGCCAAGGAATTTGACTCTCGTCTGCTTCTATGCCTGCAAGGAGGGTTAGTAAGAGCCCACAGGTGTGACCCCTTGTGGCCTCCCTGGCCCAGTCTGTCACGGGGCCATGCCGAGCCATGCAGATCCCCCTTCAGGAAGGAAGGACTTACTCCATCAGCTGCTGGAAGTGTTGACACTCAGCTGCCAGTTCTTCCTGGAAATTACCCCCTACTGAAGAGGGCTTGTCTTGCCCTAGGTCACTTCCCCTCCCCAGGCCAGTCTGCATCCAGTGGGATGGAGGGAAGGAAGGCCTGTTGCCCTCACCCCAACTCAGGACAGCGCTAGAGGGCGCTCGAGATCCAGAGTGCTCCATGGGTAGGCTGAGGCTGTCATTAGGACTGCAACACGGCTCACCCTCTCCCTTTGCCCTCTCCTTCTTCCTTCTCACGAGCATTTACCAATAAACACACTTCATGCTAACCTCCATCCCAGAATTTGCTTCCCAGGAAACCCAATCTGCAAGAGTCCTGGTGGGTAGAGTGAAATACACCCTCCCTTCCAGAACGCATCTGTCTGTGGGAGCCAACATATATTAATCACTCACATTTATTGACCACCCACCACGTGCTAAGCTCCATTCATTTAATCTGAACGCCAACCCTAGGATAGGTATTTCTATCATCTCCCTTTTATACATGAAGAAACTGAGGCACAGGGAGGTTACATGACCTGCCCAAGATCACCAGGCTAGTATGTGGCAGAGGTAGGTCTTGAACCCAGGCGGTCTGGCTCTAAAGCCACACTCTCCAGCACTGCCCTCCTCCTGGACACTCCACTGCATTGGCTGGGGGCAGAGGGACCGTGTGGACAGAACCCACGAGAGTGGAGAAAGGCGAGGACAGCAGAGGGATGGCACGGCGTCCAACCCCCATCACACCCTTGCACGGACTGGGGCTCCAGTGGGGACGGGGCAGACCCAGCCACCGCACGAGTGACTCTTCTCAGGAACTGGGTGAAGTGTGGGACACAAGGAGTATTATTCTGGGGGTCAGGTGACAAGGTAAGGTAAAGAGCTGAGAAGAGGAAATGCTGTATACAGTATTCCCTGTATATATGGAAAGTGGCTTTGGGGACACTGGGACACAGCGTCCTGGGTCAGTTACTGGAGTTTCCCTGCAGAAACAATGGTGGGACCCAGAGGCCAAGAGCAAAACACACGCACAGGTTTCTTTATGAGGATGTGGGGGCTGTTCCCAATCTGAGAACCCCACCCCCAAACCAGGGAGATCGTGTTGGGGCTGAGGTCTTGATGCCTTGTCGGCGAAGGCTTGGAGCCATCAAGGTCTGGACATGGTGGCTTGATGAGACCTGGACATATGGATCATAAGAATGTTCCCAAGTTACTCATGAGATCACTGCGGCTCAGCATGACAAAGCTGCTTGCCCAGGCCACGCATCTGCCACCTTCCCCATCTCAGCTGGCTGTCTGAGGGGCTCAAGAGCATCGTGTTTCCTCTCCTGGTGAAGAGCCTGGCTTCAATCTCGCCATCACATGGGCACACCTGTGCTCACGGTTCCTAGAACCCAAGAGGAAAGCCTCAAAAATTGTGCTAGCATGCTTCACCTCCTTGAATTAAATCTTTCTCTTCTCAGCCATCTCCTTCCTTCTATCTCAGACTCTAGCATCTACCTGCCATCAAAATAATAAAATAAATATATTTTATCATGAATAATTGAAAAAGTAGCAATTTATTAGGAGGCAAAAGACCTGAGTTCCAATTCTAGTTCTTTCTCTATATCCCTGTAAGACCTTGAGAATCTTCCTCCCCTTCTCTATACTACAGGAGTGCCAGTAATAAAACAAGTGGGTTGTCCTGGATCATCCATAAAGACACTTCTGCCTGGAATGTCTCGTAAATTAAGATTCATTCATACTAAGGTGTAAATGACTGCTAACGACGGAAAACATCAACCCAACCTCAGTCAAGAGAACTGCAACCAGACAAAGACCAACATCTTGAGTTAAAGCTGACTAGAAAAAGGACAGTCCTATGGTGGCATTTTTAGCTGCAACAAGCACTGGCCATCAGGCTCTGTTAAATGACAAGGAAGAGAAATTTGCATGGATTGGGCAATTTATGGATGTTTTTCTCAGAACATCGTAAGATGGCAACCACCCCATTGTCAGACTAGGAAGCTATGGCTCACAGGTGACAAGAAACTCAGCCAAAGCTACCCAACCACAGAGCGGCAGAGACCTGAGCTGGCTCCATCACAGACCACTGCATCCTGCCCCCCACCCCATCATCCACACTATGGGCAAGGGGATTAGCGGAGGCCCCCTGCCATCTCCACTTTCCAGCCTAGAAAGATCTCTTGTCTAGTTTGCATTGATTTTTGTGTGTTTGTTTGTTCTTGATGCATTTGCAGAATCTGACATCCTGGCTGCAAATAAGGCAGATAAAAAGAGAGGTCAAGGGAATGGGAGAGGCGGATCCTCTCAGCAGCGCCGGCATTGAAAACGTCTCCTGCTGTCTCCACTCTCATATTTGTCGCCTCCTTACTTCCTCCACGATAATGTTCCAGCCACGTCTCCAGCCCATCCATTTGCAGACCCCTGGCTGGTGATAGGTCGTGAAGGTGACCACAGGAATTGGTACATTCCTAGATATTAATTCCCAGCCCCCCCCCTGCCCTGGTGCAATAGCCACTTAACTAATCTCCCTGCCTCTAGTCTCAATGCCTCCCCCCAACACAGTCCATGAAATGTTACGATATGAAATGCCCTAAAGCGCAACCTGAAAACCTTCAGTGGCTCTTTAATTGCCTTCAGAAGAAAGTCCCTGTGGTGCCCATGGTTTAGCCACAAGCTGCTTTTCAAATCTTAGGTCCCACTGCCTCGTTTATCCTGCTACCCAGGAATATGGGCCTTTCCTACTTACTGGAATGCACAGGGATTTCCCACTCCACGTCCCATTAATGCTTCTTGTTCCCAATCCCCATCCTGGCCTCTTCTGCAGGTCCTAGGCCCACCACAGGGTATCGCTCGTGGACAGCATTGACAACCATGTGCTTCTCATTTTGTGCCAGTGACTTTATCTTTGTCTCTCCTCCTCTACATCCCTTCTCTCCTCACCTCCACCTCTGATCCCAACCCCACTAAAGACTGAGCCCTACAAAAGCAATGGCCTGGTTTAGTGCACATCTGTGTCCCTTGTCCCCAGCAAAGTACCTGGAACACAGTAGGTCTCAGTAAACGTTGTGAATGATGCAGGCCAATTAATAATGATGGTCCCTTACTTAGAACAGCAGCTTGTGTGAACGATCCACTCCTCAGTCAAGCCCTATAAAGACCCCAGGAGGAGAGATTACCTGCCCCATTAGCACAGGAACAAGATATGGCCTGAGAGGGGGAACAGCTTGCTCAAGGTTGCACAGCCCTTCAGCAGTGAGGTTAGGATGACAACTTTGCTCTCCTGCCCAAGCACATTATCTGGGGATTTTTAGTTTACAGAATTGTTCTGTCCCTTCCAGCAATCCCAGCTTCCGTCCCAGACTACTCCCGGGCACAGGCCCTGGGAGGACCTAGAGGCTTCATGGAGATGCCACTGCAAACCCTGAGGGCTCACTGATGCCACCTGTGGACTCACCTGAGAGGGCCCGGCCAGCCGTGCCTTCTGGGCTCTGCCTGACAGATGCCAACTGCTGCTGCAGAGAACACAAGAGGGACCAGAGCGAGGCAGCTGGGACCTCAGCAGCTGATGCTGCCTTGCACTCTTGGCATCTGCCAGGCTGACTTCATTTCCAGATTTTGCACCTGCAGGAACTGAGGATACTTCTTGGCCTATCGGAATAACAGGATCAGGCTTATTAATTTGCAGCCTCAAATCCCTCTTGACAGCTGCTCTCAGCCCCAGGGTCAGCACCCGGGCACCCATCTGGTGACCTCTTGGAAAGGTCCTTTGACACATGTCTCCTCCTCAAATCTTCTTCATTCCTCGCAGTAAGCAAAGAAGCCAACGCTCATCGAGAAAGGTCAAACACCCGCACTGTGTTTGTTCGCGAGGGTGATATTTCACCAAAGAGCAGATGCTTCCTAAATGATAAATAAGAGCAGCAGCTCCCAGCGGGTCTCGGGGGAGGGAAAGGTCTCCACTTCATGTGCAGCACAGGCTCCAGCAAAGATCAGGAAGGAGGCGAGGGCAGAGTTTAATTCATCACGACACACGACCTCGGAAGAGCAGGGAATGGGTACTGTGCCCAGCACGTAGTGTGTCCTCCATGAATGCTTAGTGAGTGGACAGATAACATTATTAGCTACCATTTACTGAACACCAGAGGCACTCTGCTGAATTCTTACATATATTTTCTTATTTTATCCCCATCACAATTCTATGAGGAAATAGACTCAGAGAAGTTGAGCTACTAGTCCACGATCACTCAGCTAAGAAGGGGTGCAGCTCAGGTGCATCTGGCTGCAGGGTCTGAGTTCCTAACCACCATGCTACATATGCTAAAGTGGGTGGGGCCTGATAAACCTGGGGCTGGACCTGAACTCCACCTTGAGCCAAGTAGCTACAGGGCAAGAACTCAGAAATGATGCTGGAGGCAGAGGAGATCAACTGCCTATTTAGCATGGCAGAAACATTGCATACCTTGGAGTCCAACGGATTTGGGTTTGGATGTTATTGCCTTTACTCTCTAACTGTATGAACCCCACAGAATTACTGAGTTTCTGATCCTTTTTATCTCCTCTGTAAAATCAGCTGAATAAGAACCATATTGCATAAGTACCATCAGCATTAAGTAGGACAATCTGTATAAAGGATCGGGACATAGTAGGTGTTTAATAAACGTTAGCCGTTATTGTCATGTCTGTAAGCAGGCACAACCGAGGAGCAAACAGGATGAATAATGAATGGATGGAAAAACTGAAATGACAGACAGGTTTTCAAGATTAAGTGTCCCCAATTGTTGTGAAATCAAGGGCCACCTCCTTCACATCCTCCCATCGCCACAGGCGGTGTGACATCTATGGAAGAGGAGAACCTATCACGGAACACTTTTAGGATCTAAAGAAAAATGTGCAGACTCAAATCTCTCCTCAGGTCTCCACCTGTACACCAAATGAGGATCCCACATGCCTACAAAGCAGGGGCTCTGTGGCCAAGGGTCTCCCCACTCACCTTCCTTCTCAGCTCTTGCTCCTGCTCAGTGCTGACCCAGCTAGCTTCTAAGCAGCATGATATTTATACAAACAGCCGTGGAAAGTTATTGAGCAGTTTTAAGATGAAATGTCATGGGATCAACTTTGTGCATTTAAAAAGATCTTTCGTGCTGCAGACGGAAGACTGTTTAGAGTGGATGGAATAAATTTGGGGGAACCAAGTAGGAAGTTCCTGAAGTCACCCAGGCAAGAGACTGTGGTTCCTCAGACTAGTGGTGGTGACAGAGCCGGGGCAAGTATGGAGATGAGAGATGCTGAGGAGGTGACATTGGCAGGTCTCATGGATGGACTGGAGTGTGGGGTAAGAGGAAGGGTAATGTAAAAAATAAACTGGGGGCTTCTGGCTTATGTAACCAGATAGATGATGCCCCCCTTGGCTGATATGAGGAGGGCTGGATGAGCATCAGACTTGAGGGTGGAGCAAGCCCCTGAGCTCTGTTTGTGGCATAACCATTGTCTGAGAGATCAGAAAGAGTCACCACGGAGGCCTTTCTCGCTGCATTCTGTGACACATCATGGAGTGTAATGGAGTATAACGTGAGTGGGGAAGGGGACAGTGTTCCACTCATGACAGCCTGGTCACCAGGAGTTAGGCTGAGAAAACAGAGCCAAAACTATCACCCTCGCCTCCTGGGAGCTTGGGATTTACACTGGTGGTTTTGGCTTTTCTGCTGGGGGCTTCTGGCTCCACGTGTAATCAGCAGTCAGCACCATGGCCAGAGCCATGATGCTGGTGGAGCCTGCACGTGTAATCAGCAGTCAGCACCATGGCCAGAGCCAGAAGATGACATTAGGCTGGAGTATCGGGGACAAAGGCAGAAAACTGGAGACCATGGCCGCTCACGAGCAGATGGGATCGCTAGGAATCCTGATGGACCTGGAAGGAGACTTCTTTGGTCATTTTCCTAGTGGCAGGTACCCCATGAGATTCCTGTGTTTCTTACTCATACACCCATGGCAGCATCCCAGCCAGAATCTCATGGTCCCGGGGAAGCTCTTCATGCCTGTGAGCCACAGTGTTCTTACCTGCAAGGGATTAATCTGATCTGTAAGAGATCAATCTGACTGGGTTACTCTGAGAATCAAATGAGGGAATGCATATTAAGTGTAACAAATAGCACACAGTAGGCAATCAATAAATGTCGGTTGACATCCCCACCAGCCATCTTGCAGAGCTGACTTCCATTTGGTTTCACCAATTAATCAACACTGACAGAGCCTTCGGTGTGTGCTAAGTGCAAAGTAGAATCAAAAGGAGTGACGGACACGATTTATGTCCTTAAGGAGCTCACGATCCATCAGGACAGAAGAACATGCAAACACCCAGTTCCAGTAGAGGTGACAAAGGGACAGCAATGTTACTGACTGACGGCAGAAGCCACTCTGCCGCTAAGAAGTGGCATAACTTCCTCTAGAGTGGATAGCTCTCCTTTTTTTCAGGAAAACAAAATACCTGGGCAGGTACACTCTGGGAAGAAAGAGTGACCCCACCACACCCACCTGGGCGTGTCTGGGAAGGAGATATGAACCAAAGTGAGAAGTAAGAGATGATTAAGAGCATATGCAATGACCTCACATTGCGATGTTGCGTTGCCTTGGATATAAGAAATATCTATGAAAGAAATGGCAGAAAGTATGAGGGGTGAGGGGAATTTGGGTGGAAAGAAACCAAGAGGAAATTGATCAATATGATGACAGTAAAGCTTCTGGGTAGGGGTATCTTCTAGAAACTGGGTAACTAATGTCCACTTTTAGGTTAATGTCTGTGCCATCCTGCAATATTATCCCCCTGCCTCGCATCCCCTAAACCCACTGCCAGCTCTTTGGGGTCAATGTAAGCACTGAGGTGTGTCCACGTGAGAGTCTACTCAGCTTAGGAAAGACACACATGATGAGAACAGATGAGAGGACAGAGACAACTCTGCAGAAATGGCAAAGTGGGACCAGGAGTGACACAGAGGGGATTAAAGCCCCTTAAAGTCCCTGGAGATATGAAAAGGAAGACTGGATTTCCTACCAGTTATGCAATGGGGATCTTGAAGGTCAAGGTGATCCTTCCAACTGTGCTTAGGACCTGTTGAATAATGACATTTGGGTTTACAAGGACCAATAATATAGGTGTGTTCACCAGGTTTTAACCAGCCTGTGCATACAAACGTGAGGATGCTGCCACTAATAGTCTTAATAGTGCTGAGATTCACAGACCAGGCCCAGTCCACTTCAGCCTCTGCCCTCAATTTACTCATCTGTGAAATGGGACTAATAAAATAATAATAAGAGTACCTGTTAGGATTTTTAGGAGGTTTGGAAGAAATTGGCACATGTAGAACAGTGTTTGGCATATAGTAAATGCTCCATTACAGTAGTCCCCCCTTATCTGTGGTTTTGCTTTCTGCGGTTTCAGTTGCCCAGCATAGAGTACAAAAAGATGTTTCGAGAGAGAATGAGAGACCCCACCTCAGCCTCTTGAGTAGCTGGGACTACAGGCGTGCATCACCACACTATGGCTAATTTTATTTTATTTTTTCTTTAGAGATGGGGGTTTCACTATGTTGCCCAGGCTGGTCTCAAACTCCTGGCCTCAAGTGCTTCTCCTGCCTTGGCCTTCCAAAGTGCTAGGATTATAGGCACAAGCCACTGTGCCTGGCCATAATTTTTATTATAATATATTGTTATAATTGTTCTATCTTATAGTTGTTCGCTTATGGAGTCTAATTTATAAATTAAGCTTTATCATAGGTATGTATATATAGGAAAAATCATAAATATATAGGGTTCGGTACTATCTGCAGTTCCAGGTATCTGCTGGGGGTCTTGCAACATATGCCCCAGGGCTAAGGGGAGACTGCAGTGGTATTACCTAGAGGTAGTAATCATAGTAGCAGCAGGAAGAGCAGTCACAGTAGAACTAGAGAACACTTGCTGACATAGTGACCTGAATCCAAATCCTCCAGTCCAGGCCTTCGCAGCACCATCACATCCACGTTCCGGGTTGAACTGTGTTCCCCAAAGAGATATGTCGAGCCCCTAACCTCCAGCACCTCAGGATGTGACCTTATTTGGAAATAGGGCTGTTACCAACGTAATTAGTCAAGGTCACACTGGAGGGGGCAGGCCCCCAGTCCGACGTGCCCGTGTCTGTATAAGAAGAGGCGGGAGAGGCAGGGAGAGGAGAACCCCACGTGCAGACAGGAAGGCGCAGGGTCAGGGGGCCACGTGGCGACCGAGGGGGAGATCAGAGTGGGGTGTCTCAAGCCAAGCGCGCCAAGGCTTGCTGACGACATCTGAAGCTCAGAGAGGGGCCCAGAGCCAATCCTCCCCAGGGCCTTGGAGAGCGCACGGCACTGCCAACACCTCGATTTCAGACCTGTGACCTCTAGAGCTGTGAAAGAATAAATCCCCGTTGTTTGAGCCACCCAGCTTAGGCACTTTGCCACGGCAGCCCTAGGAAGCTAATACAGGCCCCCTAGAGGCATCTGCCACCGCCATAGGACGCACCCCAGAGAGCCCTCTAAATTCCTGGCCTGTCCAGCCAGAAGACCCCAGCAGAAAAGCCAAAACCACCCCGGCTCTTAGCCATGGCTCGCCCCAGGGGATCCGGCCCTCTCGAGCACCCCACTCGGGAGCCATGCAGGTGGGTTCTTCGCCGTGCACGCCTCTCACGGAGGCTCCTGCCGAGGCCTCCAGCGGTCACTGCTCCGGCAGCAGCGGCAGCAGCCACCTTTGCTCTGGGCCAAGGTGCACCACGGGGTCTGGGGCTGAGAGGGCAGGGGCATGAGACATCCTTCACCCACCTCCAGTCTGCACTGTGCCCTGGAGACCCGAGGGAAGGCTCCAGCTTCTCAGCCCCGGCTGTCATCCCTCCATCAATGCCCAAAAGCCATAGCTTCTGCTGACAGCAGGGCCCAGAGGCCATGGCATCCTTCCACTCTTCTCTCCCCTTCCCTTTCCTGCCACTCAGACAGCCCCCCAACACACACACACAACCACACACACACACACACACACACGTCTTTTTTCTTTTCCTTCCTTAGAACAAATTTAAGCCTTGGAAGTGCTGGGCTGGGCAATGTGGCCGTATCATCTACACCTCGGGGGTACCCATGTTCCGACTCTCACCCAGCCAGGTCATGGGAGCACAAAGGACAAAGGGAGCCATTTGCACCAGAAAATCAAGGAGGGCTTCAGAGAGGTGGCATCTAGACTGCAGTGTCCAGGTAATGGGGAAGACTGGGTGGTCTGGAACACAGGTGTGTGAAAGAGAGCGGCAGGAGAAGAAGCCAGAAAATTAGGTTAGGACTAGTCCTAGAAAACCATGGCGAAGTCTATGTAGTGTCCTTCAAGATGATGTTTCTTAGTCAGCATGGGATATCAGATCCCTGGGGAGACCTTTTTAAAATATGCATACCTTCCCTCTCCACCTTTCTTCCCACTCCACACCACTTCCAATATTTTATATCTGCATTTTGAAAATACGTCCCGTGAAATGATTGCAAATCTCTGTCACAGAGATCAGGGAGCCATAGAAGGTGTTTGAGGGAGGAAGTGGCATGATCCAACCTGTATCTTGGGAAATATCTTTGATGTCTACACCCAACAACACACCGAGGAGAGCCCCATGCATACAGCTCAGTCTGCATGCCCACTGCTAGCCCATTCTGTGCCTTTGTGCAAATTAGAAAAGAGTGCCCTAGCTCCAGCAACATTTTTCAAAGGTTGGTAGATTAACCTGCACAATCCCAAGCAGCCTGGCTTTGGCAGGGCAGGGATGTGGCTATGTTACTGCCCCAGCCAAGGTCCTCATGTACAGAAGGGGGAGTGGGGAAGGAAAGGGAAGTGGGGGGACAGGGGCAGGGTAGGGAAATCTCTGGCCCTGACTTTAATCTGCACCATCAGCTAAAACGCACCAGCACAGACACTCCAGATCACCAGCGTCTTTCTAACACGACAGCCAGAGTGTGCGTGTCCCATTGAGAGTCATGTGGCGCTGCTCCTGTGTGGATGAGCCCACTTGGCTTGGCCTTGCTCTGCCCCAGGAGAAGTTTTCAGAGGTGAGCAAACACACACCTATACCGTGTCCATCCACACACCCGCCCAGCGCCGCACCATTTGCAGAACTCCAATTCCACCCCTCAGATGAAACGATGGTGTCAGATTCAGAGAGAAAGAACGTGGGAATCAGGCCTCTACGAGCAATAGGCAGGTGAGCTCAGGGCTCATCCTAAGTGTGTTCAGGATGAAGCATGCATGTATGTGTTCATCAGTGAATATGTTGTGCTATGGACTCCTCTTGGGTTGTGTACAGCCCTGTGTGCCAGCTGGAAGGCCTGGATTCTCCATAGCCATTCACACTATCTCGTGTAAGTTAGTCTGTATTTCTAATATGAAAAGTATTTCCTGAGATGTGCCACATTTGTGCAGTACACGACCTGAACATCTGTACACAGTGGCTCTGATGGTCCGCTGATAGGTCCTGTGTATCTGGCTCTCTCCCCATAGGACTGTTGGGAGGATCAAATAAGATAAGAGATAGAAAAGCACTTTGATCCTAGATTTTATTATTATTGTTATTTCCACTGCCTTAAAAGAATGTCCCTCCTGGGTCTTTGAATTACCTCTCAGACCATTTCTTTTTCTATCGACTTTGGATCCCCAAGAGAGAATCCCATTTTCAACAACTTTTAGCTGCTGGAGATTTGTGAGGTGATAGAATGACAGTGCTGGAAGGCACCCTAGGGATCATCTCCTCTCACTTTCATACAGATGGAAACTGAAGACACAGAGGTGCAGCAGCTGGCCCGAGGACACACAGCAGGTTAGCGTCAGCCCTTCACCTTGACCCATGTGCATGGTGCTGCTCCCGGGATGCAGGACAGGAACATTATCCAGGGTGTCACAGAAGGTCCCACTGCCCCATCAGGACCTCAGGCGTCCTCTCTTCTCCCAGGCTCTTTCTGAGGGAGCATCTGGGAGCTGAGCAAAGTCGCGGGCTTCCTCTCTACGTCTGCAGCTGAACCAGCGGCTTCGTCAGCAGGCTCAGAGCTTGCCAGACAGGAAGCACCAGGCACCAGGACGAGGGTGTCCCTGCACACAGTATTGGCTGCCTCCCGTGCTCAGAAAACACTTCACACGGAACTCTTGACAGAAACACACCACTTTGTGCAGAGTTCCTGACAAGCTGGCAGGAGAGTCGCAGTAGAAACAAAGGGAGATTTATTGGAAAGAAAAGAGAAGGCGGTTGGGATTGTAGGAGGAATAGAAGCAAAATGAAAAAAAAAAAGGAAAGAAAAGAAAAGAAAGAAAATGGGTCTGGTGAAAAGGTGTACTGGTCAACCGGCGGAGAAAACACAGATGCTTTTGATCTGTCTTGCTCAACAAACTACACCTCGGTGATGCCTTTCTAAACAGGATGGTTTGATCTGCCCACCTTTTAGTCTCCGTGCTGGCGCTGACTGCTAACGAGGAGAGCACAGTTACACTGTGTGTCCTCGAAAATAAGACCTACCCATAAAATAAGCCCTAGCAGGATTTCTAAGCATTTGCACAATATAAGCCCTACCCAGAAAATAAGACCTAGTGATGGGCGTGGCTACGCAGCGTATCTGCACAACCCATGCATTTCTTCGCTGAGCGGTAAAGAAGATGAGCAGCCCTTCTCATCTGCCCCATGAGAGCTCAATTGCTCGACATGAGAGATTGGAGCCAATGGGTCTAAATGAAATAGAGTTGCAAGAAATTCAGGATGGAATTTGGGGTTTGGAGAGTTATGATGATGTTCCGAAAGAATATGACTTAACTATATTTGAATAAATATTGATTTTTGTACCGTACTTAAAAAAAATAACACATCCCCTGAAAACAAGCCCTAGGGTGTCTTCTTGAGGAAAAATAAATATAAGACCCTGTCTTATTTTCGGGGAAACACGGTAGCTCTATTACCATAGAGGCTGTCTTTTGGTGACCAAATTTATGATCGGAAATATCATTATCAGACACCCTATGCTTTATACGAATCTGTGTTTGGCCCATCCCAAAAGCAGATGGTGAATTTCTCCCCACGCAGGGCCCACGTGGCTTTGGGCACCCTTCCCAGCACCTAACGGAAGGCTGAGATTGCAGTAGGCATTTAATGTATTGTTAAAGGGACTTTATTTAAAAACAAAATTATTGGGACGCCTGATCTGAGAAGTCTCAATGTTCTTTCAGGGGACATAGAAATGGAATATTTGAAATATGAACTTGGGCTGAACACCTGGGCCAGGTGAGCAAGGTCTCTGTGTTATTTGATGAGTGGGAAATGACAGCAACTAAAAACAATGACAATTACCATAGCAGGTACCCTCTCTCCCAACAGATCATAGACTGCCTTCTCTAATTTCCAATTTCTCTAATATTTATTTTACAATTTGACAACTATTTATTGAGCACCTTCTGTGGGCCTGGGGTGGGCTAAACCTTTGGGGAAGGAGATATAGAAACAAAGAGAATATGGTCACTGCCCTCAGAGGGATCAGAGCTCAGGGGGCAGATGCACGAATAAAGATACAGTTGACCCTTGAACGCAGAGGTTGGGGCACTGGCCCCCCGTGGCTGAAAATTCAGCTATAACTTTTGACTTACCAAACACTGATCTACTAGTAGCCCACTGGTGACTGGAAGCCTTTACCAATAATATAAATAGTCGATTAACACATATTTTGTATATCATATGTGTTATATGCTGTATGTTTATAATAAAGTAAGTTGGAAAAAAGAAAATGTTATTGAGACAATCATAAGGAAGAGAAAATATATTTACCACTCATTAAGTGGAAGTGGATCATCATAAAGGTCTTCATCTCCAGCACCGTCATGTTGAGTAGGCCGAGGAGGAGGAGGAGGAGGAAGAGGAGGGGTTGGTCTTGCTGTCTCAGGGGCAGCCAAGGCAGAAGAAAACCCCCCCACGTGTAAGCGGACTTGCGAAGTTCAAACCCGTGGTGTTCGAGGGTCAACTGAATATCATACAGTGCTACTACTGCCATCGTCAGGGTGCAAGCAATGTGCTGTGGGAACAAAAATGAGGTCCCTTAAGTTTGCAAAAGGAGAAGCGGAGTTGACGTCACAGAGAATGTGACTTTTGAGTTGGGTCTTGAAAGACGGGTGGAGGGTTGAGAGTGGGCAGGGCCTTCTGGACAGGGCAGTTCGAGCATCGAGGAAGTGCAGGAGGGTGGGCGGGCCGTGGGGAGGAGCCGGGCCCTGAGGGCCCGATTGTGGAGCTGGGGCCCTGACCTTAGGCCCGACTTAGGAGGTTTGTGAGCAGGAGAGCAAGGCTCTTGTGGGAGTATCGGGAAAACACTGGACTGGTGGACACCCCAGGCAGGGACTGCAGGTCCGAAGCTGTTTCCTCAAAAATATTTGAGGGCTGCTGCCATAACAAAGAGTCTGTAAGCAACGCGAGATGCAGGAGATGTACTTGGGGATGAATGACGAGACTTGTTAACCATTTGGATGGAGAAAGAAAGAAGAGGGAAAAAATGGTCAAAAAAGATGAGGTTTCCAGCTCACACAACTGAGAAGCTACTGGTGCTGTTAGCCAAACATGGAAATAAGACTGAGGCTCCAATCCAGGGGAAGAAAGGGTGAGTGCAGAACTGACCCTTCCCTTAGCTGGAGCTTCCCTTGGCAACTCTTTCCTTTCCTCTGCCTGACTTCGAGTAGATACTCCGTTATTAATTATTGCCACCCGCCACTGGAAACGCATGCTCTCTCTTGAGGATAAAGATGTAGATAAATGATGTCTTATAAGAGAGACTCTGCTGCCTTTCAAAGCAGAGACCTCTGCAAGGCAGAAGAAAGAAGATGATCCTCGTTGGAGAAATCAGAAAAGGCTTCCTAGAGGAGGTGGCGTTGGATTTCAGCCTTGAAGGATGAATAAGAGTTCAACCCACAGAAATGTGGGTGTGGAGCATGAGCTGAGGCAATGAGGCACAGTGGCTTGAGGCAGTCTGGCAATACAGGGGGGACAGAGGGGAGTTGGGAGAGGGAAGTAGGGAGTATTGGAAACACCGGTGAGAATCGGTGCTGAATTAGGAGCACTGTGGAATGTCATGCAAGGTTTCTGAGCAGGGAACGACCCTGGACTGCAGAAGGTCATGGCTGTCCATGGCAGAGGCCTGGCGGAGCCGTGGAAGCAGCTTGAATGGAGAAGGAGAAAACAGCTTCCGGAGCTGCCTCTCCGTCCTCACGGGGCGTCAGTTCCTGGGCTCAGGGTAGCCCTCTTCTGGGACCGGCTCAAGGAAAGCTCTCAGAGCTAATAATTTTATGTCGAGTCTTGTGTAAAACCAGGTTGGATTAATTATTGATGCAAACTTAGGCAAATGAAAGCTCCCTCTGGCTTGGCAAGGTTCCCCTCCACAAAATTAGCTTAAGCAGCTCTGGCTGCCTCCTGGGGAGAGGCACGCGCCTGTCAGCGGCTCCGACCCACCCGCGGGGACACGCACATGGAGGGGCTTTGAACCTCTGACTTCAGATCTGTGCCCAGAATCTCAGCAGCGTCCGACGCCATCTGGGCTGGGGGTAGGGAGCAGCCGGGACTACTCGCTCCCAGCCCTCCCGCGGATCCCCTCGCAGCCCGGCCGTGCGCAGAAAACAATATCAGCGATAACAACCTCGCATATTCAATTCCATCCCATTTAATTAAATGGCTTTGGCGCTCACAAATTGCAGCGATGGATGCGAGCTCATGCCAGGCACACATCTGCAGACCTGCGGCACCGCGCACTGTGGAAGGTGCAGCAGAGGCCGGTCACCACCGCGGGGAGAGCCCCGCACCAGGCCACGCCAACGAACAACAGGAATGACAACGCTCCAGTCCGTACAGCCTCCAAGAAGGGCCGAGCTTCATTCACAGACATTGACAGAGGGTCTACCATGGGCCTGGCCCTGTTGTGGGCCCTGGAGACTCAGAGGTGGAAGAGGTGACTTTGTCATTAAAAGACCCAAATTCTCCCAGGATCACGGAGGAGCAAGCAGACAAAGACGTATTGGTGTACTTGGTGTTTTCAGAGGACAGCCCAGCCTGGGGGTGCAGAGAAGGCCTGGAGGAAGCCCCCCCCGCCGTATTGCCAAGTGTTTGGACACTATCCTGAGTGGGTGGGAGCCCCTGGCGCGGGAGGATTAAGCAGGGAGTGAATTTATCAAACACTCCCCGTGTCGCAGACACCATGCACACGCTGAGAACACTGCAGGAAGCGAGACAGTCTCCCTCCCAGTGTCCCCTCCTCCCGTTTCTCCCCAGCCTCCCAGGCAAACGTAAAGCCTACCCGGACAGACCAGTAGGAAGGGACAAAGCCTGGAGTGAGTCCATCGTCGAGGGGGGAGTGTGAATGCAGCGTGAGAGGAGCGATGGGCTTGGCCACGTCAGTGCTCGGGGCGCTTCCTCCACCTGCAAATGGGCACCATGCCCTCCGCCCACCTGGCTGATCACAGATCAAACAGAAAAGGCCAGGTACACAGTAGACGTTTGGCACATGTCTTGAGTGAACGAAACGTGATGGAAGTTCCTGGTCAACTGAAAAGCTCTGCACCACGTAGGAGGTGAGCACTACACTCCAGTCCTCAGGGCGCTGCGTCTGTCTTTTCTGCTGTGACAGACGGTTGGCTGCACTTTACAGTTTACAAAAGGGAATGGAGGACGGGAACAGTGTTTACTGAGCATCCGCTCATTCATTTAGTCAGCAAGTAGTTAGGAGCCAGACACTGTCTTTGGACCCTGTGGTTGCAACAGTGACCCAAACAGACCTGGCCCCGGGCCCCCTACACCTCGTGATGAGTGGAGAGGTGGATATCAATGAAACAACATTACAAGTGAATGCAATTCACCCGCTGTGGCGAGTGCGCCCAGAAAGAGACATGCGTGAGAATCTAGGAAACGTTAAGAAGATGGCCACGAGATGCCTTTCCACCCTGGGGCCTTTGGATGTTGTTCCCCTACCGGAACGCCTCCCCCAGCTCTGACAAGGCTGGTCCTTCCCAGACCTCAGCTTAGATGTCATCTTCTCGGATCAGCCTTCCCTGAACATCCCTCGGGCACTCTCTAGCATGACCCTGCTGTGTTTTCCCCAGAGCACTTGTCATTATCTGATATTCCCTTTGTTAATGTATTTCTTCATTTGTTTACTGCCTGTCTCTGCCTGGTCGACTGTGAGCTGCGTGAGAGTGGGGCCATCTCAGTGTCCCTGGCCTCGGAACAGAGTCACAGCACCGGAGAAGGACAGACAGCCAGGAAGACATGGGGCTGAGATGTCAACCGGTTCTGAAACTAGAGCTTCCCCATCTAGGATGCACTTGGAGGCAGTCACGTGAGAAGACAGGGACTAGCTTTGAAAGAGGTGAGACCTCCTAAAATATACCAGCTGTCATGAATCTCATCTGTAAAATGGGGATAATAATAAAACCTGCCTCCAAACATTGTTATATGATGTGCTTAGAGGGGTCCTGGCAATGTCACTGTCCCTGCTGCTGTTGTTGTTCGGAGTAGTGATTGAGGAGGGGGTGGGGTGGGGTGGAGGTGAAGGCAGAAGTATTGTGAGTTTTAAAACTACTCTCAAAATGTGCATGACTGAACTTGACTTCAAACGTTCCCAAGAGAGATTAACTAATTCTACTGAGGGCTTCCAAGCCTCTTCCTTCTTAGATTAGTAAAGGATTCCTGTGCCTACCCCCAGTGTGACTATCCAATATTTTCTGTGTACCCCCAAATGAAAGAGTGTGATCTGGTAAAACAAACCCAGGGTTAAAGAATAGACTGACGTGGGTTCAAGTTTTGACTCTTCCCTTTGCCATTTGCTAGAATCGGAAGCAGTTACTAAACCTCTGAGTCTTACTTTCTTGGTCTGTGAAATGAGAGCAAGAACCTCTGCTCTGTGGGGTTGCTGAGAGGCTAGAGCATGCTGTGTGGAACCGTATAGCGTTGTGCATGACATGTAGCCCTGCAGCGATCACTGCGCTCTGGGTTTGCTCAGATGGAGAGGGGTTGCCAACGTCCTGAAGTCCTTTTATCTCCCGGATTCATCCTTAATTTCCTGAACGACTTTGGGTCACAATTACACCCGTGCTGAGCCTCAGTTTCCCAGGCTCTAATGCTGGAGTAGCCAATTTTTTTCTAACTTAATTATACCCTCCGAGAAAGTGCCTCATGATGCGTGCACTAAATTAAAACATTAATTAAAATAAAGCATGAGCTCAGCAACAATTAAAACCAGAGAAGAACATATATAATAAAATAATTCATATATGTGTGTGTGTGTGTGTGTGTAGTGTATATAAAGCACACCCCAGCCTCGGTCTCAAAGTCGTCAGGATCCAAAAATGACTTGAAGGTTGACAACCAGGGGCTTGTTCCCAAAACCATGCAAGATATCCAGGAAGCCACAGACTTCCAAAGGAGATGCCCTTTGAGCCTCTCAGGGTAGATGTTTTGAAATGTTAGCAGAATTCAGCTTTTGCCCATTTATTCAGGTAAACAAAGGTGAAATGCAGCCAGGTCTTGGGGATGCAGAAAAATCCCCCCTCAATAAGCAAGTGCTTTTTTATGTGTTGCTCCATGTCAGTTCCTGTGCCAGGCTCTGAGGATGCAGAGTGACAAAGTGGTTCCTGTCCCCTAGAGGAGCCGAGCCCAGTGGCCAAGCAAAGTGATGCCCATGCCAAGCAGAGAGGCCAGGAGCACCCAGTGTCCTCACCCCCTCGTCTGCCCACTCTTCACTCTTTCCAGAAAATCTGTTGCCCTCTCTTCCCTTTGGCCTTTGCTGGGCCATTTCCTCTGTTACGATCACTTTTTGTCTAACAAAACTTTGCTCCTCGCTCAGGGCCTTGCTCAAAATTGCCTCCCCTGGGAAGCCTGCCTGGACCCGCTCAACCCGGCCAGCTGCGTCGGTAGCACTTCACCCAGCTCCTTCCCTCCCCATGGGCTGCGCTGCTGCCTGGGCACAACACGTTGCTCAGCTGCTGGTACGTGTATTTTTATATGGATGCGTCACATAACAGGAAACGTCCAGAACCAAGAGGCACCTGAAAGACAATCTGGTCCACTGCCTGAGAGCCCCAGAGGAGAGCCGACAAGCCCACAGTGACACATGACACGGAATGGAGCCAGGCTGAGATCCCGGACCTCTCAGCTCCCAGATCTGCCACCAAGGTCCCCCAACCCCTCACTGGGTATCTTATTCCTTCAGGTTTTCTGGGTAATAAAAAGAAAGACTGGTCTAGAGGGCAGGATATGAAGATTTAGGTGATCAGATTTTGAACTCCAACATCCCTCCAATGGCAAGCTATGATCATCCCAGGCCCATCTCGATTGAAGGTGTTTTACAAACATCACCTCCTCCAGGAAGCCTTCCTGATTAGCACAGCCCATCCTGAGCTCCCCTGTATGAGGTCTGTCACATGGCCCAGCAGCTCCTAGAGGAGAAATTCTTACATTCCTGGGCTCCCCAATTCTGCTGATCCCAAGAGGGGTGATTCTCCATGAATCAATTTTCTCAACATTTATGCTAAATAGGGCTTGGAGAAAAAACTGGATTCTACATCTGCTCATTAGTTAGTTCTCCAACCTATAAGCCATAAAAGAAAGAGCAGTCAACTCAGAGCCCAGTGGCCTGGGTTTGAGCCTCATTTTCGTCCCTCTTGCCTGAGCCTCTCCCAACTCTGCTCAATTCCCTCATGGTCTGGGTGCTTCCCCCATGAATGTAACAGCCAGTGTCCTGCGACAGGTGACAAGGACATTCTTGGGAAAGACCGGAGGAGCAAGACTCCCAAATGTGCTCCCATTTCAGTCCCAGAGGTCTCCTTTAATCTTCCTGTGGCCTCGTGGACAACACACTAACAAAGTGCATGTGGAGCCAGGCTGCGCTCACATCTTGGCAGGTAAGGAAGGCCTCAGATAAATTTAGGGAGCTACCCTGGGCTTCGCACTTAGGCCGCAGGGGCTCTGGAATCAAAGCACTTGGATTAACACGGCTTTCTTTGGTTCTTACGAAATTAGGCAAAATCACAAATAGCACATCCCTACCCATTCAGCAACGCCCTTTGGTGATAACCTCCACCTGCTTTTTCTCTTAGAACATCTTGCCTTTGCCCTCAGTGATTTTGAAGGTCAATGTTGGTTGGTCGGACCATTCCTTGTACCCGCCTAGCCAAGCAAACGGTACAGGCTAGTGAAGCTCGAGTGTGAGGTTTAACATCCAGCAGGCCTGAATTCCAGCCTTTATTCTGTCTCTTCCTACTTGTGGGATCCAAGTCAAATATCCTAACATCTCTGGGCCTCAATCTCCTCATCTGTAACATGGAAATAATAATAGTACCTGCCTCGTGAGCTTTTGTGAAGATTAAATGAAGAAATCTATGTGAAATACTTAGAGTGTCTGGCATACAGTAAAGTGCTCCATAAGTATCAGCTATTGCCATTGACTATATTGTCATCATTATCTACATCATCGTAATCATTAGTAGTAATAATAGTAGTATTAATCATCCTTATTAATTCAGTGTGCGTCCTACTCCTGTCAAGAAGATAGCTGTCAGCAGAGACCCACACCAAAGTCTAGGTGTTCTTTCTGTGCAACCCTCGGCATGTCCAGGCTTCCACAGTTGTGGAGCAGTAACAAGAGCTCATGTGAGATTCATTTTGGGGCTCTGTGATGGTCATCTATAAAGATACATAAGACAGGCCCTACCCACAGTCTTCTGGGAGCCAGACAAGGACATGACTCAGGGTAACAGATTCTCATGGGCACAGTCACGCATCCTTTATGGCATCGCCCCAAATGCTGCCTCTTCCAGGAAGTCCTCCCAGATTATCTCAGCATCCTGAGTTCTCTTCTGTGAAGTCTTCATTGTCACATGGTTTGAGAAGAAATGACCGTCCTTTACCCTATTATGCACTCAGCTCCACTGAGTTCAAATGGGTAATACTCCAAGAATCCATTTCCTGTTCCTTTGCGATCAATGGGACATTCAACAGAAACTAGATCCAGCTTCCGTTCCTTAGTTCCCTGGCCCCATAATGTAAAATAAAGACGTCTCAACCTGAAGCCCACCAGCTTGGTTTAGTCTCACTTTCGGGGACTCAGATAAGGCACTTCTCTTTCTGACCCCAAAGGTGCCTATCTACAAAACAGGGCTTCCTCCTGGAACTGTTGTGGCGACTACACAGTCTGAATCACAGTAGGACCAGCACCCAGTAGGACTTTCAGCAAGTCATTTGCATTCTTTCCTGGTCCTTCCCTCCAGAAATGCCACTGACTGGTCACACGTCCCTGCAGAGCCTAGACTTCAGGCTGGCTGGACAAGTCACATGCAATTAAAATTTCATTACCTTTACCAAGCAGAGTACAGTACATTTACTAACGTAATTACACTGCAATTGTTGGAGTCAGTGAGCAACGTGCGTTTATGAGGAAGTGTCCTTGACGATTACAGCCCCTTCCCTCTTGGTGATCCAGCGCATCACTCATCAGGGACGTCCTACCACTCAGAGGAATAGCCTGGCTTTCTTGGAAGACAGAGGAGGGTAGGTGCTACGAATGTTTGTGCCCCCTCCAAAATTCACGCTCAAACTTAATCCCCAATGCAGAAGTATTAGGGTGCTTCTCCCGTGGCTGGAGAGAGGTGGGGCCTCTCAGAGGTGATTAGGCCGTGAGGGCCTCGCCCTCCGCCCTCCGGCTGGGGTTGGTCCCCTGTAAAAGGGCTGGAGGGAAGTAGGTGGGCCCCCTCTTGCCTTTCATCCCTTCTGCCACATGACGCAGAGTTTGTCCCCAGCTTGCAAGCAGAGAATGGGCCTCCCCAGGCACTGAATCTGCCAGCACCTCGACCTTGAACTTCCCAGCCTCCAGAATTATGAGAAATAAGTTTCTATTCTTTATAAATTACCCAGTCTGAGGAATTTTGCTGTAGCAGTACAACCAGACTAAGACAGTCGGGGCCCTGGATGCTTTTATGTTCCTCCTTGACCACTTCGGACACGCTGATGGTGGACGGGGAGAGGGGAGGAGAGAAGGTCAGGATGCCCCTTACTTTCCTTCTCCATCCCACGGTCGTGAAACTCCCCTCGCCTTGCTGGGGTGGAAGCTCGGGGTACATGCACGTAAGTTTCTGACGCTCTCGCTCCACACATCCCTCACTGGAGCAAATGCCTTCTCTGCATCCTCTCTGCAAGGCCATTGGCACTCAAGAGAGAAGATCTCGGAATCTGACCTTCAGACGTTATGAAACCTGAAGCAAAGCAGGAAGCCGGCCCTGCCCACAGTCGTTTCTCTAGCAAAGCGGTGTCAGTGCTGAGATCCCAGCGTAACACTGTCACTTGGCTCCAGCAGTGTGAGACCTTCGTTCATGTAATCACAGCTGACACAGACAGAGCACTTTTGACTTTTCAAGCTTTTCTCACGCTGTCTCAACAAGATGAGTTTTGTTCCCATAGTTCGAGGTAGGAACAGAAGCTCAAAATGGTGAACCGACTGGCCCAGGAACGCTCAACGAGGAAGTCGTGGGGCTAGGATTCAAGCCAGGTCCCCTCTGAAGCCTCGCCTGTCCCTGGTCGGGTAGGAGAAACGCGGATGCGTCCGCAGCTCTGAGTGTTCCAAAGGGGACTTCGGCTTCCGGCTCTGACACGAACTAAGCAGCGGGAGGCCTCCTGCAGGTCACTTAACCAGCTCCCCTCCGGTTCTCACTCAAGGAACCCTTCCTAGCCCCCAAAGAATAATGACAGACGCACTGCTGTGACTATTTGTTTGCTTTCCGGCTTCTGCATTAGACCATAAGCTTCGTGATTGCGTTGATTTTGTTTACCAATATATTCTCAGTCCCTAGTAGAGTGCTAGACACATAGAGATGTTTAATGAGAATCTATCAGACAGCTAAATGAATGAATAAATACATGACCCAATAAATAGCTCTCATCAGCTGTGTGAGCTTGGGAAATACACTTTCTGATCCTCTGTTTGCCCGCTGCGAAATGGCAACTCTCATATCTACTTTGCAGGGCTGTTGGGAGACTCAGAGATAAAGTCCACAAAGCACTCAGCCTAGTGCCTGACACATAGTAGGTACTTAATAAACGGGAGATAGTATTATTATCATGTGATGAATTTATACTTCGAGGCAGAATCTTCCTTCCCCCTTCCCTATGCCACCTTTGCCCACAAGGAAATGCAGGCTTCAGAAGCAGAGTTGGTGGAGTGTGTGCCATGTTGCTGGCATTTTCACACGCACAGGAAAAGTCCATTAGTGCCATCCCTGCATATTGGGAGCTGAGCTGGTAATTGCTTTCTCCCCACACTGTGCTCACCAATCCCACTGTGATGGTCAGTCGTGCTCAAACCCCACTCCTGGTTGCCCAGCACTGGCGGTAAGCAGCACCGTGAGAACCCAGTTCCACCATGGGGCATTGATTATCAAGAAAAAATGCAAAAGTGTCCTTTACATCTCAAGCCATCTGATAGTAGCACTTCCCTGGGAGGGTGGGAGTCCTAGCAGCAGCCCCCAACTTGCTGGTTGCCCTTAGGTTAACTGCTCCCCCTTTCTGGGGAGATCTGCTTTTCCATCTGAAAAATGCAGAAGATGACACCCAACCTACACAATTGTGAGAACTATAAGAGATACTATTAACAATGATGTGATGTCAGTCACGGGTACCAGTGATGGAGGGTTTATTATGTGTCACGAACTGTGCTAAGTACTTGGCCTGATCACCACGTCTTCCCAACAATTCTATTAAAATGGGATTATCATCCCTTTAATCAAATGAGAAAATGAAGTCTTAGAGCAGTTAAGAATCATCCCCAAGGTAACCCAGCATTCAAGTAGTAGAACAAGGATTCAAACCCAGGATCTTAACCACCAGGCGATCCTGCACCCTGGTCAAGGCAGATGAGATGAGGTTAGCCCCAAAGGGACAGGTGACCCTGTTGTTCTGTGACACTGGTTCCAACTCTCCTACTAACTTGGGCAAATCATATTTGAGGCCTGGGGCTACCCACCTGTGAAATTAGGGTGTTGAACTAGGTGATATCCAAATCCTTGTTTCCATTTAAACTTTCTAGACTAAGATATTAGAAGTGTGGGGACATTTCTGGACAGATGACTGATGCGACCCCCCTTAAGTTCTACTTGAAGGCAATGCAATGCAGTGTGGTGGGTATGAGAGAGTCAGACAGGCCTGAGTTAGGAACTTTGGCTCCTTCCTGGTGGATAAACCTTCATGTGCCTCAGTTCCCCCCTGTGAGTTGGAGAAAACATATACAACCTCACAGAGCTCTTGTAGGGACGCAAGCCAAAGTCCTCATGCTGGCCTGTGACGTCCTATGACCCAACCAGCCCCATCTCGCAGAACTCATCTCCTTGTGGGCTAACTCTCATGCTGCTCGGTCCACAGGCTCCTGCCTCAGGGCCTTTGCATGTGCTAGTCTCTCTTCCCAGGCACCCTTCCTCCAGACAGCTCCTCGCTCACTCCCTCATCTCCTCCAATTCTTTGTTCAAACCTCATCTTCTCTTGGGGCCTTACCTGACAACCCTACTTAAAATTGAAAACCTCCCTTTCCACCCACCCACAGCCTGCCAAGCCCTCCCCAGCCCCTGAACCTGATGTATTTTTCTCTGTAACCCTTATTACCATCTGACCTGCTGTGTATCGCCTGTCTTTTCCCACTATAATGCTGGCTTCGTGAGAGCCGCAATCTTTGTTTTACTGACCTATCCCCAGTACCCTGAAATAGTTCCTAATACGTAGCTGGGGCTTACTAAATACTTGTTGAATTAACAAGTATTTAGTGTTATGTTATGAATGGGCAATATTATTCAAGGAATAAGTATTCATTCCATTTCTTCTTTTCCATAATAAGTCCTTCCATTAATTGAGCACCTGTTATGAGCTAGGTCTCATGCTAAGACTCTACTATTAATAACAATATCAACATGGGACATCATTTCCAATACCTGGAGCTTCAGACTACTTGATCTGCCCGGATTCAGAGATGGCCTCTCTCTACCTGTCATTTTTCGCATCCCTGGTTCTTCCAAAACCAGTCTCCAAGATGTGTTCAAAGAACCAGTGAGTCTTTTAATTAAAACAGTCTGCTATGATGAATCTGTTATTACAGAGCTTTACCTATGTAAAACATTAATAATACAAATTTCATTTGTTTATGTCAGTGCCAAGCATTAATTTTTAATAGCAAAATGTATGAGTTATGAAAGGCATTAATGCAAACCAAATCACCAGCTGAGGATGAAAAGGAAATCTATTTTTTAGGGTAAGCAGTGGTGATGAAATATTATTGTGGCTTCCAAGCAAAGGGGAAAAAATATTTCTTCACCCTTCAGCAGCAATTAAAAAAAAAAAAGAGCCAGATGAAGAAAGAACTTTATCATCACCTTAACATCAGCACTAAATTGGAGCAGAGAGTTGTCCCTTTTATCCTGCTGGGTCTCTGGTGGCAATTTCAAAGCAAGAAGTTTATGCAAAATTGTCCTAATTACCCATCCCAGTCACATTAATACTTCTAGGATAAAATATTCATAATAATTTGTTACATTTGTACAGCATGATAGAGTTTCCCAAGCACTTTCATTCATTTTCTCGGCCGATTCCTGCAACTCTGTAAGGAAGGAGAGTTTATCCCCATTTTACAGAGGAGCTCACTGAGGCGCCAGAAGGTGAGGTGACAGGATTGGGACTGCAGTTAAGTATTTGATGAATGCGTGAAGGCAAGTGGGAAGTGAAAAGAGCAAAACAGAAGAAAGGGAGGAAGGAGGGAGGGAAGGAAGACTAGCCAGAGGCCAGCAGCAGGAGCCAGGGAGGGGGAGGGAGGAGCGTGGAGATGAGAAGCCACACATCCCCTTTTCCAGATCCATTCTGCACCCTCCTCTGTCCTCCTCCAGGACCCAGGAGGTTCACGGCTGAGGGCGGCATCCCCAGCCTCCCCCCTCCTTGGGCACCGAGCCAACGGGAGGCCTGGCAGGAGGTTAGCAGGGGGGAGGATGGAGGGGCAGGGGCGTTTCTTCTGCCCATGCCGCCTTCCTGTCCCAGCACCACCTCCCTGGCCATGGCTTCACCCCGCCACAATACCAGCTCCCACCAGGAGACCCCTTCCCACGACCCGCTTCTCACGGGGTCCCCCAAGAACCGTCTGTCCACCCCTTGTCCCTTCCGCCCTGGAGATGGTGACGACTTCCCACCGATGCTGGTCTCTGGGAGCCTCCACTGCCCTGTTTTACTCTCTCATCCCTGCTCACCCTGCTGTAAGTGGTCCCTCCAGCAAATACGCTCCAGCTAAACCACCCAGAGTTCACCAAGGGTGGTCTTTGCTGCTTGGAACCTGACTTATACCCCCGTTCTTCCACCCCACTAGTATATTAACAGAGGGAGTTGGATCGCCAGTGTAGATGCTGATCAAAAACAGAGCTCAGCTGTCATCTCCCTGGCGCTTCCCGCCTACTAAAGAGCCTCTCCCAGCTGGTTAACTCAAACTAGTATTTAAACTTACGGCCTCTGCTTTCAGTTCCTGTCACATTGTCACGGTTTACCTGGAACAATTGGAGGCAGGTGCTGCCCTTATTGAGAAGGTGGTAACGACAGGGGTGTTCAATAAGAGCTTTCCAGACAAAGAAGAGGTCAAATACATTGATATTTAGACACTGTATATTAAATTGGTTAAATATTTTACAAATGTATATATGTACCTTATCATGTAACATTTATATGTTTACACATCGATCTGTTAGGTAGATATTATTATCCTAATTTGTAGGTGAGGAAATTGAGGCTCAGAAGCTATGACTAGCTTGCTTTGCTAAGGTCCTGCGGTTACTATCATTATTATCGAAATTCGCCTCCTATGAAATGCTGACTCTTGAGCCACATGCTGAGCAATATATACCATCCCATTTAATCCTCTCAAGATCTTTTGACACAGTTATACTAAATGTTCCCATTTCACAGATAAGGAAATTGGGGCCCAGTTCAAGGGAGAAGGTCTCCATTTGAGTGTAGGTTTAGTGGCTCCAAAGCACATCCCCTTCCTGCGATGCCACAGTAATTCCTACTAGACAAGGCCACTGCATTGTTCCTCTTTATCTCACATGTGGCTTCTGCCATGAAACAAGCAGCACTGACTCATCCTCAGCCACCTCTGATGCTGCAGCGCTCTGGCTCAAACCACTCCCCAGAATCACACGGAAGACGATGCCTTTCCCACTCACTTGCCACAACCCCTCTGTGATGTTCATGTCACATTCTTAATCTCACTGAAGACTGAAGTATAAAGAAAAAATCCTGACATGATCAAAATAATTATTCCTGGGAAAGAATCCTGTGACCCTTTGAGCTTGATAGATTTTTAATTTTTAAAAGTAATACGCTGGGGTTTTTTTTATTTTAAAATATTACGGGGATGCAAATGTTTTTGGTTACATGGATCACTTTTGTTATGCTTGAGTCAGGGCTATAAGTGTGCCCATCACCCACATAGTGTTCACTGTACCTGTTATGTAGATTTTTGCCCACTCCCTCATCCCCCTCCGCCCTGCTTGATTTCTCCAGAGTTTTACTTCCCTCTGTGTATGTGTGTGCTCATCGGTTAGTTCCAATTTAATAGTGAGGACATGTGGTGTTTGTTTTTCCATTCTTGAGATACTTCACTTAGGAGAATGGTCTCTAGCTCCAACTAAATTGTTGCAAAAGGCATTAATTCATCCTTTTATGGCTGAATAGGACTCCATGGTATACATATACCAAATTTTGTTAATCCACTCATAAATTGATGGCACTCGGGTTGATTCCACATCTTTGCAATTGTGAATTGCACTGCAATAAACATTCGAGTACAGGTGTCTTTTTGATAAGATGACTTATTTTCCTTTGGGTAAATACCCAGTAATCGGACTGATGGATCAGCTGGTAGGTCAACTTTTAGTTCTTTGAAGAATCTCCATACTGTTTTCCATAGAGGTTGTACTAATTTGCAGTCCTACCAACAGTGTATAAGCATTCCTTTCTATCTACATCCACACCAGCATCTATTGTTTTTGGACTTTTAAATAAAATCCATTCTAACTAGGATAAGATGATATCTCATTGTGGTTTTAATTTGCATTTCCCTGTTGATTAGGGATGTTGAGCATTTTTTCATACGTGTATTGGACATTTCTCTATCTTCCTTTGAAAAGCTTCTGTTCATGTCTTTTGCCCACTTTTTAATGAAATTATTTGTTTTTTTCTTACTGATTTGCTTGAGTTCTTTGTAGATTCTTGTTATTAGCTTTTTATCAGATGTATAGCTTGTGAATATTTTCTCCCATTCTGTAGGTGATTTATTTGCTCTATTGATTATTTCCTTAGCCATGCAGAAGCTTTTTCATTTAATCAAGTCACATTTATTTATTTTTGTTGTTGCTGTAATTGCCATTGGGATCTTGATCATAAATTCTTTGCCTAGACTGATACCTAGAAGAGTTTTTCCTACATTTTCTTCTAGAATTCTTATGGTTTCATGCCTTAGATCTAAGTCTTTTATCCATCTTGAATTAATTTTTGCAAGTGGTGAGAGAGATGGATCTTGTTTCATTCTTCTAAATGTGGCTATCCAATTTTTCCAGCACCATTTATTGAATAGGGCTTTTTTTTTCCCAGTGTATATTGTTGTCTGCTTTGTCAAAGATCAGTAGGCTGTATGTGGATGGTTTTATATCTGGATTCTCTGTTCCATTGGTCTATGACTCTATTTTTGTGCCAATACCATGCTGTTTTGGTTACTATAGCCTTATAGTATAGTTTGAATTCTGGTAATGTGATTCCTCAAAATTTGTTCTTTTTGCTTAAGATTGCTTTGTCTATTTGGGCTCTTTTCTGGTTCCACATGAAGCATTGAATTTTTTTTTTAGATCTGTGAAATACGATGTCAGTATTTGGATGGGGATTGCATTTAATCTGTAAATCACTTTGGGTAGTGTGGACATTTTAACAACATTGATTCTACTGATCCATGAACATGATATGTTTTCCATTTGTTTGCATCATCTGCAATTTCTTTCCTCATTGTTTTGCAGTTCTCTTTGTAGAAATCTTTCACCTCCTTGGTTAAGTATATTCCTAGGCATTTTATTTTCTTTGTAGCTATTGTGAAAGGTATTGAGTTCTTTGATTTGACTCTCAGCTTGACTGTTGTTGGCGTATAGGAATGCTACTGATTTGCACAGATTGATTTTGTAACCTGAGACTTTGCTGAATTTCTTTACCAGTTCCAGGAGTTTCTTGGTGAAGTCTTTAGGGTTTTCTAAATATAAGATCATATCATCAGCAAAAAGTGATAGTTTGACCTCCTCTTTCCCAAGTTGGATACCCTTTATATCTTTCTCTCCCCTAATTGCTCTGGCTAAGACTTCTAGCACTATATTGAATAGAAGTCATGACAGTGGGCACCTTTGACTTGTTCCAGTTCTCAGTGGGAATACTTTCAACTTTTCCCCATTCAGTATGATGTTGACTGTTGGTTTGTCATACATGGCACATCAAAAAAATAATCCACCATTAACAAGTGGGCTTCATCCCAGGGATGCAAGGATGGTTCAACACACATAAATCAATAAATATGATTCACCACCTAAATAGAAGAAAAAACAAAGTCCATATGATCATCTCAATAGATACAGGAAAAGCATTAGACAAAATTCAGCACTCTTTCATGATAAAAAACCCTCAACAAACTAGGCATAAAAGGAACATATTTATTGTTGTTATACTATCCAGTGGTACAGAGGGAATAAAGTGAAAAGTGAACACATCCCCTCTTTCCTTCTGGCTCCCAAACCCATTTATATATATAATTTATGTCTTTCCTTCCAATTGAATTTTTAATATATTTTATACAAATGGCATTAGGATAAACTGTTCTACAGCCTGATTTTTTTCCTCCAACAATATATGTTGGACCTCCTTCTATGCCAGCACATTTACTTCATTCATTCATTCCTCAAATATGTGTTGAGTACTGCAGTACACCAGGCTCTGTATGAGCTTCCAAGTGCATGCTGATGGGTGAGTCGGACTTCACCATCACCATCACCTTCATCCTGACATGAACTGAGGCCACACCATGTGCCAGGAGCTGAGAGAGACCTTCACACTGAACTTTTCTTATTATAACAACCTATGGCATAGGTACTGTTAATAGCTCCATCTTCAGAATAGGAAATAGAGGTGTAAAGAAGTCAAGTAACTTACACAAAGTCACCTTGTTAGTTCCTGGTGGGCCCAGGATTTGAACCCAGGTAGTCTGATTCCAGAGCTCAGGTTCTCCAACAGACCCACAATGCCTCATGGGTCCTGTCCTCATTGAGTTCCCAGTCTGGGAGGTATGGGTTAGGGAACATATAATAAATGCATATGAAAAGTGCTGTTTAAAGAAGATGAACAGGGTGCATAACATTCTATAGTATATCATATCATAATTTATGTAACCGTTTCCCTGTTGATGGACAATTGGGTCATTTCCAGTATTTCATGATTATAAACAACATACAGTGAACAGTCTGGTCCACCTGGTGTTGTTCAACAATACCTGTAAGATAAATTCCTAAAAGGGGAATTACAAAGGCAAATAGCATTTGTATTTTTATTTTGACAGTGTCAAACCTAAACAACAGACAAAGAGGAAGACTCTCTAAAAGAAAATGATATCTACTCAAGAACGGGCACCGCAATGGGAATATGCGTGAGCGTATTCACAGAGTCAAAGGAAGACAAGGGTTTTTAAAGGAAACCCTTTAGGGAAGAGGGTAAGTCATTTTGAGACAATTATCCTTGGCTACAAGGAACAGTAACAAGGATGGCATCAGTCCCACATTGGATAGACAGCTACTGGGCAGATGTACTGGCAGAATAATGGTTTTAATGTTGTGGTGTCCTTTGTGCAAGGCTGTGGCTTTTACAGAGTCTTTTGTGATAGTTCTTGTTATCCAGCATACATGTGTGAGAAACCTCCCTTTGTGGTCTTCCCTGGCTTCATTTGTCAGAGTTTGACACAAGTGACTCTATTTTGCTTCTGACAACATTCACAATAGATATTTCCAAATTGCCCTCCAAAAAGCGATGTCAATTTGAGCTTCTACATGCGGTATATGCGACTGCCCACGTCCACACAGTCAACAGAATGGGGCATTAGGAATCACTTCGATCTTTAGTGAAAAGATAGAATTTCCTCTTTGCTGTTATTTTCATGTGTTTTCCTCTAAGCATACTTCTGTATATTTATTAACTGTGGTCACTTCTTGATTTTGACTCATTATCTTAGGAGAGAGTGTGATCTAATGGAAAGAACTTGAGACCAGAACTCAAGGGACTTGGGATTTAATCCCAGCACCAAAATTTATGAGCTGGGTGGTCATGAGTATGTTGCAAACCTCCGATTCAGGGTCCTGGAACAGAAAGAGATCAGAGGCTGCAGCGTCTGAGACCACCATGGCGAGGAGCTAAGAGGAGCTCCCACCTGAGGGCTCCGGCACTAAGCTCCCTAAAGGGGTGCAGGATTTAGCCACACTAGGAACTCACAAGCCTAGAGGATGTGTTTGGAATCGAGTCCCTCAACAGTGGGACCTACTGGAGTCACCCAAGTCCACTCTGAGCTTACAACCCATAAACGACATCACTAATAGCCAACTGAAGTGAGGGAAACTCAATTTTTGTGGGTAATCAAATGAGAAAACATGCTTGTCCTTCTTCCTTCTTCCCACTTACCTCCCTCCACCTCAGTGCCAGAGGGGACCTTGCAGGGAAGAGGTTTACGTGAGAGGGTGGACCTTTCCCCAAGTCTCACCCCAACCACTGACGTCTCAACTCTAGACTTCATGGGGTGATGAAGGGGCCTTTGAATCTAATACGGGATTGAAGTTTTAGAAGTAAACAGATGTGACTGTTAATGAACAAAACAAGACTCTTTTAGTACCAAAAGCGACTAGCAGTCCCAGCACCAGCAAGAAAGGGGGGTGCGGCGGGCACAGCTGGCAGCAGGGGAAAGAAAGTAAGGATTTCGTGTTTGCATCCAGGCAGTGAAGACTCTTCGTTATTAGTGAATAACGAGGGGACTGACTCAGCTGATCCTATCTACTCTCCAGTTCTGAGAGTACACAATTTATTCATTCATTCAACACACATTTGAGAAGCACTTATGCACAGAGAGCTGTGCCAAGCTGTAAGACTGCAGAGAGGAAAAGCGTCCTACCTCCGTCCCCTAGGAACTCCTGACCTCTGAGGGAGGCAGGGGTGCGAGGAAAGCCCTCCTCAGGACGTGCTGTAAGTGCAGCACAGACGTGAGCAGGATCCAGTGAGAGGACGGGGAAAGAGGCCTTGAGGAGACATCCCAAGAAAGGTGAACCAAGCCTCGTGTGATGAGGAGGACTCTGCAGGTGAAGAAGTGAGCAGAGAATATTCCAGACAGAGAACAGAGAGCTGCACCCTGGCATGGGGGCGCAGGGAAGCATGGTGCTTGGAGGAACCACAAGGAGCTCAAGGTGGCTGGAGCAGCAGGGTGGAAGGCCGGCCAAGGACCCTGGCTTTGTCCCCAGGGAGTCATGGGCAGGGGGTGTCAAGGTCAGAATTGTATTTAGGAAGATGACTCTGGGTCCAATCTGGGTTGCAGGGCTGGGGAGAGAACAGAAGCAGAACCAATCTCTGCTGCTTCTAACATCTCTAGGTCTCTGCACGCCCCAGAGAGGTGAGGCCAGGGAATCACTCTCCCGGTGTCCACAAGCATAAGCCAGAATGCAACAATGCCCTCTCCTTTGCAGAGGCACCATCCCAGCAGGGGGTGGGCCTGAATAGAAGAGAAGGTGGAGGGAGGCAAGGAGAAAGGCACATGGATGTCACAGCTGTGAATTCCGTCACATTGAATTTCTCCCAGAACATAACACACAGCAGTGCCGATTGGGCCCTACATCCCATGCAGGCCCGACATGGGCTAAGCAACAGTGTCGGGATCTTGAGGGGTCACATCCGCCAGGGGATGCAGGAGGTGAGCACCAACCTTGGAGTTCATGGCAAAACCCTCAAAGGAAAGGAAAAAGCATCACCCTTTTGTGAACACCTTCTTCTCATAAATCATCAATTGCAACTTTAAATGTCCCCAACAATCCCATAAGGTGGAAAACATTATTTCTATTTTATTTGTGAATAAACTGAGATGCAGAGAGCTTGGCTGGCATACCCAACATCATCTCACAAGAACAGAGACACTGAGCCCAGCTTGCAACCCAGGCTGGTTTGTCCCAAAGCCAGATGCCCTCACGTGCCACCCTTAAGACCACTCAAGGGACAGAGGTGAAGCTGCCACCGGCTGTGCCTGCCACTGCACATGGGAGAGATGGCAGAAGAAGAGGCTGAGATTTTCCAGGGTCAATCATTTAGAGCATCTTAGCAACCGGCCAGGCCTTGACTTCCACTGGGCTGAACAGCCGTCCCAGGCAGTGCACATACTTATCCAACACCGACGTGCGGAGAGGCAGGAGAATGCCGCAGTCAGGAGTGCTGCCTGCGAAGCCAGGTGGCCTGGGTTAAGTCCTAGTTGTGTTTCCTTGTGTTTACTTCACCTGCCTGTGCTCGACGCCCTTGTTTGTAAAATAGAAACAGGAATGGCATCATCTCAAAGGGTTGCCACGGGGCGGGTGTCAAATGAGTTGATATACCGAAAGAGCTAGAAAGAGCACCTGGCCCGTGCCAGGCGCCTGCAAGCACTGGCTGCCGTAACTCACCGCGTGCTGGTGGCACGCATCACGTCAGCATCACGTCAGCATCGCGTCAGGCACCAGGGGGACACGGAAGCGAGGGGGCCATCGCAGTGAGGTCTGAGGCAGGAAAGAGCATGGTATGCTCAAGATCCTAAAGTGCAAGGTGGCAGGGTGGGGCTGGAGCTCCCCCATGTGCAGAGAAAATGGCACAAGGAGGGCTGGGGTGGTGTTAGCATTCCCGCCAGGTGGGGGTCTGGTGGACCTCGGGAAGGAGTTTGGACTTTATTCCAGGCACAACAGAAAGCCAGTGAAGAGTTTTAACAGGGAGTGATCTGATTTAAGCCGTAAACTAAGCACTCTGGGTGCTGGGAGGAGAAGGAATCGGGGAGGGACAGAGGAGGAAGTAGAAACACGTGTCATGAAGCTATCTCAGACCTCTGCATGAGGGAAGGCGGGGACCAGGAGCTGGCGGGGACCAGGAGCCAGCGGTGCCTATTTCCCAGGCCACCGGCCACCTCGAGGTGCTTGGTTAGCAGTTTCTCATTTCATCCTCCGGGAACCACTCCCCCCACCAGGGCCAAGGCATTCGCTGCTGCTCCCACCCACCCAGGGTGCAGAGAGCCAACCCTCACATGATGGAACCACTAAGATAAGAAACCAGTCTCGCTCATACATGAGCAAGGCACTGAACCTCTTTAGAATGAATCATAGAAGACCTCCCATCTGTACTCAAAAAACTACTGAACTTGACTGAGCTATAGAAAAAGCCAGCAAGTGCAGCCACACCGTGAGGAAGGTTAATGTCCACGTGCCCCATACTACAGATGAGCAAGTCTAAGCTCCAAGAGGCCACAATGCTGCTAACCATGAGAATTACACCTAAAACCTACACCTTCTGACTCCAGCTCCACACTTGGATTACCAGCAGTGGCTTCTCGTCAATTCCAGGTCACACAATTCCAAGGAAGCCATTCTTGGCTTCTGTGCCCAGAGCCACCCAAGTGGACTCTCTAGCGATACTCTAAAGAAGGATGCGGGTTTTGTTCTCCAAAATTTCTTTAATGTCCTCAGCCTCAACTCATGTGTAACTCCAGCACAAAACCCTTCATGGGGGAAGGAATGGTGGTATTGTCTGCAACAAATGTTTTATTGTTTACTGGGGGTGGGGGGAATCTGGGAACTATAGAATGTGGTCTTTTCCTTCAGATTTCATCAGTTAAGTCACAGCTCGTAAAGAGCTCACAGCATGCCGGGAATCTGTCTGTGCTTCTGTAACGTCTCCAGCCTTTGTCCCCAGCTCTGCTCTTGGAAACAAGCTATGGTCCTACCCACACCAAGAACTCCATGTGGCCACTTCCCTCTCTGCGCATGCTCAATTCTTACCTCCTCTCTCTATTTCCTTGATCCTTTTTAATTCCTCTCCTCAGTGCCCACCCCACATAATTCCTCTTTCATCTTTGTATCTATAAAGTGTCAATAATGTTCAGCTATGCCTGGGTCTTTTGCAGGACAGGGTATTTGGGTCACAAGGACGGAAGAGAAGGGGTATGTTAGTTTCCTAGGGCTGCCATAACAAATACCACAAACTGGGTGACTTAAAACAACAGAAATTTATTCTCTCACAGCTCAGAAGGCTGAAAGTGTGAAATCAAGATGTTGACAAGGCTCTCTTCCCTCCGAAGGCTTAGGGGAGAATCCTTCCTCGCCTCTTCCTCGTTTGTGGCAGCTCCCGGCAGTCCTTGGTGTTTCTTGGCTTGTCCAGGAGACACCACACAGGTTTTGCTCAGCTTCCAGACCATGCTACCTTCTACCAGGGAGCCTGGCAGTGAGTCAGACCCATACTCCTGAACCAGAAAGAGGAAAGTAGTCTCCTATGGCACTTATCAAGCCTTTCCTAGCCAAGACACTCTGGTTCTGATCCTTGCTTCTTCCTGTTGGTGAAAAGAAGGAAGCCAAGTTGGTTTTTAGGGCAGGGAATGCCAAAGATGATGTTTTACCAGCCCAGGTGAGCCTAGATTTAGCCCAGAACAGCAGAGATAATGATAGCTCCAGAGTTCAACTCAGCCCCTTCCAGATGAGAGTCAGTATAGTTCCAAGAAGAAGATGAGAGAGAGAGAATGCATTAGATGGACTTGTATATAAGAGTGTCAAGTTTATTTCCATCTGCCACGGCCCCTGAGACAGATGCACACAGGTGAGCTCAGATGGATAATGAGTTATGCGAGGTACAGAAGGTCTGCCTGGTACCTGGAGTATGCATTCACTCAGGGTGGCCTTGCTGGCTAGCCTGAGATTGAATCTGAACCCTGCACATCCACTGTGAAGTCACCAGCAATGCCCCCCTCCAGCCAGCCTTAGTTTCCTCACCTGTGCCTGGGATGCTGCTCAGATGGCCGTGGCGATCGAATGAGATCGTGTATTTTTAGAATGTATTTATACACCTGCCTTGTTCCAGAAAGGATTCAAGGCACCTATGAGATAAACTAGCTACAGCCCTCAGCACACTGTTTAGCATGTAATAGGTCCTCAATCAATGCTAGCCATCCTTCCAAAAAAAAAAAAAAAAACCTCAGCAATTCTGTCTAATTCAATGTGGAGAGAATGCAGAGGCCAGAATGAATGAGGGAGATGTAGCTATTTTTAGATAAAAGTAGTCTTAATAAGTAGATCACCTATTCTTCCAATAAAAAAGATGATTTTAAAAACTGGGTAGCAATATGAAAAATGTTCTGATGTAAGTAAAAAGGCAGCGAATAACACTGCATATATGCATGAGGCTTTATAAAATATGTGTCGATCTAATGAGATGGAGAAATTTGTACCTTACCTCCCCTCCCAGCACTGAATTCCTTTTGGTGAGGGAATAGCATGTGTTTGGGAAGAAGTGCACTAAATGCAGAAACTAATCTGCTTGACGCAAGGGGAAGACTTTTCTTGGGGCTCCAAAGAAGGATAGCCATGGGTGGGAGAAATTAAGGAGGGAGGAAAAAGAGATAGAGCAGGAAAGAGGCAGAAGACCACATGCTGCAGGGTGCACGGGACCCCCATGAGCCCTTGAGCATCAGTCAAGTAATTAACTCATGAACACTTGTCGGCATGGGGCCTGGAAGTGGCTCACTTTGTACTCTGACCAACGCAAAAACAAAAAATAGAAATAACATGTGCAGACAGGGATCATGGATCACAGGAAAGCACAGGAGGTCATAGAAACTTCCAGAAGTTGTGATAAGGAATTCAAACACCCACGGCATTGGGTTGGAGAATCAGGGACCTCTGCTGACATCAGGGTTACATTGTACACATGAACAGAGAGGTAAAGAAGATGAAGATGGGTGATGTGTTATGCGGGAAATGTTGAGGTTGATTTTATTAAATACTTTTTTTCTGATTACACAGTCAAACAAGTGCATTGTGGAAAAATTTTTTTAAAAATGCAGAAAAGTATAAGGAAGAAAATCATTGCTACAATTTTGGCGTGTGCTAGGTCTTCCTCCCACAGGTGTGTGTGCTGGCATGCATACTTGCATTCTGCATGCACACATTTGCACGGATAATTTCATATCCTTCAGATTTTCTGACCTCTTTCAATCTCTCTACTCAACCACATAACATAAGCATTTCACATGACACTGAATTTCTTCTTTAATATCATTTTTAATGGCTGCATAGTATTCCATGTAATGTGGGTGCATAATCAACCAATTTCTTGGTTTTGGAATTTACTATTCTAAATAATGCCCTGATGTATATTCTGATGCATAAATCTTTGCATATGTACATGGTGATTTCTTCAGAATCTATTTGTAGAAATAGAACTGTAGTGTCAAAGATGTGCACATATTTAAGACTTTGGGCACATTTGATCAAGTTTCTTTGCGCACATTTGTACGTATTTTACATACCACCAGTTGTGCATGAAAATGCCCATTTTATCTACAGGTGCACTTAGCAAGGGGAATGGTAATTTTCCTTCATTTTTGCCAGTTTAGTGGGTGAAAATGGCATATCAATGCTGTTTTAATTTTTATTTCTTTGATCACCAATAAGATTGATAATTTTTCTTGTTTATCAAGTATTGGACCTTTGTAGTTCATCTTTTATGAATTACATATTCATGTCCTTTGTCCATTTCCTTGCTGGAGCTTCTTTTTTTCTCTTGTATACTTAAACTTTAACAATTTGTCTACCATATATGCTGTAAATATTCCCTTGGTTTATATGTAGCTCTTTTAACTTCATTATCCTCCCTTCCTTCCTTCCTTCCTTCCTTCCTTCCTTCCTTCCTTCCTTCCTTCCTTCCTTTTTCTTCCTTTCTTTCTTTATTTTCTTTCTTTCTTCTTTTTCTTTCTTTCTTTTTTTCTTTCTTTTTTTTTGAGATGAGGTCTCACTGTGTTGGCTAGGTTGGTCTCAAACTCCCAGGCTCAAGCAATCCTCCTGCCTCGGCCTCTCGAGTAGGTGGGATTACAGGTGCACACCACCACCCACTGCACTCAGCTAACTTCTTTATGAGGTTTTTGAAGCATGATATTTTTATTTTATTTTACTAAACCTATCAATATTTTCCTTTATAATATTTTTATTACTTAGGTTCTTCCCACTCTGCAATCAGGTAAACACATATTATTTGTTTTAATATTAATATGCTTTCTTTTTTAAAAAAAATTCTTGTTTTTAGTCTACCTAGAATTAAATAATTTATATAAGATAGTGATCTAAATCCATATACTCTAGGGATAGTCAGTTATCTCAACACCAGTTATTGACTGATCCATTCTTTCCACTGATGTGAAATGTCATCCCTATCATGGCATAGGGTCTTTACATAGCCAAGAAGATCTTTCTGTACATTTGGCTGGGTATAAAAATCTTGAATCACAACTTTTTAGCTCAAAATTCTGTTTAAGTTGCTACATATCATCTTCTAATATTTAGTTTTGATTTCCGTAATTTTCTATACTTTGAAAAAATTTACATAGAAATAATTTGTTTCATGAAGGTTTAGAAAAATTTGCCTACTAATGATGTAAGATTTCACCATTTTTGGAGGTAGTTCTTGGAGATTTCCCCCAATCTCTCTCAGATTTATTGATATGTTAGGTCCACTTAGGTTATTTTTATTTTTGCTAGAAAATTACTCAGTTCATCCAGATTATCAGATTCATTAACAGAAATTTTTGCAGAGTATTTTACTTTAATTTCTACTTTATCCATGTTTAGATTCCCTTTGTCTTATCCAATGCTGAATGCTTTTGTTTTATTCCTTTGAATTATTAAGATTGTCAAAGATTGTTGTGTTCATCTTTTTTAAAATATTAAATCTTAAATTTATTCACCAATTCTACTACTTCTCTCTTTTCTAATTTATTAACTTCTGGTCTGAGATGTATTCTATTCTTCTTTCTATTTTCCCTGGGCTAATTTTGTGATTCTTTCCCTCACTTCTCAAGTTGAATGCCTAATTCATATTTTTTTCTCTTTCTTCCCTGATAAGAAAATTGTTAAAAGCTATAAATAATCCTTTGCGTATATCTTTGGCAACATTGCATCAGTGTTGATAAGTTGTATTCTCATTGTTAGTGTTCTACACAGTCTGTAATTATAGCTTGTTTTGATTTGATCGTTGACTAAAGAGTAATTGAAATTCTTCCTTATCTCATCCAACATCCTCAGCTCAACCTGTTTCCTTTTGGTTTCACACTTCTTTTTCAAGCAGACCATGTCTTCTTACTGTCTGACAAGGATACAAAATAGTTTCCTGATTTTTTTTTATGGAGTCTAAAGAGATGCACCTTCATCATAGGTTTTTTCTTTTGATCTGTAATACTTTTTCATGGCTTTTTATTTGCTTTTTTCCTATTGTTCATCTTCAAAAAAAGTCACAGTCTATCTAAACTCTGTAAAAATACAGAATATAAGAAATTTACTGCCTCACTCCCTGTTCTCATGGGTGGTGGCTAAATTTTTTCAGATCTTCTTAAGGAGTATAGACTAAGGTATACAGCTAACAGCTTGGTTTCTAGCAGATAACTCAGCTTGACTAAGGGGACCTCTTCTGCAGTGATGGTGAGTTCCCCAATTCTCTGAATAGTTAAGATACATGGAAAAACTATAATTCCCAGCATACAGTGATATTGTGATTCATTCTGTGTCCATTCTTTTCTTTTTAATTTTTTAAAAATTTTATTTATTTATTTCAGAATGTCACAGGGGTACAAACACTTTGGTTACATATATTGCCTTTGCACCACCCAAGTCAAAGATAAAAGTGTGCCCAACCCCCAGACATTGCACACCGTACCCAGTAGGTATAAATTTACCCATCCCCTCCTCCCCGCTCCTACCTGCCCGATGCCCTATGAATGTTACTTCCATGTGTGCACATAAGTGTTGATCAATCAGTACCAATTTGATGGCAAGTACATGTGGTGCTTGTTTTTCCATTCTTGTGATACTTCACTTAAAAATAATGGGCTCCAGCTCCATCCAGGATAGTACAAGGGGTATTATTCTTTTGCCTGCAGTATCTCATTTGTGGGGCTTGAACTTCACCATGTAAAACAGCACTATTCTCTCTGTCCTTATTCTGAGTTACTGTCTGGCTGCATGCAGATAGGTAGGAGAGAGAGGAAACAGAGTAAGAGCAGAAAGGGTGGAGGGGGAAGGAACAATATTCCAGTTGTCCCACAGTAGAAGGACGGCTTCCCTATTTTCTGATTCTTATGGTGCCAGAATCTCAGAGTCAAGGAAAGTGGTACAAAGTCCTCTCACTGTCCTTCAGGTGGTCCCTCAATCCAATTCCATCTGCTGTAGAATTAGTGGAAATCCCTCTCTGATTCTTTGTTCAGCTAGTTACCAGTAGTAGTTTTGGCTGCTTTTGTGAGCATTTATCTCATGTTTCATGAGTATTTATTGGAGAATTTAGGAGGCTGTATTAGAGTCTGAAAGCCAGATGCTATTTTAATGAGCATTTTTCTTTCCTTGTCCTAATTTTGCTTATGCAATAAGTCCCAGTCTTGCTGCCACCACACTTTCTTGCCAGAAGTATCGGGAACATTTCCTGACTCTTATCCCTGCCTCCAGTCTTATCCCTTCCATCCCATTCCCCACCCGGGTCACCAAGAGTGACTTTCCTAAAGCCAAATCCATTAAGTCCATTTCTCCATTCCAAAATCTCCACGTTGGCCATTCAACACTCACTGAGCACCCTATGGAGCTCCAGGTACTATATTCGGTCCCAAGAAAATGGAGCTAAACAATGCATGGAGAAGCACACATTTTTTGTGGAAGAAAGAGAAACCAGAACTTAACAATTCATCAAGATGAAGGCTGTGCAGGGGGGCACTCAGTGCATTGCGAGACCGAGTAGGAGCATCCCCGATCTGCAGAAGGTTCCCACGAATAGGAGATGTTGGAAAGACAAGAGAGAGTTTGTTGGGAAGGAGAATGTTCTAGAGCCCGGAGGACAAAAGGAAAGTCATGATGAGGAAGAAGCCCTTCAAACAGTGACACAGGACGAGAGCACAGCAGGCCAGGACACGGGATGTGCTCGGCAGGGAGACCGTCAGGGAGCTGCTGCAATGGTTCAGGTGAGCGAGGCCGCTGAGGGGCATGAAGTCCAGAGATGTGTGGAAGCAAACCTGGAGGACGTGTTGATGGAGCAGCATCCATACATCCTTTCACAACAGTCAAGGCTCCTTTCTAATGTCTATAAAAGGAGGTGAGAAAAAGCAAGACAGGTTAGGAACAGCCAACCACCCACTGGATGTGGTTCTGGTCTGCACCCCATCTTGGACCAAAGCTACAATTCCCCTGTCCCCTGTCAGGCAGAAAGATGACAAAGTTAACATTGAACTGCACAAAGCCAAGGAGGTCCCCACGTATACATAAGGAGTGACTTTGTGCCCAGCACTGTGCTGGGTAATTCAGGGGAGAACAGAAACTGCCAATGAAACTAATAGTCTCTAGTTACTAGGAAACAGAAAATTATAATAAGATGCCTGGAACCTCCCAAAGGGGGGCATTTAGAATACAGATGGAAGGAAGGGCTGTTTTTGTTGTTGCTGTTATTTTTAGTAAATTCTCAGTTTAAATTTATAATATAAATGTCAACAAATACAACCATGTAAACAAAATCTCTTTGGCTCTACAGGAATTTTTAAGAGTGTAAAGGAGTTGTGATATCAAAAAATTAGAGAACCATTGCACTGATGATAGATCCCTAATCTAGTAAGGGCCAGAGCCAGAAACACATGATCTTTATCTGATACCAAAAGTGGATTCATTTTCTATTGCTGCTGCAACAAATTAGCACACACTTAGAGGCTTAAAACAACACACATCTATTATCTCACAGTTTCATTGGTCAGAAGCCCTGGTGTGGGTCAACTGGGTTCTGTGCACAGGACTCACAGGTTAAAGTCAATGTTTGCGCTGGGTGTTCAATCCTCTTCTGAGGCTCAGGGTCCTCTTCCAAGTTGCATGGTTGTTGGCAGAATTCAGTTCCTTGAAAATACAGGATCAAGGTCTCCACCCTTTTTGTTGGCTGCTAGCGGAGGTCACCCTCAGCCCTTGTTGCATCTCTCTTGTCCTTGTCCTTGCACGTGGCCCCCAGGAAAAGGCTGTTTCAGAGCCTCTGTGTTGTTGGCTGTTTGTTCTGCAAACTGTTTAATGCAATCGTCAAGGAGGCTGGGCCGGGGTAACCTGTGGTGTGCACTGTGGATGAGATAGAAGAGGCTATTCTGTCTGCTTAGGTGGGGTCAGCAGGTCAATCACAAAGAGCCAGAGGAAGAAGGATGTTCCAAGGGAGAGAAGAGCCCATCAGGAAATGATTTCAAGAACAAAATAAGCAAGTATAGCAAATGCCCCCCAATTTCTCCAGGACCACAGAGAGGACAGGGGCCAGTCCAGTGCTTTCCTCTTGGGCCACTAGGCTACAATTTGGCTGGGAAAGTGCAGAGCAAAAGCACATTTTCCCTTCAACTTCTTCAGTTTTATCTACTAGGAATAGTATGATTGGGATCAGCTACATAATGCATAAGGGCCAGATGCAAAATGGAAATACAGGGCCCTTGTTCCAAAATTAAGAATTTCAAGATGGTGACAGTGGCGTAGACAGCAAGCAGGGAGCCCTCCTGAGTGTGGGTCCCTGAGCAACAGCACAGGCCGCTCACCCCAAGAGCTGGCCCTGGCCGTGGTGCTTAGACTGACAATCAGTGATCAGATGGCTGGAGCTGGGAAAGCTGACAGAGAAAATATAGTCCAATCTAGCCTCTGCACTGTTTGCCGGGAGAATTGGGTCTGTGGCTCAGAGAGGGAGAGGGCCTTGGGCCAGATCCTAGAGCAAGAGAGGGATTGAGGGTCATGTCCGCAGATGAAGGGCTCTCTGTTCTCTGTGCGGCCCACAAAGCTGTCTCTCACCCGTCAAACCGTAGCAGACACGGGTGAGGCCCCTACAACATGCCAAGCACTAAGCTTGCTGTCTAACTCCACCTCCTCGTAGCACGGGGGCAGCCAGGCCCAGGGGGAGACTGGCCTAGACTTGGAGCAAGGATTCGAGTCCTTACTTCACCAAAACTCTGCACGTCCCCTGGGCAGGTCAGTTTTTCTCCCTGGGCCTTCGTTTCCTCCTTTGCAGTAAGAAGGAATGGGGCCAGGCGGTCTCAAAGGTCCTTCCCAGGCCTCCCTTGTGTGGAAACAACAGGGAGGAAAGCATCGCAGTGGCAAAGTGAGGCGGCCTTCCTCCCCCATCAAGGAGGTAGCTCTAGGCTAAGCAGTCCCCGAGTGAAATTAAACTCTGCTTTCAACTGAATTTGCCAGTTTTTCAGCCAAAAGAAAAATAATAATAATAAGTATCACAACTACAAGCTGTTCCAAGCCAAGCTGCCCTTAAACAGATAATCGGATTTGCATAATTGGGTGCTGCTAAGGTTTAAATAATTCATCAACATGGCAGGCTCTTTTTAATAGCCAAACAGAACTGCCAGACTTTGGGAAAGGATCAATGGCAATCCACGTCCCAGGGATGTGAGCTGCATCCTCAGGGCGGCCGGAGCTGCTAGGTGAAGTTGGGAGCCCGGACTCCCTGCTGGCGGGCGCTGCATTCCAACGTGGATTTGGACCAAGGGCTTGCTTGTCTTCCTCCACCCTACTGGCGTGTTCAGCAAATCCTCTTCATGGAGTTAAGGCAAAGGGAAACACCTGAGTCCCTTTGAGAAAAGACAAACTATCTGGAGAGATCTTGGGTTCCAGCAGACCTGGCGGGGAGCGAGTGAGATTAAGCCATAGGATAAATTGACAGACAAAAGGAGTTGGGGGTTTAAGCAAAGATCTGAGCAACAGGAGACAATTTCACTGCCTTCAAGTCTCTGAAAGGTTGTGACCCAGAGAACAGAACCGTGTTGGTGAGACCCGAGTCAGGGCCACTAGGAGCGCACTGGGAAAGAGAGGGGTCAGGCTCTCTGGAGATGCAGTGTCCAGCCATCCCTCCGTCGCTGTGCTGTTCCGGCTGCCAGTGTTTCCCTGTCAACAGGCACCAGGAACGTACCTGCGGTGACGCACAGTGACTTCAGTGCTGTCACAATGACAGGGAGCACGTGAGCGCACAGCATGGGCCAGCACGAGGAGTTTCAGTAAGAGGGTGTCGGGAATGGCCAGTGACAAGATGCAAAACTCTGTTAGGTGATGGGAGAGGGTTGTAGGAAGTGGGGTGCACTTGCTTGCATGCTGTCAGGAAGTGGGGGTAATTCTACAACCGGGTACCTTGATCGGTCTTATATAAAGGAGGGAAGAATATAGTATGGTAAGGCTAAAACCGGGATGGGTAAAGAACAGTCATATTAGCTGGAAGAGGGGGTGGGTCCCTTTGGGGTTTGCACAGTGACCTTGCTTTTGTCTACGCCCAGACAAGATTATGAAGGGGTCCTGTGACCACATTACAGCCACAAAGTGACTCTGTCTGATGCTGGTGTCCCGTGAGGTTGTCTATGTCCCGCAAGAGAGCACCACAGCCCACCGGGAGTGCCGGGCCAGGTCCTGAGAGCACCGAACCCTAACTGTGGGTGTCAGTCCAGATCCCAGACACCGGGGACTGCTGTCCTCTTTCTCACAGTCATGCAAGAAAATCAGTTTTATTACTTGATCTCCATGGACGCTGACTCAAAATGTTCAACGCTGACTTTGTTGCCTTCCCCCGAAGCTTGTTCCTTCTCCAGTGCTCTCCACCTTGATAAACGGAGTCCACATGGGGACCCAGGTGAGATGTCTGGGCCTCATCCTAGCCTCTTTCCTCTCCCTTACCTTTTGCACTTAACCCCATCATAAACCCTGTTGACTCTGCCTCAAGATGAAACTCAAACTCCTAGAGGTTTTGCTGTTCTTCTTGGATTTCGACTGCCCAAATCCGTGGGAGACCTTGCAGAAGGGAACAATGGAAGTAATGGGAAAATTGGAGGTGATGGCCCGGCCTCTGTCCCCTTCCCTGCCAGGGCCTTGGATGAATTTGGAGTCCCAGGGGAGAAATAACTTAGAAGTCAAAGGAGGTGTGTCGGTGAGAGGCAGTGTGGGACTTAGGCCCCAAGCAGTCTGGCTTTGGGGTCCTGGTCATTGTGCATGGCACAGAATCAGGAAAAGAAACTTTCATTCCCCAACTCCACCAAAAGCTGCCACATGCTTGACCACCCTCTTGGTGCAGGATTGCCAGAAGACAAGGGCAGGTGTGCCCAAGGGAGCTGAAATCTCAAAAAGAGCATGGAAAACAGGAGCAGGGACATTGCTAGTGAATGCCGGAGCAGACAGACAAGAGCAGAATTTCTATGAGCATCTATAGGCCGGGGGGGAGACTTCATCTGGAGGCTTCAAATCAGCAAAATAGGAATATAAATATTAATACTATTCTGTTGATAGCTATAGGCTGGCAAAAGACTTGAGACATTGGGATCTCACAAAGTCTGTGCCCAGACAATTTATAGGCCTTGGACCAGTGCTTCTCAAACTTTCTACAGTGAAGAACCACTTGTCAGTGTTGTTGTCATCATTGCTTTTGTTATGAATTCCCAATTCATCATGGCCCATTGTGTGGACTCCCACATGTGACATGGTTCGTGCTACCTGCAACTCACCACCCACTTTCAATAGCACCCAAACTCATCTACACCCTTTTCAACAAGGCTCATCCTTTGATCACATGATTGGATGTCTTAGCAATGCCAAATTGCCGTAAAAGGTTTTGAACACTTGCTTCCACCCGTTTTCTGAATTACCGCGTCACTCCTTCTCCCAGTAGGTAGAGCCGGTGAATGGGGGAGGTCAGGGCAGGGCAGGTACTTTCTTCCTGGACATGGACTCACACCAGTCTGTGGGCCATACTCTGCCTAACCCTGTTCTTGGCTATTAAAGATGAAAGGGATCCTGTAACAGTTACCAAGTCTCTTCCCCTGTTCTCAAGGCTACAGCATTTGACTTAATTAATCTCTCAGCCCAACAGAAACTTATCCCCTAAGGAAGGTCAACGAGAACGTGACAGTCCAGGTGCATTTCCTATGCAAGGTCATATGCGTATCAGTTTCCTACAGCTGCTGCAACAAATAAACACACAGTGGCTTAAAGCAAGATGAATTAAATTTCTTATGGTTTTGGAGGTCAGATTTCCAAAATAAGTGTTGGGGGCTAAAATCAACATGCTGGCAGAGCTGGTTTCTTCTGGAAGCTCCAGGGGAGAACCCATTCCTTGCCTCTTCCATCCAGCTTGCGGAGGTTGCAGTGTTCCTTGGTTTCTGGCCACATCACTGCAAGTTCTGGTCCAGCAGCACATGACTTTCTCCAGCCTTTGACCTTCATGCCTCCCTTTTAATAGGGACCCTTTTGATTACAGTGAGGGCCCATCTGATAATGTCCCCATCTCAAAATCCTTAACTTGATCACATCCCCAAATTCCCTTTTGCTATATAACGTAAAATTCACAGGTCCGGGGATTAGGACATAGACATCTTCGGGCTGCCCTTATCCAACCTACCATGGTAAGGAAAGCACATGTTCTTTAAATTTGTCCCACCTCAGGCCTGACTCAGTGAAAAGAGGACTGGCTTTCGTGCCTCAAAGGCTTGTGTTCAAACCTCAGCTCAGACATTTCCTTGCTGTGCTGAGCATGTCATTTCATCTTTTCTGCATCTCAGCTGGCCCATCTGTAAAATGGGGCCACCGTCCTACCTTGCAGGGGTGCTCTGAGGATAAATATGAATGTGTATTTAAAGGGCCAAGCACCCAGCAGGTGCACAGGAAATGTTACTTTGCCCTTGCTGGACGCAGTGCCGTCTGTCCGCAAAGAGCATCTGTGACCTGGGAATTCCTTCTCGCCATAATTCAGGGGGTCTGTGCCCTTGAGATGTGGCACACATCTCTCCCCTGCCTGTCTTTTATCTCTGTGACATCTCCTCCTGCCCCCCTTCCCCACCCTCAGCCAACGCCCATGGCAGCAAAGGCATTTTTCCATCCGTGGACCAAGAAGTGCAGAGACGACGAGCAGAGTGCGCCAGAGGACAGCCGCGCAAACACCCACAGCCGGACCTGCCTCCTCCCCGTCTGCTTTGAGGCCAGACATGAAAGGCCTTTTTAGAGAAATGCAGGGAATTGTCATTAGAGCCTTTCTTCTCTTGATAATGGCCCTGCTAGAATCAGAAGGAAAAAAAACCATGTCGATGTGCTATTTATTATAATACGTGGGCTGCAGGGTATATATAATCATGAAAATCATTCTTTGACCAAAACTGCTACTGTATTTATGCCAGTTTTAATACTGTGTACTATCTAAAATTTTTCCATTGGTGGTCTCATGAAAAAATTATAGAATGTTAGCGTTTTAGAGGACCTCAAAGATGTTTAATCCATCTTCAAAAAACAGCCAGCATATGGTGATACACATCTCTAGTGACAGAGAACTCACTACCTCCTTCCTCCAAAGTTTTTTCTTTGGGGTCTTTAGAGTGATAAATAATCACACCTCTGTCCCCTCTTATTGTGAATAAAGTATGAAAGAGACACCTGAGTCAGCAGGGGATGGCATGAGAGCTTCTTTGCTGGATGAGGGGCTAGAGTAGGCAAATTAGACGTGAGAACTGAATGAGCTTTCTCTTCCTCCCCGAGTCTAGGACCAGCTGACAGTGACAGGCAAATCTGCAGAGCAGCCTCCCACCCACCCCAGCCCCTTGGTGGCTGCCTCACACCCCACCTGGGCCCAGAGGTACAGGATGCAGTGCTGTGCTGCCTTGCGAGCAATGGCATGTGGCCCTTATTCCACCTGACATGCAGGGACCAATAGCTGTCACACTCTCGCCATCTCACCAGCTGGATAAATCACTCCTCTCCCCAGTGCTTGGAGCCAGTGACAGGCTAAAGCCAGGCAGAAGCTTTCTTTTTTTCTTTTTTATTTCAGCGTATTACGGGGGTACAAAGGTTTAGGTTACATATATTGCTCATCCAAACTTCAGAGAGGTCCTGTCACAAGCGCCAGCAGCGGCACGGTGAGGGAGGATGCAGCTCTGCCCTCGTGACTGTTTGAAGGTTTCCTTTATGGAGCGAAATCAGCTTCCACTCGAATCCGCCCACTCTTCCCGGTCCTGCTCTCTGTTGCTACCCAGGATGAGAAGTCAAGGACAATGTCCACCGCCCTGGGCTCTGCAGCCCAGCAAACCTCAGGGAAACCTCAGCCTTGCTACTGACTCGCTGTGTCTCCTTGTGCAAATTACTCTACTCTTCGAGTCTCCACTCCCTCATCTGTGAAATGGGGTGGTGTTGGTCCCTCCCCCCTAGAGGGTTGCAGATAACCCAGGTGAAGCCTTTAGCCTGGCAGACGGTGATAGTTTCATAGTCAGTAGCTATGGTGTTATTGCCACGTGGAGTTAGTGAAAACATCACAAAATGCAATACACAAAAAGGAGCTTCACCTACTCGGTGGGACCTCTCCTGGCGGCTGCGCTAGGGAATGCTAGAGGAGATACAAGACCCAAACTCCAGCCTTGCCCAGCCACCGCGTTGAGGGAGGGGACACCAAAGGTGCCATGGCGAGCATTCGTGGTCTCGTTCACTCTCATCTGTGGGACGTGCGAATTCATTTATCAAACTTTTCTTACCCTTTGTCCTGTGCTGGAGCCTGAGGCCACAGATCCTTGTAGACCCTTACAGATCCTTATAGAACCTACAGACCTAGCAAAGACCTCCCTGTGTAGCATGCAGAATGGGCCCTCAAGAGTCCCAGGAGGGAGACACTTCCAGTTAGTGGTCTCTGGAATACCTCCTGGAGGAGTGGGAATTTCTCCCACCTTTATGGAGGCATAACTGACAAATCAAAACTGCATATATTTATGGTATACAATGTGATGTTTCCATATACATTAAACTGTGAAATGATTACCACAATCTAATTAATAGATCCATCATCTTACAGTTATCTTTGTGTGTGTGGTAAGAACATTCAAGATCTATTCTCACTTTTCAAGTATCCAGTACATTCTTATTAACTATAGTCACCATGCCGTGTAGTAGACCTCCAGAATTTATACATCCTGTCTAAGTGGAACTTGGTACCCTTCATCAAACATCTCCCCATTTCCCTCCACCTCCAGCCCCTGGAAACCATGGCTCTACTTTCTGTTTCTGTGAGTTCAACTTTTTAGATTCCACATATGAGCGAGATCATGCAGTGTTTGTCTTTCTGTGTTTGCCCTATTTCACTTAGTGCAATGTCCTCCAGGTTCACCCATGGTGTCGCAAATGACAGTATCCCCTCCTCCTCTGTAAAGGCTGAGATATATATATACACACACACATATATATATATATATATATCTCACATTTTCTTTATCCATTCATCCATCACTGATGGACACTTAGGTTGATTCCATATCTTGGCTAGGAGTGGGAATTTGAACTGAGTTTTGAAGATAGCTAGAGCTCAAATGCATAGTGTATCAGTTATTTATGCCACCATAATGCTGTGTAACATTCCACCCCAAAACTCAGTGGCTTGAAACAATAAGCGTGTATTTTTGCTCCTGAAAAGCCTGTACTTTGATTGGGTGGCTCCATTGACCTTGGCTGGCATTTTCACCTGTCCCAGTGTTGGCTGGCAGTCAAACAGTATAGGATGGCCTAACTGGGACAATTTGGGCAACTTCGCCCTCTTCCACCTGCCTCTCATCCCCCAGCAGGGTCATCTGTGATGGTCTCCAGAGAATCACGTGGAACAGAAGCAAGAGCAAGCTGTGATGTGCAAGCGTTTCTCAAGACTCCACTTGTGCCACGTTGTGTAATGACCCTGACAAGTTGCAGAGCACAGGGAAAGGAGAAGACCAGGGCTGTTGAAGCGATCAGCCTGCACAGGAGGAGTCAGGGGAGCATCCGGAGGGATGGCCGGATGAGATGTGAGAGTAGGGAAAGAGGGAGCCCTTGCTCTCCCGCCTGGCCCAGAGCACGCATCAGCCCACACAGCAGAGGCCGTTTCCTGAGCAGCCACACTTTCAAGCACAGCGTCAGACACCCAGGCCATTACCTTGTTTCATCTGGACAACGCCCCTCAAGGAAGATATTCCCATATTACAGGTGAAGAACCAAGGTTCAGACAAAACAAATCAAACAATGGAAGAGACAGGATTCAAACCCTGGCCCATCTCACCCAAAACCTTATGTACTTCCAGCCATCTCCCACTGACTTTCACACCATCAGGAATCAGCGAGAAGACTAAAGGTTGGATCCAGATGATCAGGACTGAAAGTTGACCCTGGTCCCTACCTTTTAAGAGGCTCATCACCTTCCTATTCATTCCAGAGCCTGCTTTTCTCACCATCACCGAGACCCCGCCTATCTATACTAGCTCCCTCCACTTAAGCATCCCTATTTGAGCTTAATTGGGTTTGCACTAAGTTCATGAGTTTCTGTAAACTTAATGGGCTCTAAAGAGAAAATAGAGATCTTTCTCACCAGGTGTTTATTTCCTTCCCAAGTTGTCCCCGTTGCACTCTCAGATTCATTTCCAAGTTCCATCTGGTTAATGGGTGCAGGTGAGATTGAGCAAGGCACTGTGTCCCCTCCCCAACGTGCCCCCAACTTTGCCCCCACCCACAGCACACCCAGATGTTCCCTACTCCCCCGGCAAGATGATGGGAAGGAAACGAGAAACTTTAGAGACCAGCCTCGACCCCAAATGCATCAAATCCAGCCCTCCCATCTGGCCCTAGGTATCTTTGCAAAGAGCAGGAAGAATGTGGCATGTCTTGAGCGCCTACTGTGTGCTAAGTCCTGCACCCACACTCTTAAGTCATCCCACTGAGCACAGATTCTGGGGTCCGTTCACCTAGCTTCGCTACGTTTTCAGTTTTCTCATATGAGCCTCAGTTCTCTCATCTGAAGCTCAGGGTAAACATAATACTCACCACCTCCAAGGTCGTTGTGAGGATTAAATGAGTTAATATTTGTAAGGTGCTTAGAATAATTCCTGGTTCAAGACAGGACTCAATATTTTTACCACTATTATTTCTGTTATCTTCATGACAATTCTGTAAGACAGGTGCTTGCCTTATTAAAAACTAATAAAATAGATTTGTAGAGGTAAAGCAATTTGCCCCAAATCACCCAACTAGAAAAATAATAACTAACAGTAAGGTTTAAACCCCCTCTGCCAGCAAAGGCCCTTCCCTGTCCAGCCCGTGACCACTTACCTCCCTTTCTGAGGCATAGGCCAGCATTCAGAGAGTAGTCCTTAAACACAAGTCCTCTCGAAGGTAGAGGCAGAAAAGAACTCCCAGGAAGTGGCTCTGGCGGGTGGAGATGGCCACAGCCTTTACTCTCTTGCCCTTTGTTCCCCATCTCAGGACATGCTGGTCCCCTTGTCCCCATTCTGAGATAGGTGGAGCCCTCTCCTGGGATGCTCTTCAGAAACAGAGGTGGTAGCCAATTCTTCCTGGGGCTCAGAGAAGGCTTTGTGGATAAGGGACCCTTCCAGGGGGCTTTAAAGGATAGGGAAAGTTTTAGGGGAAATGAAGAAGAACAGAGTGAGCGCCGAAGCAGCAAATGCAAAAGACCGGAAGCATGAGAGCTGCGGTCTCATCCCCAAGCGGATAAGGATACTGGTTAGGCCAGAGGATAAAATGATTAGGGCTATGGAAATGGTGGGGGATTTTGTAGGGCTTCTAGTGTCAGGAAAAGGCATTTGAACTTCATTCTATGCACAGCAGGGAGCCATTTGGGGTTTTTAAGCAGATAGAAGACACTATCACAGCTGGGATTTAGAAAGCTCAGTCCATGGAATTGATTTGAGGAGGTAAATATTAAGAGGGAAATTAACTTTGGGGGACCTGTTACCAAGCAGGTAACACACCGGGTAGTTGATACGTGTGATCCTGTGACCTTTCCCAATGATGTCAGTATAGAGGCCTGCAAACTACAGCCCGTGGACCAAACCCTGCCTGCTGTCTGTTTTTGTAAATAACAATTTTTAAAGCCACCATCCATTTGTTTATGTACTGCCTGTGGTTGCATGCATGCTACAACAGCAGAGCTGAGTAGTTGCAACAAAGACTCTTGGATCTGCAAATCCTAAAATATTTATGAATCAGCCCTTTACAGAAAAAGTTTACGATGCCCATGTTAGAGGGAACTACTATTATCCCCATTTTATGCATGAGAAAACTGAGGCTCAGAGAGGTGAGGTGCTTGCCCAAGGTCACACAGCATCGAGATGGACAAGGAAGGCTGTGGCAATCCTAAGGTAAAACCAGGAAGGTGCCCTGGATGGCCTGACCCCAAGTCCATTGCAGCAGCCCCTGTGGCACCACCCTGTCCCCTCCCACATGGCCCACCACGCAGCCGGCCAGGAGGACTCAGGCGCCTCTTTGTCAGCCAGAGCCCTTGCTCTGGTCCCCAAACCGGCATCAAATGACTCATTTAAAACCTAATGCTTCCACCACGTCCACCCTGGCTGCCCCTTCTTCAGCTTATCGCATCCTATTCAAATCCAAAATAAATTATTTCAGCTCTGCAGCCTTTGGATAAAGAAAAAAAATGAAATTAAAAATAAAAAAAGGAAGAAGGAAAAGCTTTGAAGGGGCAGCCTGCCGCCCTCCCTCTCCGGCAGTTCCAGGCCTTTTTTCTAAGCCCACGCTGATAACCTCCAGGGGAGACTGAGCCCTGGAGGCTGCAAGGACAGAGCCACGCTGTTTTCCAGACCCTCGGCCTTCCCCAGGCGACAGGACAGAGAGACGCGAGGGTTTTAGGCAGGAGGTCGTACTACCTCTCCCTCCAGTTGAACCAAGCCCTGGCCAGCTCTCTGGATCAGAACCCCATGTCTCCAAGGGGAGGGGAACTGGTCATATCGATTGATAGTCATTCATTTATTCTTTAGGTATTTATCACTCACCTGCTGTGCATATGCCAGGTGCTGGGCCAGGCTCTGGGCACACAGAGATAAACAGAGGAACCCGTCAAACCGCCAGGCCCGCAGCATGTGACAGTCTGCTAAGCCCTTTCCCCTCCATCCTCACAAGAGCCTCCCAATAACTCTGTAAGGCAAGGAGGGGAAATCTCATTAAGTGGCTCCTTCTATAGATGGGGAAACTGAGGCTTGAGGAAGTGATTTGCCCAGGGTCACATGGTAGGTAGGTAGCAGAACTTCTCCAATTCTTCTCACATCACAGACTCTGCCAGAGTAATGTGGCGGTTAAGAGCCTGGCCAGACAGACCCGGGTTTGCTGGCCGTGTGATCTAGGGAAATGCTTCTTAATCTTGCTAAGCCTCACTTTGCCCATCTCTGAAATGGGAAACGCAACGTCTAATTCATGGGGTCATTACAGGGGTTAAAATAAACTATAAGAGGAATTTAGTGCAATGCCTGACACACGGCAAGCTCTCACTGAACCAATGCTTCATCTGCTATTGATGTCGTGCTGTTGGATGAAGATGATATAGCAGGAGGAAGAGGAGGAGGAGGAAGAGGAGAGAAAAGGAGGAGGTGACGGGGAGGGTGAGGACCATGGCAATTACTTGGCACCACATCCTGGCTCCAGATGGCCTTTTCTTACAGCCCTTGCTCCCCTCGGTGAAATAAAAAAGACCCAAGTTGTGGTCCTAGCCGTATCACGGACTTACTCCATGGATTTGGATAAATCCTCCCCACTCTCTGATCTCAGTTTCCCCACCAAAAGCAAGGGAGAAGGACAAGACAATCTCCAGGCCCCCTTCCTGGTCAACTTGCTGGGAATTTTAGTCTCAATAACCAAGAGAGGAGAGTCCCAGGCCCCAGGGGGAAGAGGACCAGGGAGAAGGCTCGGGCAGGGCAGATGCCTTGCAAACTGAGCACCTCCGCCGTCCTTAAAGGAAGCACATGCTGCCCCCGTGCCCAGGCCCAGGGCAGCCTAGAAGTCTCTATTTTGCCTTCCCTCATTCAAGACGGATGGTTGCCAACAGGGAAAGCTGGAGAAAAGGAGCAGAGACGTGCCATATGTCCTGAGCATCTTAGAGTGACTTCAGGTGTTTAACAGCCACTGAGCATCTTTGGGAGATTTGTTTGAGGAAACCTCTAGGACTGCAGGAGGTTTTCAGGAGCACACCTGGTGGCAGCTGGTGCATTGGATCACACCTGGAGCCAAGGATGCCTTCTCCACTCTGGTTCTCACCTTGGGCTGCTGTGGTCTGCATTCCCACGTGGTTGGGCCAGGCTCAGAGGCCCCTGCAATCACATGGGACATGGGACAGCCAAGGTGGGGAGGATGCCCAAGACACAGCCATGGGCTTTTGCTATTGCCCCCTGTGTAGGGAGGTGTGCAGATGGGAACTGAGACTCACTGCGAGGACAGGTTGATGTCCAGCAGTCATATAATGAGACTAAAAGGCCAAGTGCATTAACCGCTCCAGCCTCACTTTCCCCGTGCCTGAGGCTCTGGGCACTGCTTCTGGTGCATATTAACTGCTTCCTAAAGAGCAGCTTTTTCATTATGCCATTTCCTGACCCCTTCAAGATGACCCTGAAAGTCCCAGGAGGAATCCTCCTTCTGCCCTTCTGCGGACAAGCGTCTCCCCACAGCCGGATGTTCAAGCAGGATAACCATCATCCTCATCCTGGGGGCGATTTGCATGACTAAAGCCGCACAGCTGGGTGAGCCCCAGCTACCCCTGGCTTTGCCTCTGCGAAGCAGAAGAGAAGGAGGGCCTCTGGAGTCTGACCACATGGGGCTGGACTTCAGCTCTGCCGCCCCTGATCTGCAAGTTCATGAAACTCCCAGAAGCTCGGTCCCCTCCTCTGTGCAGTGGAGATAACAATGCTCACAGCGTGGCTTGTTGTAAGGACTGGAAACCACAGGTTGGCTGGTTGGTTGGTTGGTTGGGATTTTTTTATTTTTTGGTGGCCTTTTTGGCTTGCTTATCACCTGCCAGGAGGTATGCCAAGGCTTGCATGCCTTAGCTCACTTAATCCCTGCCCCAGTCCTTGTTTCACTTGGTAAGAATACCGAGGCCCACGGAACCAGCCACCTGCCCTGGGTCGCTTGGCTGGTGAGGGACGAGCTAAGCTCTGGAAACACCCATGGACTCTCAGACACTCTGCTCTTCCGCTCTCCGACTCGAACACGCTTCCCTAACACCAGGCCTGACACGGTGGGGACGATAATCCCTGCCTTGCAGTCAGGGACTCTGGGGCTCAGGAAGGTGAAGGGCTCACTCAAGGCCACACAACTCTGCTCCCGTGTGGCCAGCTGGAGGCAGAGCGGTCTGGCCGACCCCAGTGCCCGGGGCCTGCCGTGACCTCCAGCCGCCTCTCCTCGTGATGCTCGGTTGCCTGAAAAGTGAAAAGCTACACTGAATGTGTAGCTGGGATGAAACTGATCAAAGTCATCGCACTGGTATTAAATTATGGATGAAACCAGGCAGGCAGTCCTCACCTCCCCCTGCCATGCCCTGGCCTCCTTGCCTGCCTCTGGGGCAGCCTGTGACAGCTTGTCAGGAAGGGATATTCTGCAGTTCGGGTGACACTGCAAGTGACGTGCTAATGGCCCGATTAGGATGCTGGTATGACCCAAGAGGCAGTAAGGACGCACCTTGGCTCCACCTCCAAACTTTCATCTTAGGCTTTCACCTTAGGCTAGGGAAGGGCTCTGTCCTGGGGCAGGGAGTTGGGTGAGGGTTTTTGTGACCTTCTCTCTCCTGTACCCTTTTACAATTGGCCCTGTCACATAAGGCAGGCAGCCTGGTATAGGGAAAGGGCCTGAGCTTAGGTTCAGAGCGACCCAAGCTTTAATCCCAGCTCTGACATTTACTATCTGTGTGACCTTAGGCAAAGTTGCTTGCCTTCTCTGAGCCTTGGTTTCCTCCTCTATAAGCCAAGAATAACAATGGTACCTACTATATAAGGTATATAACGTTCTTACAAGACACATGTGAGCTGAGAGAAGAGTAGGCTTAGGGACAAAGACTGGAGTTTGATTTCAAACATCTTGAGTCTAATGGGTTGGTAGAAATGTCGAGGAGGGGGTCAGTAATTAAAGCATAATAATAAGTAAATAAATAAAAGGATCTCTGAACAAAATTGAGACAGGAAAAAAAATAGTGACTTGATGAGCAATACCCTCAGCTTTCCTTTTTGAAGAAGATTTTGGCCTGTGCCTGTGCTCCAAATGCCAGAAAGGTTATGGCACGGAGGTGAGGGGGAGATCCAGGTGGGAGGAAGCGGCACACAGGTGAGGAACCAGCTTTTATTAGACATTTTCAGGGAGCCAAGCGTCCTGTGACCAGTGCCTGGTTCAAGCCCCTCAGCAGCCCCAGAAAGCAGGTTTTATCACCTTCCTCCTACAGATGAGGCAAGTGAAAGCCAGAGAAGCAGAGTGCCCTGCGAAAGTCCCATCACTAGACCATCACAGCAGGGTTCAAACCCAAGTCCACCTGACCCAGATCCTGAGCCTTCTCCTCACGGCCACACACCCCCGACGGGCCACCAGGTCGACTAGCTGTCATCAGCACTCTACGTGGGAACCTGATTCTGAGGCCGACTCCTGCTGTCCTAGATACCTGCTCTCAGGCCAGGAAAGGAGTGGTCAGGGCAGAGGGGAGGGGAAGGGGCTGGGGAGGGAAGAGGAAGGGACCACAGTCGTGGATGTGACCTTCAGCCAACAGACTCACTTCACCTCTCTGAGCCTTGCTTTCCTCTTCCCACACCAAGGACTCACAACACCTGCCCGGTCAGCACCGAATGAGGCGTGCAGGGTGCTCTGCAGACCTCCGGTCCCCAGGAGGCACTGGACGAAGGTGCGCTGTTCTCCGCGGCAGCAGGCCCACGCCGCCAGGTGAGAGCGCTGCCTCCGGGAGCGCCGCAGGTGCCTGTGAGCACAAGCGTCGTGTGTGCGCGTGGGATGTCACCGCCTGCGTGCGTGTGGGAGTGAATGCCGTGTCTGCCCTCGGGTGCCTTAGGGGAAAAGAGAAAGAAGTGAGAGGGAGACCAGGAAGAGAAAAGAGAAAGCTGAGAGAGTGACAGACAGCAAAAAGGGAAACATCTGTGACCTCTCTTTCTGTCTCTACCTGTTTCTCTCTGTCTCCTCCCTCTCTGTCTCTGTCTCCCTGTCTCTTTCTCTGTCTCCCCCCCTCTCTCTCCCTATTTCTCTGTCTCTCCCTGCCACTCTCTCTGTCTCTCTCTCTCACCCTCCCTTCCTGTTTTCTCTCCACCCAGTCAGGTCTCTTAGACACTCCTTATTCTCTCCAAATAGTCACATTCCTGCCCCCGATCTCCTCAAACCCACTCCTCACTCAATCACCTGTCCACTCGAGGGGCACCAGTTGGTCTACACCCGTCATTCTCTGTGACCGCCCATGACGGAGCACTTGCAGGGGCTCAGGCACCTGCTGGCTGCAGGGAGGACAGCAGTGAGCAGTGATGGAGCTCAGTTTGCACGTAGGATAATAAGGACACTTCTCCTGGCCCTGATGTTTTCTCCCGGCAGTAAGAGTGCAATTAGTGTAACTCCTGGCCTTTTTATTCCTTGACTCTCACAGCCCAGGGGACCTGGAGAGACTCTTGGTACCTGGTTTCTGAATTGGGGAAGAGAAACTCAGCATGCTCAGATCAGCCCAGCTCAGCCTGAGAGCACACAGGTCTCTGCTCCTCCCTGCCCCAAATCCTGCCTGGGTGGGCTGCCATGTTGGGAAGCATGTCCCCATCCACCGTGTGAGCTGCCTCCAAGACCCCCAACAGCGTACACATCCATGCGTCCATCCATCCAGCCCTCCACAGAATTTCCATCCATCGACCACCTTACACAATCTCCATTCTCACCTAAATCTCGCTCCCATGTACCATCTATCCCGCCTAGCAACCCCACGCTGCAGAGACATATGTCCGCCCATCCTCTGTGCACCCAAACCCACACACCTCTCTCTCCACACTCCCTTCCCTACTTCCTTCCCCACACCCTCCCCAGCAAGCCCATCCCCCTGGGAGCTCACAGCAAGTCATCTCTCTGCCAGCCCAGGCAAATCCAGGTCATGTCACAAAGCAATCTTGCCCAGCCCCCCATATTTTTCACTCCACTCACAGATAACAAACAGGACCATCTTTCCAGCTAATCGGGGAAGAAATCTGGTGAGCTCAATTGCTGCCGATATGCATTTAAACGGCTGCATCTAAGAGGGAAATCTAAATGAGAGCCGAAGGAGGCTGGGGCACTGGGGGAAATCTCGCTGTAATAACTGTATAAGGCGACGCAAATCAACAGAAAGCTGCATGCTCGCTTGGGGAGAGAGAGACTACTGTAACTCGTGTGCTCAGAAACTTATTGGAATCTCCGCACTTTTAATAAAATGGCATTAGTGTCACAGTTCCTTACGTATAACTTCACCCGCCACATGTAATAAGCGGAGCGCCGTTTCTCAGTGCGTGTGATGCATGGATGTGGGTGCAGGGAGGGGGTGTGTGCACACAGATCTGGGTGATATCTTGCGGCCCTGAAGTGAAGGGGGAGTCGGAGGGAGCCCCGCGTTTGAAGGTGGAACAGACCTAGTTCAAAGCCTGGCTCTGTCACTTACATGCTGGGTGACCTTGGGTAGATTAGTTAACTCTGGGAAAGTCCATCTCCTTGTCTATAAAATGGAGACAGGGACACGTACCTCCCAGGGTTGAATTGAGGATTCAGTACTTGTATAAAAGCACTTGGCTAATAATGCATATTTGCTTAGTAAATGTCATTAATAGTCCTAGGTTTGAGTTCTGCCTCCACTGCTTACTAATTGAGTGGCCTTGAGTTTATTGCCTAACCTCCCTGTTCCTCAGTTTCTTCATTGTAAGATGAAGATAATAATAGTTCTTCCCTCAATGAATACATGCAAAGTACTTAGAACAGCGCCTGTGCTTTATACATGCTTAATTCTTGTTTTCATCATCGTCATCCTTAAGTCAAAGGTGCTGGAGTTTATTGAGCACCTATTATATGGTGCCTAAGAGACAGAAGGAAAGGGACTGTTGAGTCAATCCAGCATCTCATGCATTATGAAATATGCTCACAACCACATTTCTCAGAAATGGTATTTAGGATATCCATAGCCTTGAACACTGATCATTTCTTTGTGTTGGGAACATTTCATCTCTTCCCTTCTGGCTGTTTTGGTATAAACAATATATTGTTGTTAACTATAGTCATCCTACTGTGCTACCAAACACTAGAACTTATTCCTTCTTTCTAACTGGATGTTTGTACACATTAACTAACTTCTCTTCATCTCTCCCACCCACCCCCATACCCTTCCCAACCCCTGGTGACTACCATTCGGTTCTCTGCCTCCACGAGATCAATGTTTGTAGCTCCCACATATAAGTGAGAACATGTGACATTTATCTTTCTGTATCTGTTTTGTTTCACTGAGCATAATGATCTCCAGTTCCATCCATGTTGCTGCAAATGATAATACTTCATTCTTTTTATGGCTGAATAGTATTCTATTGTGTATATACACCACATTTTCTTTGTTCATTCATCCGTTAATGGACACTTAGGTTTATTCCATCTGATTTATGTTTTTAAAAGATCACTCCAGCTGCTGTATGGAACAAGGCTAGAAGCAATGGGCTTTGCAACAATCCAGATAGCTCATGGCTTTGGCAAGGGTGGCAGAGGTGGGGTGATGAAATGTGACCAGACTCACATTATGCAGTCAAGTCACTTAAGGAAGGGAATACACGTTGGGAAACATGTTGCTAGGCAATTTTGTTGTTGTGCGAACATCACCCAGTATATCCACACAAACCTAGGAGGTATAGCCTACTACATACCTAGGCTATGTAGCATGGCCTGTTGCTCCTGGGCTACACACCTGTACAGCATGTTGCTGTACAAAATACTGTAGGCAACTGTAACACAATGGTAAGTATTTTCATACATAAACATATCTAAACATAGAAAAGATATGGCAAAAATACGGTATAAAAGATAAAAAGTGGTACACCCATATAGGGCACTAACCATGAATGGAGCTTGCAGGACAGGAAGTTGCTCCGGGTGAGTGAGTGAGAGGGGAGTCAATGTGGAGGCCTAGGGTGTTTCTATACTCTCCCGTAGACTTTATAAATGCTGCACGCTTAGGCTACACTGAATTTATTTGAAAGATTCTTTCTTCAATAATAAATTAACTTTAGATTACTACAACTTTTTTACTTTATAAACATTTTAATTTTTTTAAATTTTTTAACTCTTGTAATAACACTTAGCTTAAAACACACATTGTACAGCTGTACAAAAATATTTTCTTTCTTTGCATCCTTATTCCATCAGCTTTTTATATTCTTACTTTTTTTTTTCTTTTTAAGCTTTTTTGTTAAAAACTAAGACTGGAACCCACGCATTAGCCCGGGCCTGCGCAGGGTCAGGGCCATCCCTATCAATGTCATCCACCTCCATCGTGTCCCACCAGAAGGTCTTCAGGACAACACACAGGGAGCTGTCGACTCCTGCGATAACAGTGGATACCTCCTGAAGGTCCTTCCTGAGGCTGTTTTTACAGTTAACATTTTTTTCTTAAGTAGAAGGAACACACTCTAAAATCACAATTAAAAGTATGGTAAATGCCTAAACCAGTAACATCATCCTTTATTATCTGGTATCATGTCCTACGCATAAGTGCGCGTGCTATGCTTTTATAAGACAGGCAGGGCAGTAGGTTTACTTACACCAGCATCACCACAAACATGTGAGTAATGTGTTGTGCTGCTATGTCACAAGGGCTGGGACATCATCACCAGGTGACAGGAAATTTTCAGCTCCATTGTAGTCCTATGGGACCACCAGCGGATATGTAGTCTGTTGTTACGTGGCACATGACTGTATTTTAAAAGTACAGCCAATAGGATTTGCTGATCAAACACGGGTTGCAAGTGAAACAGAGGAGTCAAGGACGGCTGCAAGGTGTGTGGCTTGAACAGCTTGGTGAATGAGGAAACGTTTACTGAGATGGGGAACGCCACAAGAGGAGCAGGTCAGGGGTGACTTTGAGGGAACCAGAAAGTTGGTAGGTAAACACGTTCCACTGATGGTCAGTGAGAAACCCTTGCAACAGGGTAGCTGCTCTGGTTTGAATGTGTCCCCTCCAAATTTCAGCTGTTGCCAATGTGATGATATGGGGGTAGGGGACTTTAAGAGGTGATTTGCCGTGAGGGCTGCTCCCTTGTTAATGGGACCCTTACACGCAAGGCTTCATGCTGCACTCAGGTAGCCTGCTAGCTTGTCCTTCCACCTCTGTCACGTGAGGACACAGCAAGGTCCTCACCATGCCTAAGGCCAGTGCCTTGATCTTGCACTTCCCAGCCTCTAGAAAGGGGAGAAATAAATCTCTGTTCTTTATAAATTTCCCAGCCTCAGGTATTTTGTCGTAGCAGCACAAAACAGACTCAGACAGTGGCCAAAAAGATGGAATAAGAGCAAGTGGATTGGAAATGTGCTTTCTGGTGGCTTGCTTGGGTTGTTTCCCAGTGCAATGCAATGAGACTTCTCCCCACAAGCACAATCCTTCAGTAAAAGTTCTGCATGCCACAGTCGTAGATATATATTGGCCTTGGCAGGGACAACCATGAAGAAAGAATCATCACCTCCATGCATGGCAGGGATACTTCTTCCAGATATAAAGAACCAAAAACAACTCCAAGAACAAGAATTTGTGTGACACAATAAATCTCAATAGGAGCTGGTGGTAAAGACATAAACCCCCAAGGTATCTGCAGCAATCTTGAGGAGATGTCTGGACCTCTTCTACAGAGCATGGAATGAGAATTTGAGCCAAATGTATCCAGATCTCAAGGGGCCAACAAATTCCAGCTCTTATCCATAATATGACTACATGTATAAAAGAGGACAGGGAAGGAACAAGCCAAACTATTAAGTAGTGGTTGTACATTTATGGATAATCTTTCTTTAATTCCTGATTTTTCTTTAAATTTTCTAAATTGGAAACAGTGAATGTATTTTATAATCAGAAAAAAATGTATTAGGAATAAAAATCACAAAGTGGGATCCCATGAGTAGCTGCATGTCTCTCGGTGTGGATCGAATGCATTAAAAAAAGAGGAAGGCGTCTTCCTGTTAGCACACATTCCTAATAACACAGCTTAGGTGGCCAGCAGCAGATCACAGGGATGGGCTCAGTGTCACCGCATCATCTGTGGATCGTTGACAGGTGCAGGATCTCAGCTGTTTTCCCCCATCCCAGGCCTGTGCTGTTGATGTTTGGACTCAGCACAGGATTTGCTGTTATCACCACTATGTTTCATTTTGTAGGATTCCATCTCACATCATAAGCTGCTGGAACCTTCTCGGAGTCCTGAGTCTATCTTCCAAAACATTCTTTGACCCTTCCCATATCTTGTTCCTGGAAAATCGGGACACCCATGCCATCCACGTCTTCTTTCCTTCATTCAGAAATCACATCTAGAACATTTACAGAGCACGTTCCCAGGGTCAGGCGGTGTGTAGGAGCTGTACACGTATTCCCTCACTTAACCTTCACAGCAACCCTACGAGATAGGTGCTGTCATCAGCCCTGTTTGACAGATGAAGACAATGAGGCATCTAGAGGTTAAATATCTTATCCAAAATCTCAGCCAATAAAGTGGCAAGGGCAGAGTCTGGCTCCGTGCTCTTCAACACCACACTATCCAGTCGCCCACGTGGTTATTGGGGGCCAGGCTGTCTGATACCGGCACAAACACAGACAGGAGGAAGCACCTCCCTTCAGAGAGCCTGTTGGGCGCTACCATTAATTGCAGCTGGGCGCCGTAGGTGCTACGCTGGCTCACCTGCTGTGAGACCTCAGGCACTTCACTTACCCACTGTGTTCTTTGGTTTCCTCATCTGTACAAGCGAGCTGAAGATACTACCTACTTTATAGGGTTGTCAGGTAAATTAAGTGAGCTTAATCCTTAATACAATAAGGTACTTAGAAGAGCACCTGGGATGTAATAAGTGCTTAATTAACATTCACTATTAATTATTATTCTTGTAGTAGGATATAGGGACACACGAAGGAAGGAATGCTCAGTGTTCTCTAGAGCAGTCAAGAGGCTTCAGAGAGGCCCTGAAATCTGAGTATTGACGAAGGAGAGGCCTTTTCTCTAAGTAAGCAGTGACAAAGCAGAACCAAGGCCCGGACGCAGGAGGGTATAAAACCAGCGTATCCTCACTCCCTGTGGGTGTGTGGTTGCTTTCTTTCCACCCAGGACATGGGAGCAGCCTCCACTCTGACCTGTACAAACCACCTTAATTTGTGGCCCCTGGGGCGGAAGGTAAGTGAAGACTTTCCAGGTTTTAGCTCTGTTTAGCGCTGGAAGAGCACAACTTTGGCTTCAAAGAGAAAAGGCATTTGAAAGGCTTATGGAAAGGCTTATGAGCCTTCTTGTACATCAAACGCGCCTTACAAAGCAACATTTTGATGAGTTAAGTGCAAATGAATCAGAAACACAAGGATTAAATTTCCCTTGAAATACACATAGGTTTAAAGATTAAGGGGAAATTGCCTGGCAAAACGTGTTTTGGGTTAAACACTAGAAAGTAGTTCAAGTTGGTTCCTGTCTGCTGCTCCCCCTCTCTTATGAGTGTAAATAACAATAATAATAAGAGTATCACAACTGCTTGATACAATTTTAGCTCACTCAGGGCCCATGGGAGTCTTCTGGGCAGGTGCATAAGAAAGTAAAATGCAACGATAGGAACAGAAATCCCCGGAAGAGACCAGGACGAAACCGCAGAGAGTGGCTGCTTGTCCATTAGCTCAGCTTCCCTTCCTCCTCACAGCCGGACTGCGTCTTCCAGGACCTGTCGCAGCCAGGGGAACACAGCCAGAAGTGGGGGTGTCACTTCCAGGCTTGGCCCCTAAAAATCCCCATGTGTTCTTCTGTTCTCTCTCTTTCTCCACCTGCTGGCTGGACACGGATGCTCGAGGCAGCCTTGGAGGTCATGTGTCGAAGACGGCAGCGTCTCCGCCGATGTCACTGCCGGCAGACTTTCTGTGAACGTGAAATAAACTTCTGTCACGTGAAGCCACCGAGGTCTCTGGACTTCTCTGTTATAGCAAGTAATGTCACTTTAACCAAGACAGAGAAGTGAAAGACCACGTGGATAAGAGGAAATTTGGATCATAAATCAGGGCACCTGAGTTCGAGTCGCTGCCTCCCATGCGCTGTGTGGTGCTCTGGGCAAGTCCCTCCCCACCCTCTCTGTGTCTCAGTCTCTCCAGTGGCCGGATGAGACATTAGACGGGGTGATTGCCACAGTGCGGCTCTAAGGTTTAAGATTAAATTATTCTAAATAACAAACTGCAATTTGAATTCGAGTCAACAAAGGTTTCTGAAACACCTACTATTTGCAAGGCACTGGGCTGCAGAGTTACATAAATCCAGGCACTTAGAGTATAGGCCTGAAGGTAAGTTGCTATCATAAAAATAGCAGAAGGCAAACGAACAAATCAATCAATCAATCAATCACAGAGAGCCACGGGCTCTGCCTGGCAGAGGGTGGAGGCGTAACGAAAAGCCACTAGGGGACGATGACATTTGAACTATGCTTAAAGAACAGAAGGCCACCAAGGTGGGGGCCTATTCCAGACAGAGCCAGGGACTCACAGCTAAAGGGCCCCTCTTTCCCAGGCAGAAAACTATGACCCAGTGGAGTTACTGATTAGTTGCAGACTTGGAGGTTATTAACCAATTTCCCAGTCTCAGTCTTTGTCCAGACTAAATAAATAAATAAGTAAAAATCTCCAGGAGATAAGACATGAAATGAAAAAGACTGGGTCTAGCCCCTGGCCCTTCTAGCCCACACCACCCGGGGGCCATCCATTGGCAAAACCGTCCTCACCCTCTACTGACTTCTCACAAACTCACAATCACCCGTCCATTTTATTTGACACAGGCATGAGACTTGACAGTTGCACCCATTCATTTCATATCTCAAAAACTCAACGTATGAGTTGAATCTGGCCATGATCCAACACCTTGCTCTCCCTTCAGGTCTCACACATCGGGCATAATACCATCAGTGACCTCATTAAGTCGTTAATGCAAATAATAGGCAGGACAGGCCCAAAGACGAAGCCTGGAACCTGCTGCTAAGGGACTGTCCTCCAGGTGGGCATACCTGACACCCATACCCAGGAGTGTACCTTTAAGGTAAGCAGGGCGCCCTTCTGAAGCACGGGGTAAGAGCAGGTGTATTTGTTTTCTGTGGCTGATGTAACAAATTACCACAAACTCAGTGGTTTAAGCACAACAAATGTATTGATTTTACAGTTATGTAGGTTAATAGTTCAACATGGGTCTCACTGGGCTAAAATTGAGCTGTTGCCAGGGCTGCATTCCTTTCTGGAGGCTCTAGGGGAGAATCTGTTTCCTTGCTTCGAGGGGCTACCTGCTCACTTATCCTTGGTGCCTCAAACAGCACTCAGTGCATAGTAGAGGTTCCTCCTAAGCTTCTAGAGGCCACCTGCACTTCTGGGCTCATGGCCACATTCCTCCGTATTCAAAGCAAACAATGGCAGTTCTAGACCTTCTCACATCGCATCACGCTCACCTCCTCTCCTTCCTCTATCTTCTACTTTTAAGAACCCTTGTGATTACCCGGGATCCACCAGAATAATCCAGGCTAATCTCCCTGATCCGTTGACTAGCACACTTAATTCCATACGCTACCTTACTCTCCCTATGCCATGCAATGTAACATATTCATAGGTTCCAGGGATTAGGACGTGGACATCTATGGGAGACCATTATTCCGCCAACGACAGGAGGGAAGATGTCAATTCATTCTTTCAGTCTTTATTAGGTGCCTGTTTTATGCCATTCACTGCACCAGGGTCTAAGAATATAGTGAATAAGACGATAGACCTTTTCCCTGCCTCTGTAGAACACGCAGTCTAGCGAGAAAGACACTGAAAGGGGCACCAGCTAAGAGTAATGGGTGTCACAGCAGGGAAAGTGTGGCTAATGCTTAGGAAAAGTTGCTCCGAGCAGAATGCATCTGTATCTTTTTGCTTTGCCTCGAACCTACAGTCCCTGATTAAGAGTCAGGAAGCAACTCCCAAAAGAGTTCATTTCTCTATCAAAAAAAGGAAAAAGAAGGAGAAACTAGGTTTATTTTTAATGAGCCTGCCTTGGCTCTGAATGAGCACCACTTCCTTTTCCAGTTCTTCCTTATCGAGGCTCAGCCTGGACTCTTGCTTGAGTGAAATATCTCCTGTACACCAAAGCCACTGAGGTTGTGATGATACGAGGAGATTGGTTCCTGCCCAGAGAGGTTGTAGAGCCCAGCGGGAGGTGAAGACAAGTCTTCAGCAATCACATGAGCATGACAGATAATATTTTTGTTTGTCAGCGTGGGGGTCATCGGTAGCAGGACAAAGTGGGCCAGAGTTTTGTGACAAATATTTCGATATGGACAAGAAGCCACAGCCAGGACAGGGGTTCAGTGAGTGTCTTAGGAAGGTGTGTCTGGGAAGAGTGAATCCAGAGTGAGGCTGGGGTTTCCCTCTGCCTCCAGCTGCTATAGCAAAAAGGAGGAGGACACGGCCAGGGTCAGCAAGAGCTTTGGCACTCGGGTTTGAAATGCCAGGAGGTCCACACTAGAAAGGGTCTGAGCCCAAAGGCAGGATCAAACCAGCTTGTGGGGTCAGGCTGGGGGGTCAGAAGAGCACTGAGAATGGGATCCTTGGAGCCAGTCCCCGGAAGGTGCTTCTTCCCGGAAATATGAGCATAAGCTGAGGTTCAACTAGGAAAGGTCTTCTTCATCCTTCACGGGGATGCAGATGCTGCCAGCTGTGGGGGTAGGTGCTGGCCCCGCACCAAGGCAGCCCTCTGGGTTCTGGTAAAACCTTTTCTGGCTCAAATTTGTCTCTGTTTCTGAGTTCTCATCCAGTGTATCACTGGGTTTACAGCCATCACGTTTTCACCAAGGCGGCAATGACACATCAGGAAATCAGAGGCCATTGCCATCAGTACCAGCCCTGCACAGCTGAGTGGTTCTGCTTCCTTATATTGTCACCTTCTAATTCAAAACCTGGGGTGAGTGTGGGCACTTGAGTCATGGGCCCGTGACCTCGCTACAGGGGTGGCTGGGAAAGCAAGCCAGCCCAGCATCCGTCAGCATTTGGTCTCTGCTCATGGAGCGGAAACCTCCCAAAACAGAAAAGGGAAGCTCCAATTCGCGGGTTGCCCTAGCAACTGGGAATGCTTTCAGCTGCAAGTCACGGGATAGCCAATGTTTTTAAGTGACTTAAACAATGAGAAAAATTTATTGTCTCATAACAAGATATCTATAGATAGGTGACTCCAGGGATCCAGAGGATCACCTATGTCATCAAGAACTTGAGTTCTGCCCAACTTTCTGTTATTCCCATGATATTGGCTTGATCATGAGGCTTGACCCAACATGGTTGCAAGACAGCCTTCACGTGCAAGGCATTGTGTTGTCTAGAATTAGGTCATATCCTGTGGGTGATTGATTGATTGTATAGTTGCCCCAATTCTTCATTTCTCCCTGTATTCGTGCCCTTTACCATGGGACTTTGTATTTTTTGTCACCAAAGAGGCAGAGTCTATTTCCCCACCCCTTAAAACTAGGCTGGACTTGAGACTTACTTTTGCCAGTCGAATGTAGATGAAGTGACAATGTGCTAGCTCTAAGGCTGAGCCTCAAGAGATCATGTGCATTTCTACTTATTAACCTCTGCAGTTGTCATGAGAACCCATCTGGACTGCCCTGATGGAGGACAAGAGATACACGGCTCAGTCACCCAGTAGTCCACAATGACAGCCAGCCAACCAACCATCAGACATGTATGCCCAGAATAATAGTCCATAAGAACCACACAGCTGAGCTCCAGCTAAATCCATGATCAGAAACTTATGAGCTAAACAGATGCTTGCTGCATTAAGCTACTGAGTTTTGTTACACAGCACTATTTTGGCATTAGGTGATTGACACACATGGCTGTGCTGCAAGGAAGACTGGAAAAACAATACCTGGTATTTTCAGCCTCAATAAGGAAAAAGAATAATAGCTACTGGGTAGGCAACTGACAAAGTCTACCCCAGCTGCCAAGAGGAATGACAAATATCCACAAGGCCAGGAAAAGGCGAAGGCAATGCCAAATGCTCCTGTGTAATTCTTCAAAAGGGACAGGCCAGTGGGTGAAGGGTTAAGTAGAGAATGAGATGAAAGCAGCCAAGTCCTTATGCAGCCAAGATTTATCAGGTCCTTGTGCTTGAGCTGTGATGATAAATACATCAGGGACTGTATTATCAGCAAGACAATTGCAGAATCATGGGTTGACTCGCTGTAATGCAGAATTCATGAGCCTCCGGACAGAGCCTGTGTGAAGGCACTTCTCCCAGGTCACTTCAGCAGAGTTTGGACATTCACATTTTAATGCATGGTCCTTCTTTGAGCTGAGTCCCCATGCCTGACAAATCCCAACTCAGCCAGAGCATGGCCCAAACCCCACAGCAAAAAGTAGAATTCACTCTGCTTCTTGGCTGTGTCTTCCACAATCCCGTGCATTTATGTTGCATTTTCTATCTCCAAATTACTTCCATGATCTCTTGGAACCCTTAGCTCCACCCCTAGAGGTGAATATTTCAATTCTAATCTCAGATGAGGACACTAAGGGTTGAAAGGCTGTCCCTTGCCTGAGCTCACAAGCAAGGTGGGGGGAAAGCTCTTACTGTCTCTGACCGGGATCTCCCCATGTCCCTCCCCATCACTTAATTCAGGTCTTTGCTCAAATGCCACCTCCTCAAGGAGGACTCCTGAGCCACTTTTCCTAAATTACCACCCCTGTGTCTTTCTCTTACCCCGCTTAACTTTTGCTAATAACGCTTATCACTACCTGACACCGTATCACACATTTTTCTATTTATTTTTAGTGGATCTTCTCAATAAGAATGCAAGTTCTCTGAGGGGAGGAACTTTGTTTTCTTACAGCTACATTCTCAGTGCCTATAACCGTGACTGGCACATTGTAGGCAGTCCACAAACGTGTGCAGAATGGATGGATGAATGAATGAATGAATGAATGAAGATGACAATCAGCTTGATCTTCCATTCCACACCTGTGGAAGCACAGAGCCCTCCAGAGTCATCCTAACTCTGTCCTTTCCTTCTGCAGAATTTTCTCCGTTGATGGGTCATCTCCCTTCAGCTCGTGTTCCACCTCTATCCCACACCACTTAGACCCAATGAGCAAATCCAATCCTTCCACCATGGTCACCAGAAACATTTCAGGTAAGCAAATCATTCTTAGGCATGGTCAACTTTACTGATCATTTGGTGGAGGGTGTTAGAGAAGGAATTTACATCATATGAACAGAAACATATGTTTCATAGCAAACATCAGACATCACTGTTTTTGACATTTCCTATTGTTCCACCATCAAAGAATTTTCACCAGCCACAGCTCCCAATCTTCAGTCCCTCTCTCCACCTCAAGCCCTGTCCCTCTCTCCTCCCCTCTTGCCCCCTTCCCTCATCTCCACTTCCCTCTTCTCTCTTTTACTCTCCTCTTCTCTCTCACCTCTCTTTCCTCAGAAAAACAGAGCACCTTGGGCATCTCTTTCCAATGCTTTACCGTCTATGGTCCTGACACCCCATGTAGGTATTTTTATAAAAAAGACAGCACATTCCCTGAAAGAAACTCAGGTCCCAAATTTTAAGTATTGTATTTTGCTCTGCTACACTGGAAGGGTCACTGGTGTATAAACAGAAAGAAAGGAGAATTACACTTTGTGGTATACCTGCTACATTCATTACTTTGTTCAAGCCTCCCAGACACAGTATAATTTAGAGTTTATTTTCTCCATCACAGAAATTAGGTAATTGGGGCTTAAGAAGGATGTAATTTGCCTAAAGTCACTTAACAAGTGAGTAATTGAACAGGATTCAAATTCAGGTCTATGTCCTAATGATGACAGGACTTATTCCATCCTTTATGTGGCTGGGAAGTTAAGTCCATGAAATGCTTTCACAGTGAGATCAGAAGAGAATAGAAGAGTCTCCTGGTCTTTTTTCCAAACTTTCGATCCATTTCTAGATGTCCCAATAGCATCTCAAACTCAGTCTGCACACAACTGTCTGTCTCCACCCCACCTGCTCCTCTCCTGGGTTCAGCAAATGGCATCCAAGCCAGGAAATGAGGAGTCTTCTTGGAGTCTCCATCTCCGTCACTATTCATGTCTAGTCTTTTTTCAGCCTCCCTAAATTTCACTGAGCCCAGTGCCCACCAGGCTGCCACAGTCCTGGCCAGCATGTCATCTCTGTCCTGCATAACAGCAGGCATTTCCCCTTGCTAGTCTTATGCATGTTCTCAGCTCACACTCCAGTCAGAGTGAGTGCCTGGTGGTTCTTCTTTTAGGCTCCTTCTCTCTCATTTTCACCCTTTGTACTGGCAGGTCTTTCTGCCTGGAGCATCATCTCCCATGTTTTCTCTGTTTACAACTCCTAACTCTTCCTGCATGGCTCAGCTCAGAAGCTACCTCCCCACCATTCCCACTGTCCATACTCTCTCCACATACCCAAATTCACCTCTCTCTGGACTTCCATCAGTTCTATCCCCATGGGCTCCCTCGCCATCCGAGTCCAGCTCCCAGCCCTTCCCCCTGTGTCTCCCGGCAACCTGCTCAGATCCAGGGGGCACTGTGCCCAGCCTGCTTGCCCCACCCGCTGGCTTGAGACTCCACGAAATGCCAGAGGGCAGTGAGCTCCCAGATCAGGCACCCCAGGTCCACTGTAGGTCCTCAAGGGGAAAGGTGTGGGTCCCACTCTCTGGAAACATCAGCCTGTAGCACGTGCCCACTGGGGAGAGGCAGCTGATCACCAAATTCTTGGCTCAAACTGCTTTCCCAGTTACAGTGGATAGGGAGAGGTGGGGAAGGAAAAGCATCTGAATGGAAGGAAGCCAGCTCCCTGGCCTCTCAGGTCACTCTCCTTGGAGAGGAATCTCACACGTTATTTCTGAGCTCTGGGATCACACAAATTCTCCCCACTAGTCTGTGTTTGCCACCATGCCTGGGCTTGTGGGGATGGAGGAGCCTCCAAGAAACTTGGTAGCTCGCCAGTCACCAAAGGCACATGGGAGGGAGGGACAGATAGATACCCTCTCACCCCGTCACTGGGCTTCAAGCCTCTCTGGGTTTGATCCTTTCTAATATCTGTTGTCATTTATCTTCCTTCTCTGTTTCGCAATTTTCCTCCATGAGGTCCCTAGCAGGCACCAGCACCTCTGTCTATGATCTACACCTGAGCTGTGTCTTCTCTTTCCTATCCTTCATCTGAAATCCTACCTTCCTTCCGGGACAGGCTAGCAAGCAACGTCTCTAGTTGGCCAACTTGCCTAAATTCTTATAATTCAAGGATTCTCAAGAATATATTTGTAGGACATGAAGTTTCATGACCCCAGTTTGAGAATTCTAAACTAAACTCTTAGGATGGTAAATAACCTAAAGTCACCCAGTCCAACTTCCTTATCACACAGATGAGGAAACTGAGGCCCAGAGGGATGTGGCTTGCTCCAGGTCACACAGCAATGCAGACTGGAACCTGGAACTCCTGGGTCTTGGTTCCTCCAGAATCTACTTTGTACCTTGAATTATACCGATAGCCATTGTTAATGAAAAAGCTACACTAAAGACCGTAAGGAAGACTCTATTCAAGACCATCATGATGGGTATAGGGACCACTGCAATGGGATTCTGCAGTGGAAGAGAGAACTAGGCTGAACTCCTAATACAGCACAGGCAAGTAGGAATTTATAGCCAAGGAGCAAGGTGGGAGTCAGTGCCGGATAGTTAGTAAAAGGAAACATTGTGGGCAAGGGAGATTCTGGCTAAATGGGCCTACGAAGATTCTTGCTGAAGACAGGCCAGGGTGACCAGGCATCCCCTGGGGGACAATGGAGGATGAGGAGCCTGATCAGATATCAAGGGTAGGGCACTCTTGCTAAACTATCTTAGCAGAGTTCTTGCTAACACTATTAATAGATTATATAAGCAAGTGCACAGATGGGTCTAGGAGAAGGTTTGGGAGCCTGAGTAAAGTTTGGTCAAGCAACAAATCTTTGTCACTACCTAATCACACCCTTTGCATATAATTATCAATCTTCTACTTCCTTTTTTTTTCAAGTGGGTTTGGTTTATTTGAAGGAAGTAGATACAAATACCTCCACCAAAGAACCTATTTTCCTGAGGAATTTAATTCCCCAAACTCAGTAGAGTACCAGGCACCCAAAGCCTTCAAGAATCCATAGCTGCTTCTTAGCATTGGCAAAGCAATGGCAGATGAGTGAACTAGTACAAAAAGAGATATTTTAGTCTACATCTCTCTGGGAGGCAACAGACAACCTTCCCTCTAAAGAATTCCTTCATATGACCCTCCAACCTATAACATTTCCTACAGCCACACAAATGTCTTTATTCTTACCTCATTCGGTAATTCATTTATTCCTTCAACAAGTATTAATTGAGCACATAATGTGAGCCAAAGTCTTCCTGCATCAGGAGAATGAGTTCATAGAGAGAAAGTAACTTACCCACGATTGCAGACCCAGTGAGAGGCAGAGTCCAGAAATAATTAGAATAAAATGACTCATTTTTATTTAATTCCCCAGGTTCTTGGAAGCAGTTTGCTGTAGAGTGAAGACCCCATGTGAAACTGGTCGATGGCTCTGAAGGGAGACATACACTTTCAAATAATAAACAAGAAACCATTTACAAGGAAAGAAAAATTGAAGGGCAGAAAGCAATGAATCACCATTGCAAGTCGGCACAAAAAGAAAAATTAGTTCATAAAAATGCAGTTGGATAAATAATAGGTTATTTCATCATGTAAATATATCCCAAAATAACTTTATTAAAAAGAAAACATCTATTGCAGCCTAAACTATTCATCACACTAACATATATCCAGAATCCTAACAAATTTATGAAAATGTTATATTCCATAATCTTCCTGATCCAATGCAAATAAATAGTTGTGCTTTGACTGTCTTGTTATGAAATGATTAATCGCAGCTGCCAAAAGCAGCCGAGAAGCTAATTTTGATTTTTCACGTTGTGGGTGGCATTTGAGGGAGTCTCCAAGGACTTGTCTCTGAGTATCGGACCTTCTTGAATGAAGGTCTCGTCACTCTGCCTCCCCCGATCTGGGCCAACCTGGTAAGGAATCTTCATTATCACTTTTAAGCTGAACACTTCTCTTTTCAGTTGAACAAAGTCAAAAGCTTCTTATTGGACAGAAGAAATCAGGAGAGGAAGGAAGGAAAGTGATACTCACTGTTGTTATTTTTCTTTATCCTCATGACACCCCAAGAGATGAACTATTATTATGACCACAGTTGAGGAAATTGAGGCTAAAATTTTCCCAAATCACCTAGAGATTGGCTTAGCAATAGGGTGACCTATCTGTCCAGGTCTGCCCGGGACTTGGGCACTGAAAGTCCCAAGTCAGGGGAAACTTTGTCAGTGCCATGCAAACCAGGACAACTGGTCACCATACCCAGCAATTTAAATGTGGCTTCCCCTGATCTCAAAGTCCTGTGCTTTTTCTATATGTACCTGACAACCGCCCCTAAGAAAGTTCAGAGGCCACATTTTGGTGGCAAGAACTATTTGAGCTCGATGACGCTATTAAATTTCAGGCTTTCTGTTTCTCCAACAGTAAAACAGAGGAGGGAAAAGTGAAGATTAGACTAAATTATCTCTACACTTTCTTTCAGCTCCAACATCTTGCGATTCTAATTGAGTTCTCCCTGCCCCATATAGACCATCCTGTATCTAAAGAATGGAGGCCATAAAACCTCTTCTATCTCTGTAAAATCCTGTCCAATTACCTTTATAATTAGAAAAACGCTTTTTTTTTATTTTTACTTTAGAAATCTTGTTCTATTTTTTTTAAAGAGTTTGTTTTGGGAGAGAATCTGGTTCCTGTAGAAAAAAAAAGAAAGTTTCTGGCTGAAACTGTGAATTTTGTAACTGCAAGCTCTTTCAAAGTCAAGAAGGCAGACAGTGAAAGGATGGTTGCTAAGGAGACAATTGTATTTAAATTATCAGCTCACAATAGACCCAGCAAAGATATTGATTGGATGTAAGAGGCTAAAATTATTTTCTTCAAACTAGAGAAAAACTGAGGGTCTGACTAGGGCCGGAGGGTGGGAAGAGACTTTTGTGATTGTGCTGTTTTTCTTTGTTTAATTGGAGATGCCAAGAACAGAAGAAAAGATGCGTGCTTTACGTTCTCCGTAATAGTCTCTCCCTCAAGTTCACTGAAACTGGGAGAAACGAATACATACAGAAGGAAAATTTCTTGTGCTCCCTAAGAAAACTAACACCTCAAAGGGAAGTTTTTCTAACAGTCCTGAAGCCAGCACACATGAGAAACTACAGCAGAAACATTCATATTCTTCTTTCTATACTAGAGAGCATTTTTCTAAGTAATTCCCTATGTTAGCACATTGAAGCCTCACAAGAACCCATGAGGTTATGATTATTATTCCCATTTTACAGGCAAGGAAACTGAGTCGAATCAAACAAGTTGTTCAAGGTTATGCAACTAGCATATGGCAGAGCTAAGATTTGAACCCAGGGAGCCTGACACCAGAATCTACGTTCTCTGCTCTACATCAAGCTGACTTTCCAAGGTTTTGAGCCCACGTTGGCATAAAAACCCTATAGCCTATTTGGACAAACTCCAAAAAAAAAAAAAATAGTGTCTTCAGTTAAAGGCATCAAATGGAGAAAGACATGCATTACCCATGCCTGGGGGAAATAAACAGGCTTTTATTAAGACATAACTGATAACATTTAAGGACTAGTGATAAAATTAACACATTGATTTCAGTCTCTTTAAATCTTATGGTAGAGGAATATCATCTTTATCTACTGTCTGACTTAGCGGCTGTTTGATAGCAAAGGAACAGACTCCCTCTCTGAGTTAGCAAGGGATCTGGGGCAGGAAGGTACCAGCAACCAAGGTTACCAGCTCCTACTGGCCACATAGTTTCTGGCGCTCCCTGTGCCCTCTCCTTCAGCCAGGTGCCTCTGCTCACCAACCTCCCAGCCCAGCGTGGATGGCAGCTCCATGTCTTATTGGAGTCTTCTTCTAGCACGCACTACTTGTTCTCTTTGTTTTAAATGTCTCAAGAAAGAATTGTTATAGGTCTGCCAATCAGTGGATCAGACGAACATAATTATGGCCCAAACACCTGTGAAGTCTTGAGTAGGGGTGAGGGATGGAAGGGGAGAGAGCCTGCATCCTCCCTTTAGCTGGTTATTTCATGTTCATGCTCAGGTGTGTTAGTACTTGTTTCTCTCCCCACAACAGTACTGAGTTGAATGAAGATACCTGCAATACTGACCCTAGATTTGATGTGTGTATATTTTAAATCAATTATTTCAGATCAGTTTAAGTCCTTACTGGCAATAAATAAAGAAAAAATAACATAAAAGTAAAGAGGAATATCAATTACTCCTCAAACCATCAATAAAGATCAAGTGAGTTGTAACAAACTTGAGTATAAGAAACAGAAAATTCTATATATATCACATAGTTGTGTAGGTATCCAACAGAAGAACTCATTGCTTATGGTAGCAATATATAGTAAATAATTGAAATGTTCATTAAATGAGGATTGGTTAAATAAATCAAGATACATCCACATGATAAAATAGCATCCAGCGTTTAAAAAAAAATGTGGTAGATTCGAAGGTATGGACATGGACCGCTGGCCAGGATGTAATACATGAAAAAGTAAAAGTGCACAATGGTGTGTTTTAGAGAAAAGAAAGTTTATAAGAACTTGTTGCTTGAACAGAACACCTCGGAAGGGTACAGAAGATACAGGTAATAGTGGTTGCTTCTGGAGAGTTTACAAGCGGGGCTTAAGGTAAGATGTTTGCTTCTCATGGCTTCAATATTTTTTATCATTAACATGTATTATCTTTTAAAAATGAATTTTCTGATAGAGATATATTCATATATGCTTACATATGCATACATATATGTGTATGTACACACACAGAGATACAGAGATAGAGATAAAGATAGAGATAGAGAGGTAGATAAAGATATAAGTACAAATATACCCGCAGCGTTCCTGGGGTGTCCCTTTCCCTGCAGATCCCTCCGGAAGGGGAGGCATCTCTGGGACCCCCAGTCTTGCCTCCTGTCCTCTGCTCAGATCTCACATGAGGTTACATGAAACCCTTTGTGCTTTACAAGGTACTTCCACATGGATTTGATCCTTATAACGACCCTGTGAGAGGAGAAACATGGTGTCATTCTCCCATTACACAGATGAGGGGACAGGTGGGATCTGATGCAACCCCAGGACTGGAGGAGAGCCTCAGTCTCCCAAACCCCAGCCCCAGTCCTTGCTCTTGATCAGGCCTCCCCACTGGACTCACCCTGCAGGCTCAGCCACCACCTCCTCCGAAGCCTCTCCAGACCCCTCCCCTGTACCCCCACAGACCCCCAGCCCCACCCCAGCCCTTCAGACCAGACACGGATGGAAACTGTCTCCCAGCTTTTCTCATCTGCCGCCCTGCTCCAAACGTGAGCCCCACTGTCAATTACTTCTCGTCCCCCTCTCTCCTCCTTCCCCCAGCGCTGTGCCTGGCACATAGAAAATGCTCAGTAAATGTTTGTCAAATAAATGATTCAGGGAATGATCATTCCAGAGCCTGGTAGCTTCATAGGATGTGAGTTATTGCATTTTTTCCCTGTCTAGAAAGAAAAGCTCCCAGACGACCCCTCAGCTGTGTTCAGATATTGTAAATAATTGATCATAAAGATGAAACGCACAGCCTGGACAGAGACCAGGGAACCTGTCAATATCGTGGGAATAAATCTCCACTCGCGGCGGCCCAGCGCCTGAGCTGGCTTTCCAAGGCCATTAAACTATCACTGTGGCTCGAGCATTAGTTGGAATAAAGTGTTTGTGTTTGTTTGTTATCATTTCTTAGTAAAACTAATTAAGGAACTAATTGATTGTTTTGTTGTTCTACTAATTAACTCCATATGGTGCCCATTTCCATGGAGATAGACTATGAGTTATGGGAAGGACTCTGATTTAACGCGTCGTTTCTGGGTTTGGGGACGATCCTTTAGAATTAAGTATCCTTTCCAATCTCATTTCCCTTCATTGCTGCAGCCATGTTCTTGGCCTCTCCCGCTCCTTGAGGATGGAGATATGGAGCCTGCCAAGACCCGCCAGGAAAGCTGTGAAGAGCCCAGAGCACCAAGGCTGCAGCGGGCGGCTGAGAAAGCCCTGAGCTGGAACTAAAGCAATGATTGCAGAAGCTATCAATGATTTCAGCACCTGCTGTGAAGCTGGCACCACGCGGAACCCTGTGCGTACCTTATCCCCAAACCCCGCAACGACCAACACCCACATTAGTGGTCCCATTTTGTGGAAAAGGAAACTGAGTGTTCATTCATTCATGCAACAAGTATTTATTCTACACCCAGGTACAGTTGCGGCCTCTGGAAATAGCTCTGAATCGGACAGATTCAAGCCTTCCTCTCACAAAGCTTATTTTCTGAAAGGGAGAGACAAGTAGTAAATAAGACAACAAACAAATAAGATTGTGTTAGATAATGACAAGGGCCAGGAAAAAAAATAAGCCCAGATGGAAAGAAGGAGGACACAGAATGAGGGAAGACCTCTGTGAGCGGGTAATATTTGAGCTGGAATCCGGATTAAGAAGGAACCATCCATGTGACTGCCTCAGGTGAGAACCTTCTGCACAAAGAGAACAGCAGCAGGAAGCTGAGGCAAGAAGGAGCTTTCCACGTCCCAGAAACCTGAGAAAGTCCAGCGGTGGGGCTGTGGGAGGGGGAAAGGAGAGGTGAGGTCAGACAGGGGAGCGAAGCCAGGGTGTGGGGGCCTTGCATGTCTTGGTGGAGTTTGATTGTCTTTTAGGCAAAGGATTCGGGCCACCAGACTCCAGGGCCCACCTTGTTCTCTCGCCCTATGCCGTTGCCATTACAAGGTCAGGTGATCCCATGACACATGCAGGGCACTCACCAAGCATGGTCCTGAGAGGGTCCTTTTGAGAGTGACTTGCAGTGGCTCCTGACATGCAAGTCCCAGATTCTCAAGAATTAGAGGAATTAGTCTTGGGATGCCTGGCTCAGGAACGAGGATGCCATTTATCCACAATCAGTAAATATTCACTCCCCTCCCCTCCCATGGAGGGTGGGTACATACTTCCCCCGGCTGATGTTGGCTAGTCCATGTGATTTCCTTTGGCCAAGGGAAGCCAGCAGATGTGATGCAGATGTGTGAGGCCTTACCTGTCTGAGGTACCTTGGTTGGACCCTTGTGCTCTTTTGACCTGTCACAGGCAGCTTCCTAGGTAGCTTCTGTCCTTCAGCCTGGTCCCCAGAATAAACCCATGGTCTGGAGCCAAGTTCACCTGACCCACAGCCTGAAACAGAGACACCCAGCCCAAATCAGCTGATCCACAGCGAACTCACAGAACTGGAAGCATAAGAACAAAGGCCTGTTGCTGTGAGCTGTTGAGATTGAGTGATGTTTGTTACGCAGCATTATTGTAGCAAAAGCTAATTAGTATACCCAGTAAGCGCAAGCCCTTGGCTAGACGCTGGGGTGCAGAAATTAGTAAGGTTATGGAATTGTGTCTGCCCTTCAGGAAATGACAATCCAATATGACCCATTTTTTTAAAGTCATAATTACATGAACTCAATTTAGAAACATTGAACTTTCCCACTGATTAGATGCTCTGATTGGCAGTTACGTCATTAAAAATCATAAAGGAACAAAATGAATGATTCATAACTTAATACATACAAAGGCTTCTAGTAGTGGAGGGGCTGATAAAGTGAAGTGACAGAATGGTAGAGAGATGCAGTCTCTGAAGCCAGACCTTCCTGGTTCAAACCCTGTTTCTTCTGCTTAGCAGCTGGATATCTTTAGAAAAGAGACTCGACCTCTCTGAGCCCCAGTTTTTACATCTCTATAATAGAGAAAATAATGCCCACTTCCCAGTGAAGTTGTCAGGATTGTATAAGAATGTCTATGCAAAACGTCCAGCATGGTGTCAATTAGGAGTCGAGTTTCAGACAAGCTCCCTTTTAGCTGTAGGTTCTTTATTAAATATATATATATATCATATATATATAGTTACTATCTATAGGCAGAATGTTGTACAGTAGATCTCTAGAACTTATCTTGCATCCCTGAGATTAGCAACTCCCCATTTCTCCTTCACTCCCAGCCTCTGGCAACCATCAATCTACTCTCTGCTTCTGTGATTTTGATTGTTTTAGAAATCTCATACAAGTGGAATCATGCAGCGCTTGTCCTTCTGTGCCTGGCTTATCTTACTTAGCATGATGTCCTCGAGGGTCACCCATGTTGCCACATATGGCAGGATTTCCTTTTTTAAGGCCGAATAATATTCCATTGTGTGAACGTACCTCACTGTCTTTATCCATTCCTCCATCAGTGGACATTTAGACCATTTCCACACGTTGGCTGTTGTGAATAGTGCTGCTGCCAAGAATATGCACTGGGGAAAGGCAACCTCTTCTACAAATAGTATTGGAAAAAACTATATATCCACACACAAAAGAAAGAAATTACACCCCAAAATCAACACAAAATGGATTAGAGACTTAAACCTAAAACCTGAAACTGTAAACTCTTAGAAGAAAACCTAAGGGAGAAGTTTCATGACATTGATCTTGGCAATGATTTTGTGGATAGGACACCAAAAGCACAGGCAACAAAAGCAAAAGTAGGCAAATGGACTCCATTAAACTAAAAGGCTTCTGCACAGCAAAGCAAAGAACAGAGTGAAGAGGCAAGAACCTATGGAATAACAGAAAATATTTTCAAACCACGTATCTGATAAGGGGTTAATATCCAAAATATATAAGGAACTCCTACAACTTAATAGCAAAAACAAATACAAAAGCCTAATGAAGATTTAAAAATGGGCTAAAGATTTAAATAGACATTTCTTCCAAGAAGATATACAAATGACCAACAGGTATATGATACTCAATACCACTCAAGATACTCAATACCACTAATCATCAGGGAAATGCAAATCAAAACCACAGTGAGGTAGCACCTCACACCTGTCAGAATGGCTATGATCAAAAAGACAAAAGGCACCAAGTGCTGGTGAGGGTGTAGAGAGAAAGGGAATCTTGAACATTGTTGGTGGGAATGTAAAATGGTATCCACGCCTATGGAAAACAGTATGGAGATTTCTCAAAAACTTAGATATAGAACTACCATATGATCCAGCAATCCCACTTCTGGGTATTTACCAAGTGAATTGAAATCGGGATCTGGAAAGAACATCTGCCTTGTCATGTTAAGTCCACTTTAGAGGTAACAGATCTGACTTCAAGCCTGCCTTTGCCACCACTCTGCAAAGTCAACCCCTTCTCCCATCTAGGTCTCAGTTTATTCATCTATAAAAGAAGGTGGGGCCAGGAAATTCCAGAAGACCCTAGAAAGAAGGGCCTAGAATTTCTAGAAGAAATTCTAAGAGTGAATTCTAGAAAGGGGTAAACTTGCAGTCTCTCATGTTGCTTCAGATCCCAACAGTTGTGGAGATTTTTTAAGAACCATGAGAACTTAGTATGGGAAAAGGTTCTCCTACCTGTCCTTCCTTCTCACAAGTGCTCAGGCCAGCCTCCTGCTCACCTCAAATGCAACTGTTCCCCTGAAGTTTCCCAGATGCCCTCCCTGCCTTCTCCCTCCAGTTCCTGTCCCTACCCTTTCCAACTGTTTATTTCTCTCCGATGTTGTCTGAAGTTTCAGGATAATTGTTAGAGGAGAAGCAATCAGCTCAGGCTTCGACAAGTCACTGAGCCAGACAGGCAAGCAGGGGTATTAGGCTGTCAATTTCCGGGCCCTTCAAAATGTTAGAACAATTTTTGTGAATTACAAGCAATAGAAAATCACTTTGGGTGTTCATTAGGCAGGAGGCAGGAGCGATGATGAATGCTCGGAAGCAGAGGCAGAAGCAGGCTTTCCCAGAGCCAAAAGCCCACCTTCTCGCATCTTCTGGGGATGTGCCACTTAACCCTCCCTTGTCTGGAGAAAGCCCAAGGAGATAACTCCTCCAGCCCCCGGTCCATTCACCGAGGTTGTATAGAGCACCCACTGTCTATATGGCTTCCTGTATTTCTCAGGCCAGTGAGAGAGAGGCACATAGAAATACCACAAAAGATAGAACAGATAAGACATTCAGATGGCCAACAGGTATATGAGAAGATGCTCAACATCACTAATCATCAGGGAAATGCAAATTGCAGCCACAAAGAGATAGCACCTCACACCTGTTAGAATGATTATTAACAACAAAAAAAAGTGTTGGTGAGGATATGGAGAAAATGGGACACCTGTGGGTGACAGATTCTGATGGGGGGTTGAGAGTGGCTTCACAGAAGAGATGGCCTTAGAGTAGGGTCTTGACGAATGAGTAGAACATTAAGAAAGAACCTTACCTGGCCATTGATAATAATGATGATGATGAAGATGACGATGGCTAACACTTATGTGATGCTTATATAATTCTACTATGTTCAGGTTTTGTAGCTAAATGCTTTGCATATATATTAAGTTATTCACAATATCTTAGGTAGATCTGTTAGGTAGATACTATCATTATCCCCATTTTATAGATGAGGAAACTGAGACACAGTAATTACGTGCAGAATTACAGCCAATAAGTGTTCAAGTAAGGACGCATAAGATGTGTGTGGACAAGTCATCAGAAGCAGACCAAGGTGGTTCTCACAGCTGTTTAGGGAAGATAAGAGACAACTGATGAATATAAGGTGCATTAGCCAAAAAGACCAGAGTTCAATTCCAGACTCCACCACTACTCAGGTGACTACTCAGGTGACTTGGAGGAGTTACTTAGATTTTTCTGAGTCTCATGGTCCTTAAAGGAGTTACCATGGTCCCAGGCATCCAGGGTCAATGTCCAGAAATAGTGGCAGCTAGAAGCCAACATCAGGAAACTAGAACTGCATTCATTCCCTCATTCCTAGCATTCATCGAGCACCTGTTCTGGGCCCAGCACCAGGTGAAGTGTTGTGGGAAGAAAGATAAATGAGACCAACTCCTTGCTCTTATGGGAAATGCAGGGTGGCAGGGAATGCTTATAAGTATTAATCTGTATGCTTGCTCCTAAACTCTGGGGTCACTGAATTTTTTCAATTATACCCCAGAGGTCTCTTCTCTCCCCTGCTCCCCAGGCTGCACATGAAGGTATAAGTCATGCATTACGGAATGTAAAAGTGTGCTGTGAATATTTCCAGAGGCACCAACAGAGATAGCTTCTCTGATTGCAGAGACTACGGGGACCAAAGAAGGTGGGGTGGAGATTTGCTCAGAGAAAGAAAATAACCTTGTCCCTAAGCATCAGGGTATACAGGACTATAGACTGACTCAGCAGCATCTGAGGGGGACCCCACTGGCCAGGGGCCAGCCCCTTCAGCCACTGGTCATCTGGCTTTCCCTGGTGTTTGTGCCCTGCAGACTATGTCTCTGATTGGTCCATCCCATGAAAACCACTCATAGTCCCAGGGTCTTTCACACTTTCAAGGATCCCAGAGAAGAGGACAGAGGCTTTGGACACCTCATGAGATGGTCGTGGCCTGAAGAAAGAGCCTCGACCCCTGACCAATGCAGCAGTAGAATGAGCCAGCTTGAAATTGCTTCATTTCACTAGCTGGAAAGGAAGAAATGAAGGCATTGGAGATATCGGAGCTAAGATGGAACCTGTCCAGTGTCCCAGGTTAACACAGGAAAGTGAGGTCAAGTCTACCAGTGGAGATGAGGGGAGGGCAGGAAAACCTTCATAGATAAGGTGATCTTTAAACTAAGTTCTGGCTCCAACCACCATATCTTGGAGTGAAAGGGAGCAGTCATGAAGCCAGCGGTAGCAAGACCAGGCCTTCAGCTAAAGGGCCTGGGGACACTGGAGCTACCAAGATGAAAGCATGATGTGGAATAGAAAACAGGACACCCCCAGATCTGGGACATAAGGGAAGTTGGGAAGAGGGACTCGATGATGATCCCAGAGGATGAGGTTGGGGCCCCGTATGGCCTCAAGTCAGGAACAGTCCTGGTGCTTATGTCAAGATGAAGTCACAGGTGAGGCTCTAATGCTCAAGCTTGGGGTGGAGGCATCGCAGTGATTCAGAGTCCGGAAGCTAGGCAGCACTTGACACGGAAGGATGGATATTAAATGTTTGCATTTTGATCCGAGGGTCAACTGCCTAAGCCCAAGATGGAAGAAATACTGGTGAAGAGAAGTTTATATGAAAAAGATTTAAAAGTAAGAGACAACTGCAAGCTCTGTAGAAGCCAGCCCTAAATTAAACCTAGATTTGTTACAGTTGTCCCAAATGCATGACAGTCAGTTGCACAGTCAGGATTTAATAGAAGTATCTTTTAAAGCTGGTAGAAGGAACAGGAAACTTAAGACACATGGACTAGTGACCTGATAAAAAGCTCTGAGGCTATGAAGTCAGACACATAGGGGTTAAAATCCTGACGAGGGTGTTGACCAGCTCTGCAACCTTGCACAAGCTATTTTGCTTCTTCAAGCCTTTGTCTCCTCAACTGGAAAGATTATTGGGAAGATTAGAGAAAACAGATGTATAGCAACTAATAGAATGCCTGGCATAAAACAGGTGCCCAAAATATGGTAGACTCCAGTGATGATGAAAGTGATGGTGGAGGTGGTGGTGGTGATAATGGCAATGACGATGATGACATTGGTGTTGGTGGTGGTGTTAATGACAATGACGATGATAATGGTGGTGGCGGTGGTGGTGGTGGTGATGACAGGTGAGATGATAACGCTGCCCTTTAAATAAACCAGACTGCGATGACACTGTCACCAGACCCCATAGATCTTGGATACTCTTCAAACTTTGAGAGATGGAGAATAAGCATCCATGTGGATAGTGAAAGAGTTGCCGCAGCTGTGGGCCTCTGGGAAAAGAAAACTTTATTTCACAGTCAGTTGAAGCTGGAACTGGGGGCGGACAATAAAAACGCTGTCATTCGCGGGAAATCTCACTATGGGCAGCAAGACGCAAGGGGCTTTCACATTCATTGTCCTGTTGCAGCCCAGCACTCTGTGAGCCGTGCAAGGACAGAGCCCGCGCAAAGGCCCCGAAGGGGAGCAGTTGGATGGCTGGAGAGGGGAGAGCAAAGAGGAGGAGAAGAATGAGGCAAGATGGGGCTGAACAAAGTAAATGGACCAACACCTAGGAAGCTTCTGGAACAATGAGCAGTGCCTAGCACGTAGAAAGTGCTCAGTAAACTCAGATTCTGTGTCACGGTCATTATCAGACCCGAGATGGGAGAGGTACTGCTGCAGGAAGGACCCTGCTCCCTGTCTGTCACGGGGGGCATCCCAGCAGTGGTCACCAACATTTTTGGGGGGGCTACAGAAGAGCAGATTGGAGCATTGGATGGGGGTGATGCTTGACCAGGTCTGGGACCCATTTCGACCATTACTCCCTGTGAGCTGGTGAACGAGGAAGAAGAAGCACAGGAGGCTTGGAGATATTTGGGGTGTCCCTGAAAGTAGGTGGACCCCACTCCCCACCCCACCCCACCCCACTCCGGCCCTTACCCTCTGCCTAGGATCAAGGCAAAGTGTGCCGGAGGCGCCGGCCCAACCCTGGGCATAAATGCCCCAGAAAGGCAGATTTTCTCTCCGTGCCTTAATCTCTTTTGAACTTGTCCTGCCTCCTTTGTTCTCCCATTTTAATGATTCCATCCTCCCCACCACCCCCCTTGACAGCCACCGTGGATCGACCCCCACAGCAGGGAGCCCTTTAATTGGCAGCAGCGTTGCCAGCGCTCAGCTGCGCAGGTGGAGAGGCATTTAGTGGTGTTTGTTCTGTGCAGGGAGAAGAGGGGGGAGTTCTTCAAAACCAAGTAGCTACAGTGGCTTGTTCAACACGATTTGAAGGTGATAAATTGGACCTGATTTTTTTGTCATTTTTTTTCCCCTGCCTGTTCTTCTGACAAGTGGCCACTGCTGAGATTGCTGAAGGAGACAGAATTGCTTTCGGCAGCAGCCACTGCCTCTCCGCTGCCTCCCTTCCCACCCTCCTGTCTGTCCCTCAGGAGCCACCGCCACCCACTACCACGCCAGCCGTAGGGCGGCGCCCAGCAGCCCTGGGCAGCATCGCTGAGGGTACGGCGCCCAGGCTGCCCATAAAGAAGTGTCTGGAAAGGGGCGGGGTGCACTGCAGCGCGGCTGCGGGTCCTGCGGGTTGGACCCAGAAGCTCTGGAACCCTCTCCCCTACTTTCTTACTCACTTCTCATGTCATTAATTCATTCCACAAGCATTTACTGAGCACCTGCTTTGTGCCAGGGTGCTGTGCTGGGGATGCATCAGTGAGAAAACCTGACAAACCCCTGCCCTGGTGCATAAGAAGGGGAACATAGACAACAAGCACTACATTTAATAAACCAGCAGATTATATACAGAGAGAGAAGGCGTTGAGGGCTATGGGGAAAACAAGCAAGCACAGGAGGAAAAGGGTAATTGAGAGTACAGGGTGGGAGTGGAGACATTGCAAGTTTCAAGGTGAACAAGATGCAAGATATTCCTTAGTGAGTCAGGGATGTGGGAGCAAAGTCCTGAATGCATTCACTCAGTCTCAGGTTCTCCCAGTCATCCATTGCTCCGTTCCCTCATTCACTCCTTCATCCATTCACTCAATCACTCATTCTCCCAGTTATCCATCACACCATTCCCTCATTCACTCCTTCATCCATTCACTCAATCACTCATTCTCCTATTTATCCATCACACCGTTCCCTCATTCACTCCTTCATCCATTCTCTCAATCATGCATTCTCCCAGTCATCCATTGCACCGTTTCCATTCACTCCTTCATCCATTCACTCAATCTCATGTTCTCATATTCATCCATTGAACCATTCCCTCATTCACTCCTTCATCCATTCACTCAATCATGCATTCTCCCAGTCATCCACTACACCGTTTCCTCATTCACTCCTTCATCCATTAGAGTAGCCATTCATTCACTGGATCACCTATTCCTCATTATCTCATCCTTTCATTCACGGATGCATTCACTGCTCATTTCCCCACCCACTCGCTCACTCACTCACTCCCACATTTGTGCATGAGCTCATTCACTCATCGGTGTCCAGGCATGGAGTCCTTTTCATTTCCTTCCACAAGCATTTCTCCTGCCTCCATCTCTTCTGGGCCTTTCTACCTATTGTTCTCATAGCCTGGAATGTTATCTCTGCTCATCTCCAACTACAGTGCTTAGTCACCCTTTCTGACTTGTGGTCTAGGTTAAGGGCTCAGCTCAGGGTTTCCACACTCTTCTGTTTCTCTCTATCACAACATTGTTCCAGCAGTCAGTGTCTTAGCCTGACACCCCTACAAGACGAGGAGCTCTTTGAATTTTTGGACAGTGTCTTATCCCCACATCTGGCATTATATTTGGCACAGAGTGAATATTCGGTAAATACTTGTAAAGTCAGTCAATCAATTGCCAACAGTCTGAGCGGAGAATTAGGAGAATCACTGACCAGCCGGGGGTGCGTGCTACAGGGAGAGGAAGGAAGAGTTGTGATGAGCACCTCTATGCACCAGAGGCTACACACACCCAGTGAAGCTCCACACTGACCCTATGAGGAGGGCATTTTCAACTCTATAGATGAGGACATTGAGGCACAAAGAGGTTAAATGTGTTGCCGATGATCCCGTGGGCAAGAGGTGGACCAGCTAGAATTCCTCCGAAGTCTGTCTGATCCCCCAAACCTGCTCTTGCCACACCCCTGAGCTGGTACCCTAAAGGTAAGTAAAGTCCACTTGGCCAATCTGAGAATGAGCCTAGAGTTCCTGGTCCTGGGCACCCACCCACCTTAGCTACCTGCTGCTGGCTAGTGTAAGATGATTCTCCTGACTCTGCATTTAAATGGGGCCAGACGTCCCCAAGACCACAGAGCCCTGGCCTCAGACCTTTTAACTGGTAATTACTCTGCAGCCACAGTGTGAGATCATCCATTAACCTGAGGCCAAAGTGCGCCCTGCTAATCAGCCAGCCGAGATGCCGTCAAGCAGCCGGGCTGATTGCGGACCTTAATCACGGAGGCACAGGCACAATCAGACTGTCTAGCCCTCCTTCAAGCCCAGAGGGGAAAGAAAGTTTTATTATAGAGGGGCTGACATTTGGCAGCCTCTGCAAGGAGAGGTTGCCATGGGTTGCCGTAGGCGATGTCTCAGCCAAGACCTGCTTAATAACCATGCAAGACCAAAGAAGGAGGAGGAGCTTGGGCCAAGCAGACAGGAAGGAGCAGGAGACACAGATCAAGGGTAAGAAAAAGAAGGGAGCTTTGTGAGCACTTACTAAGGGCCACGGAGTGCGCTGGGTGCTTCACTTACATCACCTTTAATCTTCGAAAAATGTTGCAAGGAGGTTCAAGGACAGTAAGAAACTGCCCGAGATCAGACTGCTGGAAAGCGGCAGAGCCAAGAATCAAAGGTGAATCTTCCTGGCTTTGAAGTCTGTGCCCTTTCTGCTACTCCCAGTTATCTAGCTTTCACCATCCGGATTCCAGAGTTCGGGATGACAAAACGGTTGATACTTAGGTGGAGATTAAGGTGCGATGCCCATCCCAGCCTCATTTGCATTTGAAGAGAACTGTGATTAACCTGAAGAAGAGGCTGCATGACAGAGGAATTTCAGGCACTGTGTTAGATTGCTGGCACAGCTTTATCAGCCAGGACTCCGAAGGTCCCTTTGGGTCCCTACTTGTAACAATCCTTGTCTTCCCTGATGTCTTTAATCACTCTGGCTGTGAAAGAACAGCAAGGAAAGTTTGAGATGCTGTAGATATTTCTGCCAAATTCTTTGGAGAAAGAAAATAAATACAAGGTGCGTGATGTTCTTGGGAACAAAAGTAAGAGATGTCCACCGCAGAGCAAAGTGGCCCAGTCCTGGGGAGGATACTTCAGCCTAGAGTGGAAGAAGTCTCGAGAGAAACAGTGCCACTCAGTGCCCAGGTAATGCCATTCCATTTTCCCCGCTGATGGTGTTCTGGGAACATAGAGTGGGTGAAAGGACAAATGCAGACGGCTTCAGACAGGTGACTCCAGCAGCTTGTCCCTGACCAAGAGGATGCCTTACTTTCCCCATACTCTCCTATATCTAATCCATACACCTGCCCCTGGGCTTTGTGCATTTTCTCCATTCCTGAGCCACCACCGTTGTCTAAGCCACCGACATCTCCCTGCACTGATACAACAGCCCCACAAGTGGTCTCCCCGCGCCTGCTCTTGGCCCCTGCAATCTATTCTTGCTACAGCATCAAAAGTGATCTTTCCAAAGAATAAATCAGTTCATCGTTCCCCTGTGTGCAATCCTAAAACGAAATCAAAACTCCCTGCCAAAGTCTACACAGTCCTTTGTGCTCAGGCTGCAGAGGCTTCTCTGACTTCACCCCCCACCCCCAACTAGGATCCAGCAGCTCTTAACCTCTTTCCAGTTCTCAGGGCACATGCCCACCACTCCCACCAAGCTTGGAATGATCCCTGCCCTGCCCCACTCCCACCCTCACCTCCCTAGAGCATCACCCCATCTAGATCGAGGAGCCCAGTCACTCTCTGTCACAGTGCCCTGGTTTATTAACTGTTTCATAGCAATTGTCTCTGAAATTGTCATCTTCTTTCATTGCCTTCTGCACTAAAACATTAGCATCCAGGAGGGTGGAGACTTTGTCTGATGCGTACACAGCTGTAGATCCACAGCAGCTAGAACAGCACCTGGCACATAGCAGGTGCTCAATAAATTTTCTTTTTGGAATGAATAGTGAATGCTGACATTAGGGTTACAGGATGGGCAAAGGAGGGGCCCTCAGAGAAGAGGGATCGGAGGCTAAATATGGAGTAAGATTCGGTTTGTTATCTAAAATGTGGGATCTAGCTTCCCCCTTCAGGATCTGAGGATATAGAAAACCACAGAGATGACTAGTTCCAAAGGGTCGTTTTTGACTAGTCTTTCTCTCCCAACCCCCTGTCCAATAACCTGTACCTTCCAAAAATTCTCACCTTTGCCCACATCTCTCCATCGCTTCTCCTGTACCAGTCTAGACTGGCATCATCACTGACCCAAAGCTCTGTGGCCTGCTCGGGGGCTGTCCCGCCTCAGTACCACCTTCCAAGCAGACCTCCATCGTGCAGCCACACTGGCCTCCAGTTCTCATCAAGGCTGCTCAAGAACCTTCAGTGGCTCCCAGTGGCCTATGGAATAAAGTCCATGCTCCTCCACAGGTCCTCCAAAGGCCTCCAAAGCCTGGCCCCTGGAAAACTCTCCTGCCTCATGTCTCCCCCTTCATCTACCTCAACCACCTTCCAACTCCAGCCCCACTGAACGTCTCCAATTTCCTCAAGCTTGTCATCCTCCTCCTGGCTTTTGTAGATCCTACTGGCACTTACCTCCTGAGCTCGGGTCTCAGCTTAAATGTCACTTCCTCGGGGCCACTTCTGGGAGATTAGATTTAGACACTTTTCTGTTTTTGTGGAGACAAAGTCTCCCTATGTTTCCCAGGCTGGAGTGCAGTGGCTCTCCACTGATCGTCAACTGCCTGGGCTACAGACTTAGTCTCCTGGGCTCAAGTGATCCTCTTATTTCAGCCTCCAGAGTAGCTGGGACTATAGGCACGTGCCACCACGCCTGGTTAGACACTTTTCTTAATGGCCACAGAGAGCAAATTGAAGCAGAAGGTAAGGACACAGTTTTAGTATCATATTTGAATCTCAGCTATGTGTCTTCCTAGAGGTATGACCTTGAGTGAATCACTTCACCTCTCCTCTCTGAGCCTCAGTTTTACCACCTGTGAAAAGGGCTAATGATCTCTTCCTTGTAAGGTTGTTGTCTAAAATGAGATAAGCTTAAGCAGTACACCTGACCACAGTAAGTGCTCAGTAGGTAACCATGGTCACTGGTGAATGGGTCATAGCGTGGGCTCGCTCTGCCCTTCCTGGCTTTGTGACTTTAGCAGGTAGTTTCCCCTCTCTGGGCCTTTCCCACTCCACTCATTTCCAGAAATCTCCACTGGGGTGCTGCTCTTCCCATACATGTCACATGGGTCACCAACCTCCCTGATGGACCTTTAAGCCCAACAAGACCTTGAGGTTGAGACTGCATGGCCAGATCACAGAATCCATCCATGTCTCCTGCCACTTAGCAAAATGTCCCTGCGATATCCAAGCATTAGCATGCACTGGCCAGTTCGGGGAGGAGGCTCCGCCTGCTCTGATTTCTCTGTCCTGTCTTCATTAGAAGTCCCATGAATTCAGACCAGCAAACATCCACTGAGCACCTACTGTGTGCCAGGTGCTGTGGTGAGGAATCAGAGGCCCAGCAGGAAACCAACAGCATACTCCAACATGGCAATTGAGAGATTAACAGTGTCCTATTCACAAAGGCCAGGGCAAGGCTGGGGTAAACCAAAAGGGTTAGTGCAGTATTCTGGAGGCGGGTGGGAGTTACCAAACCCAGAGAAGGGGGTTGTAACTTAGCAGGGGCCTGTCTGGAGAGGAAGAAAAGGGAAGGAAAATTAGTCTGACTTCTGCCTCCTCCCACCCTTTGATCTCCTGCTGTTGCTTTCCATTGGCTGAATCCAGTACGAGTTTAAAATGCAAGGAAAATGCACTGATGCGGGTCTGTAAGTGTTGGCCTCCCAGGACACAGAGCCGGGGCGAGGAACGGGGAGAGAGGCTCTAGAGGCACAAACAGCACATCTGGCACACCTGCCTGCCACAGAGAATTGGAAGAACCCTGGGAAGGACATGCCCTTTGCCCCTTCCACACATGAAATTCCCTCCTGTGAACCTGGGTTGTTATTTCCAAGAATGCATCACAGAGGGGGAGTTCAAGTCGCATAGTGCTGTTATTGAAACACCCTGAGTGTCTCCAAGGCCCTATTGAAATTCTCTCCCTCTCCCCAACTCTCCTGGTAGCATTGCGGGATTACTGCAGCTCATATTCATCTGTCTCCAAAAGATTAAACCGTCCCCTGGAAAAGGCCACTGTTTCCCAAAGGAGGAGAGCCCATTTATGCTCATTCCACAAGAAACTGACTTTTCAGAAAAAGCGTATGTGTTGATTTCTTCCCTGGCTTGGGTGGAAACTGCTGTTTTGGAGGGTTGCAAAGAGCACACAATTGTGTGTATCTGAAGGGATTTCCTCACCAATGTCAACCCACCCAGAGGATTCTGTTTGAGTGGGAATGTTGAGAAAATTAACAACAATAGCAATAATAATACATGACATTTATTTATTAAACAGTTACCATATGCTTGGCACTATGTTGTCAAGTACTATAAACAAATTACCTGATTTGGTTGTCACATCTGTATGTAGTGTCTCCTACTCATAATCTCATTTTGTAGGTAAGGAAACAGAGGCAGAGTTGGGATTGGACTCAAGTCTGGGTGTCTCTTTAAAGCAGTGGTTCTCAGCTGGGTGCTATTTAGTCCCTCAGGGGATGTGTGGCAATGTCTGGAGACATTGCTGAGTGTCACAACTGGAGGGGGTATTAATGGCATCTAATGGGTAGAGCCCAGGGATATTTCTAAACATCCTACAATGCCCAAGATAACTCCCCACAAGGAAGAATTTTCTGCCCCCAAATGCAAATAGCACTGATGACAGAAAACCGTGCTCTATCTAAAGCCTCCTACTACTGCTTGCTATGGTTTGGATAGGGTCTGTTTGCTCCCACCAAAACTCATGTTGGAATTTAGTCCCTGTCATGGCCATGTTGAGAGGTGGGGCCCAGTGGGAGGAGTTTGAATCATGGGGAAAGATTCTTCATGAACAGCTTGGTGCCATTCTCATGGTGGTGAGACTGGACTCACTGTGGCAAGACTGGACTAGTTCTCAAGGGAATGGATTAATGTCTGTAAGAGTGGATTTTCCTAAAGCCAGGCTGCCCCTCCAGTCTGGTCTCCTCTTCACACATGTCCACTTCTCCTTTGACCTTCTTGGCCACATTATGATGCAGCACAAAAGCCCTCATCAACAGCCGGGGCCATGCTCCTGAACTTCCCACCGTGCAGAACTGCGAACTCAATGAACCTCTTTTCTTTATAGATTACCTGGTCTCAGGTATTCTGTTACAGCAACACAAAAAGGACTAAGACACTCCTGCAGCACCCACACAACCACAGCCTCTCCCCAGCTGGGGAAAAGCTCAATAGGAGAATGGGGGCGTAGGTCACAAAATGCCTGTGTAACCAGTGTTGAAATGTTGGTCTTTGGCCTAAGAGCATTGGGAAGCCCTGGAGAATTCTGAACAGGGAAGAGATGTAGTGAATTTGAATTAAAAGAAGATAACTCTGGTTGCTGTGTGGAGAATGGATTAAAGGGCACCAAGGGAAATGAGTGGGTAAACTGTTGAGATAATCCAGGCAAATGATGATGGTGGACTGGAGGGGATGGCACGAGGGGATACAGAGGTGGATTTGGGATCGATTTAAAAGAAGGCAAAGCTCACCAGGATTTGGTGTGACTACCATGCTTCTGGTCTGAGAGACAAGTTGGACATGGAACACTTTGATTTTTATAGACCTTCTCTCTCTCTCTCTCTTTATCTCTCTATCTCTATCTATCTCTAATTCTATCAATTTTTCTTTCCATAACCATCTGTTCATTCAACAAGCTATTGTGTTGGATTGACCAGCATCTGCAAACTTGCTGAGAAGGGAAGAGGTCGAGGCCCATTCTCAAGGCTGTGTGGTTGTGCAGGATGTCTGCAGCGTGAGCGGACTACATGGCAGCCAGTACATTCCAATTTGTCATATTCTCAGGCTTGAGCTCTTAACTCTGGGTTGACCATTCTTCAGCTCTGAGAACAAAACAACCAAGAGTAAGTTAATGGTAAACAAGAGAAGACTGAAGTCAGCATGGTGAGCCACTACCTCCAGCTCTCTCCTCCAGCAAGGGGAGGAGAGAGAGTCAGTGTCTTACCTGCAAGGCTAGAGCTCATGAATGGAAGTGATGGGGAGGCATATTTTAGCTCAATAAAATAACTGTTTAACAATAAAAGCTGTTGAACCATTAAAATATCTGCTTTGTAAAAAAAAAATATATGAGCTCCTCATCACCAGGAGAATCCAAGCTCAGACATCACAACTTCTGGCCAGAGCTACAACAAAAGGATCCCAGTATCTACTGGGTAGGATGTTAAACCAGACCCCCTCCATGACATGTTCTGCTCTAAGACTGGGGAATGCAAACTAGGCATGCTGATATCTCCATGTTAGCCTTTATAAAGCCCAAGTGAATTTCTCCAACAAACTCTTAGAGTGTCTGCAGCACCAGCTGAGAAAAATTACACCGACACTCCTGACCACATCACTTATTAAAAAACACTCCCTGCAGGGTAGGGAAAATCTTCCAGACACTTTTTGAAATGTATCAGCGATTTGCTTGCAGCCACTGACAAAACTTCAATAAATGCTCCTTCCATGTAAACGTGTTTTCTCTCTTCCTCCAATGAGTACTTTCTCAGCTCCCACCCACCTAAACACCCTCATATTCTTTCCTTACCCTAGGGTAGGAGTTGGGGAGAAAAGATCACACATGATTAAGGAGATGGGGCAGGGACAGCAACACCCACACCGTGAGATGAGTCATGAACTACCCTAATGATTCTAACTCAAGCCTCTCCAGCCCAGATCTTTCTCCTGAGCTCCAGACGCATGGAGCCAACTGCCTGTGAAGCCTCTCCTCTAAGATGTCCCACAGGCATCTCCGACTCACCAGGTCCTGAGTAGAGTTCATCATTCTCTCCTCAAATGCACTCCTGCCCTAGAGTTCCAGGTCTCAGAGAACATCATCCAAGCCAGACACCTGATCCTTAGGGAGTATCTTCAACTCTTACCTCTTCTTCACTCCCCATAACCATTCACCTCTGCCTTATTTTAGGTCAATCAGAAGCAAACTCGGAGACAAGGATTTAAATACAAACAGTTTATTCGAGAGGTGCAGGAAACCCTGGGTTAAGGGAGTGAGGAAGTGAACCAATGATACATTTATCAAGCCATCTGTGCTGTGGGCAATTGCAGCTTAATTCCATGGTGGAAACTTGAGGAAATGGTGTAGAAACAAGTCTCAGAATCACAACACTATTTGTTGGTTGAGGGCACTCCTGGGAGGTGTTAATTCTCTGGCACTTACATCTTGTCTTACCCACAGGCAGTCCCCCAGCTTCAGAGAGAGCCTTCAGGCAAAGAGATGCAGACGCTGCAGATGGAAGAAAGCTGGGATGTCGGGGGCTCCAGGGAGGTGGGCAGGACACCCACAAAGTCAGCTGCAACATCAAGTCCCAGGGAGTCTTTCTCCGAAATAACTCTCCCATAGTCTAGATTCTCCTCATTCTAGATTCCTACGTCTCTGTCCAGTCCACCATCTGACTTTTGCAATCATCACTGACTGGTCTTCTTGCCTCCAGCCTGGTACCCAATGATCCTTCTCCAAACTACAGCCTGGGTAAGGGGGCGTTATGCAAAATGGTTATAGCACGGGCTCTGATTTTGGAATTCTTGTCTCCTTCTAGGTACGTGACTTCAGGCAAAATACTTAACATCTCTATATCTGAGTTTTTTCCCAAGCAAAAATTAGGCATGGAAATTGTGCCCATCTCCCAGGATTACTGCAAAGATTAAATGAGTTGATATAGTTAAACTCATCAACTGGCACATTGTGGGTGTCCAATAAATGTTAGCTATTATAATTTCTGTAACAAAAATTTGATCATGTACTCCTCTGAAGTCTTCCCCCTGGGAACTAGACCCTTGATTATTGCTGAGACATTCAGAATCTAGGGAACTGGAGTGATATTCTTGGAGGACAACTCTTTACTCAAGGATCAAAGACACTATTGATGCAATGAGTGCCTTGGGGGAAAGAGGCCAGGTGAAGATGACTACTTCATGAGTTTGCTCATCATGGGTGTTGAGCCTAAGAACCCAAGAACGCAGAAATGCTTATAGCTAGGTCTTCCCCAACCAAGGGAGAATTTGTGGTTAGGAAGTTAAGATTAAAGAAGGAAAAGGTTCCACATTCTGTACGGCAGATCTAGTCCTGCCAGTAGAGCAGAGTCTTTAGAATCAAACTGATATAGGCTTAAGATCCATCTCTAATCCTAACTCACAGTGTGTCCTTGAGCTGGTGACTGTCTCTCTCTGAATCTCAGTGTCCCAATCTATAAAATGAAAAAAAAAATACCACCCACCTAACAGAAATGTTGGGAGGATTAAATATTATCACATACATAAAAGGCTCCACCAGAGAGTAGGCTTTCAATAAAAGCTAGAATTCTTATTTTTTTCCTCCACCCATAATCACCAGCTCTCCTAGGCTTGATCTTCCTATGAGTATGTTGAAAATTATAACATCATCTTGGATATTTCAAATGCCACATCCCACATCCTTTCAACCCACCTTTTCATGCTAGTCGCTGCTGTGGAAACTACCTGTGTGGGGACGCAGCCTGACACCTCACATCTCCTGCACCGTCTCTCCCTTGACTTACACCCATGGCCTCATGAGAGCTTCCTTTTGACCAACTAAACTGGGGCCTGGTTCACAGATTTTCGGTGCTCTTCAAAATAAATGTCAATGAATGGCTGTTGCATGACAGCCCTACTCAGAGTGACCCTGAAGGACAGAGATGAGGGGATTCTTCACAGCAGGTGGACTTTTGAGGAGTACACTTGGTTGCTCACCTTGCATGGAGGGACAAAGGTGCTGAGGTAGGAATACAGAGCAATTCCTGGACGACGATAAATGGCTTGGCTGGTTAACCGGGGCCTGGAAGGAGCATAATTAGAGATTAGGGACAGGGAAATCTGGGGAAGAAGCATGTGAATAAAGTTATGAATATGGGTACAATACATGCAGATATTTGTATCTCACATTATTTTACACAAAAGATCACCCGAGCAGAAGCAGCATTCAACAATTAGACAGGGTAAGTCAACCAGTGAGTGTCAGCCAGCTTCGTTCCTTGGCCACCTGAGTGCTGTGCAAGGGCCACCAACAGAGCAGCCATGACAGCGGGGTGGAGGCCATGCATAGGCTCCGTCTCGCTAGGGCTGCTTTAGCTACTGCTGCTGATGAACGCCCAAACCGACAGCAGCAGAGACTGAAAACGAGCCCTCAAAATGGCATCACGAGGACACTAGAGAACCACTTGGTGGCAGATTAATAACATCAGGCTCCTCCTATTGAAAACAGAACAGCAATTGTCCATGTGGGAACTGATACCCACTGTAGCTATGGCTTTCTTTCCCTGCCTGCATTGCCACTGTCCAGCACCACCAATCATGGACCTAAAGAATATGTGACTATCTAAAATGTTATGCTACACAATATTGCCTGGGGCTAAGAGACTCTTGAATGAGCTGTAACAATGGGTACATAATCCAGGACATTTGAACACTTAAATAATCTATTAAAGGCTCAACTAAGGAGCCAACTCTGAGACAAGGACCTACAAGGCTGGGACACTGTCCTCCAGGATGAGGTATATGGAGCTGGGTCACCAATAGCCACAATATACAGGTCCAGGAATCAAGAGCAAAAGTAGGATTGGTCTCTCTGACCCACGCTGCATGATACACTCATGGTATTTACGCTTCCCACTCCTGCATCCTGGTTCCCATGGGATAGAGGAGGGACTCACTCTAAAGAGGGAAAATAAAACCCACCAGTATTGGCAAGGCTAGGTGACCCTGATACTTCTTCTGTGTAATGGTGGCAGAAAGAAGCATGTCTGGAACCCAAGGGACACACTGGGGCATCACCTCTTGGTACTTTCATGACACATGGTCACTGTACATGGTAATTGCAACAACCACAACTGACAACAGTAAAGCAACTAAGAGTTCTGATTTTCAGGCATAAGGTGTGTGTTTCCTCACCAGGCAAGAAACCTAGATCTGCTGAAGTGTTTGCCAAGGGCAAAGGAAATTTAGAATGGTTGCTGGAGGTGAGAGCTGATAAAGATTAATTATGGTCTTAGGACTTGTTGCAATGAAAGGAATTGTAGTTTGATCTACAAATGCATCTATATTGAGTGTGTTGCAGAGATGTGGCCAACTACTGCCTTGCAGACTGTGACAGATGGGACTTAATGTTGAGCACAGCAAATGCAAGGGGTGGACTGTGTCAGACCCTTCTTTATGACCTGTCTTGTTTCCTCTTGGTATACTTTTTTGCCCCAGCTATTGCTGTGGCAACCAGCTGCGGCCAGGTATAGCCTGACAGAGCCTCATCTCAGCTACTTTATCTCTTGCTTTCCGCCCTGAGCTTTTTCTCTGCCTGATAGAATGTTTCGGAAGCCCATTCAGCCATTCTGGTGCATGCTGTTAATCAGAGTTCTCCAGAGAAACAGAACCAATAGAATACATATATACATATATATAAATAAAGATTTATTATAAGAAACCGGCTCACATGATTATGGAGGCTGAGAAGTCCCACAATCTGCCATCTGAAATCTGGAGACCCAGGAAAGCCAGCAGTGTCTGAGACCAAAAGCCTGAGAACCAGGAAAGTTGGTGGTAAGTCCTCCCAAGGGCAGGAGAAGGTCAAGGTTCCATCTCAAACAGGCAGAAGGAGAAAATTTTTCTGTCCTCCACTTTTTTGTTCTATTTAGACCCTCCATGAATTAGGTGATGCCCACTCACGTTGGGAGGGCCTCTGTCTGTCCTCAGTACACCAGTTCCCATGCTCATCTCGTATGGAAACACCCGCACAGACACATCCAGGAATAATGTTGAGCCAGCTGTTGGGGACACTCATACTCAGTCACGTTGACACATAAAATTAACCATCACAATGCACAAACCTGGAAGTATGAAACCAACAACCCCTGAGGCAACCATTGACCAAAAAGGGACAGAAACTAGAACGTAAATATTCCCCCTTCTGTATTTCCAGTAGATGATTTTGAGACATATTCCACATGACTTCTCAGAAGATCTCCAGTAGAATTGGGCCCTAGTTGCCCAAAATGCTAACCAGGTCAGTAACACACATTTGGAGGGGTCTGGCCGTCCTTCCTCATTTCACTATCTCCAGCTCCTGCCCCATCCCCTGTTCCCTGGGAATCACCTTCCAAAATAAACCACCTCTCCACAAACTGGCCTGGGAAAATAACCTGCTTTCCCCACACCTCCGTTTCCCTTGCTGTGAAATGGGATTCATATTCGCCCCTCCCTCCAAGGCTGCTGTGAGCTGTAACTGTGAAGTGCTGAACCCGGTGCCAGAAGACAGCGGGGGCTCAGGCAGGCACGGAAAGAATTGAGATGATGGACAAAGCAATGTTGACAATGCACTTAATAAACTATTAAAGTGGCTCATTTTCATCTTATTCCACTTTTCCTTCTGCCTCAGTCCCATTAGGTCCCCTTCATGCAAACATACCAATTGGTACTTTTTTCTCTCCTATGACAACCAGGAGGGCCTGGCATTCCCCTACTGAGCAAGTGGGGGATAAGGGTTCAATTATTCATCAATCCTTTTCCAAGGAAGGACCCGCCCCCCAAATGAAGATTCGGTTGCAGATGCAGCCCAGGAAAAGGCTGGAGCGGAGTTCCCCAAACACTGGGTCCAGCAGCAACTCCTTTTTTTTTCCAGAGTCATCTGGCGGTGTCTCAGAATTCTTTAGGGATCAGATTTTGTTTTCCACTGGTTCTGGCATCTCTTTATCCAGAGCCTGGGATGCTACACTCACAGGGGGCTCATGAATAATGCATGGTGACCTGAAAAACTCCAGGCGGGTAAATTAAAGATGAGCATGAAAAACCTCGAAGCTCAAGCTGAATTCAGCTGTGACCACAGCAGGCAGTTCTGGAACCCGTGATCCATCTAGTGGTTATCCGCGTTCCACCTCCAAGGCACGCCCTGCCTTCCCTGGGTTCTACAACGTAGAGCCTTCCACATTGGCCCGCTCACTTCTGCAGTGCCCCAGTCCTGACCTTGCTCCTCAGCAGCCTTCAAACATTACCCACACCCCCCGTGCTCCATGCTCCATTTCCTCTACAGCTTATCAGGAAATTAAAGTTAAACCTAACAAATGCCTCATGCAATACGGGTAATGATAAATGAGGCAATGTCACCCTCCAAGACCACAATTTTGTGATTTTTTTTTTCCTAAAAGCTGTGTTTGGACAAAGGTGTCTGCAGACACAATTGAGGTAGGGGAAGAGGAAGAGTTATTACTACTATTGACCCACAAAGAACTGCAAGACACAGGATGGGGACACAGGGGAGACCTGGTCCTAGTCTGGTCTCCCTGCTGTCGTTGCCTGGCTGAATAACCCAGCCAAGGGCTTCTCTTCTCTCGTTCCAGTTTCCCATTCAAAAGATGGGAGAACTGAGGCTCAGAGTAGAGAAGGAACTCTCCCAGCATCACACAGCCAGCCAATGATAGAGCCAGCAGGAGAACCAGAACCCTTTTCCCCCCAGTGCAGTGATCTTCCCACCCCTCTAGAATGCCCACGACCCCATTTCCAAGTGAGCCGTCCAGGGAAAGGGAGGGGAAAATATATTTACAGGTGATTTAAAACAGGGATGCTTCCAGGACGCCCCACTCCGTCTGGGTAATTTATGGATGTGTGAACAGGATGATGGGCTCATTGCTTATACCGTGTAATTCAAAAAATGCAGCTGCCCTAGAAAGATGGGTGAGAGGTATAAAAATATGTACATTTGATGGAGCATATATATGTGTTTGTAAATACAGTCTGTTATTGCTCAGTGTTATTATATATCCATCATCTTTCTTTGGGTTATTGGAAACATAAAAATCTTAAAGCACTAAAAACACAAAGAACGATAAGTCACCCAGGAAAGTATATCTTCTCGGGGATGATTTTATGTCGGGAACAGTTTGTGCCTTCGGAAAATAAAGTCCTTGCTCTGCCAGGGAGGGAAGAGAAGACAGAGGGTGGGGTTGGAAGATGTTACCTACAAGCCCGTAGGCACAAACGGGTCCTTGAAGTGGCAGGATGGCCAGTGGGACAAGGGAAAAAACAGTGGACCTAGAGTCCAGCCCAGTCTGGGTTCCACCATTTGCAGCTCTCTGGCTTGGGGCAAGTCATGACCTTGAAGCCTGTTTCCTTTGCTGTAAACTAGGCACCGGATGACCACTGGGCCATACTAGGGCTCCACAGATATTAGTTCCCTCCCGGTCAAACCACCCCGTTCTGAGCAAGCCTCAAATGTGGCTGCACAAAAAAAAATGACTTTGATGGATCAGCTCTCCCACCCCTCCCTGGATCCCTCCTTGCAGCCCAAGCATCCAAACCACAAAGTGGAACCATAAACTAAATTCTAAGCAGCAGACATAGTCAATAGCACAGACGTGATTTTTAAGTGAAATTAACGATTTTTCGAATATAGATTTCCTCCGCGGGCCCTTCCCTGCGCAACTTCGGAGATTCATGCTCCCACACGCGTTGGGGAACGCTGCTGAAGCCTGACGCTGTTGCCAAGTGTGAAGGGAGGTTTGAGGAGCGCGTGGGGGTGGGAGGCTGGCAGCGTGGGGTCACGTGTGCAGAGGTCCTTTCGCAACCTCGAGGGAGGACAGAGAGCGGCCCAGATGCAGAGCAGCGGGCTGGAGTGAACTGGCGGAGTCAGGGGTCCCGGGGTCTGATCCAAGTGCGGCCCCTCACCCACTCTGTGCCCACCCACGTATCCTCTCTGGTCTTCAGTTTGCATCTGAGAGCGAGGGGGTTGGAAGGGAAGCCCTGTGAGGTCCCCTTTAGAACTTCACTTTCAACGTGAGTTTGGAATGAGTCACATGCTCTTTGGTTCACCTCCAAATCGCCAGCATGAGAAATAGTAGAAAAAGTCTGGGTACATCATAGAGGTTCAGGAAATGTTTGTTTCGTTCATTACTTTTGCTTGTGTTCTTCATAAATTCACTGGAGGGACTCCCAGGGTAATAGCGTGATTGCATTAATGGCCCCAAACGATGGTCTCCCCATGTCTGCCACCTTTGCAGTTTGCTGGCACTTGGACTCTGGACTTGGTCACGTGACTTGTTTCCACCAATCAGAGAGTCACAATGTGCAGCAAGCAGAGGCTGGAAAAAGCACCTGTATTTTTCCACCTGTCTCACTTGGACCCAGCCACTGCCATGGCCTAGCTGCTGGAGGATGTGAGAGGTACATGGGGGAAGATGAGGCATCGCAGGCACAGCCAGGCCAGACCAGATGGCCCCAGGCTGACCCACTGGGGGACCACAGACATGTGAGTAGGCTCGGCACCATCCGTCAAGCCTGGCGCAGAGCACAGGGCTGCCCACCCAGCCTGCAGATGCGTGAGAAACCATAAGTGCTATTTGTTATGCAGCCAAAGCTAACTGAAACACTAGGTATTGGGAGATTTCAACTAAAAATTGCATACCTGGGGAAAATGGAGCAGCAAGTCCTCAGAGGGAGCAGCAAACACATAGAGATGTTGCTGGGTCCAAGGGGGGCTTTGGCTGTCAGCTACAGAACTCTAGATCTTTGTTCTCAAGCTCTGAGTGTGCAGCAATTTGGCTGTTCTCATACACCTGCTTATGCCTCACTTCTCCGGCCACCTGCCGACTTCCACACCCTCTACCTAGGCGCAGATTTCTTCCTCCCCGATTCCCTCAGCTTATGCCATGGGCAAAGGACCCATCAGCACCACCCGGCCTTCCTCTCTCCACGAGGCCCTTTCTGCCCCTGCCCCTGCTATGAACTACCCAAGGCAAAGTCAACGCCACGGCCTCACCTCGACCCTGCACTCACCACTCAACTCGGTTTACAAGAAAGACAACACAGGGAAACCATATGTGTAGATGCATATGTATACACATGTATGCATGTGTCTGTGTGTACATGTGCATGTGTGTATATGCATGCATTGTGCACATACATATCTACATACGCGTTTACAGAGAGAGAGGAGATACTCAGGCCTCAGAGCAGCGATTGGACCAGGTGGCCCATAGAAGCCTAAGATTCTTAAAGTTTCTCCTCTGAGAGAAGCCCAGAGGGGAACAGTGGCTTTGCCAAGGTCACACTGCAAGACTCAAACTCAGTTGTTCTGCCTCCTCATCCAAAGCGATAGTATTTCTGACAACATTATAGTACATTTCCTCCCGATCCCCCCGGGAACACGTGGGAGCAGCTGCAAATCAAGCCCCAGCACTTTCGCAACAGACAGACCTGCCTCCAGTCCCTCTTGTATCCGCCTTGGACATGCCTGGTCCTCGCAGGCTGGAATGAGCTCCCGCCGGCGTCACATCATTCACCGGCTACTCCGCACCGCGCCCGACACCAGGTCTGCTAGTGATAATAAACTCCATTCTGACACAGCAACAGCTCAGAAATTTTCTGCCACAATTTTCAGGACAAAATGAGAGATCCTACAGGTGTGGGGGCTCTGAGGCTGTTCAGAGAGGCCTGTTTCAAGGAGTTTATCAATAGCAGATGAAAAATTCAAATGGCACAGGAAGATTTTTACACTCTGCGGAAGAACAACTGGGCCAGTACACACCCTGGTGGGCTCAGTACGTGGAGAGACTGGATGAAATCTGAATCCAGGCAACCACCTGTCCATGGTCCCTACTCAGTAGCCAATGCTGGGTAGACACTGGCGTCACAGAGATGGCTCCAGCCGTCTCTGAAGGACACTCCCACAGAGAGGGACTTTCTCTCTCTCTGCCTACATTTCCTCACCTGCTAAATGGGAATGAGAATGGTGTCTGTCTCTAGGGATCATTGTGAGGCTCAAATATGAAAATTCATGTTAAGTGTTAGCCCAGAGCCTGGCACACGTAGTAGATGCTCAGTAAACGCCAACTGTTCGTTACGATTATTTTGTAGAAGAACATTTAGGACATGCAGGAGGTTGGTGTGAAAAGGGCAGGGAGACAGAGAAGCTTTTCTGGAAGAGGAGTTGACAGCTGAACTAAATCTGGGGAGAGGGGTAAAAGGCGACCCGGTGGATGTGGAAGGAGGGCATCCCAGATAGATGGCATAAGCAAATTCGTGGAGATATGAAAGATTTTCATGCGGAAAGAAGGAAAAACTGGTTGATGTGTTTGAAAGATGGAGTTCAAAATAGGGAAGAAGTGGCAAGAGATAGAGCTGGAAAGGCAAGTAGAATCCAGGATGTGAAAATCTTGCCTTTGGCATTGTTCTGGTGGTACGTAGGAGCCATGGAAGGATTTTGAGCCAAGAGATAGCACTCTAGATAGACATTTATACTAAGATGAGAGTGACTGATATGTCTCCAAATATGACCTGCCACTCTTCTAGGAATATTTGCTACTTTACAAGGGACAATTCTTTTGGTGATAACAATAACAGCCAACACTTAGAAAATACAGTGTGAGCCAAGCATGGTGGCTCGCACCTGTAATCTCACCACTTTGGGAGGCTTAAGGCAGGAGGATTGCTTGAGGCCAGGAGTTTCAGATCAGCCTGGGCAACATAGCAAGACCCTGTCCCTACAAAAAAAGATTTTTTTTTTAATTAGCTGGATGTGGTAGTGCTCGCCTGTAGTTCCCCCAGCTACTTGGGAGGCTGAGGCAGGAGGATCGCTTCAGTCCAAGAGTTTGAGGTTGCAGTGTACTATGATTGGGCCACTGCACTCCAGCCTGGGTGACAGAGTAAGACCCTGTCTCTAAAAATATTAAATTAAAAAAAAAATACAGGATGAAAAAGACTCATTACTTTCATTAACTTCTAGACTTTAGACTTCTAAAAACTCTACGTTGTGGGTTGATATCTTACCACCATCCTCCTCTTTCCATTTTACAGCTGGGGAAACTGAGGCACAGAGATATTAACTGGCTAACCCACTGTTGTTTAAGTAAGCAGTGGATCTGGAGTTATAAACCCAGGAAACCTGGCTCCCAAATCCATGCTCTTCAGCATTACCCTAGTGTGCTTTCTAGAAAAAGGAGTCAGTCTTTAATGATGACCTTCAGGCAGGAGCTAGACTGCTAACTAGTGAAAGGGGATGCTTGACGACAGGGTGGGAGGAACTCTGGGCTGGAGTAACTGAGACCTGAATTCCAGACCCAGCTTAACCTCTCAATCTCTGGGTGACATAGAGAGCAAGCTGCTTTCCCGCCCTGCACCTCAGCTCTCCATCTGAACCACAAAATCCTTCTAGCTTTCATATGCTCCAGGTCCAGGGCTTTCTAGGGGTGTCGAGAGTAAATGTCCATGATGTTAAATTATGCAAACAAGAATCAATTCTCAAAGTTTGGTGCAGGAAGGTGTGGTCTGAGATAGAGAGAAAAGGGAGCAGTCAGGATCCTCTGGAGACCTAATCTGAGGCCAGTGTCACAAGAAAGGAGTGAAAGAGTGAGTCACTGACCAGGGGAAATGCAAACATCTCCACTAGCTGAGCTAGGCAATGGCCAGCTTAGCTTCAGACAACTACCAAGCAGAGAGATCCCTTAGAGATTAAGTTATAAGTCAATGGTTTCCATACTTACTTTAAGCTATTTTTAAAATCTTTCATGGGATGCAATACATAAAGCCAATTTTTTAAAGCAATGTTTTATTTGTGTGAATTTATTTTATATGTACAATTTATAACCTTTACTTATTATAAAGTCAGTCAATAAGAACAAGGCTGTTTTGATTAAATAAATTGGATGCTCAGGTTGATACAAAACTGCAATTGTCATCCGTAACCCCTTGACTTCACGTTTTTGTGTTTATCAAGACAGCCTGATAATTTTCATTAGTTTTGGTTGTACAGGATCTTGAAAACACTATTTACACAGATGAGTAGCTGCAAATGCTGACAGTTAAAAAAAAAAAAAACCAAGAAGAAGAAAAAGTAAAGATGGCTTTGCAATCTTTGAATATTTTTCAAAGTGACTCAGAGGCTTAAAGGAAGCCAAAGAGACTTACTTGAAGTATACAAAGTATCCTATTCCAGATCATATACATGATTTGGAGGTTCATTCATTCACCCATTTTTTCCGAAAACACCTCCTGAGTGCCTACAATGGCTTATGCACCGCTCTAAGCACCGGAGACATGGCACGAAGTGCAACACAGGCACTTGTCTCCTTTTGAAGCTTAAAACATTAGCATGTGAGAGATGAATAATCAATAAAATAAATACAGTAAGTGAAATCTATACTATAATAGTGATGAGTGTTACTTGGAATAAATAAAACAGAAACAGGGACAAGGGACTCTAGGGTGGAGAGTGGTTCAATTTGAAATAGGTCAGGGGTCCTCACTCAGAAGGTTTGTGCAAAAGTCTGCAGGAGGGAGGGACCCAGTCCTGAGGCTAGGGCAGGAGCAACCTCGCCAAGCTGCAGGGAATAGGTCAGAAGGGAGGAGGGCAGGGGATGGGGTGGGACAGGATGAGATGGGCCTGCTAGGCCCTTATAACGACTTTGGCTTCTGTGCACATAAAAAGGGAAGCCACTGGAGACTTTTAAGCAGAGAGTGGCAGTGTCTGGCTTATGTTTTCACAGCACTTGCAAGGTCGGGCTGAGAATAGTGTGCAGGGAGCAAGGATGGAAGCAGGAAGAAGACGAGGTGTTTGCAATAATCCAGGAGGGATGGTTGGTGGCTTGGACCAGTGGTGGCGGACGTGGGGAGAAGCGGGTGCATCCTGGGTGTGTTTTGAAGCTAGAACTGTGGGAGACCCCGACCGATTGGCTATAGGGTGTGAAATAAAGAGAGCAGTGGAGGGTGCCTCGAAGGGGCTTGGCCCCAGCACCCGGTAGGGTGGGGCTGCCATTACCTGAGATGGCGAGGAGTAAGGATGGGGTACATTTGGGTGGCTATAGATCAGGAGTAAGGTTTGGGGTGTGTTAACTCCAAGATTCCCATTAGAAACCTACATGAAGATGGACAGAAGAGTCTGGAGTTCAGGGAAGTGGTTCGACCTGGAAATACCATTTGGAGAGCTGTTTATCGTAGGTGGTGCTTAAAGTATGTGGGAGACAGCATGGGATCACCAAAGCAGTAGGGGTGGACAGAGCAGAGGTGCAAGGACTGAGCCTGGGGGGCCCCCACATTAAGAGGTTGGGGATGGGGAAGGAATCAGAAGGAGGTGGGAAAGGGGCAGGTTGGGGTGGGGAGTGGAGATCAGGAGAGTGTGGTGTCCAGAGGCCAAGGGGGGAAACATGCTTGAAGAAAGAAGAAGTGTTCAGCTGTGTTAAATGCTAACAGGACAAATAAGAGGTGGCCTGAGACCATACTGCTGGCTTTAGCCATGCAGAGGTCATGGGTCATGGGTGCACCAAGTTTTGACGGAGTCATAGGAGGAGAAGCCTGACCTGGCCGTTGCAAGAGGGAAATAGGGAAGAGGGATTGGGATGGTATAAAGATGGAGCTCTCCAGTCTTTCCAGAATTTTTGTTATAAAGGGGAACAGAGAAATGAAGTGGCAGCTGGAGGGGACGTGGGATTGGGGTGTTTTTGAGTGGCCAGTTTTCCTACAGAAGAAATCTTGGCATATTCGCACACGGATGTCAAGGATCTAGGAGAGCGGGAGCGTGCTGTGATGCAGGCGGGAGAGAGGAAGATTGCTGGAGCCGAGTCCTCGGATGAGTGTAGCGGGGGAGGGGTGGCCTCAAGAGCGAGCGGGGACAGTGCCTCTGCAGTGACAGGGAGGAAGGCAAGGCACCAGCACGCTGAGGCCGGGCGGCATGGATGGAGGGGACCCGTGGAAGATCTCTGATTGCTCCTATTGTCTCTGAGGAATGGGAGCTTGGCCATCAGAGAGCAAGGGAGGGGGAAGAGCTGTTGGAGGTTCAAGGAGGAAGAAGAAGGTGTGAAAAATTCATCTAGATGAGAGGGAGGGTGAATGGACTGGGGAAACGGATCGTGGTTGCCAGGCAGTGTAAGAGCCCACGGGAGATTCGTGCTCGTGAATCGAAAGGAAGGTAGTCCGCACGCGGTATGCTTTTCTCTAGCCATATCCAGCTGCTTTGGGGCAGCACCCAGCAGGCAGAGAACTGGTTATGACCAGGTTTATGGTTCTGCCAAATAACTATGAGAGGGACAGGAGTCAAGGGCATGGACTCTGGAGGTGGCAAGATGCCTGTTTACAAATCCCTGATCCTGCTCACGAGCTGTATAACCTTGAACAAGTTACTGACCCTCTCTGTGCTTCCATTCCTCCAGCAGGTTCTTAAGCCAAGATTAAATGAGCTCATCTACACACACTATTTAGAATAGTACCTGGAACATTTAAAGCTCTCACTAAATGTTACCTATTATTACTACCAATATTATTTCCCCGGGGTAAACGCTCTGCACACCGCCCGACACTGCCCACATGAACCCTCTGCACACGGCCCCACACCACCCACATGAACCCTCTGCAC
>VBSM01003204.1:7446655-7457123 GCA_008086735.1 Cheirogaleus medius | reverse complement strand
TAATTGATGTCTGTGATTATAAAAACCTGTATGAATCTAACTATATTGCTGGTGTTCATGGTGATACGCCAGTCTCCCTAGTACCCCTGCTGTGTTATATCTGATTTTTTTATATATAAAACTATAAACTATACCTTAGTCTCTGTGTATTCTTTTATTTCTCTCTGTTGCCTATCAATTTCCTTATCCTCTGTGGCGATCCCTATCTTAGGGACTTGGTTCCGCGGGGAGAAGCAGCTGATCTCCTTGCGGGTCTGCCTCAACTACTTACTCTCCCACATATTTGTACTCTGAAGTGGGTTACTGGAGCCTCCTGGGGACCCTAGGGTTTCTCTGAACAGAGTTTGACAACCACTGATCAAATCCAACTCTCTGTTGTTATAAAGGAGAAAACTGGGACCCAAACAGATGCGGGCACCTTCCCCGGTGACTTAGCAGGGAGCCACCTCTCATGAGGCTTGGCCTCCCGGCTCGTTCCTCTGAGCCGGGCACGTTCTTCGAGCCCATCCCAGTTCAGGCCTCTCTGTGCCTGCTCCAGGAAGAGCAGCCAGAGTCTTTGAAGGGGCACACTGGGAAGAAGAGGCAGTGACACCTCTGAGACACTCCTGGGGAAGCTGAGTCCAAGGCTTCGGCCCCCACGATCAGACATACTGAGCCACACAGGAGTTTGCTGCTAGAGCTTGGGGAAGAAGCCATGAGCCTGGGTCGGGAGAGAGACGGGAGGCTGGGCATGGGCCTTCACTGGAGGCTCATTGAGAAACACAACTCTCAGGAAGGCCCCATGGACCAGCAAAGGGGAAAGGAAGGGGAAACAGTTGGGGGAATGCATTCAGGAGGCAGCGCAAATCCAGCTGCATCAGCTTCCCAGGGGATAGTGTCCAGACTGCAGGGTCCAGGCCTCCCCTCAGACGTACTAAGCTAGGACCTCCAGGTCATGCCTGGGTGGATTCCAGGCTGAGAAGCATCCGGTACGTGACATCATTTCCTCATCTATCCTTCACAGCGGCTCTGCCGGCAGGGTAGGCCCTGTCGTCCCCATTTTACAGATAAGGGAACTCAGAGGCTTAGAAAGGTTCACACACTGCTCGGGGACACACTGACAGTGCATAGAAACGTGAGTGAGTGAACACAGACTGTCCGATTCCAAAGCCTACGCTCTTTCCATGACCGTGAGCTGCCACCTCGTTGGCAGGACAGGAAAATGCCTGAGCTCAGTTTGGGAAGGAAATGGAGAAAGGAAAAACACTATCCAGGAATCCCATGGAACTTTCTCATAACAAAGTACGGGCACCTGGAGACACTCCCTAAATCATTCAGCAAACATTTCCCAAGACCATGTGCTAGGATCTGGGTTGCGGAGAAGAATGTCACAATGCCAGTCAGTGCCCAATAAACCTCTAGATCCCGTCGGAGAGGCAGAAGGGTCAACCAACCACTCTTGTGTTGCACACTCTCAAACTCCCGCTTCAACATCTTGCCAGTCCCTTGCTTCTTTTCTTCCTCCTCCTGCCTTCTTGTCCCCTCGTCCGGTCCTGTTATTCTTCTTTCATAAGGAAGACACCTCCGAAAGAGAAGCAACAACAGTTGTCATCTGGATGATGGCTCTGATGGGAAACAAGGCTGGGCCAGAACTGCTTTAGCTCAGCCTTCTCCAAAGGCTGGGTCTCCGGCACTCCTGCTGGAGTCTGAGAGCTGAGCCTCCAACTCTTGGCACCAGAAGGATCGTTGCCAGGTGAGTCCCTTCCAGCTGATTTCAACGTCCTTTCTTTGGCTGAGGCCTCCCTGCTCCCAGAAAGCAAGCAGAGGCCCGTTCTCGATGCACAGCCCCCTCCGAAGCTCAGGTGCAAATGAGCTCATTGGATCGATGCAGACCCAGCCAACACTGAGCATGGCTGAATTCTGAGTTTCAAAAGCGGCAACAATATCAGTTGGAGGGACGATTTAGGGGTTGAAATAAAAGAGGTCAAATTTACAACAGCACTGAAAGTATTATTTTTGCAGCATTGCCCCGAAAGACAGCAAGAGGAGTGAATCCAAAGACAGCAGGGCCATATTCCATCACAGAGTCAAATGGAAAAAGCAGTTTACAAAGAGGACTGAGCCCAGTTAAAGATACAGTAAGAATCTGTGTACACATGTGCATAAAACATGGAAACATCTGGAAGGAAATAAGTGTGGATCTGAGTTGAGGATAGCGTGGCTCGGCGCTGATGTACAACAGGACGGGGCTCCAGGCACGCGGGAGAAAGGACAGCTCTTCTCCCGTTCGCCACTAGCAACCTGACATCAGCAATGAGCTTGACTAGGCAGACATCTGCCCGTGAACTTCCCTTTACTTTTAGCCTGTTGCCTAAGAAATGCCCTGTTTCTTTTCATATCTTTCTTCCCTGTGATTTTTACGACCTCTTACAGGATCATAAACTCCAGCTCCATCCAACCTAAACCCCTAACTTAATGAACCATTTGCTGCTACAAAACAAGATTCTATTGGATCCAGAAGGTGGAAGGGGTCTGAAAGAAAATAAGCCCCTGGGGGGGCGGGTGAACCTCAAAAACATTCTATTGCTCTGAATTTTGGGAGAAGGAGTTTTGTGATTTATAAAAAACCGGGATGTGTAGAGGTGGGGGTGGTGAAGAGAGGTTGATTAATGGGTACAAATATGCAGTTTGATAGAAGAAATAAGACCAGTTGGGTGACTATAGTTTACAATAATCTATAGTACATTTAGAAAAAGCTAGAAGAAAATAATTCTAATGCTTCTGGCATAAATAAAAGACAAATATTTGTGGTGATGGATAGCCCAATGACATTGCTTAGATTTTTATAAATTATATAAACATATTAAATTATCACATGCACCCCAAAAATATGTGCATCTATTATGTATCAATAAAAAAATAAAAATTTTAAAAATTTGGACATATGTCTCTCAAAATCACCCATTTAAGATTGAGAGATATCATGTGATTTTCTTCCTCAAAGTCTCTTAACTTCATTAAAGTTTAAGGGAAAAAACTGTGTCTGTTACTAAGAACAGGCTTGTCTTTGTCTGGGTCAGCTTGGCCCCATAAGGACAAGGAAAGCTGTCCCCCCCCCCCCGAGATAATAACACAGCAGTCATTACGGAGTGCTTCCCATGTGCCCAGCACCGCACCCAAGTGCTCAGCAGAAGTGATCTCAGCAGGTCCTCGCACCCAGAGCATGAGCACCCCCATGGTGCCCATGAGTAAACTGAGGCTCAGACAAGATAAGCAACTTGCCCACCCAGCTGGTCCGGGAAAGAACCAGAACTCAGTGCAGATCTGCTGAGTCCAACACACACCTATGCCCCTGCTCTGTGCCCCCACCTTCCAGATGTCACCTCTAAAATAGCAGTGGTCATTGCTGGGTCATGGGATTATGGGCAATTTTTGTTTCCTTCTCTAAATATTCTAAATATTCGACAGTAAATATGTGTCACTTTTGAAATAATGCTTAGAAACTTAATACAGAATTTGTGGGAGGGGAGTTTTGTTTGTTTGTCACCCCAGCCAGAGTGCCGTGGCATCATCCTAGCTCACTGCAACCTCAAACTCCTGGGTTCAAACAATCCTCCTGCCTCAGCCTCCCTAGTAGCTGGGACTATAGATGCCACATCCAGCTAATTTTTTCTATTTTTTTTGTAGAGATGGGGTCTCACTCTTGCTCAGGCTGGTCTAGAACTCCTGGCCTCAAGCAATCCTCCTGCCTTGGCCTCCCAGAGTACTAGGATTACAGGCATAAGCCACCATATCCAGCCTTAGAAACTTGATACAAAATTTAAAAAAACAAAAAAAGGAAAAGGAAGCTGGACCCAGATTTCCCCTGAAGAGGATATTTGTGGATGGGGAAACTTCTGCTGGGAAGACCACAGAGAGTGCACCCCACAGCCTGCAGAGGTGGCCCTCTAAGCTGGTATGAAGGTGACCCAAAATGCTTTTCCACCTGAAGCACTCAATTCATCTGTGTCTTCAGACTCGTAACCACTTCATAAAGCAAGAGTCAGCGAGTTATTTGTGATTGACTGAAAGCGTTGCTTGATGCAGTCATCTCTCTTAAGCCATCAGCTGTGTCTTCAAGGGGACTGCATCTCTGGCGAGCCAGGAGGGGCCGCAGGGCTGGCAGGTGACTTTGCTATGTGCCCCACTCTCCCGCTGCTGTCCCTTCCGAGCTCGAGGGACCGGCGCAGGGAGGCGCAGAGCACAAGCAGCCCTCCTGGCGCTGTGGGGTTCACATCTCAGTAGTCGGGGCAGAGCAGGGTGGAGCGTGCCTTCCATGACTGTTCCATAGGGTCCTCAGGATGGTGCATTGTGTCACCAGGTTGGGGCAAATGATCACCTTCGGGCCCTCCACCTTGTTGGCTACAGAATGCCTATAACTCTCCAACTGCAGCCAAAGCATTAGAGATCCAGAAAGCACACAGTGACGGGGGGTGGGGGGGGAGCAGTGGGAAGCTGCCTTTGCCCCCGGCCCCCTGGCACCAGAGAAAGTGTCTTCCCTGGCCTATGTTCTAGGCGGGAAGCTCAAGGCTGAACTCGAGCAACTGAGGGTTCACATTTACCGCAGGCCGAATTCCAGGCGAAAGGTGCGTTCTGGGCAGCATCCAAGAGTCGACAGCTCACGCAGGGATCTATGGCCCTGTAGTTGATGGTTTTGGGGGTTAAGCATTGCCCTCGGGGCTCTTGCAGGTCACCTACCACAGATGGGGTTTTATGCCAGGCGGTAGAACGGTGCCATCAGTGTGGCAACATATGGGTCTTTGTGTGGTTTCGTCCCCCACAGATCCTTGGGCCGTCCAGCCAGCTTGCTATTTACATACATCAGTTTAATATTCAGCAGAGGCAGATGGGGCTTCCCTTGATTGGCTTTGACTGATTAAAAACCCATTAAGAAAAAGAGGAAAGTAGAAGAGAGTCACATACTGAAAGAACTTCAAAGAACTTGGAGACCACCTACTCTCTGGTGCTACACCTGCTGTTGACCTCCCTGACCCAGCATCGAACTCCTTCCCACTGAGCCCAAACCCAGCTCCATAGCCCTCATCAATATCACATGTCAGGCTGCAACCACCAGCTGGTTGGAGTTGGCAGGCAGGATAAAACTTATTTGACATCCCCGATAAAATCCAAACCTATCCTCTTACAGATGGAAAACCAGGTTTACAGACAGGGAGTGACTTGGCTGTGATCACAGGGGAGTCGTGATGGTGGCAGTTAGAATCTTGGACTATCTGACTCCTATACCAGTGTTCTAGAATCTTAGGATTGGGGTGAACAGGGGGTATAAGGAAGATGACTTAGAAGGTCATCATCCTATGGAAAGAACAGTGGCTTGGCGTGAGATGACCCTGGGTTCAAATCTTGGCTCCACCATTTGGGAGCTGCGTGCCCTTGAGTAAGTGACCTCACTTTCTGGCCCTCAGTTTTCCCACCTACAAAATGGGGACAAAAATGCCTCCCTTATAGAGTGATTGTGATGCTGAAATGCAACGGTGCCTGGCACAGTGCCCAATACAGACTAAGTGAGCAGCACCCGCTGCCATCTCCCCTGCCCGTACCAGGCTCCTCATGTCTGCCCTTCCCTCGAGGCCTCCTCCCCAGCCAAACCCCCTCCTATTCATCTGAATGCCACCAGTGATGGATGAGACTTCGGTTTCCATGGTTGCCCAGACCTGTTTATTGGACAGATGACTTTCATCGCCCGCAGGTCTCCGCTTGGAGCTGGCAAGAGCTGAGGCCACTGAAGCAGCATTTCCAGAGCACCTGAGTTCTCTCCACTCCTGAGAGTGTCTGGGATGCTTCCAGAACTTTAAGACTCCCTCTGTCGATTCCTGGGTAAGGGTGATGGCATTTGCAGGAAGCCCCATGTGGAATTAGTGTCAAGTGCCCATTGAGCAAATTATTACTCAGACTCCAAAAGGCAGCCCTGGCTCTTTCGCTAGCTCTGAGCTCCCCAAGGGCAAGGCCTTGGTCTTATTCAGCTCTGTACCTCCTGTGTCCGAAGCTCCTGGCACGGAGTAGATGCCAGTGATGAATTGCATTATTGACCCCAATTCTCCACCCCTCCCCTGTCTCCACGCCCTTTATCTTGTAACTTTGCAATGCTGTCTCTCTATACACAGGGCATAATTCCCCCATGTGACTTGTTCTGACCAAAGGAATGCATATTAGTTATCTATTGCTGTGTAACAAATTACCCCGAACCTTACTATCTCACGGTTTCTGTGCATCAGGAATCTCAGCACAGTTTACCTGGGTCCTCCACTTCAGGGTCCCACATTGCACAGGGCTATGATTAAAGGGCCAGCTGACCTGCAGTCATCTCAAGGTTCCGCCTCCAAGCTGATGTGCTTTGTTGGCAGGATTCAGTTCTGTCCAGGCTGTTGGCTGAGGGCTGCCTTCCGCTCCTTGCTAGTGGGTCACTTCATCAAAGCACATAGCCGAAGAGACACTGGAGAGAATCTGCTAGCAAGAGAGGAGTCATCATCTCTTGTAACCTAATCACACAAAAGTGACAGTTCATTACTTTTTCTACATTCTGTAAGTTAGAAGCAAGTCACAGGTCCTGCCCATACTCAAGGGGAGAGGATTACCCAAAGGTGTGAATGGCAGGAGGTAGGGATCGTTAAGGAACATCTTAGAAGCCTGCCAAACACAGCAGATGTAGCAAGCAGGGTCTGGAGGAACACACATACTTGCTCTTGTGAGAAGGATGTGCCCTGGGTAACCCACTGGTCCCAGAAGGAGGATGAGAGATACGTGACACAGAGCTGAGTCCCCCAGCCAAACCCTACCTAGAGCAGAGTCCCCAGCTAGAGTGTAGACACATGAGTGAGCCCAGCCAAGACCAGCACAACTGCCCAGTGGAGCCCAACCCAGAGCAGTTGAATCTGGCAGAAGCCGGGCAAGTTTTGTGGTTTGTTGTGATGCAGCAAAAGCTAATGGATATCATAAGCAGTAAGTATTAGCACAATATGAAATAATTTATTTCACATCTCAGTTTCCTCATCCATAGAAAGGATATAATATAGTATTTATATATCACAGAATGATTATGAAAGCTAAATGAATTAATATTTCTAAAATACTTGGAATAGTGTCTGGTGCATAGTAAGCATAAATACTTGTGCAATTAAAATAAATCCATTAATAACAGCTAACCTGTCTGAGCTTTTACCAAATGTTAAACACTTTATATTAACATATAGTCTCATTTATTCTTCATAAAAATCCTATTAGGTTGGCACAATTATTATTTTGATTTTAAAAATGGGGCTTTTGGTTGGGCGCGGTGGCTCAGGCCTATAATCCTAGCACTCCAGGAGGCAGAGGCAGGTGGATCGATCAAGGTCAGGAGTTAGAAACCAGCCTGAGCAAGAGCGAGACCCCATCTCTACTAAAAATAGAAAGAAATTAATTGGCCAACTAAAATTATATAGAAAAAATTAGCCAGGCATGGTGGTGCATGCCTGTAGTCCTAGCTACTCAGGAGGCTGAGGCAGGAGGATTTCTTGAGCCCAGGAGTTTGAGGTTGCTGTGAGCTAGGCTGACGCCACGGCACTCTAGCCCGGGCAACAGAGTGAGACTCTGTCTCAGAAAAAAAAAATGGGGCTTTAGTTTGAGAAACTTGCACAGACCACCCAGCAAGTATGTGGGGAAGCCAGAGTTCGAATTACAGATCAGTTAAATAAAATCCAAGATCAGAAAGCTAAGAGAACAGAGTCAGCAGTAAAGAGGTCGAGGTTGGAAGAGTGGTGCGAGGTGGGAGCAGCTGCCTGGGTCGATTCAGGATGGCGTCTGCAGGAGCTGGGCGGGGGCCAGGGCACTCCTTCCATTTGTGCCCTCACGCGCCTCATGGGGGCCAAAGGAACACGCCAAGAATGGCAGAACAGAGAGGTTTAAGGAAAGAGAAGGCTGAAGGATAACACGAGAGATGTTTTCAAACAGGAAAAGCCCTTGAAAGGGGGACTTGATGGCTCCACGTGACTCCAGGGGACAGATCTAGGTCATTGGGGTGGAAGTTCAGAAAAAGATCAATGTAGGGAAGAACTAGATCAGAATTCCAGGTGCTAAACCACAAGAGGAGTGCCCGGGGAGGCAGGGAGCTCCCCTGGGAGTGTGTGAGTGGATTCTGGAGGACCACATGCCGCAGATGCTGCAGAGAGATCCCTGTGCTGGATGTACAGCCAACTGATTTACCTTGCGAGACCTCTTCCAGCTCACAGTCTGCGCTTCCAAGAAAACGATTGCGTAGGTGGGTGCGCAGCCAAAACCTTGCCGATTGGGGAACTGTCACCTGGTTCATTTCTGATTCCATGGCAAGAAATAAATGCAATTTACAATAAAGCTCTATTTCTTTTTCAAACAACAACAAAAAAGGAGTAATTGATTATAATCCAAGGACTGAAGGTGCTCAATGAACTTAATTATCATGATGGTCCTCAACAGGCAGCGTGGACTTCATTAACCGTCACTTGGACTGGTCTTGTTCAGAGACACTCTCCAAGCCTCTACTCACGTGTGACCAAACGATACTGCCTGACTCACCTTCCCTTTCCTTCCCATCACCACCTGGCTTCTCTGAAACTCATTCCTCTTGCAACTGAAAGCTGCATTTTCTTTTTCTGGTAGCTCCTTCTTCTCCTGGTTTTCTGCTGGTGTCTTCTTCTTTTCCTTCTTGGGGCTCCACAGTGGCCACTGTCTCTGCTCCCCTCTTAAATGGTGGCGAATCCCAAAACTCTGCCCAGCCTTCCTTTCCTACCAGTCCTCACATCTCCATGGGCGATCTCAGCCACCTCCATGGGGTTTTGACCACCAAAATGCTAGTGATTCCTCAAGGTCAGGCTCTAGCGCAGGTGTCTCCGCTGAGCTGAAGCCTGTATGTCCAACTGCTGTGGGACATCTCCACCAGAATGGCCCCCAGGCATCTCTCACTCACCCTCTGCAAAATCTACTCTTTACTTTTCACCAAAATCAATCCTTCTTCTTTTTAATGACACCAAACTCTGTCCTTGGGTAACTTTCTTTTCCTCCCTGGGCTTCAGTTTTTTCTATCTGTAAAACACAGAGGTTATAGTGGATTATCTTCAAAGTCCCTTTCCTTCAGTCATGACATCTTGTTACTCTAGTGCACTAGGACTTTACGTGGTGCCGTGTTCTGTTGGTCTGGAAGACAATATAGTGGCAAAATGATAATCACCACATTGTATTGAGCAACTGCATGTGCTAGAAATTTCTGTAATTACTACCAGTGGATCATCTCCATGCGGTGGCTCCCCCACCACTGTCCTCATTAGAAGATAAAGAAACAGCGGCTGAGGGAGGTGGAGACATTTGCCCACAGACACACAGCTGGGAATGGCCGCACTAAGACTCAAACCTTCGTGATCCGACTCACATTCTTGGGCTCTAGATCTGGTTCAGAGTGTTGAGTTTGAGTTCTGGCTCCAGACTTTGTTGACTTTTGTGTCCTTGGAAAAATTTTTTGCCCTTTTATGGTTCAGTTTTCCCATCTTTCAAATGGGAGTAGTAATAGTAGCTAATATTATCACTCACTTGCAGACCTGCAGGATTAAATGAGATAATACTTTGAAATATAATCTAAGGATTTTTCCACCCATATTTCTTTGTTCCCCACCACACTTAGCCCTCCCCACCCAGGCAGAAAGGTGACTAGACTCCCAGGTATTCATTGCTGTGGGGACGAGGTATCAGACTGGAATGAAGAGAAGAGATTTGAAATCCTAGACCCTACGGAAACCAGAACATAATTATTGATTTGGAGGAAACACTGTTGAGTCAGAACAAGGCTTCCTGTTTCCCAGGCAGAAGACAAGATTTCTGGGAAGCAATGAGTAAGCAGGTGTTGGGGCTTTCCTGAGAAGGGGGTACTGTCCTCCCCAGCAGCCCATATCTCTGTGTGTGGTGGGGGTGACAAAAGTCCTAGGTAAGTGTAGGGACCTGAGAGCAAAGGGGGCTTGTGCTCCCAACAGCAGGTCAGAAAACCCTCTGTAGAGGTAGCTGAGTCTCAGGTCTGGACAGAAGATCCTGAGCCCACTCCCCAGCATTCTTGGCTCCCAGGGCAGCTCAGGAACCAGAGCAGTGCAGACATGACAGACAGCAACATCAAGCCAGGCCTCGTAATCACGATGAAGGAGGACAGAGCAGCAGCCCACAGGGTCCATTGGCAGGGAACCGGATGTCCCAGCAGCATGATAGATGATGACACACCTGGCACCAGACGCCCACACTCTCTCCCAGCCCCCAATGCCTTGATACCCTCCAAGACCCCTGGAACTTAGATATAACCTGGAGGAAGGTAGGACCCCAATGCATTGAGGTTAGGTTTCTGCTATTCAGTAAACTGGGAGCTCAAAATGATAAAAAAGGAAGGGAGTTATGTGGGGCGCGGTGTTCCGCCATTACAAGATGGCGCCTAGTTCCGGGTGCA
>VBSM01003204.1:7325171-7446555 GCA_008086735.1 Cheirogaleus medius | reverse complement strand
AGAAGAACTCCAAGTGTTGCGTGGTCCTTGCTGGCGAGGGGCGCGCGACAGAGTTATATTTCAGGTCTCGTCCACCTGGGTGGGTGGACTGAGCCATGGCCACTGCGTGTGTAGAGCACTCAGCCCGGTGCTTGGCACAAGGTGAACACTTGATAAATGAGGGCTGATTCTGTTACCACCTCCTGGGAGAACCTCCTCTCCACACAGGGTCCTTCCTGTCCTACTCCTTAGTGTCCAGTTGGTACCTAGGCTCCTTAGGACAGAAACAAAATGGGAGAGTGAAGCAGTTGCTCACCACTCTCTGCACCTCCGTGATCTTTTATCTAACTCCCGGTGAAGAAATTGCTTTCCTCTCCTACTAACTGCACATGCTTATTGATGCTACTGTGAAAATTAAGAGGTTTGCAGAAGATTACTCTTTAACCCTGGATTTCAACTGGGAGTGTGTCTATTTGTTCATTGGTTAATTAGTTAATCAGTTTGTTTATTTAGGTACAGCTAGACTCTATGAGACACAGCCATGGGAAGGAAAATCCTTTAGATTCATACTTCTCAATCTTTAAGGTGCCTGCACACCACCTGGGGATCTTGTTAAAATAAGATTCTGATTCAAAGGTCTGGAAAGGGGATCTGGGTTCTACATTCCTAATAAGCTCCCAGGTGATACTAATCTTGCTAATCCATGGATCCCACCTGCAGGTTCTAGAGTCAGACACACTGTTCAAATCCCAACTCTCGCTTTTGCTAGCTGTGTGACCTTAGGAAAGTTAATAAACATCTCTGAGACTCAGTGCCCTCTTTTATTAAATGGGACTACATAAGTTCTTACTGAAAGTTTGTATAGGTTAAGATTAAAGATAACTCCACAGAGCCCTGGCACGTCGTGGCATTCAGCAATGGCAGTCTGAGTTATTAGGAGGGTGTGGCCCCATTTCTGCTACATGTGGGATGGCATCTTTCTACTAGGTCCTTGGGGTCCCTCTCATCCTGACAGTCTGCTATTCTGTGAATAGGGAATAGCTCTGAAATGAAGAAGACAGTTGTTCCTGCGGAGGGGCAGCATTTTGTCTCTACTCTCAGAGTATGGTCATTGTTCTAGACCAGCTCTGGAGCCTTTTGCTCTTGAAGTAGATCCTGCCCACTGCCAGGGCGACAGCCCCCGTCCTCCCCTCTTCAGGAGTATCGATCCCCCACCAGCTCAAGACGCGTCTTTATCATTCGTGTGCTGCAGTCAGCACAGATACTAGGACCTCCCAGGCCTGGACCGACTTGTCCCCCCCACGGCAGCCTGAGTCTCTCTCCGAGGCCCCCAGAGCCAGCGACAGCTCTATAGGATCCAACTCTGTAAATAAAATGTCAGTTAAATATACTGGAAATTAGATTAGATTTTATTACTGGAAGGAAAAAGGAAAGATGACAACAAGCAAAGGCTCAGGGGTGCAAGGCGCGCCCACGTCAACACACAATCTACAGTGAAAGAGCCACTCTGCAGCTGACCCTGAGGGCCCAGCCTGGGGTGAAGAGGAGGCTGACTCAGCCCCAAGGAGGGCCCTGCTGACAGGAGGCGGCAGGCATGGCTCTGCAAACACGCCACCCTCAAGGCAGGGCACCAGGGCTCAGAAGTCACCGTTCCTGAGCTGTGTGAACTTGGGGACACGACTTCCCCACTACTGGGATGTTCATGTTCTCCTGCACTTTGGGAGGATGCTGATGCCAGCAAGCAGCTCAGGGGAGGGTGGTGTGAGAGCAGGTGAGGTCCCAGACACTGCCCCCCGAGAGGCATAGACTGGGTGATCAGAGCAAGAAATACACAATTCACAGTGAGAGCTAGTATTTTACATCATGGCGCTGTACATGTGTACGTATACATAAATAGATAAAATAAAAACATTTAGTATTACAAATGTCAATAATTGCAAACACATATAGTACATCCTATGTTCTAGCCCCTACTCTAAACACTTTATAATTATTAACCCATCCCTATGAAGGAGTTCCTATTATTATCCCCATTTACAGATGAGGAAAATGAGGCTCAAATTCCCTTGAGTAACTTGCCTGTTGTCTCACAGCCCGAGAATGGCAGAGGCAGGATTCAAACACACCCAGTCAGTCCTATCTATCCCCTATGCTATGACATCTGGTAATTCCTATTCGAGTTTACGCTGGCCAGAGACGCCCTACCCTGATTTCATGACCACGAAATGATCCCAATCGGAAATCTGAAAAATGGAGCTGTCATGTGCCCGTGTCGATAAACTTCGTTCTTCCCTCAATACTGGGTGTGACCCTGACCAGGATGGAGTTTTCATTTCCCCCCACCCCTGATTACCTGGCACACTACGAGACCCACAGTAGTCCCTAGGGAAGACGTTTCTTAAGTAAATGTTTTATTGAAGTAACCAGATACTTTTTTATTGTGGTAAAATACAATGACATAAAATGTATCATTTTAACCATTTTTAAGTGTACAGTTCAGTGGCACTAAGTACATTCACACTGTTGAGCAACCGCCAACACCATCCACCTCCGGAATCTTTTTATCATCCCAAACTAAAACTCCGTCCCCACTAAACAATAACTTTCCACTCTCTTCCCCCCTAGCCCCTGGTAACCACCATTGGGTATTTCATATAAGTGGAATCGTAGAATATTTATCCTTTTATTTCTGGCTTGTTTCATTTGCCATAATGTGTTCAAGGTTCATCCACATTATAGCATATATTAGAATTGTATTCCTTTTATGACTGAGTAATATTCCACTGTATGTATATACTACATTTTGTTTATCTATTCATACACTGATGGATATTTGGGTTGTTTCCACCTTTTACCTATTGTGAATAATGCAGCTACAAACATAAGTGTACAATAGCTATTTTAAGTCTGTGCTTTCAGTTCTTTTGGGTAAATACCCATACCTGTAATTGCCAGGTCATATGGTAATGCTGTGATTAATTTTTTGAGGAACCACCGTGCGGTTTTCCACAGCAGCTGCACCATTTCACGTTCCCACCAACAATGCACAATGGCTCCAGTTTCTCCACACTCTCACCAACAATTATTTTCCGTTTGGTTTTCTTTTCAACAATAGTCATGCTAATAGGTGTGAAGTGGTATCTTATTGCGATTTTGATTTGCATTTCCTTTGTGACTAGTGATATTGAGACTCTCTTCATGTACTTGTTGGCCATCTGTATACCTTCTTTAGAGAAATGTCTATAAAAGACTTCTGTCCATTTTTTCATACTGGATTCTTTGGTTTTTGTTGTTGCGTTGCAGGAGTGCTTTATATATTCTGAATATTAGTCACTCATCAGATATATGATTTGCAAATATTTTCTCCATTCTGCAGATTATTTTTTCACTCTGTTGATTATGCTTTTTTTATCCACACACATTTTTAACTTCGACGAAGTCCAATTTATCTATTTTTTCTTTTGTCACATGTGCTTTTGGGGTCATAACCAAGAAACCATTGCCAAATTCAATGTCATGAAGCTTTTCTGCTGTTTTCTCCTTGGAGTTTTATAGTTTTAGTTCTTATCTTTAGGTCTTTGAGCCATTGGGAGTTAATGTTTGTATGTGATGAAGGTAAGGTTTTAACTGCTTTCTTTTGCATGTGGATATCCAGTTTTCCCAATAGCATTTATTGAAAAGACTGTCCTTTCCCCATTGAATGGTCTTGACATCCTTGTTGCCAAAATCATTTGACAACAAGGGTCAAATATGTGTGTTTATTTCTCAGCTCTCTACCCTATTTTGTGAGTCTATATGCCTGTCTTTATACCACATTATTTTGATTACTATAGCTTTGTAGTAAGTTTTGAAATCAGAAAGAGTGAGTCCTCCAACTTCATTCTTCTTTTTCAATACTGTTTCAGAATTGGGGTCCCTTGAGTTTCCATATTAATTTTAGGATGGATTTTTTCATTTCTAAAAAAGACATCATTGGGCTTTTGATAGGAATTATATTGAACCTGTTGTCACTTAGGGCAGTATTGACATCTTAACAATATTAAGTCTTCCGATCCATGACTACAGAGTGTCTTTCCATTTTTTGTGTCTTCTTTAATTATTTCCAGCAACAGTGTATACTATTCAGTGTACAAGTCTCTTACCTCCTTGGTTAAATTTGTTCCTAAGTATTTTATTCTTTTTGATACTATTATAAATGGAATTGTTTTCTTACTTTCCTTTTCAGATTGTTCATTGTTAGTGTATAGAAAAATACAACTGATTTTTGTGGTTGATTTTCTATCCTGCAACTTTGCTGAATTCATTTATTAGTCCTAATAAGACTTTGTGGAATCTTTAAGGTTTTATACATATAAGATATGTCATCTGAGAATATAAATAATTTTACTTCTCCCTTTCCAATTTAGTTGGCTTTTATTTCTTTTTCTTGCCCAGTTGTTCTGACTAGAACGTCCAGTACCATGTTGAATAGAAGTGGGTGAATGTTCCTGATGTTAGAGGAAAGGCTTTCATCTCAGCACTGAACGTGATGCTAGTTGTAAGCCAATAAAGACTTTGATAGTTGACTGAGAAACAAACACATTTCATAAAACCGTTTTAAGCAATAATGAGGAAAGAAGTTATTAAGCTGCTCCTATGTGTTAGGTTGGAGCTGACACATTCATCAAATTATAGAATCCTCACAGTGACCTGTAAGGGAGGCATTTAGATCCCTTATCACCAATGCAAGGCTCAGAGAGGGGTAGTGACTTCTCCAGGCTCCCAATGACAGCAAGTGGCCACACTAGTGTTGAAACCCAGGACTGTCAACTCCAACATGTTTGAACTCTCAAATTTCCTCATCTTGGTAGATATGAGGCATCCTTGTTACAGGAGAGTCTTCTCATTCTTGGAGCCTCGTGGGCAAAGATCCCATTCTTGGCATCAAAGACCCAGTCTGGAGTCTTGGCTCTACCACTCCCCAATAGGATAACTGGACAAGTCACTGGAACTTCCTGAACCAGTATTTTCATCTAAAAACCAGGAATCATAATAAAAACTGCTTCATAAGTTTGCCCAGGACAAAGGGGTTTTCCAGGATGCAGGACTTTCAGCACTAAAAGGCCAAGTCCCAGGCAAACAAGGACAATTGTCACCAGACATGATGGTCAATAACACAATGTATTCAATTATTCATTCATTCAACAAATATTTATTGAGTGTCTATTGTATGCTGGGCACTGTTCTTGGTGGTAGAAAGGTAGGAAAAAGGAAAAAGAAAAATTGCTGGCCTGCGTGGAACTTGTATTCTAGCTAGGGGAGAATGGAACAAACAAAAAAGGAAGATATTTAGTATGCTAAGGAATGATAAATACAATAAAGGAAAAAAAGCAGAAAATTATTCAAATAACCCCAAATTGGAAGCCACCCATCAGCAAAGCAATGAATACATAAATTGTGGTACGTTCATGCAATGGAATAGCGCACAGCAGCAAAAGCAAAGAATTGCTGGTACGTATGATGTGGATGTAGCTCACAGATGCTGTGTTGAGCAAAAGAAGCCAGGCACAGAAGAGTCTGTGTTGGAAGCTTCAATTTGTATGAAGTTCAAGAACAGAGAAAACTAAGAGATAGTGATTAAAGGCAGAAAAGTAATTACCTGAGTGGGATACTAACTGGGAATGGCCAAAGGAAACTTTTGGGGTGCTGAAAATAGCCAATGTCTTGAGCTGGGTGGTGGTCATATGGACAGCACATATGTGAACACTCATGTGCTCCAACAGGTGCACTTTATCATGTACATGCTGTACCTCAATTACAAAATGTTTTAAAATAGATAAATAAAACAATGGTGAAATGGAGGTAAGAAAGATGTGGGATTCGGATAGCACAGTTCTTAACATGGAGTAAAGATTCAATACATGTTAGGTAATATTTGATTATTATCCAAAGGCTATCAGGAATGTATGGTCTGTGCTTCAAAGAGCAGAAGCCCCTTTCTTGCCTTTTTTTGGGTTTCTCTGTTTCTCCCAACTAATCTCAGGAACCTGATGCCTCTCCGGGATCCCTTTTGGGAAGGCTGTGCTTTAGGTGCCTTGATGTTGGTTCTGAACCCCAGCTCATCAACGGGCAGGGAAAGTTTCTGGCAGGACCGCACCTATTTGCTCTGTACCGTACATCCTAATCTCTCGGCCCTGAGATTGTAGTGACAAAGATATATAACATTTTCCTATGCAATGGGCTTGAATTATCCCAGGAATAATGGAAAGGTATTTTTCATCCTTAGGGCCTTAATGAATATAAATGGGATTTACAGCCCATTTCTCTGCTTTTTGTTCCCTGTGGAAAGTGAGATCATAGAAAGAAAACTTCCAGTGGCAGAAGGGGAGAGAGGAGCCCCTCGTTCAACCCTCCCACCCAGGACACCCCCAAGGATGGGAAAGACGTCAGCATCCCCGATGTCTTCCCTTCCTGCTCAACTGGTCAAAAACTTCTCCAAGTAGGAAGTGATCAATTCATCAGGTTAACAAGAATGTTTAGCTACAGGGAATTACTAACCAACAAACTTCCAAGAGCACCAGGACCCTGTGAAGCCACAACATAAATCTCTTTTCTAGGTGGAATACCTTTCTCTGTTCATGGCTTTTTTCTGGGCAGTAAAGAAGAATATTAGTCCACATGTCTCAGGAAATAATTCTGCCATCTCCTCACTTCTCACGCTTTGTTCTGTGCTAGATTAATTGTAGGACCCAGAGTGTTCTTCTTAGTATTCCATATCCACAATGGAATACTATTCAGCCTTAAAAAAGAAGGAAATCCTGCCATTAGCAACAACATGGATGGACCTGGAGGACATTGTGCTAATGAAACAAGCCCAGGCACAGAAAGACAAACACCACATGACCTCAATTATTTGTGGACACTGAGAAACTCAAACTCATAGAAGCAGAAAGTAGAAACGTGGTCACAGAAGCCAATGGTTGGGGATGTTGGGAAAATATTAGTCAAAGGATACAAAGTTTCACTTAGACAGGAGGAATAAGTTCAAGAGATCTGTCCAACATGGTGACTATAGTTAATAACAATGTATTGTATACTTGAAAATTGCTAAGAGAATAGATTTTAAGTGTTCTTACCAAAAAAAAATAAATATATGAGGCAGTGCATATTTCCATTAGTTTGATTCAGCCATTCCACAACATATGCATATATCGAAACATCATGTCACACACTATAAATATATACAGCTTTTATTTTCTCAATTAAAACAAATCTAACAGGGGCCTCAGGAGGGATGCTGGAATGTTCTATACCTGACTGTACCAATGTCAATATTCTACTTGTTATCTTTTACTAACATATTACAAAATGGTACCACTGGGGGAAACTGGGTAAACGACACAAAGGATCTCTCTGTATTATTGCTTATAGCATCATGGGAATCTATAATCAACTCAAAATAAGACCTTTAACTATTTTTTTAATTTCCTTCGATCGTCTAATATGAAATCTATTTTTTCACAATCCTAGAGGCTGGAAGTCCAAAATCAGGGATCCAGCATGGTCAGTTCAGGTGAGGGCTCTCTTCCTACCTTGCAGACAGCCACCTTCTTGCTGTGTCTTCGCTTGCAGAGGAAAAGTAAGAAAATGAGTGAAAGAGATAAAGAGAGAAAGAGAGAGATCTTACTCTTCTTATAAGGCCACAGTCCTATTGGAAGAGGGCCCCACCCTTATGAACTCATTTAACCTTAATTACCTCCTAAAATCCCTATCTCCCAATATAGTCACATTAGGAGTTAGGGCTTCAAATTATAGATTTCAGGGGACATAACTCAGCCCATAGCAGGAGCAAAAGATGGAGCCTCATCCTTCTGGGAAGATAAATAGAGGCCGTGTCATGGCAGGTCTTAGAGGTCATGACTAGGCCTTAAGATTTCATCCTGGGGGGAATGTGAACCCCTGCAGGGTTTTAAGGTAATGAATGGTATGGGCAGCTCTGTGTCTAGAAAGGTCTCCCAGGGGTCACTGTTCTCAGTGCTCACCTTCATTAGACTCTAGTGGTCCCCACCTGTGGAGCACCTTGGCTTATCTGTCACTTCAGCACTATCCCTGGGTTCTGCTGTCTGCCCCAGTGACAGCAGCCCCAGTTCTACCTAGAGAGCAGGGAGTGTTCAGAGTCCCTCCCAGGGGGCCTCTTCCTGCCCCAAGCAGGACCTCTCTGAGCAGTGGTGGGGTAGATGCTCCGGTGTCAATGTGGTGGAAGGAAAGCCCCCTCTCATGCAGCCACCTTAAATTCTGACTTTTCCTGTGCTCTGCAACAGACAGAGCCACTGAGAGGCCTGGGGAAGAAAACCAGAGCATGCTTTTGCTGTTATTAATGAGGTAACGTGTAGGGGCCTTTATGATGCAACCTTGGTTCAAATCTCAGCTGCTGCACTTCAAGCTGGTGTCCTTGAGCAGATTGTTTCACATTGCCAAGCCTCAGTTTCCTCATCTGTAAATGGCCATAATAACAACTAAGATATAGGACTGCTGGAAGGATTAACTCCAACACAGGTGGAAGGTACAGATAAAGTGCCTGTCACGTGATCTGTTTTCAGCATGCAATCCACTATCATTATTATTATTATGACTATTATCAACAATGAATCAAGACTTGTACTAACCATTTCCCGTGGATCCAGCTTTGTGCCAGACTGAAGGATACAAAGACATAAACTCAAGAAAGGAGAAACCATTATCCAATGCCATCTCTGCCTGGTGGCGGGTGGGTCAGTTCTGAGGCTTCAAGGCAAGTCCTGGTCCAGGGGAAGCCACCAGGCCCTGAGTAAAAGGAGCGTGTAAAGGAACAGGAGGTTTGACCCAAACAGGCTACTGTCTGTGATCAAATGTTCCGTGCTGTCATCCCGACCTCATTCCCCTGGCATCTTCTCTGTGGAAGCTGGCCTTTAGCTTTGGCATCCCAGTCAATCTGCACCTCCTTGCTCCCTGCTGTTCACCTTCCAGCCCCTCTAGGACAGGGTCAAAGACATCCCTTACAACAGCCGTCTCAGGCGTGGCATTTGGACACACTCCCCAGTGGACAACCTCACTGGCTCTGTCCTCTCCCTGACCCCAGCCTGGACATGTCTGATGAGGTACTCCAGCCACGTTATTGGAGCTCAGTGGAGGAGGCAGCCCTATGGGGGGACAGGGTCTCTGAGGACTTGCTGACTGCTATGGGTTTGAGGGGGTCTTGAGCGATTAGCTAAGGAGGTTAAAACAGCTTGGGATTTATTTCCCCAGGGGATTTATAAAGAACATTCATTCTGTGGGGTATCAATAGATACAAATTACACGAGAAAGGGGTTCCTCAATCAAAAAAGGTTTTGGAAATACTTGTTAGACAAAATTAAGTAGGTGCATTATGGCAAGATGTCTCAGAGCCTTTCTTTTGCTAACATGCACTGTGCCTGGCCAGAGAAGGGCAGAATGTGCAGCGTCCCCAACATGTGTGGGGCCTTGTGGTGCTTTTCTCACCACAGAGCATCTCTGTTGATTGATGTGCCACAAAACACATAATCTGTAGGGATTTTGGAAGAGCAAAGGCCAGAGGGTGCACTGGAGATAGGTTTTGAGGAGAGCAAGCAAACTCCTCCAGAGCAGAGGTGAGGAAGGATGAGTAGAGATAAAACCAGAAAGGTAAGTTGAGGCTAAACCACTGACCATTTAGAAAGCTGCCTGAAACATGCCTCTTTTCCACAGTGCATTGGGCCAGCTCCAGATCTGGATGCAGGTAAGATTCACCATCATTGTCATTATCATCAGTAACACTGATACCTTCAAGTGAGTCACCTTCCCTCCCTGAGCCTGTTTCTTTGTATGGAAAATGGATCATAAGGTTGTCATGAGTATTCAATGAGATAATGAATGTTAAGTGTTTGGCACATGGAGGGTACTTCATTGATGTCCATACTTCTTGCTCCATTACTCCTTTAAGGATGGTGTCAACATAGGACACCCCAAATAATGGGAAAATACGTAGATGTTAATAGATAGATGCTCATAACATTTAACCCTTTTGTTTTCCAGTGGGGAAACCACCACCTGAAAAGGGGAACTGACTTGTGCTGATTTGCTCAATGAAGCCCTGGACAAACTTGGACTACAGTGGGGGGGGATACATGTTCTCTAACTGCAGATCAGGCACTTTTGAATTAGACCACAGTAGCCCAAAAGGAGAGTAACCCCCTCTGTCCTCACTCCCAGTCTATGAGTGAATAAGAATTCCTGAAAGAGAGCTATCAATACAGACAGCTCTTAAGAGAGAGAAGGGCTGCCAACAGCTGAGACGTGGGGAAGGGCGGGAGAATTAGTGTTATCTACGCAGTACACCTATGAAAGCGTCATTTCTTCTGCAGTTGCCTCAGTTACAGACAGAACTTTCCTTTCCAACCAACATAACTTCAATAGCTGGCCTAATGTCCTGTGGAAGGGACATGTGCCTTGCATGCATGAGTTGTCATCGATTTCCCCACAAAGACCAATTTGGGGATGCCAGACCGCGTGTGCAGAAAAGTTAAGGTGAAATGCCAGCTAAACTGCTTCACACAAAGGGAGCGTGTTTCCACCTATTGGTGGGCAAAGGGAGGCTGGTTAATCCTCCCAGGCAGACAGGCAGGGTTCCAAGCCTGCCGTGTAAACTGTGGCTCTGGAAGGGCGCAGTGGGGGAGGGCGCTGTGCACAGGCAGCCCTCCAGACTGGAAATAGGGAGACCTGAACTCCAGTCCCAGATCTGCCAGTGGCTCACCCAAGTCCTTTAAAGCAATCTGATTCTTCAACACATCATGCAAAGAGCAAAGAAAGGCGTGTAGGATAAAAAATGGTCACAGTCCCTGCTGTTTATTAATGCTTGCTTCTACCTATTCATTAAACTCCTACTGTATGCCAGGCACTGTGCTGGGTGCAGACATGGTCCCAGCCCTCTCAGCATGTAGAAACTGTTAGAAGAAACTTGGAGTAAACATTTAATTATATCTCAGAAATATGCACTTATTTCATTTCAAATTGTTATAAATGTTATGAAGGAGAAATGGTTCTACGCTGGTGTGGGAGAGTGGGAGTCAGGGAAGGCTTCCAGGAGGAAATAATATCTCATACAAAATATGAAGAGGAAATAAGAGAATGCACAAAGAGAAAACGAGATGAGAATTTTCAAGTAAAGGGAACACAAGTTGAGTGCTGTGCTGAGCTTACACAAGCATATTTCATTCTGGCAACAATCCTTTGAAGTTGGTTTTATGATTATCCTCACTTTATAAAAGAAGAGTTGGGTCAAAGATGGCTTAACCAATCTGGCCCAAATCACACAGTGCTTAAGTGGCAGACGTGGGAGACTGAGATTTGAACCCAAGCATGTTGGACTTCAAAGCCTCATTGTCTTGGCTGCTATAAGCCACTATCTCTCAAACCACTCAGATCATCCTCCCACTCTCCTTGGTCTTCACATTCAAACTCTCTGCCTCCCTGTATTCATCAGCTATTGTGGCAATAACACTGCATAACAAACAGCCTCAAAGTGCTGGTGGCTTACAATCCTTGCAGGTTCTCAGAGGTTCAGATGGGATCAGTGGCCTCAGCTGGGCTCAACTCCAGGCTGTGGGTTCAGTTCAAGTATGCTCCATACATCTTCCTTTGGGAACTAGAGCCTACTCAGGACATGCCCTTTCCCATGGTGGATTGCAAGAGTGTGAGAGGCCACCTTAAATTATGAAAGCCCATTTAAAGTCTATTTGTATCCTCTCCACCAGCATTCCATTGGCCAATGCAAGTCACATGAGCAAAACCAAAACTATTGGGCTAGATAAATATACTCTGCAAACTCTAGTGGGAGGTACTGCAAGGTCACGTGGCAAAAGACATGCATGTACAATTTGTTTAAGTTATCCAATCCATCACACTTGCTGACACCTTCACTTCTGACTTCTACTTCAGACCCCTGTGGCAGAGACTGGCAAGATGCTCACTCAGTTGTTCCTTCTCCTCCTGGGAATACTACTAAACCTCAGTTTTCATGCTTCCTTGCTTCTAGTTGGGACCGTGTGACTTTCTCTGGTCTATGGGATGTTGGCAGAGATTATTCTTGCCTCTTCCAGGCCTGGCCCTGAAATCTGCCAGGCCACCCTCTCCCTTGTTTCTCTTCAGTGTCAGCTGTCCAGAGGCAGATGATCTGCTGGGGACTCCAAGGCCCTAGAGGAGCCACTAGATAAAAGGAGCTTCTATCTCCGCACTTTTGCCTGAAGGAGAGATCCCAGGAGATCAATACAATACCTGACCAATACAAGCCACATTGGACTTTATGGAAATAAGAAATAAACTTTATGCATTAAGCCTATGAGATCTGAGGATTATTTGTCATAGAGGCCAATTCTAACTAATACATCCTTCTCCTTCCTGGGTAGACTGGACCAGACTTGGGTTCAAACTTTCCCAGCCTCTTTGCTTGGCTACCAGGTTGTGAACCCACCAGCTCTGATCTGTGGTTAGTGATGCGTCCCCCACTTCCACATCAGAGAAGAAAGGAGAACGATCCCCTGTTAGTATTTGAGCCTCAGTTTCCCCATCTGTAAGGTAGAGATGACTCCTCAGCGCCCCTCTGACTCTAGTGTTTGCCGTCTCACAGACCGTGGTGGGGTTTATACTTAATTGAGTGAGTTTGAGGACTGAAGAGAGGTCAACTAACATGTATAGCTGGAAACTGGGGAGACTCCTAGGGGAGGATTCGTCCTGGATTGTCAACTAAACAAAGTCTCAGATTTCTGTGAGGAAGAAGGATTCGGCGTATACCCTGATGGCTGCAGCCCTCCAGGTGCATGTTTATTTTTATTTTATTTTATTTTGAGACAGAGTCTCGCTTCTGTTGCCCGGGCTAGAGTGCCGTGGCATCAGCCTAGCTCACAGCAACCTCAAACTCTTGACCTTGAGCGATCCCCTCCCAGAGTGCTAGGATTACAGGCATGAGCCACCATGCCCAGCCTCAGGTGCATGTTTAAATTCTAAGGAGAGAGAAGGACATTGGTTAAAAAAAAATTTTAATGAAAAAATAAATAAAAACTCTAAGAGCTGGTCACTACACTCCATGGTGCATTGGGACCCAAACTTCACTGCTTTGCCCTCCTCCCCACCTCGGGGCGTGACCCCAGTGAGGAGCAGCGTCCCTCCTCCCCCACGTTACGGTGGTTCACCCCCAGGAACTGAGCTCCTCTTCCAAGGTTGTTTGGCCCATGTTCCTTTAAGGAAACCTTTCAAAAGGAGTGAAGAACTACTAACCAGGTTTCCTGACCATAATAACTCAGTGAAATTCCATTTGTCATTTTCTAATGGATATCATTTCAGTTCCTCTCTGCTGATCAGAAGTGAAAGAGAACTAGAGAGTGGGGATTTGGGAGAATAGCCAAGCTTTGGAGTAGAGAAAGTACTGAAGACAGAGAAGCTCAAGAAGAGAAGGAATTAGAGCCCCCAGGGCAGGCATGGAGGAATGGAAGGAGGGGCGAGGCACCCTCCATACCTGAGCAGGGAGGTGGCCAGGCATGGAGGTACAGAAGCACCTGCGGGGGGGTCACCAGAGGAGCTTTCTTCATGCACCCAGTGAAGCGTGTTTCAGGTAACTCACTTCACTAAATGTCCCGAGTATATCATGGCACTTCATTGAACCTAGTGTCCTCATTTACAAAATCATGCACATAAACCCACCCCGCTGGATCATCCTGCAGAATGAGAAACCTCTATGTGAAGTGTCTGGCAGACAGTGAGCATTCAAGAAGTTACATCAAGAATGACGACAATGATGATGAAGGTAGCAGTGAGTCATGGACTATACCCAAGAATGGCTAGCCCCGTGGTGCCCATGCCCCTCTGCGGAGCCCCTGAGGACACGCGTGTGTTAGGCTCAGCTGTCTTTATGGAATGAAGGCTTGCTGACCCCTGTTGACCTGAGCTGAGATGTCAGGAGCTGTGGAGGGAATTTGTATTTTGGCATTGACGCTTGCCCACCTTGAAATCACTGTATGCAGACTACCATGCTACAGTGGATATATTAATACCGATAAATAAACCATGCAATTAGCATATAGCACACAGCGATTAAGATTCATCTCACACATCACAGCAAACTGCATTAAGAGCCCTAATTTTTCACCCCTCCCTATATCCACACACTTTGACATGTCTTTGCAGCTCATTTCGTCAAAGAGGCAAAGTCCGTTTTTCACTTCTCCAATCTGAGCCTGGCCATAGGAATTTCTCAGAAGGAGGCCTGTGTAACACTGGGCCAGGTCCCAGGCGAGGCCTCAAGAAGCCTTGCATGTTTTCTATCACTCTTGGGCTTCTGCCATTCCTGTGAGAACGTACTCAGACAAGCTCACTGGTCCCACAAGATGGATGAGAGATCCTGCAGGCAGAATTGCCCCAGCCGAGCTGACTTGGTCCAGCCCAGCTACAGCAGAGCCCTTGGTCAACCATGGAAGTGTGAAAGAGTCCAGGCAGCATCAGCCAAATCCGACCAAGATCAAGCCTTCTCCAACCTTCCCAGCACATAAGCAACATAGTTTTAGGTACCACCAAGGTTTTGTGGTTGCCTATTCCATAGCATTATCGTTGTAGCAATAAGTACAGAGACACACCCTAACATAGATCCATTGGCATGACTGTCTGGAGTCTTATGTTAAGGAAGATTCAGAGTCTACATCCAGAGTAAGTAGAGAAAAGTATCATATTGGATTCATGGCATCTACCTGGAGCAGAGAAATACAGAGGAACATAAACAGGACATACAATTGCTGTCTCTGAATGGCATGTAGCATAACAGATCATTTGTATGAAGATGACTGTGACTTTCTACCAGCCCAACCTCCTAGTAAAAATCACACTAGAAACAAAATTTAAAGAATCTGTTTGTTTCTTTGGGAACACCCTTGCCTGGAGTCCATTTTGAGATATATCAATCACACTCTGAGTATCGCTAGCAACTAACTCCAACATCTATCTATTGATCTCCTTGTCCATATTTTTGTTCATTATCTTTATTCTCAATCTATTTCCCTCTTTCTATCTCCCTCCACCCACAACTGACCAAGAGGGCCCAAGACCCCATAATCATATCCTGTAAAAACTGAAGGAAAAATGACACAAAGAACCTGGCCACTGACCTCAAATCTCTGAAGAGCTTTCTTGGGGCAGAAGGAGCAGACCGAGACTGTGTGGCTTCAGAGGGTTTAACCACGAGTTCAACGTTATAGGATGACACATTCTGTTCAACATAGAGAAGACCTTTCTCATAGCCAAAGTGCTTTGAAATTGGATTAGGGAAACTCGTGAGATAGGGAGCTCTTTGCATAATGCTAATTTGGCCTCTCAGACCATTACTTGACCCTGCTGACCCTGTTTGGGTTGTTTGGCTTGTTCTTATGTGGGAAGATGTAGCATTGATCTGAGTCTCTATTCGACAAGAAATCTGTGCATCATGGAAACCCTACACTCTGAGGCTCATACCCCTAGCTGCTCCCCATCACCACCTTCCCCGCAGCGCCTCCCTTCAGAAGACGACAAGCTTCTTCCAGACAAGGTTCCAAGGCTCTTACATTAGAAGTCAAGGACCATCTCTCATTGGCTTGTCCCTCTTGCTTGAGGAAAAAGAGTTGGATTATTAGGAGAAATCCAAACATCACTCTGCCCACAATGTGCTGACCAGCACAAGGTTGCCTCATTCAACAGACGTTCTAAGCCACAAACATACTCAGTCCCGAGCCATAAACACAGGTAGTATATCTGTTTCTTTACGTATTCCAAGGGTAGAAAACGATGACTCCTAAGTGTAAGTCTCCAGCTCAGCCTGCTCCTCTGAGAAATAAACCCACATCTCCAGCTGCTTACTCCAGATTTCCATCGGGATATCTTAGTGGCACAGCATAGCCAACATGTTCAAGGCCCAGCGCATGGTCTTCATCAAAAAATATTAGCCCGTTTTGGTGTTTCTTATTCATTGAGGGACATCACTATAAAAATAATACTGACTGTTGTCTGTATGCCAGACACCATCCCAAGTATCAACCTGTGCCAACACATTTAATCCATATCACATACCTATGGGATGGGTACTAGAAGTGGTTCAATTTTTTCATAAAGGGAATAAGTGCCTTGCCCGAGATCCCAGGTAGTAAGTGACAGACCTGTCTCCAGAGCCCGTGCACATGACTCTATGTGGTACTGCCACCTTCTGCCAATGCTGTAAGCCAGAAACCTATGTGGCATCTTGCAACTTCCCCCTCACTCTCCACATGCATCCATCATAGCACCTGGAAACTTTACCTCCTCTGATCCATCCATTCCTCAACATCTTCACCACCTCAGTCTAAGTTGCCACCATCTTTCATCTGCCAAAGCCCCCAAACTGACCTTCCAGGATTGACACCTGCTTCCTCATCTGTGCTTACCATTGCTTACGCACTGGGGTTAAAAGAAAGAACAGCCTCGGCCTCTGCTGCTCTGCAGGACTCATCTCTGCACACCTCCTCAGTCTGGTTCTCACCACTGAGCTCCAGAGAGGTCTTCTAACCCGCTCATCATTTCCATGCAGAGCTTTTGCTCAAGTTGTTCTCAGGCACCAAAATGCTCTTTCCCGGGCTCCCTGGGCCTTCACCCACTTAACATTTACTCACCATTCAGAGTTCAACTCCAAGAAGACTTTCTCAAGGAAGCTGTATGGAACCACCCAGACCAGATCAGAACCCCTTATAGGTTATTATACATTGCCTTTCTGCAGTTTGCAATTGTAGGTTTATTTGATTAATATCTGTCTGTCCATTAGACTCTAGCCCCAGGACAGAGACCAGGTCTGGTTTGCTAGCCATTGGGTCCCCAGCTCCAAGCACATGTCTGGTATGTGGATTGCACTTAAAAAGTCTTTGGGGACTGGACACACAACTGCTTTTGTGCGTGCATGAGTGAAGGGCCGTATTCCATAGGAAAATTCTCAATTCTAACAACTGCTTTACCTTTCTGCGTTCACAAAGAAAACCACGTAGGCCCTGCTCTCCAGGACTCCGGCAGCAGCTCAGCATGTTCGCCCTGACGCTGGAGTCATGTGCCAACCAGCAAGAAGAGCACAGGGAATGAGTACCTGACTTGGGACTGAGCAGCCAGGGCAGGTGTCACAGAGGAAGGGACAACATGGGGCCCCGTCTTAAAGATGACACAAGCGTTACTCATGCACATAGTGGAAAAGAAAGACGAGAGAAGGGCAACCTGGCCAGGGGGACAGCACAGGCAAAGGCATGGGGTAGAAAAGCCCTGAATCCCCGAGGTGGAAAGCGCAAGAGAGAAGCAGCTGGTCCGGGCCAGAAAGACTTCTAATCCCCTTTGGCTGTAGATCCCACGATTTTGTGATTGTAATAGTGTCTTTATCAGAGCCCGATCCCTAATAGAGTCGCTGTGCTAAGAAAGCATGTCACCCCGAGTCTGAGGAGATAGTTAGCAAGAAAATCTATACATCTATACGACCCTGCGAAGTCACATGCAGAATATCGCATTTTGTTCAGGGCCACCTCATTACCAGGCCAAAGCAGACAAATTGGAGGGAGTTCAAAAGCGAACAAGAAAAAATGATTAGGGGAATGGAGAAATTGATCTAGGCAGAAAGATTAAAGGAAATAAATGTGCGCGTGTGAGTGCGTGTGTGCGTGTGCGCGTGCACTCAGGGGAGCCGTGCGCGGGCAAGGATGGCCAGAGGGGACGGGGGAGCCTGGGAGGCTGCACTGGGCCCCAAGTGGGTTGCAGGGGGCAGGGCCAGAAGGTGGGCCTGGAGCCGGGGCACCTGTGCTTGTGACAGAGGAGCCCTCCGCTGCGGGCTGCCGGGGCTGCCTGGGGCTTTGCCTCCACACTGAAGGGACTCCTCAGTCATAAGAAATGTGCTAGGAGAGCACAGAGCTCATGAGAACAGGGTAAGGGCTCAGAAAGCCCCAGATCTGAAGCCACCTTTGCCATGGTCTGGCTGTGTGATGTTAAGCAGGACCCTTCACCTCTCTGGGCCTCAGTTTCCTCTGTGGATGCCGGGCACTCACAGCCCCCTGCCTCTGACTCTTACCCTCCTGTACTGCTGCAGTGAAGGCCCGTTTTCTGCTCTACTCTGACCCAGGGGGAGGCTCTGGGTCGGGCTCCGACAAGAGGTCCCCCTTCTTTTCACCGACCTCTCCTCTCTCGACTCTGACCCTTGGCTCCCATTTGAAACCCGGACCTGAAGAACATGACATGCCCCCCACACACACACCACGCTGCAGGCCGTGGAGGGCTCCAGGGTGGCCCCGCTCTTCAGAAACGACTTTGAGGTGGGGCCTGGAATTCCATCCAGGATCCACCATCCACTAACTGCATGAACACAGACAAATCTCTTACCCTCCCCGGCCTCGGTTATCCATCTGCAAGCTGGGCTTAGTGGGAACTGCCACTCTGCGTAATTGTGGGGACTGACTAAGGTAACGCAGGTGGGGCATGAAACACCGAGCTCGACACACAGATAGCACTCTGCGATGGAACTGCCATCGGGGTGCCTCCGTCCTTTTCTCAACTAATGGCTCACCCGGTCCACCAGGCTCAGACTAAAACCCTCCAGGCCACCCGAATCCTCCTCTGTTTCCATTGCCATCAGTCTCTTTATTTTTCACCAGCATCTGGGGACTGCGTCTCCCCTCCCACCCCCTTCAGCAGTCCCCTAGGCCTGGACCATTGCTGTGACTCTATGGCACATCTGCACCCAGTTTGGCCTCCGTGACCATTGCATGTACACAGGCCAGTCTCCCTTCTGCAGGAAAAGGCGGGAAGAACACGGCACAGGGACAGACACACCCAGACTCAAATTCTGTCTCTGTCTCCATTTCAGGCTGTGTGACCGTGAGCTGATGATGCAATATGAAAGTCTATTGCACCTCGTAGTCAAAGTGCGCCTACCTCACGTTCTAGACTGAGTGATGTACCCGGCATGTATTCAGCATTCTGCCAACGTTCGCTGAGTACTGACTACATCCTGTGCCTGTTATTGGTGGCTGAGGGATACAGTGGTATCTGCCCCTCACCTGGAGGAGCTCACAGTCTGGCTGGGGAGACCCACAAGCTCAGCGAGATAATTACAAAGCCAGTTGATAAGGCCTCCCCCTCCCCATAGTGGGAGCAGAAGTCAGAGAGCAGCAATACCGCCCAGAGGCAGGATGAGGAAAGGCTTCCTAGAGAAGGATGTGCAGGATGGTCAGGAGCTAAACAGGCAAAGAGGGAGGGGAGGTGCCTGCCACAAGGACACCATATCTCCTTGGATATAGTAAAGGAACCCTGGAGGCCCAGTGTGGGTGAACGGAATGTCCACCTGAGGGGAAAGACAGGCATCTCAAGGGCTGGAAGACAAGAGAAGCTTGGAGGACCATTGTCAGAAATGTGGGCTTTATCCTAAGGACCGTCGGGAGCTCTTGAAGTGATTTAAAAGGACAGTGACAGGATTCGGCACAAGGGAGCAGGCTGCCCCTGCGTGGAGTGAACCAGGTGAATGGCGACAGGGTCTGAACTCAGGAGCTTTCTGCATCTCCAAGTATGTGCTGAGCACCCACCTCCCTCCGTCCTGACCCTGGGACAGTGGGGAAGGATCCAGGAGAAACTAAGAGACAAGATGCCTTCTATGGACTGGTGGCTGGATGTGAGTGGGGGGACGTATCTAGCACAGACCACAGGTTCCCAGCTTGTCAACTGGGGATCTCTCCTCGGAAGTGGAGAGTCTTCACTGGCTGTTAGCAGTCCTTATTGTAGTTGTTAATGTAAAGCATTCCAGAGAAGCAAAGGCAGGTCCAGCCCTCAGGGACTTCTCAGGGGTCGGGGTCGAACGGCGCCCCCCTGTATTGGGATTACTGGAGGTTGGGGGCCAAGTGCTCAGATGTAGGATCTCAGACCTGGAGGAACTGTGAAGACTGGCAAAGCCAACCGTCCCATGTCACTGGTTAGGGAACTGAGGCCTAGAGAGTGGAAAGGACTTTGCCAGGACCAGAAGCAAGGCAGGCTCCACCCAGCTACTCTGGTCCGTGCACCAGCCCCAAACCAGGTCCCAGCAGGGCTTCAGTCCAGCCACCGTGTGGGTTTCAGCTGGTCCCCTCTCTGGCATCACGAGATGAAGGCCCCTGCAGGGAGGTGGGTGTCCAGCCCAAGGGAAGCAGATGCCACTCAGGAAGTTGATCCCCCAACTCTCAGCCTCGCCATCACGTAAGACTGTTACTGGAATCCCACTGGACTCCACTAGCTCTTATTTCAAGGCTGGGCCAGCTACACCCCACAGGCCAAACGCAGCCCACCCCTGTTTTTGTAAATAAAGTTTTATCGGAACACAGCCATGCCCATGTGTTCACACCGAATGACAGAGTTGAATACTCACAGCAGACATCACTGTGTGCCACAGAAGCCGAAAAAATTTACTCTCTGGCCCTTTACAGAAAAAGCTTCCCAACCTCCCACCCCGACCCCAGCCTCTGAGAAAGAAGGCAGCTTGGGCTTTGGGGTCCGACCTCTGCCACCCACCAGCAATTCAGTCAGACAAGCCCGTCACACGCGGAACGTGGGGAGAAAGCAGTGCCTACCTCGCAGGGCTGTCGTGGAGGTGAAACGGAACCTCTCAGGGGACAGAGAGACCATCGAGACGCCCGGTTCTGTCGCCTCCCGAGTCTGTCATAGCAGCCCCGTGCCCCAAGGCCCCCGAGCTGCCACTCTCTCTAGGCCGTGTCTTCCCTTCCCCGAGCCGGAGTCCGCCCACCTCCCGTCTGTGCCACGCTCTCAGACGCCAGCTCATAGCCCTGTGGCGGTCATTACCAACACGCCGCCTTGCCCGGCCCTTCCACAAAAGGTTAAAACAGCGGCCGCCACGTGCAGCCACGGCTGCGGGGCTGGGAGCGGGATCTTCTGTCAGCATGTCCTGAAATTCTTTTGGAAGTCTGACAGGATTAAGGGGATTAATACATTAAAGCATTATTACAGCATTCACAGGGGATTTTCGAAAGACTTTACACTGTGATCTATTTGTCCTGTTACATAAAACTCGCATTAATAGGCCGATGGCAAGGGGAAAAAATGTCTGCAGAATCAATAACCTTGTTTTTTGGTAAACACGTTGAGCAGGCCGCGCCGGTCATTGAGGCCTGCAGACCCTCCCACGGCGCGCATCAGCAAAATGGCCCCGGAGAATCCATTTGCCAATTAGGCCGAGGGCTTGTCTGAGTCCGCAGGCCACTGATGGCAGGGGGCAGGAGGGGGTGTCTGTCTCCCCCCTCCCTGCCTCACCCCCAGTTCCTGCTAACCCAGCACAAACACATCGCTGATCCCTGTCGCTGGCAGAGGGGACAGGACTACAGGGGAGGAGAGTGGGGGGGCTCCGTGCCGCAGCACAGCCGGGTTTCCCGGACAATAGGAGGGTGGCCCTGGGGAGGGTGGCCCTGGGGAGGGTGGGGTGGGACATAGCTCGGATCACCCCAGGGGAACACACTCAAGGGGCTCTTTCTTCGTGTTGCTACACTCTGAGGGTTGATAACCCTCAGAGGAGGCCTGCGCAGGCGACGGAGACAAGAAGAGGAAGGAGGCGCAGCCCCAGCAGAGTGTCGGCCAAAGGGCTGGCACAGAGCAGCACACATCTGGACCACGCCCGGCTCCCGGCTCCTGGAGAGCGAGGTCTGCTGCTCTGGTCACCACCGTTGCCTTCCCAGGCTTCCCCCAGAGCCCGCGGATAGTAAGATCTTTGCTGAATATGCTATTGAATAAATTACCACTTTGGAAACAAGCAGCCTAAAGCTCAGAGAGGTGATATGACCTGCTCAAATCACACACCTGGGACATGATAGGCTAAGAGTTGGACTTGTTTTTCTCTTCTTCCTTAGGCTGTGTTTGTCTCTTGTCGGTCCTCCCTGCTCACCTTCTCCCCTCCACGCACACAGGCGAACACGTACACACTCACTACATACACTCACACACTCCCTCTCTCTCTCACACACACACACTTTCACTGGGCCAAACCAGGCCTTTGCGCGACCCTTTCTCGCTTCCCCAAGCTTCCCCTTCACTCGACTGACTCCTTCTCATCCCTGGAGTCTCACGGCAGCTGTCGTCACCTCTAGGAAACCTTCCCCGGCCTCAAAGCTGGGTCAGGTCATGGGCCCTTTCTCTTGGCTGCCACCAACCCAGATGCTCCCGTTCATCAATGTCCTGCGTTGCAATTGCCTCCTCCCTCTAGACGGAGCCTTCTAGACACTGGGTCTGTGACTTTCCCGTCTCCATCTATCTCTGCCTGGCTATGGGGCTGTAATAAACAGGTGCTGGATGAGTGAACGCCGTCTACCGTTTTTGCATCTCACACATACACGCACTGAGGGTTACTTGTTGAGATATCAATTTGTGTTTTGTTGTCACTGTTAATTATGTCAGCTACCTATTGTTGTGTAGCAGATTATCCCCAAAACTTAGTGGCTTAAAACGGCAATAAACATTTTAATTATCTCCTACAGTTTTTGAGGATCAGGAACAGGAAAGGGCTTAGCTGAGTGGTTGCGGCTGGGGGTTTCCCATGCGGCTGCAGTCGGGATGCTGCCTGGGCTGCCGGCGTCTGGGTGGCAAGGTTGGGTGGGGGCTGGAGGGTCCGCCTGCAAGATGGCGCACTCGCATGGCCATCGGCGGGAGGCCTCGGCGCCTTGGCACGTTCGGCTGCTTGAGTGTCCTCATGACATGGCGGCTGGTTTCATCCAGAATGACTGCTCCAAAGAGAGCATGGAGTAACTCAAATATGTTTTATGACCTATACCTTCACATACCACTGTTTCCCGCCACATTCTTTCCATTAGAGTTGAGTCGTTAATTCCACCCCACATCCGAGGGGAGGGGACGTAGGCTCCACCTGTTGGAGGGAGGAGTGTCAACAAACTTTTGGATGTATTTTTAAAACTCTCACACTGCTCTAGGAAGGATACCAGGAAGAAAGAAAGGCCTTTTCCCTTGCCCCCGTCCCCATAAGCCATCAAACCTTAGCTGTCTGTGTCTGAACGCCCTTGCCAGAGAGTATTTTTAACAGTGTCTCTATTTCAGAGCACAAAACCAAAATAACTTGGGAGGTAATAGCCCCCAGTCCTTCCCTTGCCAACCCCGACTCTTGCTGGGGATGGAAGAAACAGAAGCAGCTGATGCTGGGAGAGAAGGGAGTTCCCAGAACTGAAAGCGGGCAGGGATGGGGTGTGGATGCCTCCCTCCCAAATTCCAACTCCAAAGGGTGGCAGAGTCCTGCCCGAACATGCACACATGGCCTCCGACGGGGGGAGCTGTGGGGTGCCCAGGATGTGGCTGCTGACGACTGAGGCCTCGCAGGTAGCAGCAGGGGTCTCCATGGCAGGGCCCACCATCCACTGAGAGGCCCCTGCAGCCCTAAAGGACTCCCCAGGAGCCTCAGGGCAAGACCAGGCCTGGACACAGCATCTTGACACCAAGCTGCCCTCGCATCTTGGCAGGCAGTGAGACACTGAAGCCCCTTCCCCATTTCTAGGCATCCAGGACCCGCGCCAGCCCCCTACTTCTACCCATTCTAATACGCCCATAAGGAAGGATAGGGATACCCCAGTAGGCTGGCCTGGGGTTGAAATTCTCTCCACCCTGGAGACTGGCACTCGGAGGAAAGACGCGATCTGCTTCAGAACGAAGGAAGTATCTGAACGGCTCATTCAGCAGCACGGTCTTTGTTCCTAAGCTCTCTCGAAAGTCAGGCAGCATTTTAATTAAACAAACCAAAACAGTGCAAGGATGAGAAGGGAACGAACTAATTCCTTAAGCCCTACTGTGTGCCAGGAAATTGACACCTGCAGTCTCATTCAGCCCTCATGGTGGGAGCTCTGATTGCCATTTACAGACGGGACAGGGACTGGAGAGGTATGCAGTGCCTCCGTGGGCCAGGTATTGGCCTGCAGCTTCGAAATCTTCCTCACAACTCCGCAAGGAGTGTTATTACCCAAGTATCACAAATACGGAAACAGAGAAGCAGAGAAGTAGCCCAGGCCCACACAGCGAGTGATAGGGCTGGCCACCCAGAGCAGAGCTGGCCACACTGGGCTGTCCTTCCTCGCTGAGAAAGACTCAAGGAAGAATCTTTGCTTAACACGCCATCCTCTTTCTTTAAAAGAATCAGTATTTCTCTTCTGCCAAAAGTCTTCTTCCACCATCCTGTCCTTCCAGCCCCTCGGAGCTTCCCGAGGAGCGTGGAGGGGAGAAGGGGCGGGTGGAGAAGCACCCACAGCCTCGCAGGCAGTGGTGGCCACCGCTGCAGAGACAACGGAGAGCCACTGCCAGCTCTGCCGAAAGTCCGGGGTAATTTGACAGGATTAAGGGGATTAATGCATTAACGCATTATTAGCGCTTTTATAGGAGATTTTCAAAGAGTTGAGCGCTGTGATCCCTATTTCCTGTTATACAAACCGGCAGTAATTGCCTTAATTGGCCCATTGTTGCCGATGGGAGCAGACAGGGAACAGGCCTGATTATCTCCCCGCCTGTGAGCTCCGGGCCAAGCCAGGAAGATGGGGAAACTGAGTCTGGGTGTGGCCTTGCAAACATCCTGCTCTGTGGGAGGAGCAAGACAAAGCCTCCCTTCTCCATGCTGTGGGGCGAGCAGAGCCCCGGATTCCAGGCCCAACGGTGCAGCTTACTGTCCAGCGACCTCGCCGCCCCCCCCCCCCACCGAGCCTCCGTTTCCACACCTGCCAATACAGCTGAGGATGATGAGATCTACCTCCCGGTGTTGCTGAGAAAGCACAATGAGCCACCGTTGATGAACATACTTTGTCAACTGGACAGGCTGTGCTTATGGGTGGGGGTGGGTTATGTTAATGATTTTTTCAGATGGACTGAATTGGGGATTTTGCCTTTTGGTGTTTATCCGTTGAGAGAGAATAATAACAGCCCCGGGGGGAGAGTGGATGGGATGTGCAGGAGGGCTTGGAGGATGTCCCCAGGGACAGGACAGTCAGGGGTTGTAAAAGGAGCCAGCATGCTCCAGTGCTAAGGCCCAGACACCTCAGTGTCCCTCCTGCTGGCGGAGCAGCAGGTCACACAGGAAGCCACCCAGAAACTGTGGGTCCTGGTTGCTTAGAGATTAATTTTCTTGGCTAATTAAGTCCCTGGGTTGGACACCTAAGGAGGTGTGTGTCTGCAGCTTCGTGGATGAGAATAATAATAGAATCCCAGACTCTCAGCTTCAGAAGGGTCTCGAAAGACCTTTTTTCCTAGAAACAGAAAAGATATCTTTTATCTTCCTCTCTCTACGAATCCAGGCTGGGTTTCAGGATAGATGGTGCCAGAGGCCCCCAAGTTCTGGAAGGGAATGCCCTGGTAGATTGGGACTTCTGAGTGATCACCGGGACTGAGAAGTCAAAGATGAAATACAAGGAGGAGGAGTGGCAAAGAGCAAGGTTGGACGAATGCAAAAGTTAGGAGAGACATTGTGAGGCCTGAGCTGAGACAGGGATCATGGCAATGGAGCAAAGGGAATGGGATGTTTCTTATTCGTGAAAAGATTTGAATCATCTGGACTTGGTGACCCATCCGGGAAGTTTGAGGACCAGAAATAAGATGCCGTGGACAAATAGTTTTTGTTTCTCCCCTCCCACCCCACTTCTGGGCACATAGTTGGATTACATGTCCCTCCCCTCCTGTGGCTGATGACACATGTGACTAGCTCTGGCTGATGTGCTGGGAGTGTAAGTGCCATGTGTCACCTCTGGGCCAAGCAGCTAATCATCAGTGTGAGATCCTTCTCCTTCCGGCCCAGCAACCAGCAAAGTGTGCAATAGTGGCTCTTCCGTTAGAATCACCCTGAGTGGTGACAGGAAGCAAAGCCCCCCTGGCAACCTGCAATCCACATGCAGCACAAACAAGAAATATAAATTTTATTGTTTAAGCCTCTGAGAACTTAGAGCTGTTTATTATCAAAGTACAACCTAGACTGTCCTGATTAATACAGAAAAGTAAACTTATGATCAAGGACCAATGAACATCAATCAGTATAGTAAAGTCCATATTTTTTAAAAATCCCATCCCAACTAAGGGCTTCTTTGCTTTAAGCCAGATACCCTGCCTCCAAACTTGAAAAGCAATGAAGACTTTGGAGAGTTTGCCTAGAATTTCTCTGTAGCTAACTTTTGCTTTTAGTCCAGATGCCGGGAGAGAGGATCCCTGTGTGTGTTTTGCATACATTAGTCACAGTGTCCATGGTCCTGGATGTTGGCCATTGGAACTGGCCTCGCATTTTAGCGCATGCATCTGGACAAGGCAGATAGAAACCTAGCTGTAATGAGTTTGCCCCTTGTCCATGACATTTGTGCTTTGTAGGGGGTGGAAATGAGGGAAAATTTTAAATCCTGAAGTCTGTTTGCTTTTAGCACAGTAACTGGGATGAGGCCTGGGAGTCTGACATGGATTTAAACTTAGCTTCCCAACAAAGCTTGGGAAAGAAGTTGGAGATGAATCGGGCAATTTTTAGAATCTTTTGCGTTTTTACCCAAATTTGCATTTTTCTCTTTCAACTGATGAAGGTGGAACTCTCAGGACAAATATGATGTCTTTGTTATAAATGAAACAAAGTGGGTGCCTGAGCCCCACTGTGTGCCGGCCTGGTGTTATCTGCTTAGTACATTACCTCCTTCAGACCTCACATTAACTCTTCCAGGTAAGTTTGTTAATTCTGTTTTGAGAGAAAGACATTCACAAATGTTTAATATTGGAAAATGTCATTGCCGGGATAGGAATCTAGGATTGCCAACCCAAGAATACATGCTTTTCCCCCTATACAACCCTGCCTTGGGATCCATGATTAACATTATGTCCTGGTAGAATAAGTGTGTCCCACCAATTACTGCTTTGTCTGGAGAACAATGTGGTGTTATCAGAGACACAAAGTTTGCAGAATCCATCAGACCCGTGTTCAAATCCTGGGCTTCTCCACCAATGAAATGCAGATAAGAATGACAGTACCTTAACAAGCAGATTTGGTGAATCCCTATAAGTAATCTATGGCCAGCACTGTATGTTTCAGGGTGATGCTATTAATAGCTGCTATAACAATCAAATCCCTTCTTGCCCCATGTAACAGTTAAGTGAAGGTGCTCCTGGTTGGCAGGTGGCTCTCTGTGTGATTCACTGACCCAGGCCCCTTCCATCTTGTGGCTCTGCCATCCCCCAGGGCCTCAGAGTCCTCTACATCTGGCTGATGAAAGAGGAAAGCGTGTGTGTGGAGAAGGCAAATCCTGTCCTTAAATCCTTCATCTAGACACGACACACACATTGCTTCCTCTCACCATCCAAAGGCAAGAACTAGTTACATCTTCCCACCTCTGTGCAAGGCATGCTGGGAAGTGCAGTCCAAGACTGGGCAGCCATTTCCCAGGAACAGCCCTCCACCAGGAAGAAAAGCACAAACTGGTAAACATTATGCCATAAATACCAAAGGAAGAGAGTTTTCCCTAGAGCGTTAAGGTTGCTATAGAGGTGTGAAGTTGGGCCACATGAGGACAGAAGACCACTACCCACTCTGTGCCGTAAGGCAGCAGACAGGAACTTCCATGTGCCATGTGCTTCTTTGGGCTTAGGAAAGAGCCCACATGTGCAGGTCACCAGGCCTGGGATCTAGTCTGACCCCCCTCAGTGACCTTAAGCCAGTCATCAAACCCTGAGCCTCAGCCTCCTCATCTGGAAAAATAAAGGGCAAGAGTTGAATCTCAGGGAGGCTTGTCACCCGTGAAAGCCCATGATTCCATGACACAGAGGGTTTTCCTTCCCTCCAGCTGCTCACAGTCTGACTTGGGACGTTAGGTTGGCTTTGTGTTTTCTGCCTGTGGACAGGCCACATGGTTTAGGATTAGAGGAGAAGGAGGTGCCCGGTACCATGAACAGCGCAGCGCCCCGCACTGGTGCCTCTGGTGGCCTCATCACCACCTCCGCAGTGATAAAGGGGAAGATAGGTCCCCTTCTAACCTGAAGTCCCTTCCGCATGAATCCCTCCTGGCTAATCAGAATGGCTGGGAATTTGCAAAACATTGTGCCCTTCTACTGAATGGACTTTGGAGCAGTCTGTTTGCAGAGAATGCCTGGAAAAGGCAGAGAGGAAGAGAGAGAAAGAGATGAGTCACCAGAGGAATTAAGGTGAGAAGAGAGAGACCGACAGACAGACCTTCATACAAGGCATTCAAGGTCAGAAAAGAAAGAGCAAGTGCAGCAGAAAGTCCAAGGTGGAGAGGAAAAGGGAAGAGGGAAGGAAGAGAAGCCAGATGGGCAGGCCCCGGCTGGAGGGAGGGGTGCAAGGAGGATGGACAGACAGACAGATAGACAGACTGCCTTTCCAGGGAACAAACAGAGGCTTCCTGCCCCCAGCCGTGAGATAGAGACGCAGAGGCACAACCGAGACAATGGTGTAGGGAGACAGATGGCAGTAAGTTCCAGGGAGACACGATTCCAATCAAGCCCACTGAAATGGATGTTGGCAAGTTCAGGAGGCAGCAAAGCGTGGGACTGGGAGGAGGTGGGAGGGGAGGTTCACGGTGGAACAGGTTGGGTGAGCTTCTGCCAGGGACAGGGCAGGGCAGCTGCCGGTGAGATCACAGCAGCGTGGCCTCAGCGGGAAGAGCCCTCCGCCCGCCCTCCCGCCGCAATTGGACTCACCTGACAGTGGAATGAGTAATGAGTTCATTAAAACCTCCAGCACTCGCTCCTGAAAGAAGATGAATGTGGCCGAGAAAGGCAAGGCGCGTGCCTGCTCGCGTGTGTGGTGCCCACAGCATCGCTGGCACCCCGCGTAAAGCGGCCACCTCCCTCCCCTGCAAAGAAGCCCCCCGTGGCTCCCCATCACCGCCCAGGGTCAAGTCTAAACCCGTGGCCTGGCACTCAAGGCCTTTCACAAGCTGGTCCCTGCTGACCTCTTCGACCCCGGTTTGTACCGTCCCCTTTCCTACTGGGCAGCCAGCCCTTCCCACCTGCTGCAGCTCCCCACGCAGACACAGCTACTATGCCAGGCTGTGTCATTCCCCAGGGGGTCCACCCTGCCTCGAATGTCCTACCCCTCCTCACAGATGTGTTTGTGTCATAAACTCCTAGTCACCCCTCCGAGCCTTGTTCGGGGGTCACTTCCTCTGTGAGGCTTCCCCTGGGCAACAGAGCTGACCACGGCTCCTCTGTGGCTCATGTGCCAAGAAGTCCTGTTCGAGAACCGACCACTGTGAACATCCATTTCTGCACCTGACGCCCGGCTGGGTGCCCACGCTCTGCATCTCTGTGCCTCATCAATCCCTGTATCCAGGAGGCGTGCACAGCGCAAGGAGGTCAAGAGCAGAATTTTAGCATCAGGGAGCCGTGGATTCAAATCCCAGGTTGCACACATCAAAGGGATTGGGACCCTAGGCAAGCCACCTCGCTGAGCCCTGATTTTCTGGAACTAGAAAGTGGGGCTGAAATACCCACTTCCAGGGATGCTCTAAGGAGAAAATGAGACAAAGTCTGGTTAGTGGAGTTTTAAGAAAATCATGTTAAAAGTTGGCACCAGACTTTCAGGTCTATGATCTTTCAGGTCTATGGGTGTGGGACAGCCTGCCCCAGTCCCGCGCCTGGCTCTGCCCTGCGCCAGCTGTGCGAGGGTGAGCAAAGACTGCCCCCCCCCCAGCTTCGATTTCCTCGTATGGAAAATGAGGATAATAGTCTTCCCTGCCTCACGGGGTCATTATGAGGATTAAAGGGGATGGTGCAGATTGGGAAACTAGTGTGCCCAGCAGTGCCTGGGGTGGAGGCAGAGAGTTCGCAGCAAACATGGGTGTGAATTTTGGAGAACACCTTGATGGAAAGAGACCCGGAGGCAGGTCTGGAGTTCAGGGTCACAGGAGTGCAGAATTGTTCTACATTAGTAAAGGAGAGGCTGCTTTGCTGCTTCCTTCCTTCCTTCCTTCCTTCTGTTTATTTTGGAGTTTGCCATGGCATGTCATGTGGTGAGGTGACGTTTTTAAAAATAATGATAGGCTCACAATTATCTGGCTGGGTGCCTGGTTAGTTGTGCACTGAGTGGTCCATGGACTGGTTGCTTGACGGGTAAGGGAGGAAAGAGAGGAGGGAGGAAAAGAGCCAGAGGGCGGGGAAGAAGACCGGATTATGGTCTCATACCTACGTAAGGTAGAACGGCCACGGGGAATGCCCAAGCGTGGGGCAGCGGAAGCCCTTTCCTGGGCAGGGATGGCTGCTGCTGCTGCTGCTGCTGGCCTCAGCACAGCTCAGGCCGTCTCTGTGGCTGCAAACTTTCCACAGAGTCCACTCTGGGCCCAAGAGTGAATCTTTGTGGAAATCAAGGGATGAGCCTGAGTTCCACAGCTTGGAGCAGGAGCTTGGGCAGAGAGAAAGACCACCCAGAAAGTGAGCTGACTTAGCAGACGCAGAAACTCAGAAGCAGGGGTGCCCTTGAGAACGTGGACCCCTACCCACAACACACACACACACACACACACACACACACATACCCCGACCCAGAAATACGGAAACCATGGGGAGGGCTTTGGACTTTCCACAAGTCATGAAATGAAGATCCAAGTTTATATTATTTAATATCTAGCTCTTGAGGAGCAGGGTAGCCGATACTCAAGTTGAATGAGAAAATTGCTCAGCACAGCGCTTGGCACGTAAAATATGCCCATAAGTGGAAGTGGCCATTGTAATCCTCCAGTCTAAACAACAGCATGAAATCGGGATCAACTTTATGGGGTGACCTAGTCAAACCCTTAGATGGTTAAGCCACCCTGTCTGATGCTCCTTCAGCACCTGGAGAGCAACCCTTGTATACCTTCCGTCACTGGGAGCTCACTACCTGCCCAGCAGCCTCTTGCTGTCAGATGACTCTGGCTGCTGCGAGATCTTCTTTATATGAGCGTGAAGCCCGGATTCCTGTGATTTTCCACCCACTGGTTTTCCGCAGATGATCTCATCTCTTACGTGTGGGTTTTTGTTGTTCCAGGCTTTGCTTTTTATGTTGCAAGAAATGTTGAAACAGTTCTTTCCAGCTGTGTAATCTTCCCTGTCATATTTGCAGGCTTTTAGCAGGCCCTGCTGGCATCTTTCAAGCTTATCTCTAATTCCAAATACATTAAAGAGGGAAAAAAAGGAAAGAAGGTGAAGTATTTGGAGTCAAATAAAGTTACCTGTAACTTTTTTTCTCTCTCTTGCAGGGGAGCTGACATGCTTTCACCTTGGTACGATCTCTTTCTTTTTATAAACCTCCACCAGCCCAAAGGCAGTGATGCAGCGGAAACTGGCCAAGACCTAGTGGCGGGAGGCCTCGGTTCTGATCACAGCCCTGCCTCTCACTAGCTGGGTGACCCTGAGCAAGCCACCCACCCTCTCTGAGCCTGGGAATAATGACACCTACCTTGAAGTTGTGGGAAGATTAAAGTCCTTGCAGTGCTTAAGCCAGTACCTGACACATGGTATGTGATCAGTGAATGACAAGGTTGAAACAAAAATCTTTTCCCAGCTCATTTCATGGAGCTCTTAGTCTAGGCGAATACAAGCAAAAAGATATTTAGTCCCTATAACCAAAAAGCCTGCAATCTCCTTGATATGGTGGGTGGAAGCACTTCCCATTTGTTGGTTTAGGTGATGTGTAGTCAGAACCTAAAGAGTCCGATGCTGAAATAAGTCAGGAACATGGATGAAAAACACAGTGCAGCAATGTACACGGAGAGAACCCCCAAGACGGCAGGTGTGTCTGACTTTGAATCCTTGCCCTGGGTGTTGGTCAGGGTTCTCCGGAGAAACAGAGCCAATAGGATACACACAGATAAACAAGAGGGGGTTATTATGGGAATTTGCCCAAGCCATCGAGGAGGCCGGGAAGTCCCACGGTGTGCTGTCCACAAGCTAGAGAACCCAGGAAGCCAGTCCTGTACGTCCGTCTGAGCACAAAGGCACTAAAATATAAAAGCACTCTGCACAAAGACTGGCTCGCGACAAGGGTGCAATAAATGTTTGCTGCTCGTCTTACTAATAATCAAAGTAACTGCTACCCCCAGTGTTTGCTGGCTATAGTGGAAAGATCTAATCTCAAACCCCAGCTGTGTCTTTTTTACTTACTGCGTGACCTTGGGCAAATCCCGTCCTCTCTGAGCCTCAGTTTCCTCATCCGTAAAATGGGAGTGAAAACTTCTACCTTGCAGCACTTGTGTGACGGGTGATGCGTGCCTGGCACGTAGAAGGCACTCTATAAAAATCCATGAATATAGCTGCATGATTTCAAACAAGTCATCTCAGGGCTCTGGGCCTCACTGTGCTCCTTGGTAAAATATGGATGTTACATGTCCTTCCAGGGCGACAGTGTGGGTGGAAACAGACATCGTGAGAAGTTCTGGCACGAGCCTCCGCAGGCAGCCACCTCTCCCGTCAGCCAGATATGTATGGTAGAGCCACCCGGCCCCAGTTAGCTTTCACACGTCCAGGGCCTGAGTTCAGGAGACGCTGCCCCCAGCGCCTGGGAGGAGAGTTATGAAGCTTGTATATGAAGGTCGTTAACCTGGGCACCCACAGGGTCAGTGTGGTCTGTAGTGTGTGTGTGTGTGTGTGTGTGTGTGTGTGTAAAGAAAGAAACAGAGACAGAGGCTCATTAAGTCAAATTTACACTGGCTCTCCAGGCAGGGGGCAGCCCTGCCCCGTGGTTTATAAATCGCCCTCAGCCACTGGCCTCACCAGCTGCCCATGAAAAGATGTGGAGCATCGTGCTACACAAGGCAGGATCATCTGGCCTGGGCTCCAGATTCTTACCTGGAGAGGGACCCGGGGAGCCAAAAGAGGTAGGAGGGTAGGAGGGTTCAGCATGGTGCACTGAGGCCCATGAAAGGGACCTCTCCCGCTGCCCAGCGCAACAGGCCAGCCACGCTCAGCCCCACCCCCACACCACTGCCCCCACTGTTCCCCTGGCTGGGGACACCCTCCCCTTCTCTGCATACCCACCCTATACCCTGGGGCCACCTAACCTCCAGAAATTCTATTTCTTCCGGGAAGTCTTTGTTGAACACTAGCAATTATCAAATTTATTTCCTTTTGAACTTTTCACATAAAGCCATGCATTGCTTAACGATGGGGATATGTTCTGGGAAATGCGTCCATAGGCAATTCTGTCGTTGCACGAACATCATAGAGTGCACGTACAGGAGCCTAGGTGGTGTAGCCTCGTACACACCTAGACTATGGTGTAGCCTGCTACTCGTAGGCTACAAGCCTGCACAGCCGGTTACTGTGCTGAATGCTGCAGGTGACTGTAATGCAATGAATGGTAAGTGTTGGTGTAGTTAAACATATCTAAACATAGAGAAGGTACAGTAGAAATGCAATATTATAATCTTATGGGACCACCATTGTACATGGAGTCCATTGTTGAGCAAAACGCTGTTAGCAGCACATGACGGTGTATTCTCTCTCGTGTGCCCTGCAGTAATGCTGTGATGTGGATTGAATCACCCCCATTTGTACAACAAAGACCAAAGTTTCCCAGCTGCTCATCTCACCCAAGGTCACACGGGGATGGTCTCCTGCCTAAACAAAGAATACTTTCTCTGCCACATAGTGGCTGTTCCATTTGCACTACCACTTCTTTCTCCTTTGAATTCAGTTTGCATTTATGATATAATTCCTATCACCTAGCACTTGATTCAACCTCAGCCAAGATTGTTCCCCAATGATTTGGTGGGTGTGGGCATGTCGAGAGTGAGAACTGTGTCCTCTCCGTCACACGTCACTCCCCCAGGCCACCAGCTCGGTGCGGGACGTGCCAGTTGCAGTCAGCAGCTGGGTCAGTCTGCCCAGCACTGTCTTCCTCCTCCTTCTAAGAAGCTGATCCTCTCTCACTTGAGGCAAATGGCTGGGGTTGGGCAATGTCATTCTGAGTACCTGTAAACTCATGCCCGGGAGGATACATACATGGCTCAAGATAAGCCAATTAGAGTCTTTTTCCAGATTGTTTGATTGGACCCTTTGCATACTGAGCTGAACCTGGGAGAACTCACGTCTCTCCACATTATCCTTTCTTAGGACTCACTGACAAGCTATTCCCCAGCGCCCCCTTGCACCTTGAGGGGCCAAGGTCTATTCCTCACTAATAGAATGTGAACAGAAGTGATGTGTGTGTCACCATCTGGCCCAGGCAGTAGAGAGAGGCTGTGTCTTCACCGTTACCTATTTCTGCAGGTAGATGGAGAGAAGTCCACGGACCTGGAGAAGAGCAGCCACAGGATGGAAGCCCCCTGGGTTCCTGGATGATTGTGTGGAACAGAGCAACCCCTGTCCCATATTGAACTGTGGCGTGAACAAGACATAAGCTGATGGCTCAGCACCACTGAAATGTCAGGGATTTTTCAATAGTGAGCCTACGCAGACCAGTAAAATGTACACACACAGTCTTTGTCTGTCTGATGCTTACATAGAGCAGAACCAGACAGATATGTGAGGACCAGTTAATAGAAGGCTTCATTTGCCAGTATTTGTCAGTGTTCATAGAGCCAGTAAAGAATTTCCAGGAGGAGGAATGATTTTTAGAAGGAAGGAAAGGGTTTAAAATGGTAATAACTATACAATGAACGCTCCATTGTACCAGTTACTATATCCCAGCACTTCATCAACACTGTCTCATTTCATCTCCCCAAAAACCACATTTCCCATTTTACAGATGAGGAAACTAGTTCCCCTGGCACTCAACAGTTCAGCAGCAGAAACAGCGTCAGACCCGCCTCTGCCTGTCTCCAAAGCTCGAGCTCTTTTTATTAAACCACATCAGCTATTAAGATTAGTTTGGCCCAGTGTATTTTCATATAGTTTTCTTTTTAATTTTTTCAGTAGTGGCTATATATTACTTTTACAATAGTAAAATGCACACTTAAAAACACACCAAAGCAATATAAATAAAAGTTAATCTGGCCGCAGAAAAGGAAGCAGAATTCAAGAGCCAGGTTACCACGGGGCTTGTCCTTTCGGGTTAATCCTTCAAAGAAAAAGCTCTCCTGAACATGTAAATGATCGTCCAGCTGAGGAAAAGTGACAGCAGCTTGTATCGCAATTTCCAGTCATTCCAGGAAAATGAAGATCTCATGCAAGCCTTGTAATTGCCAATTTGTAAACAGTATCTGTGTAAACTCTGATTCCCATCACTTGTTAATCAGGTTGGGTTTGGATAACCAAGTTAGGTTCCTTCTCGCGTTTACTGCGAGGAGCCCTCTCTTCTGCTACCCACGGCCTCTTCCCCCAGCCCCTCGGTTTCTTCCCTGCGTCTGTTTATGTCTTCCTGGTTTTCAGTTTCTTAATGATGTTTTAACGAGATGCCAGTTACACATGCAAATTGGAAAGAGGCGACATTGAAAGATTGCTACCTGGTGGTAAATTTATTAAAATCAAGGCAGTTTTAATAACTTCCTTGCATATGCATCCGCCTCCATGTCTGTAATATTAGTTTTGGGGTTTTTTTTTTAACCTTCTTATTAGAACAAGTGTGTTAGGAAAGTAGAAGGTGAAGTCATGGGAAGGAATCTAATTGCTCCATGAGTGTCAGTCGTGTTCCTCAAAACTGATTGTACTTTTCTGGCTTGATCTTCCTGTTTCTTGCAACCACTTCCTTTGATCTTCATTATCATTGCTTCATGGCTACCATTTGTTAAGCACCTAACTCAACATCTCCTAGGCAGAAAATGACAGAAACAGATTTCAAATTCAAATCACTCAGGATCTAAGGCTCCTGCTCTACTCATCCCCCTTCCTAAGCTTGTCTTTTCCTTTGCCTTTGCTGATCCCTCGCCCTTCTGCTTTTCTTTCATCTACATTTTCTCTGTCTCCTTTGCAGGGTGTTTTTCCTCTTCTCATTCTCATTCCTTGCCATTCTGCCCTCTGCCACCTTCGTTCTTTTTCAATAATGTCATTTCTCACCCTGGCCACCTTCGTCCATTCCCATGATTCCAACCACTACTGTCTGTTGACAGCTTCTACATGAATCTCTCCTGAGCTTTGGGCTCAACGCATCCAGCCACCCACCAGCCATCTCCACTGGGGGACACACAAGATCCACACAAACTCACAACCAAGCTCATCAACTTCTTCCCAAATCTCCCCCATCCTGTGTTTGTCACCCAAAGAAATGGCACAAATCAGAAACCCAAGCTCTTTCCACTCCTGATGTTTGCTACCATGAGAAGGAGGCCCAGTAGTATGACTGTCCAGCCTGTCTCCACCCACCACTCACTCCTGCCCTGGGGGACAAGGGGTATGAGTGGCCCAGACTCCTCTCTTGGAAGCAAGCTGCCTCCAGGGACAAAGTGTCGCATCCTTCGTGGCAAGGTAGAGAGGACCTCCTGATTCTAAAGTTCCGTATCAGGAAGCACACTTACCTGAGACATGAGCCACATGCTCCTGCCTCTGCTTTAGCAGTAATAAAAGTGGTATTTTTGGTTCTATGTTGTTTACCCCTTGCTCTGTTTCCCAATTGGTTCAAAACTGGGGAAGGAGGAAGGTTCTAGTTACCGAACCTATTCAAACCCCCCACAGCTGGCAGTCACCCCAAACCTCCCTCTCCTCCTGTCAAATACATCAGTCCCATTGAGTTGAACTTGGGAATGGTCTTGAGTCCTCCCCCTCCTCCCCACCTCGATCATGGATGCCTGGTCTGGGCTTCCCTTCTTGACCTGGGTTATCGAGACAGCAACCCCCCAGCTGGTCCCTCTCCTTCCCAGGCTCCCCCTCCACACTGCCCAGAGTGACCTTCCCAGGCAGAGCTGTGGACGTGGCTACTCATTGTCTAAGGTGAGCCCCAACTCCCGATGGTGGCTTATAAGAGATTTGAGGACAGGGGAGCATGTTTGGGAACAGATGGCAAAGATGGAGTTATTTGTTGAAAATACTCACTGGGACCTTACAGAGAGCAGCACCTCTCTCTGTCACCTGGAACCTCTATCTGTAACACCCAGCATATATTAGGCACTCAAGAGAATGTTATTAAAGAAATAATTGTTTCATTTGAAAGAATACTGAATTTGGAGTCAGAAGTCTCTGCACCAAGTCTCAGATTTGCCAATGACTAGTTCTTTAATCTTGGAGCAGTCCCTTTTCCTCTGGGAGCCTCAGTTTCCTCATCTGTCAAATGGGGGTCATGTTAGCTACTTGACAAGGCCATGATGAGGCTTGATTGAGACACAGTATGTGAAAAGCATTTTATAAACTAATTTTATACAAAGTGAGACTTAAGGCTGTGCCTCCATCTCTGGGATTTTCTAGACCAATTCACATTTATCATCCATGCATTAGATTCAGAAATTTCAATCTGAGCTTAAACATCAAAACTTGCTTCACTTAAAAAAAAAATCCTCCTCTCTAATTTGAATCATGGGAGAAGCATGAAGAGAATCAATTTTTATATGAAAATTGCTTTCGAAACTGCCGCAGCTTTGTTCTCAATCAGGAGTTCGTAACGATGCAACCCGACTTCTGTTTGTGTACTTGATTTGGTGCTGGTGTGTGTACGGGCTGCATATATTTGATTTTTATGGTATTTTTTTATGTTTGCAAACAGCATTCTTTAACCTGAAATATCTCTCAGTTTAAATGCCGCTCGTTAAATACACAAAATGGCCAATCAATTTTTTGTGTGCACATGGTCAATCCATGGTTTTGTGTGAACGCCGAAAGCCATCAGAGAGAAACAAAGGAGCAAAGAGAAGCAGATGGGGGGGGGCTTAAAGACCATCCCCAGGGCAGCCTCCTCATTTAGCAGGTGGGAAACTGAGGCTCAGTGAGGGAAAGGAGCTACTCAAGACCGCACAGCTAGTGAGAGAGGAAGAGCAGGATGAAAACCAGGACTCCTGGCTCCCCTGCCCCCGTGTCCGTCTGCGATGTCCGCTTGCTCCCCCAGGGACGTGAGCTGGTGTCTGGTGCGTGTCAGAAAGACCGAAGCACTTATCGCCAACTTAGAGGTGGAAACGGGAAGGTTCCAAGCGGGCAGCCACCATGATGGTGGGTCCAGGCACCCACAAAGCAACACTTTTGTTTTATTTTGAGAGAATTCATGGGCAATTGACATTCCTATAACGGAGTATGGGAACATGCTCCCATGCAAAGGAGAAACAGAAAGTCAATCTTTTCTTTATCTCTGGCTTTGGATTATTTTTACCTTTGCATCTCTTCCTATAATGAAGCTCATCAAGCGCAGGCTTTGGATGCAGACAGACTCAGCTCCAGGACCTTGGCAAGTGGCTTCATGTCTCTGAGCCTCAAGTTCTCGGTCCTTAAAATAAAGACAATAATACTTCCTTCAGAAGGTGGCTGTGAGAATTTAAAAGTGCCCCTTTTAGCAACCAGCTCAGAATAAAAGATTCAACAAACACTGGCCACCCTTCGGGCTGACTCCCCCCTGTTTATAAAGTTTAGGAAAGAAAGTGCCTATCTATTGCAAAGAACGATGCCACAAAGAACAAAATGGTGGGGAGAGAACAATGGCTCCCGGCAGGCGCAATGCTGGTGGTAGACCACCCACCATGGTCTGCGAGTGCCCCTCTACCCCACTCCTGTGTTTAAAAAAAATTTTTAATTCCATTTATTGGTCAACTTCTCCCATGAGAACACATCTTTAATTTAATCATGTAAATCAATGGGAAAATCTAATTCACTTTAGCGAAATTTGCTTCAAGGCTAGCCTTATGGGAATGAATCTGTTCCTTAAAGTGTATCCATAGCAAGTGACGTGTGTCTTTATCACAGTTACAAAGGGATATAAATTAATCTCCAGCCCATTTCAGAAAATAGAGAGCTGATTAAATGAGCGGTAGCTCTAGTGATCCAAATGATCTGTCATTTTTAAACATCTCAGACACTGATTTTAATGCTAAATTTTAGCTTTTTACAATTGTAGATGCCATTTGCTTCTTTAATATCCAATTTGCGTGATTATCACTATATTCGTTCCAAATATATAATTTATTATTGTTCCTCTTTTGAGTTTTCTAACGCTTGTTCCAAAGTCTGTCTGGCTTTGGTCTGTGGAGCGCGCCATGGGCGGGGCAAGGGCGGGGCAAGGGTGGCGCACGTCCAGCGCTGAGTGTTCCACGTTGCAGAAGCTCCACTCTTGACGCTGTGGCACCTTCCTCCCGGGGAGGCCACCACCTGCCCAGCCTATGGCATGTTGTGTGGACCAACTAAGAGGATGGATGTGGTAGTATCCTTGCACGCAACAGTGAAGGACAGGCAAGTCAATGATTAACTCCACCCCTAAATCTCCACTGAGGACCCTCTCTGTGCCAAGCACTCTAGAAGTAGAGAAATGGGGACCACTAAGATTCTTCCCTAGCCTTAAGGAGCTCATCGTCTAGGACAGCAGATGGGCAAGTAAACAGTTGCTAATCACTCAGCACATGTGCTCTGATTGTGGGAGCCCAGAGAAGGCGTCCTTGACCCACACTTGGAATGTAGGAGGGCTTCTTGGAGGAAGGGAGTCTTAAAGGCCGTATACAAGTTAGCCAGCCCAAATGCCAGAAGATGGCATCAATTGAATGCAACATATTTGATTACACACACCATCTGTTATGCACTAGGCCCTGAGGAATGCAAGGAAAGCCAAACAGGTGTTTCCACTACTGTGTCAGTCTGAGATCCCGTCAGGAAAATGGACCCACCACAGGTATGATAGGGACAAAGGGCTTAATACAGGAATTAGGGCTCGCACGCGTGTGGGAGCGGCTGGGGGCGTGGAGGGGTGGAAGGAAAGGAGCTGGAGGATCAGAGAAACAGGTCCTAAAGGTTCCAGCCGCAAACACTGGAACAGGAAGAGGAGCCAGAGTTCACAGGGACGTCTAAGGAGCCACTACCTCCAAGAGCCAAAGTGGGAACCCCAGGAGAGGAACTCCGGAAAGTTCTGCTCATCAGCAAACTCTCACCTGGAACCCCACAGAGAAAGGGATTCTGGGACAGTTCCCAGCAGTGGATGGGAATAGCAACGGGGCTGAGCTGACAGCAGATGTCCCTCACCCTCCCTCGGGGAGTCCCAGTCTAAGGGAAAAGTGGCAGGAGTCAAATAATCACATCAGTGCACATACGAACTGTGGGAAGTGTTGGGACTGTACATAATGGGGGCCTGACCCAGCCTGGGGAATGTGGGAAGTGGTCCCCTGGGAACTCGCAACTGGGCTGGGGTCCGACGGGCAGAGAGATGATGTGAACGGGCTCTAAATTACCTTACGCCACCATCTCTCTCTCACACCCGTCCACCAGCACAGGTGGGCCTTCTTTCTGCTACTGTGGTTCATGGAAAGATCTGCCCACATCTCCCCAACAGCCCAAGGAAAGGTTTATGGCTCTAGGGACAAAGGGTGAACCCAGCTTAAAGAAATATCCTGACCTCAGGAATCATAAATAAAAGCCCTGAGCCAAGTCTCTGCGGGAGTCTCAGCCAGCGAGGTCTCCATCCTCAGGCGCACACCTGAACTAAAGGACAGCCCAGGGCTCCGAGCTGACCTGGCTCCTGTGTCCCTCCCCTCCCAGCACTGCAGCAAATGGATGAAAAATTGTATCATTAAACTCTTTGATGTTCTCCTGTCTAATTGAACCTGTGAAATTTCCTAAGGTTCTCCAACCTCCAAAAATTCAATTTTCCATGTAATGCATGGTGACGTGTCAATAAATCATGCTGTAAAATAAATGCGCGGATTCTTTTGTGCGGGAGCGAGTGAGGAATAAACCTTTCGTAATTGATAAATAATGTCATTGGAATCAATAGCTGGCAGAGGAGTTGGAGAAGTAAGCCTGAATCATGTATGAGTGCTCCGGGGTGATCAATGCCTTCGAAACAGCCAGGAGCTTGGGAGCCAAGTGTATAAATTACCGCCTTAATATTACAGCAGGGCCCAAAGTTTAAAAGACGGGTACGTTGCTAAGCGCTGCTGAGACGGGAGGATGCTCTGGGGTATGGGTGGGGTGAGTTCTCTGACAGGCACTCTTTGGAGGGCATCTGGGGTCCCTACGGAAGGAAGATGAGGAGCAGATTGTGCAATCTGGGACTTGGGATGGAGACAGCACGATTCCAGCGCTAGCCGGTCTCGCCAGCATCCCGTGTTGGCAGCGAGAGCAGCGAGGACTACGGGACCACAGATGCTGCGTAAGGAAATGGCCTCGCTGCCCTCAGAGGCCTTGACACTGACTACAGGGTGAAAGACGGGCCTGGGAGTCACTGAATCAGGCTCCGAGGGACAGCCACAGACCGCGCCAGACCAAAGGGAAATGAGCCCGGCTTAAGAGGCAGACTGCTCAGCCCTGCCACCAGCTGTGTGACTCTAAGCAAGTTGCTTAACCTTCCTGTGCTCCATGCTTCTCCTTTGCAAAATGGGGGATAATAATGCCAACCTCACTAACTCTTGAGGGCAAGATGCAGTCATGTTTGTAAATATCTCATCTCAGTGTCTGCCCCTACTAAACATTAAGCAAGTTGGAGCTATAGTGCTTTATTGATTGCATGTTGTTTTGTATGTTGTTTCGGCACTACCCTGGGCACTTTCCCTGGATTTATCTTAGTTAATCCTCACAGCAACCCCATAAGGTAGTTACTATTATTGTCCCCATTTCATGGATGAGGAAACTGAGGCTCAGAGGTGAACACCTTGCCCAAATCACATTGCTATAGTTGACAGAGCCAAGAGTTGGACACAGGTAAGCCAAGTCCAGGGCTGTTTCTTAGCCATGAAACTACACTGTAGCACTGCTCTTGCCCTGAGCCCCCCAGCCCTGTGGAGGGCTGTGTTCGGTGGGCACTCCCCATGGTAGTCTTCAGGGGCATCCCATCTGACTCACAGGTGGCCCGAGAGAGGGGTTCTGGTTCTGGTCCCAGCTCCACTACAGGTGCCTTTGAGGTCCTCACTCCTGCTGGCTAAGCCATGGTACCGGCGTCATCATTAACATCAGAGTGACCATGCCTGACCCTCAAGGTCATCTGCAAAACACGGCGCCAAGAGAGGCACAGGAGCTGGTGGCAGAGGCCGGCAGTGAGGCGAGTTCTGCAGTGAGCCTGGGCAGGATCCTGGCTCAGCCCTGCCCGGCTGTGTGCTCTCGGATTAGAAGGTCCTGTCTGAGTCTGATTACTCATCTCTAGAACGTGAACCACGACACCAGCCTCCAAGAACTCAACTGAGAATTAGATGAGATGGTCAGTATAAATCACCTTCCCGGCCAGTGCCTGCTCCTGGTTCTCTCTAAACCCCTTTTCCTCCCAAGGAAATTCAGAAGGAGTCCCAGCGGATCGTGTGCACAACTCCTGGGTGCCATTCACATCTATTGTTCACAACTGGGTGCAGGGAAGGACAGGGAAGATCCAAAGTAAGTGTGCAGCAAATTTTTGCATTTGGCTTGAAGTCACTTCCTGCTAAAGCCCATAGCTAAGCACCACACATTCCCGTTAGAAGATCAGCTTTGTGAGGACAGATATCTCATATCTTAGGTTGGTCGGGTTTCCCCAGATACAAACCTCGAGACTCGGATTTGCATGCAAATAGTTGATTTCGGAGGCAATCCCAGCAAGCACCCACAGCGGGATGGAGAAATGACACAGGGATAGAAAGACAGGATGGGTGCTCTGACAAGCAGGTGTCCACTGGGGGCCACCGGGCTCAACCCCTGGGGACCTCAGCGAGACAGTGTCGGCATGCTGCACAGTGGCCCACAGGATGGGAGAGGAAGCTGGGATACTCACACAGCAGCGCCCACCTGTCGTTGGCTGACTCCCAGCATCTCCCGCCCACGCCGCACATGGGCAAGTGCTCCCGCAGCCAGCGAAACCCCTGAAGTAGAATTTCACAGGCGCTTGCCGTAGACGCTGTTGCGTACAGGAGCAGTGAGTGCCACCGTGAGGGGAGCATGCACCACACCTTACTTGTCTCTAAACCCCTGAGGCCCTGTCAGTGCCTGGCCCAGTGCTCCTTTCATGATGGAATGAATGAATGAATGAATGAATGAATGAGAAGTGGTACGCTGGGTCAGAGCTGTTGTACTTTGGTGAAAAGCAAATTCTGAAACTTCCACTTCAAAAGCTTAGGAGCAGCAGGCTGCCCGGGCGGCACATGAGAGCGTGTTTCCTCCGCCTGGGCTGGAACCACCCCTAGCGTAGCGTCCCGCGTCCGCTGGGCCAGGCGGTTCAGAGACTCACACATAGAGCCAGTGGGAAGCCACTGAACAAGAATTCTTCTTTCTTCCCTGGTGGGCTATTGTGAAGGGGTCTAGGAAGCTCCAGAGGGCAGCGGGAGCCGCTGTCTTGACAGCCTACCGTCTGCACTTAACACAGAGCCTTGAATATCACAGGCACCCAACACATGTCTGCGAGACCAAGTGCAACTCGTGGGAGGTAAAAAGAGATGGATTTAAGTTCAGCCACAGAATGACTTTCTAGCTCTTTGTAACAAAATGTGTTGTTCATTCACTTGGCAGACATTTGTTTAGGACTCCGCGTGCCAGGCTGAGCTAGGCGATGGGGCATAGGGATGGATAAGACAAAGTCCTCGACCTTGAAGTCAAATAATAATCAGGGCACAGCAGCTCATGTGCTATGACACTGGCACACAAGGGAAGATTGTGGGAGCCCATAAGGGAGGGATGGGTCGTCCAATCGGGGGGTGGTTGAGAACATTTTTATACATTCGTTTATTTACTTCTCCTCTGTGCCAGGTTCTGACCAAAATGGACATCCTCCCTGTCTCATGGGGGTTTATCTAGAAAGCAGCTATTTTTTAGTCTTTAGATTCATGCAAAACACCATCTGTGCCCTGGCTCCCGGTCAGTGACTAGAACTTCACCCTCCCACCATCACCTCTGGCAACTGGTCAACTTGCGCCCATTCTTCAAAGCTCAGTTCGGGTATCAGCAGCTCCAAGAAGCCCTCCTGGACCCTTGGGGCTGGACTAACTGCCCCTCCTTTGTGTTTAGCCAATCTCAACACCCGTCACACAGTATTGTTCACTTTTCTCTCTCTCTGATCAGTTGGGACTAGATTGTGAACAGCAGAACAGAGCCTTAGAAAAGGTGGACATTTATGTCTCTCCTGCATACACTAAGCTCAAAGGCAGGTTGTCCAAGGCGGGTACGGTGGCGCTCCAATCCCCTGCACCCAAAGTCCTGCCAGGCCCCCACCCTGCCTTTCGCAGAGCGTAGCCTTCATCCTCATAGTCTCAGACAAAGATCGCTTACCCAAACCCCACCGTCGTCTTCCTGAACACACCGCTGACATTTCCCAGCTAGACTCCCTTGCAGTTGGGTGCAGCCAGCTGACTGGGTTCTGGCCGAGGGAATGTAGACAGAATGTCCCTGCCAGGCCCGGCCCACAAGATCTCCCAGTCTTCCCCTGTCTTTCTCCCTCTGCCTGTTGAACCAAGAGGATTCTGAGGACCTAGAAGAGGCAAAGTCATAAGATGGAAGGAGCCTGTGTTCCTGGGTCACCACCAGGCCAAGAACACCTGTGATGGACTATTACACAGCTAAGAACAAACTTTGTTGTGCTGTACTGTTTATAGTAAGATGGACATGGAGCGGCACCTCCCAGATCCCCGCTCAAAACATGGATTATCGCCTCAATTTCTGGGAGTGCCATCAGCACACAGCCTCCAACTGTCCCCATCAAGGACTGCTTCAACTGCAAAGAGAGACCCCACCCAAGGTCATGCCCCTGCTGGAGCAGCCCCCATCCCAGTATTGAAGCCGGAGAACAGAGAAGCATACAGACCCACACGCATCAAACTGTGTCACAACTGGCCCCTCCCTTTGCCCAGTCCTGCTTCATCCTTCTCCCTTCCTCAGGAATGGATCTCAACATGTTTACCCTAGTAAACCTCCTGCACACTAAACTCCAGCTCAGTGTCTTCCTCCTGGGGAGCCCAACCTGTGATACCTACTTTGACCAAGGCATGATCCAAAAGAGTTGCTATGACTCCAGCCATCACATCCACATTCCTGACAGCAAGCTGGAGACATGGGTGAAGAAGGCCTTACCTTCTTAAGCAGCCTTTCTTGACGTCTCGTTGGCCATGGCGGGGCTACATTGGCCACACCAAATGACAAAGGAGGCTAGAAAATGTGTCTTCATTCTGGGCAGCCCTGTGTCACACCAAAACCACTCTGGAAGAAGGGGAGAATAGATATAAGAGGCAAATAGGCAATCTCTGTCCTAAAGTCCAGCCAATACTTAAAAAGGATTCAGCATTGGTCCAGCTTCTACTCTGTGCTCAGGCTTCGTGATAAGGAGTTTACACGAATTGTTGCATGTAAACCTCACAGCAACTCTCCTATGAGATAGGAGCCGTTATTGTAACCATTGTACAAATGAAGAAACTGAAGCTTAAGAGCCCAGGGTTAGGCAGCAAATGCGTAGCAGAGCTGGGATCCGACCTTGGATATTTCTGAATTTGGATCTGTGCGCTCTTAGCCACTGAGCGATTCAGCCTCCTCGTGGAACAATGAGCTGCTTGGGGGCAGGGAACACATCGTGGTCACCCTGACACACACAGTGCCTAGAGGAGGGCTTGGACCTAGCTGTGGCTCAGTGAACATCCGCTGACTTGGTTAAACGGGAAGGAGGAGTCAGGAGTGGCCCTGGGCTGGGGCCGTGGATGACTTGTTGTTATCTATTAACCAAGGAACCATGAACTGAGGAAGAGGAGGCAGAGAGAATACGGCTCCGCTTCATACCGGTGGGTTTAGGTGCCTGTGGACCGTCCAGGGGAAGGTGTCCAGTTGGCAGCAGGACCTACACATCTGAGGTGCTGGCGGGCGGCCTCGGCCGGAGCCGTGTGCGGAGCCTTCTTCGTGTGGGCCACGGTCCAGCCGCGAGTGTGGCCAAACTCATGCGGAGACAGGGTGTGGAGAACCCCTAATTACGTCCAAAAACCCGAGCAGTTTCCAATTAACAACATCAGTTTCATTTTGCATTTCCCCTCCTGGGTTAATTTCCCCGTTTGCTCTTCTGCCCATTTTGAAGGATGATTGCTTTTCTGGGCAAAGAGCCCATTCTTCGTGCGTGTAATTTTAAGGTCTTGCACCATCCCAAACACTTACCCAGATATGGGTAACATATAAATGTACGTATCCGGTAGATTTACATCCACACGTCCGCCCGCCTCAACATACATGCAGCTGGGACGTTAGAAAGGCCATAAACCGGATACGCATCCCTGTGAAAGCGACTCTGCCAACGCCTGTGCTACCTGGCAGTTGTCATAAAAACACCAATAAGAGGCGGCAGACGTGTGTTTGACTGGGAGAATGATTCTTGTTTCCTTTTCATTATTCTTAATAAAAGGAGATGGTGCCGAAAAATTGTGTTTCCTGGGTTATTTTCCCCAAGAGATCTTTTATAAAACACGGAATACATAACAGACCACGTTGCAGGCAAATGCCTCATTAAGGGAATATAGTTAGAAAGAAATAGTAACCAAACCCAACAGTTATTTCCTTTATTTTTATTTATCCTCTGTAAAATGAAGAAATTGGATATGGTAGGAATGTAGCAACAGCCCTCAAATAATACTGGAGAGCCTGACGCTTGCACCCTGAGACGGAGGCGTCTCCGAACGCTGCTCCAAGAAAAGGCTGCGGGATTGGGACGGGCCTTACAAGGCCCAGGAAAAGCCTATCGTCTCCCAAAGAGCCTGCTTACCTTTTTATGGCTTTGTTCAACCTGGTGGGTAGGTTTTTTGTGTCGATCTCCTTTTCTCTCTCTGCATATGCTTCCGGATGATCTCGAACTTTCTCAGTATGTGAGGGAGTGATTCTAAATCTTCTCTTCTGACTCACTCTCCAGAGCGCCTGTATTCAAGAGCTTCCTGGATGTCGCCACCTGGACATCCCTCCCTCTCCCCTACCTCCCGCCCCGACCCCTTGCCCTTTAAACTTAGCATGTCCCGCAAAGAGCTCAGTCTCCGCCTGCAGCTCTGCCCCTCCAAGACTCGAATCTTGGTGAAAGGCATCACTATCACCCCATTGCACAGATGAGAAAAACCCTGAAATCATACTGGACCCTGCAGCCAACAACCAGCCCGTCCTGGAGACTCAACCCCAAAATGCATTAAATGAGTGTCCTTTATTCCAGCTCCAATGCCACCACCCTGGTCCAGACCCCATCATCTCTCCCCAGGGTCCCCTCCCCAACCTCCTTCCCAGGCTCTTGCTTCAGCACAGCCTCTGTAGAGCTCTCTGAACAATCTTTCCAGAATTCTGTTATAGACCTTTCAGTGGCTCCAAGTTTCAGGGTCTTGGCTTCCCGGTATCAGAACACGATTATCCTTCTACTGGCATCTCATCAACCTGCCCCCTTGCCTCCTCCTGCCGTCATTTGAGCTGTCACTAGTCCCCCAAATGCCCCACACCCTTCCTCACCTAGATACCTTTGCACATATTGTTTCTCTGCTTTTCCAGGTCCCCGTTACCAACTCCTTTTCTCTGCTGGCTTTGGCTGTCCCTCATTCATCCTCCGGTCCGAGGCTAAGGCCCACCTCCAACAGAAACCTTCCAGGCTTTTCTGTGCTCTCTGAGGCCCTTTATCGTGACAATTTCCCCTCTGCAAGCTCATTTCCTAGTGCTCCTGTGTTTCTTCCATTAAACTGTGAGCTCCTTGAGGACAGAGATTGTGTCTTGTTGGTTCTCTTGTCCTCAGCAAGCAATACAGTAACTGCTCCAGGTAAGAGGTTCGGATGTCCAATGATCGCAAGTCATTAATAGATCGCTGGAAGCAGCGTCAGCCTTCCAAGACAAGGCTGAGATCGGGCTTCTGTCTTGCAGGGATTTCAAAGCCATGTGAAGGCGCAGCTTGTTGAGAGGAAGAAAGCAAATACAATGACCCGCCAGGTTCTTTTCTAGGCCACAGATCTGGACCTCTGCTTTTCACAAAGAACAAAAAGTAATTCAGCACTTCCCCATGATAGCAGAAAAGGGTGATTAAAAGAGTTTCAGACACTTGGTATGGAATCAAGAACATAGTCTTTGAAGTCAAGCAAACCTGAGTTCAAACCCTGCAGCTGTTTTTATCTCCTCCTCTCTGAACCTCACCTGGAAAGTGATTATCCTGGCCCCGCTCTTGCTGGGTGGTTGTGAGGATGAGACATAAAGATTGAAAGCACAGAAACTGATGTGTAGTAAGTGATCAATAAATGATTAACAGTATATCATGATTGCTCCTAAGGGTTCAAATGCATGTGATGGCATTGAATCGGAGAACCACGTGTTGCATATGGGAAACTATAATAAGTTGAGTGTTATTTTGCCCATTTTACAGATGGGGAAACTGAGGCTCAGAGAAGTGAAGAGATTTGATAAAGATCACAGATCTAAAATGTATCTGAGCTGGGATTCAAACCCGGGAGTTTGTGCACTTAACAGCCCACAGGGACCAGGTTCCCTCTAGCTTACGATTTGGCTAGAGAGGAAAGTTCTGGACACAAGGCAGCAAAACTCATGATACTTAGGAAATTAATGCTCAGTAAAGAGTGATCAGATCCACCACTTCCTCTGCCACAGCTGAGTTACCTGTCAGGCCAGGTCAATCCCTCCCTGCCTTTTGTTCTCCCCCCCCCCCCCCATCTGTTACTGAGAATCCTAAAATACTATTGAGCCCATGGAACCTGGCAGTTTTCAAACTCTGCTGCTCGGAGCCTTGGTGTCCTAGAGGTACCTGCAGAGGTCTCCGTCGGGAGACAGGAGGAGGCTGAATGGAGGTCTTCCCACCCTCCGCCCATTCCAAACAGAGCCGCTCCTCCTTATGTTGTATGTCTTGCCTCATACATGAGACTTTCTGTAATCGAAGCATTCTGCTGCTTTAAAATTTTTGTTTTAAACTTCAGACCCACCGCAAACACTTTCATGTACAGATGGAGAAACGGAGAGTAGCAGCTGGTCCAAGGTCCTGCAGCCTTTCAGAAATTGAGTTGGGCTTTGTCCCAGATTGCCCCCAACTTAGCTCTACCTAGACCCATCTCCCCACCCACTCACCCCCAGCTGTCCAACGTGAAGCAGATTTAATAACCACAAACAGGAGGCATTTATCTCTTAAATAACTGTTGTGGTGCAGAATAGGAAAATCAATGCGTCCATCAGCACGTGCTGGGAGTAGGAGGCAGGATGCAGACGGACACCAGGCTCGGGCATTTGCAGTGGAGGGGACGGAGTCTGAGGAGCCACGGTGGGTAATGGGACATTAGCAGGGCTCCTCACTGCACTCACACTCAGCTGAATCGGTGCGGGGAGACTCCCGCCCTCTTCTCCGCCCGGGTTTGATCCAAATGCATCGACTGTGACAGTGTTGAAAATATATATGGAAAAACCAGTTAGCTTTAATTCCAGTCCCCAGAGAAAATAAAGGGAGGTGATGATTAGAGAAATATTGATGGCCAGGAACGTCAGACAGCCTGTCTGAAAGGAAGACTTGGTCCCTGAGACACAGCTGGCTGTGAGCTTTGGCGATCGCCAGCCCAATGCCCTTGCTTTAGAAGTGGGAAAACCCAGCCCAGAGAAGGGAAGAGCTTATCTGAGGTCACGCAGCCAAGCAGGGACAAACCTGATATTCAAACCCCGGCTAAACATCTCAAATATCTCTTGCCTTTTCCCCCTCACATTTTAAGCACACACACACCGAGAAAAAAAAATCCGAAAGAATGTCATATGAAATCTCACTCTAGTTGACTTAATCTGGACCACGCATGTCTTCTCAGTGCAGGTGATAACTCACGAAAGCTCATGACCTGCAGGAGAATCGGCCACAGCACTCTAACTGCCATTGGGAATGTGCTTCTGCACTAAACCATGGACTCCTTAAACTCCCATTCTACCTTACCGTCTTTTTTTAATATTTAAAAATTATTATTGCATTTTGTGAACCCCATGAACTATTTTAGTTATGCTGGGAAATATTTAACATGGTATTTGATTTCTCTGCATCAAACCTTCCTTGCTTCCCATGCAGTCTGAATATACTCTAGGGCACTTTTTGGTGAGCTCCCTGAAGGCAGAGACCTCATCTCTCTAGTTTCCAGCACAGACTAGATCCTCAGGAAATATATGGTTCATTAATCAATCAGGACAAATAGCATTAGTCGTTACTACTACCTGTTTTAACAAAAAATGGAAAATTTTGATTAGCCATAAGCTGACTGTATCCTTTTTAGTCAGAGTTCATTTCTCAGACTTTCCCATTTATAAAGAAAAAATACACACCATAAAGAAATAAGGTGGTAACAGTGATTTCCTAACCCATATTTTTATTTAATTTTATTTTCTAGACAAAGTGTCACTCTGTGACCCCTGTTAGAGTGCGGTGGTATCATCATAGCTCACAGCAACCTCAAACTCCTGGGCTCAAGGGATCCTCCTGCCTCAGACTCCCAAGTAGCTGGGACTACAGGTGTGCATCACCATGTCCAGCTAATTTCTTTCTATTTTTAGTAGAGACAGGGCCTTGCTCCTGCTCAAGCTGGTCTCGAACTCCTGAGTTCAAGCAATCCTTCCACCTTGGCCTCTCAGAGTGCTAGGATTACAGACGTGAGCCACCTTGGCCGGCCTAATCCATGTCTTTTAATGCCATACTTTATTTATTTATTTATTTAGTTAGTTAGTTAGTTAGTTAGTTATTTTCAGATCCGAGAGTTAAACATTTATTCACTTTTTGAATGTATATAATTATCTGTGGGGGAGTTACACAGCAGACTTAGAAAATAATAGCATGGCAACAAAATGTGTACATGCAGATTTATTCTTTTTTATTAAGATAAAATTCACATGACATAAAAGTCACCATTTAACAAATTTTTTAATTTAAATAGATTTAGGGAGTATGAGTGGTTTTCTGTTACATGGATGAATTGCATAATGGAGAAGTCTAGGCTGTTAATACACCCATCACCTGAATAATGTAAATTGTACCTAACAGGTAATTTTTCATCCCACAACCCCCTACTCTCCCTCTTCTGAGTCTCCAATGTCCATCAAGTCACTCTGTATGACCATGCGTACCCATTGTGAGAACATGTGGTATTTGGGATTTTGTTCATGGGTTACTTCACTTTGAATAATGGCCTCCAGTTCCATTCAAGGTGCTGCAAAAGACATTATTTCATTCCTTTTTACGGCTGAGCAGTACTCCATGGTGTGTGTGTGTGTATATATATATAATATATATAATATACATGGTATATACATAATATATGTAATATATATGGTGCATGTGTACATATATATATAATACCCCATTTTCTTTATCCACTCATCATTTGGTGGGCACCTAGGTTGGTTCCATATCTTGGCAATTGTGAATTGTGCTGCAATAAACATATGGGTGCAGGTATCTTTTTTATAAAATGACTTCTTTTCCTTTGGGTAGATCCCCAGTAGCGGGATGTCTGGATCAAATGGTGGATCTACTTTTAGTTCTTTGAGGAATCTCCATGCTGTTTTCCGTAGAAGTTGTACTCATTTACATTCCCACCGACAGTGTGTAAATGCTCCCTTTCGCTGCATATGCACCAGCATCTGTTGTTTTTTGACTTTTCCATAATGGCCATTCTGACAAGGGCAAGGTGGCATCTCATTGTCATTTTAATTTGCATTTCCCTGATGAGTAAGTGATGCTGTGCATTTTTCATGTTTTTTGGTCATTTGTCTATCTTCTTTTGAAAAATGTCTGTTCATGTCTTTTGCCCACTTTTTAATGGGTTAAACCCCAGATTTAAAGGCAAATCAATACCTTTTCCACTTCCAACCCCGGACAATGGTTATGTATTCTCCCACTGACTGGTTGAACCTGTAGGCTCTGTGAGGTCAAAGGGCAATTGTGACAAGTTGCTCCTTCCTCCTCCCAAAACTCCGGAGAGGTGGAGAGGGGGCAGGAGTGAATGCGGACAGGCTAGAGCCGGCCTCACAGGCTAACGTGATGCTGGGCCAGGAAAATGAGATGTGAGGTGAGGTGAAAACACCGGGACTTTGCTTCACCCCTTGCTGGCTATCGGCCTTGCAGGAACCATTTCACGGCTCTGAGTCTGACTTTCCATGTCCTCAAAATGATGCCAGGGACAGGACCAACCCCAAGTGTGTCTGGCACTGAGAGTGCAAGAAACATCATAGATTTGACAAATCTCAGAGCTGGGAGATTCCCAAGGACTAAGCCTCATCCTCCTCCCTCCGTCTTCCAGAAGCAAACCTGAAGCCGTTGGCATGCAGAGGGTCTCAGGGCCCCACCCACTCCACACTCAGGTTCTGCTGCCCCCTGCGTGATTATTTTAATCTCATAGAGGCTGCTCATCACTCCACCTGCCCGCTTTAAACCAATATCTAAAACAGCTTTGTTTAGGGAAATGCAAATTGCAGCAACAAGACAAAGTATTAACAATATTTAAGTACAGTTTTGACAAAACTCAATAATTATAATCTCTCTGAATCGCATTCACCCCACCTCGATAATTATTTTCCATTCCATGTGCTGAGCATCTATTCTGGGCTCGGACACATGTTCCATTGTCGCAGACTTGTTACTCTGCATTTTTCATTTTGCATCCAATCATAAATGTACTCCGTGTTGCTATAGTCTTCATAATTATCATTTTAATGGTGCCATAATACCCCTTCATGTTGATGCTCCATAATTTACAAAACTGTTCACCAATTGTTGGGCATTTAGCTTTTGTACAGTGTTCGTTGTTATAGATATTGCTATAATGAGCATCTTCATTGCACATAGCTCTTGCTGTCTAATGAATTATATGCCCAGGAAAAAAAAAGAGAAATTCCCAGGAGTCAGTGTTTGGAGTCAAAGGGCATAAACCTCATTAGAACATTTATCTATTATTGGTTTTTTCCCCCAAAACAATTATACCAATTTATGCTACACCAGTGGAGTATATCAGTACCATTTTCACCATGAAGCTGCACCATCTTGTCTGTTCTAATTTTGTTTTTCTTGACTCTTTCTGTTTATAACAGAAACACATGTTCATTATAGAAAATTCAGATTGAAAAAAAAATAAACTAAAAATCATCATAACCCCTCCAACTAAAAACAGTAGCAAAAGTTAAACATATTTTTCCAGTCTTTTTTCCTGCATAGGAGAAAAAAAATTTCCCAAAAACTTAGATCAGATTCTATAATCAGTTCTATTAATGTTTTGTTTTGTTTTACTTTCACTTATTAATTTTCTCAAGTCATTGGAAAATATTTTAAACAATTAGCTTTAATAAATACATATTAATAGTATTTTATCATAGGGACATCTCTCTTAAAGATTCCCTGATATTGAATGTTTAAATTCTGTCTAGTGTCCCCGTATAATAAACAAAGTTGTTGTGAACTTCCTTCTGTGCAAATCTGTATCATAATCTTTGTTTATTTCCAGAGCACAAGAAATTTGAAGTAAAAAAACTGGATCAAAGGGTACACATTTTTTTTTTTAGATATCCTTGGATTTTGAAAAGTAGAATTGAGAATCATCAAGGGGAGTATGCCTCCCCGACCTGTGTCCTCAGGAAGGCGGCCGGGGCTCTGCAAGGAGCACAGGAGGTCAGCTGGGCAGCGATGAGGTCCTTGGTCAGCTCCGGGGCTTAGGGCCAAGCGTTTAACTTCCATGTCTGTTAAACGGGGTAATACCTTCTGTCATCTGTCATTTGGAGCTGCAGAATACCCAAGTCCCTTCCTACTGAGGGGATTTCCAAGTTAAGAAAGAGATGAAGTCTTCTTCCCATTCTGGAAGCCAACGAGGGCCAACACCCTGTCTCCTGGACCCCGAAGGCACACAGAGCTGGGGCACAGCGCAGGCCTGGAGCAGGACCAGACTTCCTACCCAGGATCCTGCTGGGCACAGGGTCAATTAAAGATCATGACCAACAAATTCAGCAGAATGGAGAGGCCTGAGGTGTCGCAGACCGTGGGTCGAGGTCGCTCGGTTCCAAGGTGGCCGGAGCTTGGCTGCATTTGCTTCCCTTAGCTCCTGCTTCTCGGTTCTCCAACCTTCATATCAATTTTGTGAGTTTCCTAATAGCTTCCCCGTAATTAATTTTTTCCTGTTTAAGTTAATCAAAGTGGATTTCTACTGTTGCCATCAAGAACCAACTAGGTTAAGTGAAATAAGCTAGGCACAGAAAAACAAATACCACATGATCTCGCCTATGTGGAATCTAAAAAAGTTGACCTCATGGAAGTAGAAAGTAGAATCGTGGTTACCAGGGATTGGGGAGGTCGGAGGTCAGGGTGATGAGGAGGAAAGGATACAAAGTTGCAGTTAAATAGGAGGAATAAGTTCAATAGATCCATTATATACATGGTGTCTACAGTTCATAACAATTTATTGTATTCTTGAAAATTGTTAAAAGAGTGGAGTTTGAATGTTATCACCACAAAAAAACAAGTAGGTGAGGTCATGCATATGTTGATTAGCTCAAGTTAGCCATTCCATAGTGTATATATATTTATTTCAAAACATCATGTACATGATAATTATGCATAATTTTATCAACTAAAATAATTAATTAATTTTTAAAAAGAGAACCACCCAGAAATCAGTACATGCAGATCTGTGCAGACTCAAGAAAATGAGGGTAGATATTCTGGAATGACATCCAGCCCAGAGTAGGCACTGAATAAGTAACAGCTATTATTATTATTTTTATGACAATAGAATGGTGGTCACAAGCCAAGACCCTAGAGCCAGACTGCCAGGGGGCCACTTCTGGCATCTACCACTGGATGACCTAGAGTAAGTTATTCAACCTCTCTGTGCCCCAGTTCTGAGCATAATAATACCTAGCTTTCAGGTTGTTACACTGAGAAAAGAGTTAATTACACGTTAAATGCTTAGAAGAGTGCCTTTTACGTGTGTGCTATTATCATTATAGCAACAATTAACCTGAGTATCACACTTTGTCATTTCTAGGGCATCTTCACAGTCTCTATTGCATCTGATCCGAAGAACAATCACATGAGATGTGAAATCCTCATTTGACAAATTTAGAAGCTGAGGCTCAGAAAAGTTCCAACCAGTAGACATTGGAGCCCAGGGCTCAAACCCAGGGCTCTAATTGTGAAGGTCAAGCTCTTTCAGGTACACTAGCTACCACTTGGTAGGGGGGAGGCTATGTGTGTCTCTGGTTCTCAGTAATTATTCACAGACTCACAACAATGAATGAGTGAAGGAGCAAAGTCCACGGAAACCAGACTCCCCTGAGGAGGACAGAATGTAATATTTACACAGCACCTACCATGTGTTCAGGCCTTGTGTTCACCCTTGACACGTACCATTTAATTCTTATAACACAGTGGCATGGATATCATCTTCCCTTTTCTGACCATGAGGAAACTGAGGCCCAGAGGGGTTTGATGCCTTGCTCAAGGCCACACAGCTGGTGAGCAGCTGGCCCTGCTCTGCCCCCAGCCACTGCCCCCAGGCCCCGTTTAGGCTTGAGAGGGGACACTTTCTGCATTGCATCTGCCGGCCACCTCCCTCTTCCCATTATCTCCATGCGAAAGTGTGCAAAAAGGTTATTTTCACTACCAAATTGGCGTTTAGAAGCTGGAGATTAAATAAACAAACGTGTGACCGGTTTATTGCGAGGTTTGCCTGCCGCCAGCCTGGGCGTCAGCCAGCCTCCTGATGGGGGCCGTTTGACTGTGGGGCTGCCCGACAATGGCTATGCTCAGCGTCCTGTTTACACAATGAATCTATAATGTAATTTCACGAGGTTCTGAAATGCACCGAGAAGCATGCGAGCACTCCGCGCCTCATCCTAATCCATATGAAACAGGCTGGAATCGCGCCTGGTAACCGCACGGAGACCAAGCAGGGCCCACCCTTGTCTCAAAAGGATTATCACAGAGTGAGTGGGCGAGGCCGGGCTCTCTAACGAAGTGGACGCAGATCCCGTGGAAGTGGATGCACGAGATTCTCAGTGAATTCCAAACCTGCCCCTCCTGCAGGAACGGGGACAGGTAGCAATGAATGACAATGGAGGACAAAGAGCAAAAGATGCCTTTCTGTTCCCTAAAGCAAGTTTTAGTGAGAACCATGTAGTCACAGACTTGGAAAGAATGAGGACTCTCCATCAGCCAAAACTGGGTTTGGTTTTCTGTTTCTGCCTCTTGTGGGCCCCTGCTTTCATGCACGTGTGTTCATTCATTCCACAAACCTGTCCCACCTCCTCCTCTAGGTCAGACAGCAGGCATGACAAGTGACATATATGGTGGTCAGTGCTAAGGAGAAAGATAAAGTCAGGGTGCAAAGTTACATACGGTGGCCAGGAGAGGTCTCACAACAACCCTCCAAAGCCACTTTACAGAAATGGAAACTGAGGCCAAGTAAGAGAGTAGTAATACCTATTAGCCATCATGTCTACATATACAGCGCTGCAGAGTGATCAAAGCACTCCAAGTAAGGCAGCTCCTTTAATCCATTCAAAACCCTCTCTGCCTGGAGTGCAAGGAAAGCCCTCTGCAGCCTCAGGGCCATGTCATAAACAGAGACCCATCAGGGCCGAATGACTCAGTCTCTCTCAGGATGAGCCACCACCGGCATCTCACTTTCCCCTCACAAAAGCTCAGCGGAGGCAAGGCGGCCAGTCGTGCTGCTCGGATCCCAGCCTCTGAGAGGTTTAGCTCTTCTCTCCAAGGTCCTCACTCAGCTGGAGGGCAGGCGGGGAGGTGGCCCAGGCAGGGGGACAAGTGAGCAAAGACAGAGAAAAAAACATGCTCACACGGCATATTTTGAAGACAGCAAGCGGGCTGGCTGAAGGGAGACTTCATGTAGGCAGGCAGAAGGAGTTAAGAACAACATGAAGTTTATTAAGCACACAGAGTGTACAAGACACAAGCTGACCGATCCTATATTTGTCTCCTGTCTGGTCTCTCGATTCCTTCTACGCACACCCCATCCCCTTCCTGTCACCCAGTCTGTTCTGCTCAGAGCAACCGGGTATTAACAGATCCGCATACAATGGGAGTCAGATCCTGCCCGATCCTGCTCAAAACCCTCCAATGGCTTCATGGACATTTAGAATGAAACCCGCAATCCTCTCCATGGTCTACAAGGGCTGCAGGCTCTGCCACGCCTCCCCTCTCTCCAGCCTCACTTCCTAAGTCCCCCACCCACCTCCACTCCAGCCTCTCGTGTTTGAACTTGACACTATGCCCCAAGCTCAGGACCTCTGGGATTCTGTTCCTGCTTCTCGGAGCTCTCACCCCAGCGTCTGCATAGCACTTGGGTCTCTGCACAAATGTCTCGCCTGACTCTTTCGGCACTCCCTCACCTGCCACTTTCTAGCCTATTTTATCTTGCTTCATTTTCCTTCTAATGATTATATATTATATTCTTAGCCCTAATATATTTTTGACGTACAATTTGCATAAAGTACAATTCATACTTTTTGGTAAGTTCTATGAGTTTTGACAAACGCAGAGTTGTGTAACCACCACCACAATCAAGAAGGGTTTCCATTAACTCAAAAACTTCCCTTTGCAGCAGACCCCTCCCATGACCCCTCAACCCCTGGCAACCACTGACCTGTTTTCTGTGCCTTTAGGTTTGGTTTGTTGAGGTTGTCATGTAAATGGAATCACACAGAATGTAGCCCTTTGAGTCTCAATCTTTTCTCCTAACATAATATGTTAGTACACGTTGCAGTAGTCTGGTCCTTTCTATTGCTAAATAGTATCCCATTCTATGGATGTATCATGGTTTGTCTATCCACTCACCCAGTAAAGGACATTTGGGCTGTTTCCAATTTGGGGTGGTATAAATAAACATTTGCATTCAGGTTTCTGTGAGAACAGATGCTTTTATTTCTCTTGGGCAGATACTTAGGAGTGAGAGTATATGCTCATGTGGTAAAGGTATGTTAATTTTGTAAGAAATAGCCAAAATGTTTCCCAAAATGTCTGTATCATTTTGCATTCCTACCAATCACCAGATACATTGTGTGTGTGTGTGTGTGTGTGTGTGTGTGTGTTCTGTCTCCCCTAAGCAGACTGTAATCTCCCTGAAGGTAGGGACTTTGATTTGCTCACTGCCATATCCTCATGCCTGGCACTTCTAGGCACTGGGTAAAGATCTGTTGGTTTAAGAAAAATAAACTCATTAATTCTCACAGCTCACAGCAGCCTCCTAAGGGAGGCATTGTCATTGTGCCCATGTTACAGATGAGGAAACTGAGACCTAGAGCCATTAGGGGACACACTCACAGTTGTCCTTTTAGCAAGTGACAGAGGAAGGATTTGAACCCAGAGAATAAGCACATTGACGACATCCTGCTCCAGCCCTGAGATGGGAGTAACGCTTAGTTCCCTGAGCTGTGGGGGCCACCGGTGGGTTTTAATTTAATTTAATTTAGCTACAGGGTCGCAGACTTTGAGGAAGACTCCTGAAGTCATGAGTGGTGAAGAGACGGGGACAACAGGAGCCCCCGTTCAGGCCCACAGGGAGGCTCTCCCGGGCGGGAGAGGGTTGGCAGGTGTGGAGAGTGCGGAAGTAAAGACCACGCACAGGAGAGCAGGCAGAGGCTATTTATCAGAGCTCCACGTAGCAAGGGAGTCAGCCACCGCCACCTGTGTTTGTCAGAGACCCGAAGGCAGGCAGGAGAGGGGGAAAGCTTCCTGGCGGGAGAAGGAGAAGGCTTCAGGTGTGCTCACACTGGAGGTTGCTGGCAGGAGGAAGCCGGAGGTGGGCTGACTGGAAGTGGGGCATCTTATGCAATTGTTCTGGGGAGCACGTGTGGCTTCTCTGGCTGGTCCTGGGCTGGAAGCGGGGACAAAGGAAAGCTGGTAGCCACTGGCCAAGTCCCGACCATCTGGGACCATTTGCAGCAGAGGTTGTGGGTTAGAGTTCTATTGTCATAGGTGGTCTGGTCATTGTCCATTTGTATATTTGCATATTTCTCTCAAGAGAAAGAGTCAGAAAGAAGCAGCAGCATGGGCAGGAGAAAGAGAGCTCCCTTTGGGGACCAAAGCCAGGGTTTGCATTCCAGCTCTGCGTCTTGCAACTACGGGGCTCACACAAATGCCTATGTCCTCACAACTAATCCTGAGTGCGTGAGTGTGCATGTGTGTGTGGGGGGGTGTGTGTGTGAGTGGCCTCATCTTTGTTTTCTTAGATTAATTGGGGTGGGCGTGAGGGGACAAGCCTGCGACTTGTGTTTCTTTCCTTTCTGGGTGCCAACAGCCTGAGCCCTGGAGCTCAGGTGGGCGGGCTGGGCGGAGGGAGAGGGCGGATGCGCCCAGGCAGGGCATGGGCTGCAAAGGGAGGGACCCACCGCCAGGCCCTCAGCGTCCCCTCCCACAAGCCCTGGAGCCCCCACCAGCCCGTCACCTAGCGACCGCACAACCCAGCCCCTTGGAGCTAAACCGCCTTTGCTAATTAGGTGCCTGGTTTAGCTCCCCAGAGAAAGTGTGGAAGAAATGTCACGTACAAGCATAATAACCAATTCTGAGAATCACAGACCCAGAAGAGGTGGCAAGGTCTTTAGTCCGACACCCCTCCTCCCTCCTCCGTCAGTACAGCAACTCTACAATTTTGAATGCCTTCCTGTTTGTGATGAAAATAAAAGTTAGCAGTCGGCTACTCTTGGCCAGACACTGTGCCTTATGCCACTTCATCCTCACTCTCGGACGTTGGTATGACCTATTATATCCCATTTTACAGTTGAGAAAAGAGATGCTCAGAGAGGCTAAGTAATCTGTCTAAGGTCACACAGCTGATAAGGATGAGAGCATAGATTCGGACGCACCGAACTCTCACACCCCTTTAGGCTGGGTGAAACTGACGGTGGGAATTCCTCAGCCTGGAGTTGGGGCAGGCGGTTTAAAAAGACTTCTTTTGTGGTTCAGCAAGAAGGACAGGCTCTGGCATCAGGCAGGCCAGGCCAGAATCCCAGCTCTGGAGCTGATTACCCGCCAGCCTGATGACCCACTCTCTCCCCGGCCTCGGCTCTGCATCCTGTACGGGGAGACGATAGCGGTATTGTGAGGGGGGAAAACCAAACCCAGGAACCCCGCCTCCCCAAGGCCTGCCGGCCTCCTGGGCACTGCTCAGTCTTCTCCTGCCAGGGTGACGGAGGCAGTGTCTTCAGTGGGGACCTGCCTAGATTAGGGGTCAGATAGACACGAGTCTAAATCCTGCCTTTGCCATTCCTTGTTGGGTAAACTTGGTAAAGTCACTCCACCTCTTGGAGCCTCAGTTTCCTCAACTGTGAAATGGGGACAACAGCACTCGCGCAGAGGCTTGGTGAGAGGGCTGAATGACATCTGGCCTGCTGGTACTTGCAGGAGGTCCTGGAAGATAGTAAAGACTCAATAAACATTAGTGGTTTGTTGTCATTGTTCTCATCGACGTAAAGCTCCCTTGGCATGGACCACTGAGACTGGCCCTGACTCGCTGAAGGCTCTTCAAAACCCAGTTTAGTTTGCCTCTTCAGCGTGGCCCTTCCTGTCTCCCCGGCTGCCTGGGACAGTGTTAGGCCTCCCTCCCCGGGTCCCAGGCCTTGGTCACATCCTGCCACAGACTGTCACTGAGGACCCACCGGCTGGGCTGTGAGCTCAGAAAAGCTCCACCCTCAGAGTGCCTGGCCCAGGGCCAGCCCATCCTGGGGTTTTTCTGTTTGTTGAATGAATATCTGAGTATGAGACAGGGAACCAGCAGGCCCTGCTCGATAAGGAGCCATAAGGCCTGAACCAATGCCTCTGATAAAACAGGACGCGGTGGAGAAGCCGGCCAAAACCAGCTCGAACCAAGATGGCCACAAAAAATGACCTCAGGTTACCCTTACTGCTCATCATACCATGTTTATAATGTATTAGCCACTAAATGCAACTCCCGCCAGCGCCATGACAGTTTACCAATGCCAAGGCAACTCCCGGAAGTTACCCAATATGGTTTAAAAAGGGGAGGAACCCTTGGTTCCAGCAACTCCCCGCCCCTTTCTCAGAAATCTCATGAATAATCCTCCCTCCTCTTAACATAAAATTAAATAGATAGTATAAAATAAGACCCCAGAAACTCACAAAGTGCTACTGTCTGTTGCTCTGAGAGAAAGCCGCTACCCTGTCTATGGGGCAGCCTTGTTTCTGTTCTTTTCTCACTTGAACAAACTTGCTTTTGCTTTAAACTGTCAGCTCACTCTTGAACTCTTTCCATTGCAAAGCCAAGAACCCACTTGGCCTTCAGATCAGACCTCAGTTTCAGGGTCCACTTTATTGTATCAAGTAGTCAAACAAAATGGCAACTTTCTTTCTACAGAGGGGTTTAAGGGGTGTATTAATCACCAATCCCTATTAATCCCCTCTTCCAAACCCCAGTTTGCCAGAAGCTCTCATTCTAGTCAGTCGTTCCTTATGTCTCAGAGGCCTGAGGAAGTAGCTTGGAATAGCAAGGGTATTACTCACTGCCACAGCTAAGATCAAGGGCTCCCTGGGGTCTCACCCTCGCTGCTGCCACTCCCCAGCTTTGTGGTCTTAAGTTATTAAGTAGTATTAAGTTATTCAACCTCCCTGAGTCTTGGTTTTACCTGCTTTTAAAATGAAGAAAAAATTATTAATATTAATACTTAGCTCATGGAGGTTTGTGAGAAAAAAAGAAGATAATGTAAAGAATATGACAGTCATTATTTAATAAGCACTTAATAAATAGTCTTCATTATTGTCATTGTTATCATGATTACAACCATTCTGAGAATCTGAAATATGCACAAATGCACATTATTTTGCACTGAATTTCAAGAAATTCATGGAGTCTCCATCCAAGAACCCTATCAATGGATCCCATCAAGATCCATGAACTCGTTAAACTAGTTATTTTCCCTCCTTTTCATAGGAAAAGAGCCAGAGATGCAGGGAGGGGATGGGATTTGACTAAAATGTCAGGGCTGGACCCAGATATCTCCACTCAGGTCAAGGCTGTAGCCAAATTGACTCTCAGTTATGTGCTATTTTTCTAACAGTAAAATCCCTCTTTTGGCAAACATTCTGTAGCCCCTTAGCACTCTGTTAAGGCTGGGACTATGCAAAGAGATAAGACAAACAAGTGTGCATGTTTCCTGCCTGGGCTGTAGTCTATCCCTTCTTTCTGTATAGTAAAAGCTCCGTCCCATACAATTGGCCCCAGAGAAGCAGCCAACACAGCCCCACTGCTCACCTGCTGGGAAGTCTTGGCCCAATTGCCGCATACCTGTGAGCCTCATTTTCTCCATATATAAAATGGGGTGATATTACCTACCTTGCCTGGTTGTTGTGAAGATCAAACAATAAAATGTATCAAAAGTGGCTGGCCCCAACCCAAATAAGCTCTTGGTAAATGGCATCTATTTTACTATCACCAGATTGAAAAGTGACTATTGTCCCTTTGAAGGAACAGAAATCCACCAAACCCAGCAAACAAAGGTTTGCCAAGTCCTGCAGGTACCCGTTTTAATGAATAAATGAGAATGCTTGGGTAATGAGCGTAGTGATTGTTTTATGTAAATGATGCTCTCATGAAGCTTGTCAACAATTTCTTGTCTCAAGCAAACATTGCTCTGGAGAGCTTGTTTACAACACCAGTTTGCTTCTCCAACTTTCTCTTCCACGGCCTGCACAGAGGAGCACTTGGCCCACGTCTGGGACAATCCCGACAAATCCGTAATTGCCACCTCCAGTCTCATCAGTGGCAGGTGGGATCCCAGGAGTTTTTAGAAGGAGGTCCACCTTAAAAGAAATGTTTCTTTCTTTTTTATTTTTTTCTTCTACCCTTCGCTTGGACCAAGCTGAGAGGGTCAGGTGATATTTGACAGAGTCAATGTTTGGATATGAGTAGAAGTGTTGAATTTTGGTTGGGTAAAATAAGAAGCATAATAGTGAAAGAATGTCACCATCAACTAGAAGAATGTGCCATGCCCCCGACTCACTCCAGAACCATGGGAAAACTAGGATAAGAAATGGGCAGCTGCTCAGGATCCCAGTCTATAAGACATGCTAAACAAAGTCGTGCTGAAAGCCACTAGAAATTCCGTGTCCCTCTGAGAAAGATAGCTCAGGTTTCTACCTGCAGTCCCTTACATAATGGAAAACAGTCAACAGGTCCTGCTCCCTTGTCATAGAAAGTGCCTGCAGTCACCTGCCAAAATCTGCCCAGACAGCACCATGCAACTGCACACCACACTGCCAACCCTGCACCAACCATCTGATTATGTAGGGTATTGCCTGCCCAGAGAGCCACAAGATCTGGAAAATCTTATAATCAATCTTTTCTTTTTGAACTAAATAAAAGAGTACATATTTTTTATGAATTAAAAACTAGCAATTCCCTGTCCCTCCCAAATGAATATTAAATTGAGATTTAAATACTGTAAGATAAGCTTGATGGGATGTTAAATTAGTAGCCCACATGGCCCTGACCATAAGTAATCATCTGACCTTCAAGACCCAACCAATTTCCTGAGTGCCATGGGGTGATGCGAGTGGTCGTCCTACCAACGCCAAGACAGTTCCATGCTTCTGCACCACTGGCGTGCTGTTCCTTCTGCATGGAATGCCCTTCCCCAGCCCTCCTCTCCTTCTTAGTCACCTGGCCACTCGCAGTCGCCCAGTGAGCGCCCTTCTCTGCCAGGCCTTCCCTTTTTCCCCAGCAGAGTCAGTCATGTAGCTGGCATCTTTGACACTGTGATGAGCATTATCAGTTCACATGTCTATTTCCCATATGAAATAGTGAGGCTTTGAGACTCAGACCAGGGTTTATCTCCATGGATGGTCCAACGTCTGGCACTGTAAGTGGCCCTGAGTTACAGGTCAATAAATGCACTAGAGAGACAAGAATGTCACCATGTCCCTTTATCTCCTGCAATGGCCCAAATGGAGGACTTTCCTTTCATGTCAAAAGCTCCTCCCTGAAATCTCCTCCCTGAATGGTGTGGAGGCAGCAGCATGCCTGGTGTCCAGGAGGCAGCAGGAGTTGGGGACAGTGGACACAGCTGGTCCAAAAGACAGCCAGCATGATCTGACTCTTACACACTGGAGTATTAACAAATAGGTAATTATATTGAGGATAATAAGAACCAGGTTGCTCACTTTCAGAGAAGGGGTTTGAATATACAGGAAGGGAGAAGCTAGAATGAACACCCGTGGTGTTAAATCAGAATTGGAAGTATCAATATAAACTTATGATTTAGACAGATAGAGACATAAAGACATAGAAGCACAGAGATGTGTGTGTACCTATGCACAAACATGTTTTCTAGCTCTCTCCATTGAGAAGGCCCAGAAATAATGACACTCCAGTAGAAATGAGCACAGTGAGCACCCAAATCTTGGTTTCTAAATACCACCCTCCACTAACAGGAACTAGGGATCCTTAAAGAAATGGCTGATCCAGGGCTGGGTCAGGGCAGTAGAGTACAAGATGGAGCATCTTGTCCCAGAATGTAAAGATGTGCTAAGAGCACATGGAAGCCAACTCAAAGGGCTCCCACTAGGAAAATTTGGGATGATTTGAGCATCAAAGTAAATACTAACAGCAATGGATTATAACCCATTAAATAAGATAGTAATTTCATTTACCATAAGAATTTCTAACTGATATTAATTAATTAGTGGATGGGGGAGAAGGGAAAATTGTTCCTTACAGTACAATGCCAACTAATAAACGTGGCAGGAATGAGGTAAGTAGAAAATCACCATTTGGCAGCCATCACCGCAGAGGTTAGGCGGGAATTGTCAATGGATGCTCAGGCTGGTGGGCGGAGGTTTTTATAAGTAATAGGATATTAACATAATCTTGCAACATCTCACCACTGAGGTCAATTACAAAGGGAGAAATGATGACTTCAGGGTTGAGAAATCTGGAAGACACCACTTAATCCTCACAGCAACTCAGTGAGAGAGCTAGAACTCCGCCTGGTTCATCAAACCCAACTATGGCCACTACTCCCTGATGACCTCCATCACATCATCCCTCTGTGCCACAGTCTTCTCTTCTCTAAAATGACAATATTAATGGTTCTGACCCCATGAGGGCTATATTGCAAATCGGTATGTTAGCCCACACAAAACATTTAGGACGAGGCGTGGCCTAGAGCAGACTCTCCTTGAGTGTTAGCTATTATACATATTATGGAGGAGGAAATTCAGCTCAGAGAGGCGGAAACAGGGCTCAAACCCACATTCACCAAACTCCAACTCCATATTGTCTCCCAGAAATCAACAAGTCCCAGTTGTTGAGCACTGGACAGTTTTCAAAGTGCTATTTCACTCACATTTCCCTTGAAAATGGCCAAAGTCCAAAAGGCAAATAGGAGTTAGATTTCTCATCGGCCCCATTTTGCAGGTGAGGGAGGCCCCAGCCTCACAGAAAAAGACAGCACTAATGAACGTACAGGAGGAGTCTGAGCCCATGTGTCTGACCCCAAGTCCCTGGTTGCTTTTAGGGCCTGAACTTGACCGCAGGGATTCCAGCCCCATGCCCACAGGTCCATGACGTAGCCTCGGGACAGTGTCTAATTCAGAGAAGGTAACCAAAGTTGAGAGCCCTTGGTTCTGAACTTGAAATTTACAGTGAAAGCCCTGACATGCTTCTCCCCCTTCCAAACGTGCTACACCCCTGGATTAGGGCAGGCAAGAAAAGGGTCTGACAGGGAATCAGAGAGGTTTAAGAGCAAGGATTAGAGGCGAGAACTGACACCGGCTAGTAAGCTTTCAAGGTCAACTCAAGGAGGTGTCAGACCCACTCAGGCAAACAGGCGAAAGTATCCTGGCTTTTGTCTCTACATTTGCCATTTGTCATACTCTCACTTTGTCATCAGGGGTGGACTTATCTACAAGGGAAATTGGGGTTAAATGATAGACCCTCCCGTGGGCAGGCCCTGTACGGAAAGATGCCCCTACTTCAATCCCAGAAGCTCTCAGCTTCTTAAGTGCACAAGCAGCAGCTGTGGTCAACTCAGCACTTTTTGCCAAAAAAAGAGTTTGAATGGAGGCCTTCAACAACATAGGAAAGCAGAACTGAAGTTTATAATCACACCACGAGAAGATGAAAGCGTCTGATGCCACTTGGGTCAAAGGACCAATATGCACCACCCCCAGCCCACCTCAGCCCTGCCAGGACCATCTATACAGATTTAATCTCTTTCTCTTTCTCCTGCTCTCTGGGAAAACTAAACCTCATCTGTCTGCAGTTAGCAAAAGCCTGGAGTATCTGGATTCGCAGCTGGAACAAAAGATATATGTGACATTAACAGTTCATTGAGCTGTGAGATGAACAAGATGGGTGTTGAAAAGGCAGCCCGAGCTGAGAGTACATTTCCAGTGTTAATAAAGCTTCCCTTTTGTTGTATGTTTCCAAACACTGACTCCAGGATGGGCGCCATCCGTTTCCTTCTAGAATTAGACAGGCCTGCAGATTTAAGACATCGAAGAGCATCATTCGGCCCTATTAATGGACAGCACAAGGTGCTGTGTCAGGAACTTGCCCCCGTCTTTAGCTCTGGCTGCAATTATTTTGCTGGCTTGGCAAAGTGCGTGCCTCCTGTTCACCCAGAGCATGTGCAGCGGATGGCAGCCCACCCGGGAGACCACTGAATTCCAGAACTCAGGCTTGTGGGCAAGTGTGCGAGGATGCCTATCAAGGTCATGCCATCAGCAGTGCAAAAGTGGAAGCAGCCTACGTGCCTGACGACAGGAGACCGGTTAATCCAACTGTGGAAGAGGCACACATGGTGAAGTTCTACAGGGCCCTTCAAAAGCACCTTGTACAAGTATATGTGTTGACATGGAAAGATAGCCATGATTTGTCACAAAGTATTTAAAAAAGCAACTATGTAACAGTATGTGTAACATGATCCCATTTGTATTCTAAATGTAATAAGAAAGAAAGAGAAAAGAGCCGCAGTCTAGCTCCTAGGAAGGATGGGCTCTGCTACATCTAAAGGCGTGCCCATCTTGATGATTTCAGATAAGTGAGGATAGACCTTGGCTGCAGGTGCCCAGGAGGGACAAAGAGCAGTGCACAATCGAGAAGGAAGTGGAGCTTTTGGGGGGCATTCCAAGAGGAGACAGGTGAGGAGGCAGAGAGATGAAATAAGAGAAGACTGTTGTGTGTCGAGTTATTCCTCCCCCAGCCAAAAAAAAAAAGGTCGATTGAAGTCCTAACCCCTGCTAACTGTGAATGTGACCTTATTTGGAAATAAGTTCTTTGCCGATGTCATCAAGATGACATTAGAATTAGTAAAGATAGGTCCTGATCCAATGTGACTGGTGTCCTTTTAAGAAGAGAAAGCAGAGACACGGAGGGGAATGCCATATGGAGGCAGAGACTCGCAGGCCCGGAGGGAAGGAGCATGTGGAGACGGAGACAGAGATTGGAGCGGGGCTGCCACAGGCCGAGGGACGCCTGGAGCCGCCAGAAGCTACAAGCAGCGGGGAGGGATTTCCCCCAGAAGCCCAGGAGGGAGCACGACCCTGCCAAAGCCTTGATTTTGTGCTTCCAGCCTCCAGAATAAATTTCTGCTGTTTTAAGCCATCCAGTTGTGTCACCCACTACAGCAGCCCTAGGAGACTAGTGTGAGAACACAGAGAGACGGGGTGCGGCTGAGAGGGCTGCAGGGGTGAAGAGACCAATGGGCAGGGAGCAGCGAAAGAGCTGGGGATGACGCAAAGCCACTTGAAAGTCTTGTGATAGAAACACCTCCCCTGCTCCCTCCCAAATCTCAAAAACTGGGGTCCTCTGCTCTGAGTGAAGGGAGTTTGGAGGACATTGAAGACTTTCCTGCCTGGATCATCATGGAACAGAAGCAACGCAGGGCAGAGCCAGGGGTTTGGGTGACCCCAGTGCCCCACCCTGCCTGAGCCCACCCCAACCCAGGAAGCTCTCAGAAGCCCTCAGGGGGCTTCAGACTCCCCAAGGCCTACATTAGAGATGCTGTTTCGTGGGTGCAAGAACTGAGTCCTGGAAAGTTTGAATAACTTGCCCTGGTCGTACAGATACCCAGATCCGTGGGAGTCCAGAGCCCACGCTCTCTCCGTCACGTGCGCTGGGCCAGCCACCAGCCCAGCTGCTCCGATGGCCCTGATAAATGCAGAGCAGATGTCCCACATAACCATTCTGCGCCTTGTGCCATCGCCTGGGTCAACCAAACAGTGGCCAAAGGAAACAAAGGACTTTTTTTTGCCCATTCACAAAGCCACATGGGACGTCCTTTCCCAAGCTCCCACTTCCTCATGCAAATAGCAAATGGCTGAGGGCCTATAACCTTTCTCTCCCCTCCCCTGATTATACATCATATTTATCCAGAAGGAAGTTATTGCAGACACCCCTCAGAGGCTTCAACCACCCACGGGCAGGTCAGAATAGCTGGTCCCTAGGGTCCCTTCCAACGCTGAGATTCATGGGGGTTCATGCATTCATGAGCCAGGTCCGGAGAGGAGATGCCCAGTAAGACATGTGAGGGGGGCAGTGAAGACTTAGCCCAGTGGGCAGGTGACACTGTAGAGATGAAGCGTCCCTGCTCGACACTGTTGGAAACAAAGTTCCTTCTGAGAGACCAAGGGAGGCCTCTTGGGATTTGATCTCAGAAGGGAGTCTCTGGTCATATGGAGACGTGGGCAAGACATTCAGAGAGAGGGAGCAGAGTTGGCAGAGGTTCAGATGAAAAGAGGCACCATGTACACGTGGGAACAACCCACGTCCCTTGACTTCAGCAGAGGGCGGCTGAAGGAGGAGCAAGAGAGGATGGCGCCAGGTCAAGGTCCCACACGCTGTTCCAAAGGTGGACACAGAAGGATTGTGATGGGACATTCCGTGGCCAGAGCTGAGCTTTAGGAATTTCAGGCTGACGGCGCAGGCAGGACAGATCGCGGAAGTCAGCCCAGAGGCAGGGGATCCCGGAAAGATGCGGCAAAGACCGGGAAAGAAGACGGCTGGAGAAAGGGCAGAGAAAGTGGGCGTGGGTGGCAGGGAGGGAGCTGGGAGAGCTTTAGGAGGTGAGATGCACAAGTTGGTCACAGACAGACTTTGGCAAATGAAGGAGAGGACAGAGTCAGTGGGCACACGTCTGATTTGGGGATGGGGGTGGCGCAAACACGGAGGTGGGGTGCCCAGCTGCAGCAGCAGGCTCGGGAAGAAGCTGTCGAGTGTCGTTTGGGTGTGCTCAGTTCCATGCAGTGGGATGTCCAGGCAGAGACCAGCGGCGACAGGAAGAGAGGGAGGACCTGGTGCTGGGCCCAGCCCTCTCTGTTTTGATGTTGGTGCTGACGCTGGCGGGTCAGGCACTGGGACTGTCTTGTAGGTCAGTCCCCGGGTCTCTCCTCTCCAGGGCGGGGTGTCCAGCCCCCAACAGGCTTTGGGCTTACTCCACCATGCCCCTCTCCTTCTGCTCCTCATCTCTCCTCTTGGGGCTGCTTTCCCCACATGCAGCTTGATGTATTTGTGGAGAGATTTAAACAAAAAGAAGTTGGCTAGGCCCCCATCTATGTGCATTTGTGTGTGGCTTTGTGTGTCTGTGTGCAATTGTGTGTCTTCCCGCGTGTTTCTGTCTATCCCTCCCCCACCATGCATATCTAGGAGTACAGACCTGGCTCACCTCAGAGTCACCTCTCCAGCCATTTCTGTGATGTGGAGTTGGCATGGACATGTCCCTCCCCGGAGATTGTCACCTGTGTAACTGAGGGACAACTCAGAATATGAGCCTTGAGGAACTCTGAGACCACTGGGTGAAAGGGTGAAAGGAAGCTAGAGTCACGCCAAGTCTCTCTGCTGCTCACACCCCTGCGGGCTCCCGGCACACTGAGAACAAGACCAGGACCTCCATGGCCGGCCCTGCCCCCTCCACCGTCACTCTTGCCCCTGCTCCTGCGCTCTGCCCTCCGGCCACACTGGCTTGCCGGCCACCCCGAGCCCGGCACACCCATCCCAAGACACCCATGTGGCCCGTTCCCTCTCCACTCAGGCCGCCCCTCCCTCCAGGCAGCTTCGCAGGCCCCGCCCTCACCCTCACCCTCGCCACACCCCAGCCCCCTCCTCAACTCCACTTTCCGTCACAGTGCTAATCGCATGGAAGATTGCACGTCTGTGTGCTCGTGTTTTTGCAAATCAGTTGAGTATCGGCACGTGCGCAGGACTTTGCTTGTCCATCTTGTCAGCATGAAATCCCCAGTGACTTGGCAAGTGCTCAAGAAATACCGTTGAATGACTGAGTGAAGGCTCCAAAATCTCCCACCTCACCCACCCCCTGTTTGGCAATAACTGTCCCTTTGTACAGGTACAGGGCACATACCGCCTGTCCTGTGATGATGTACACGGACTCATTCTTCCGTCCCAACAGCTCTACGCAGTAGATGGTATCACAGCCCCATCATACAGATGTGGAAACTGAGGCACAGCTGGCGAAGTATTGCAGAGCTGGGATTCAGACCCGGGGATCCTGGCCCCAGAGTTCTTTCCGCCTCCCTCCTTGCACCTTCCACACAGCACTTCCCCCTGTGTGCTCTCCTCTGAGCCTCACGGCAACCCCTTGGCGGGGGTTGGGGGGATGCTATTATCCCCCGGATGACCAAAGGAAGAAACTCAGGTCCAGAGATTTGCCCAAGCCTCGATTCTCATCCCCACCCTGCCATTCTCTCACCCTGGCCTTGCCTGAAAAGACAAACGGCTCAGAAAAGAGGGATTTGTTCTAAGACCTAGAGTTGGATTCTTCTAGTCTCCCCAGCAAAATCGCCACCTCCCTGAAGACAAAGATGCCGTTCTTTTCCCCTCGGCCCCAAAGGACTAGGCCAGTGGTGCGTTTTCCAGAAACTTTTGTTAAAAGTAGGAGTCACCGTGGAAGGTCCCAGAGCACGTGGGGTGCCGGACCAGGTCACTTCCACACCGCCCCTCCCCACCCACTCCCCGCCTGCCCCAGTGTCCCTGCGTCTCGTACCCGGGGGCCCTGCAGAAGCCGCCCGCAGAGAGCAGGAGAGAGGGCTGGGCACGGCGAAGCTTCTCCTTCTGCTCGCTCATCCCACACGGTAGGAGGCTGCGCGGCCCGGCTGGGGCACGTCCTGCCTCTGCCCGTCTCTAGGGAGTGATGCTTAGGAGGGGCTGGTGGGCACGAGACAGGGTTTTCAGGGGCTGTGACTGTGACCGTGGCCATGGGCTGTCTGCAGCGCACTTTACAGTCTGTCCAGTGCCTCCTTGCGTGTTGTCTGCTCCGCTCGTCCACATGGCATCCTGCGGGACCTGCTACTCTCATCTCACGCTCAGACCGGAGGAAGGGGAGGTAGGAGAGAGGTGCTCAGGTCACGAGAAAGGGGGACAGGTGTCTGGACCCATATCTGACTGTCTCCAGAGCCCACCCTCGCTTCTAGATGCGGTGAAGTTCCTGACTACACCTGGTGAGTAAAGGAGGGGGCCGGGATTTGAACCAGGTCCCAAGACCACACTGCCTTTCCCCACCGCCCGCCGCATCGCCTCTCCCGGAGGACCTGGCGCAGAGCAGCAGGCTCGCCGAGTCTCCTTCCAGGTCCCCTTCCCCGTGGGGCTTCCTCCTGGGTTTGCCGTCCCTGTGCTCTGGTACCTCCCGGTGAGTCTGCCACCCCTTGCCTCAGTTTACCTACCTCGATCACGCTGCATTTTTCTAGACAAGGACAACAGTAGCACTGCTCCCTCCTAGAAAACAAAAGAAGAAGAGAAGGAAGAAGGGAGGGAGGGAGAGAAAAACAGAGTGAGAAAGAAAGAGAGAGAGAGAATGGAAAAGAAAAAAGGCAGCCCTCCTACGCACAGGGAAAGTTACATATGAGGACAATTACTCCCGAGCTGCTGTTCAGCCAAGCGCTTCAAGCGAGCATCCCCAGGTGCGGCGCGGAGGCTTTATGGAGTTCGGTGATATACGACGTCCGCCACGTGCCCGGTGATCTATGACTCGGGCCGGGTTATGCTCCCGCCTCGGGATGGCTGCGTGATTTAGGGCCGTTCCTGAGACTCCAGTGGCGTGGGGCCGGGGCGGTCTGATGTCGTGTCTGGGACGGGGCGTGCGTGCCGGGAGGAAGGGCACGGCATCCAATTTCCTGAATGGGCCCTGGGAGGGCGGCGTGCGGACTCCCCGCGCTCCAGGTCAGCTTCCTGAGTCTGGTGCGGAGGCCTCTTCATCCAAATGGAAAGATTTACATTTTCCTGTTTCACGGTTCTGGGGCAGGTCACCGCTGCTTCAGTAATAAAAGATTTGTAAACACAGAGGCTCTTAGAGAGGGAGGCAAGTGCAAAGAGATCCCCTCTGACTCCCCGATGAATTGAGAAATCACATATTCCTTCCACAAATGTGTGCTGAGCTCCTGATATATCCCAGGCACTGTTTCTGGGTGCTGAGGGCACAGCAGTGAACAAGGCAGAAGTCATTCCCGTACTCGTGCTGCTTGCCTTCTAGAAAGGAAAACACTTTACGTAAGGAAGCAGGCAAGTGAAATGCTGTCAGATCGTGTCAAGTTTATGAAAAGAACCACAAAAAGCAGAGATGGCAGATGACAAGGAGAAGGCCATCCAAAGCGTGGGCATGGAGCTGAGACTCAAGGGACACAGAGACAATCATGTGAAGAGCAGGGAGAAGGGCCTGCCAGGAAGAAGGAGAATCATGTGCAAAGGCCCTGGGGTCAGAAAGAGTATGGCACGTATGAGAGACTGAAACAAGAGCGGGCAGGTGGCTGAAACGTAGTGAGAGCAGGAGAGAGCGGTGGGTGTTGAAGGTGGACAGGGAGTTGGGGACCAAATTCTGCAAGGCCTTGAAGGTCATTAAAGGAGCTGAGTCTTTATCCTAACTGCAGTAGGGCCCATTTTAAGGGAGTCAGTTGAAACAGACAGTAGGAAAACATTGTCTTATGAAGAATGTCGGGTTCTGACCTATCCAATCAGCACTTTCTCCTCCGCTTGCTCAAAACTCAAGACATTCGTAAGATAATTTTTCTGTGCTCTTCCCATGTGGGGACAGCAAGGCCTGGGGATGGGGAAGAAGACGGAGCACAGTGGGGAGGAGCAGATGTCTCCTCCCCGGCATCCACCTCCATGTGCCCACGGAATACATGCAAGCACAAGTGACGGGGAGAAACGAGGCAAGAGAGCAGTTAGGGAGGGCGGCTCTTGTCCCCATAGCCCAAGGAATATTTTAGAAGGACCCAAAAAACAAAAAACTCTTTGTGCTTCTACATGGCAGTGTGAACTCGTTCCCCTAAAGCAGGGGGGTTAGGACTAAAGACGCGTCTTCTTGTGCCACTTGCCTCCCTGACGCCTCCCTGCCAGGCCGACCTTGTTTGCATCACTGACCGCCTGAGATAACCAGCAGGCAGGTTTTTTTCAGGATTATCCTTTTTCTTAATCCCCTTGTCCAGTGTCCTGAAATTTTCCTCTGGGTGATTGATGTTGTCTGTCTCATTTTCTACTTTGCCACGCTGGGTGAATCGCCCTGACCCGGGCTTTCAGAGACAGACACTGGCCACACGCACTGTTAGCGGAGGTGAGAGTTCACCAGGGATCTTCAAAACGCTGGGTTAGTCGGGGGTCACCACCTCCATCCCTGCACCAGCCTCCATCCTGGCCTCCCTGCTGTCGCCCTGAGGGGATTCCATCCATTATGCACATAGCAGCCAACACGAATTGTCACTTTTAATATAAATTGGATCCGGGACCACCCTGGTTCAAACCCTCAATGGCTCCCCCCTGTGTCTGAAATGAAATCCAAACTCCTCCCCACTGCCTCCAAAGCCCTCTGTGTTCTGGTCCCCACCCGGCTCTTGGACCTTGACTCTAACTCCTCTTCCTGTCCCCAGCTGAGTTCTGGCCACGCTGGCCTTCCCCACTCTGTGCTGGCCCCAACACGAGGCCTTTCCTGAACTCTTCCTGTCCCTGTCCAGGCACTCTGTCCAGACCTCCGCAAAGCTCAGTCCTTATTGTTCAGGTCGGGACTCAAATGTCCCTCTTCAGAGGGGTCTTCCTGGCCCCCTGTGTCTAATAGGGTCTCCCCCATGTCTCCTCCTTCCCTGTCACAGCACTGGGGTTCATTCATTTTTCCAGAGGACGTATGTCTGTTTGGAATGATCTTGCTCAAGTACTTGTTTGTCTGTCTGTGTTTGCCTGTCTCTGCACCGAACTTTGCCTGTCTCTGCACCGAACTCTCTGCTACTGGAGACAAGTGTGTTGTCTGTTTTATTCCCTGATCTACCCCCAGTGCCTGGAACAGGGCTTGGAGCAAGAGGGGTGCTGAGTAATTATCTGACGAATGAATGAACAAATGGATGAATAATACGGTCTGTGTTGTAAGATCAGTTCATCAAGCGCATCTTAAAACACACACGCTTAGAATCACAGCTCGAGCCAAACCACCTTGATTCCACAGGAATAAACGGAGGTCAGGGAGACGAGATAACTTCTCAAGGTCACACTGTGAGCGCATGTCCAGAACTCCAGTCCTCCTCGGCCGACCCAAAGTTCTTTCCCCTCCCAAAGGCAGTACCTGGCATGCAAAGACCTGCAGATTCATAACTCCTTCCTGGCCTCTCTTGCGCTCCAAACCACTCAGCTCTTGCCACCTGAGGGCCTACAGGCGCCCCCAACCAAGGACTCCACATCCCCTGCGTGAACTGGTCCCTTCTGTGCTCACCACGCTGGAGAAGATGCTCTCTTTCTCTCCTCCCTCACTCAGCCCCCTCCCCGGGTGGTGTCCTTCCTCTCATGGCTTCAGCTCTGACCCACAAGCACAAGGCTCCCAAATCAGTTCTCCAGCCCAGGCACCTCTCCTCGTTCTGGATAAATAAAGCTGACGGGCATCCCTCCCGCTGACCGGCAAGTAGAGTGCACCATCTCTCCCCACACCCTTCTCATTCCTCCCCTGCTGGGTTTCCCATCACCTCCCTGCCAGTGGCGGCTCCACCCAGAACCGGGACATCATCCTCCACTCCCTCCCCCTCCCCGCCCACCCCTGTGCGCAGCAGCCACAGCTAAGTTCTGCCAGTTCCTCTCGCTGCACCTGCGTGTTCAGTATGAAGGTTGTGTCCTTCCCGGGGCACACGGCTCAGGAGACGTGTGGGGCTTCTGGCCCAGCCCTGAGCCCTGACACAGGGCTGCATCTGTCTGGACAAAGGGTGCCTTTCTCTCATGTGTATAAAGGTGCTCTGCTCCCCGTGCGGTGTGTCCATGGGGTTGAAGTCCGGGGGACCCAGGGATCTAAGGGGACTCTTCCCCGGCTGTCCCTGCCACCACCACTACCTCATCAAGTGTCATCCTTTCTCACTAGACCGCAGCCCAGTGAGCAGTTTAGACCAGCACCTCCTGGCTGGTCTCCCAGCCTCTAGCCTGGCCTTCTCTGATGCGTTCCCCGCCGAGAGCAGACAGAGTGCTTCTCCTGACATGTGCACCCAACTGCACTTCCCCCTTCCTTGACAGCCGCCTTCTGCCATCCTGTGCAATGCCGCCAGTCTTGGGCTGTAACTTGGGGTTAAGAGACCCCTTACCCAATCCACACCTGGGATGAGACCCCCCAAGTCTGCATCTCCCACAGCAGTGATTTCTTGCTTACCTGCTACCTCCCCAACTAGACTGTGGGGCCCTTGTAAGCAGGAAGAGGGTCTCTCCTCCACATCCCCAGTGCCCAGGGAAGTACCTGGCACAGGGCACCAAGGAAGTGAACAAATGAATGAATGCATCGTGAAGCTTCAGTTGGCCTTCTTGGTGACACTGCTGGCCGCGATTAGCCTCATAGGAACGGCCAATGAGAGGGAAGGAAGCAGGATGGGCCTGTGGGCAGGGCCATGGGGCAGGAGAGTGGGTCGGTTACCTCCCGCAGTGCTCCCCAGCCCAGGAGTCGAGAGGATGTGAGCAGCTGGCCCATGCAGGGTGCACCAGGCTGAAGAACTTCCTCCTGACACCACTCCTCAGAGCTTTAACGTGCTAGGGAGAAGTGCCAATCTCCAAAGTATGAAACATGAATTTTCTCAATTCTAAAACATTTATAGCAAACATTTCTGAAATCAGCATGCATCTTACAATGGACGTGTGTAATTTTTTTTCTTTGTTTCCAAACAGCTGTTATTAAATCAGTGACGTGTCCAATGAGTCATGGGCTCTTGGAGTCAAGGAAATACAACACTATGCATAGGGCCACTCTATGCTCTAGATCATCCTATGGTCCTGGCTTGTGCCTGTCATCCCGGGGTGATTGTTAATAGCTGCCCCTTGCACTCTCAAATGTCCCAATTTGAATGACATGTTACATGATCACCCGAAGGACACAGCACGAACAAAGGCTGCCTTCAGGAGCCCCCTGCTCCAACGGATGACCGGGATGCTTTATTTAGGGACCATCTGTCCTACAGCCTTTGCACATTTTCTCATACCCATCTGCCAAGACAAGCCACCGTATTTCAAAAGTCCTTTTCAGCTCCTTGATGCAACTTCCCTGATTCTCCCCGGGTAGACATGTGAGGATGATAAAATAACCGAAGGTCTTTCTGTCAGCTCCTAAGCAAATGTTTCCAAACCTTCCCCAGAACCACAACCCCCTAAAGCCACGGGCACTGCCCACAGATGCCCACAAGAGGTTCTTTTAAATTCTGAGTTTTAAAATGAAACACCTAGAATTTGCCATCTACGTGATATATCTGAATGTTTGTTTTTAAAGTGAAACCTATGCTTTAAATTAGTTGCCAAGGTCGAAAACTGAACCACCCAGAAGACGCTCTATGTTTATTCTGGGGCTCCAGATATTGCTGGCATATTTCTAAGAAATACAATCCCAGAGGCCTTTCCTCTCCTCGGGTGGGAGCTGCGTGCTGAGAGCGAAGAGGTGAACCTTCACCGAGGAGCCCTGCACGGCAAGTTACCTGAGCAGGAAAGAAACCAACACCCCGGGCATCGTTTCGTCAAACCCTGGCTCTGGAGTGAGCATTACTATCCCCATTGTACCGATGAGGGAACAGAGTGACAGAGAGTCAGTAACTTATTTAATGTCTCAGCACAATAGGGAGCGTGGAAGAAACTCAAAATCCAGGTCCTTCAGATTCAAAGATGGGATTTCTCCTATCTCCGGAACCTCACAATTCCAAAGTTTTTCTTCCCTGTGTCCTCCGCAGTTTATTGAAGTGCTCTTAGTGTCAGATGTGTCTCCCACCTCGAGTTTCTCATCATCTTCACTGTCACTTTGAGTTTCTCTCTTTAAATTGACTTCCCAGGGCTCTCCGGAGAGATTTGGGAGAAAAAAAAAAATTTTTTTTTAAAGCCTCCATGTCTATTTGTAGCTCTAAAAGCTGGTTTGTATTTAGAAGAGACTATTTTGTGAAATTAAAAAAAAAAAAAAGTTGCTGAAAATGTGGAAAACTACTATAGATAAAATGCATTTATTCTGAGATATGATCTGTTAGATTCTCTACTACCAAAGTGGGGAAAAAAACAGGTGGTACTCCAGAAAAATACTCGCAGATGGAAAATGTATAAATGGTAATTCACCAAAAACAACTGCAATCGTGACTTTTAAAATATGATGCTGGTTTCTTTTTTGGGGCTGATGCATTCCTGTGAAAACTTTGGAACTCCCCAGATAACGAATGTTTGGCTAATTAGATGCTAAATCCTAGGAAAAAGGCATGGATGGAGGAAAAGGGCTCCTATTATAATCACCATGAAATTTTAATCTACGTCCTCAATAATTTGGGCTTGGATCCTATTGAAGGAGCGCAATATGGTGCCTCAGGGGACATCTGAGCTAAACCAAACCAGTTCCACATAAAGCACATTCATCTCCATAGGTCCCCTTGTTACTGCTATGAAAGCTTCAGAGGTTGAGAGAGACTGAGTCACACCATTCCCAAAGCTACTCAAAATTTTCTGTATTTCCACTAAATCTGTGTTGGTTGCAATAAAGGTATAAAACAGCCTGTCTTGGCCTGGATTGAAATGAGTGCAATAATATTAGGACAAGAACTGTTATTTTTCCTGCCTGCCTGGCAGACTCCTGCTCATACTTCAAAGCCCTACTCAAATATCCTTCCTATGAGGTACTACTCCCCAAGCAGAGTCATTCTCTCTCTACTGGCTTACCCCTTGGTTCTTTATACATCCCTCTTTTGAATTTCCTATCATGCCACTGCAATCAGATTTGTTAATGACTTGGTTTTACCCACTAGACTATGAGGTCCTCAGTGCCTAGCATCTGGAGTTCCTAGCATGAGGCTTAGAATACAAAAGCTGCTCAATAAATGCTAAGTGAATGAATGAGCCAATGAACGAATGAAATAAAACAAGAATTCACGTGGAGTAGAAATGGAACTGAAACACTTGGATTTCTTTTCCTTCCACAGGGCAGCTTCAGCATGACTTAATTCCATCTTCATATTCATTCATTCATTCATTCACACTTTAAAGAAAACAGTCCCCTGAGCATTTCCATTCTAGAACCTGTAAAGCTAAATTAAGCTGAAAGATAAACCAGACTTGGATCTTGCCCCAGGAGCCTCACCCAGCTGGGTGGCACATTTGCCAAGATTAAGGTTACCTTCCCATGGCAAGACCCTCTCCACTGCTACAGTGGATGCTGCTGTGTGCCACCCAGGCGCCCCTCCGGGACCAAGGCTCTCATTCCCCTAGCTTCCCCCGGGAGTGCTGGCTGCTGGCGGCTCACAAAGCGTCCTTGCCCAGGAAATGCCCTTAGCCAAGGGGAGCTGCCTCACCCACGCTCATCCCCCTCCCCAGGGGCTGCCCCCTTCCATGTGGGAGTGCAGAGATGTGGGCCCCATGCCTGATGAAGAGCAGCTCTGAGGGGCCATCCCAGATCCCAGCTCCAGAGCTTCCGGCAGGATAAGCTGAGGTCTCTGCTGGGAAGACATCCAGCTCAAGTCTTTCCTCTGCCCATCCTGCTGCCCTCTCGCTCGCTCACGGACTCATCCCCAGGACCTAAACTGAACCGATACCTCCTGCTCACAAATCTCCTTCTCAGAGTCCATCTCCAGGAAGCCTAACAACTGGTCCAGTTCCCAAGGAATGTGGGCATCTTTAGGGGTGGAATACATTAGCAGATCAGAGTTAACACTCAAAATTTCACCTATTTGCCACCCCGGAGTCTAACTTGAACACTGTGCTTTGTTGACATGTTTGAGGAGACAAGTGCAATGCTCCCCTCCCTCCCCGCCCCACCTGCATCCCCTGAAATGGAGTTGAAGATGCTCCGGCACATGCCCCTCCTTTCAGCTTCCCACCCTGTTCGTTCACTACCCTTTCCCTTTGCTGGCCTTCTTGGTGCCGCCGTCTCTGAGCCTTTGCAGCCACTGTTCCTCCTGCCCTACTGCACTCTATACCCGAACTTTCTACACGATGCTCGTTCAGTCTCCCCTCCAGCATCGCTTCTCCAAAGAAGCCGGCCCCCAAATCAGTCATTCCCTCGCACGTCACCCTGAACGTTCCTGCCACGGCATTTATCACAATCTAATTAAATAATCATTTGTATAATTAGCTGTTTAATGTCTGTATCCCCCAATAAACTATAAACTCCATGAGGGTTGTATCGTTTTGATCTCTGCCATATATGACAGGTGCCGCATTAATATTTATCGAGCGGGTGAATGAGGGCGAGCAGGTCTCTGAGGTCTTTACCTAGAAAGGTTCCCTCAGCCAGCTTGCCCCAGCCTCAGAGTCTTTCTTTGTCATCTCCTTAAGCGTCACTCACCCGGTCATCTCTTTGCCCCCAACACCTCCAGCCGCCTGCTCCACTGTGAGGCCTTGCGCCACCCTTGCAGCTAACTGGTCTTTAAGGTCAGACATGCTCAGCTTCTGGGAGAGCCCTGTCCAATACGGCGATGTTTCCCAAGGCAGCCAGAACTAATGATTGCACTGTGAGGGGATGAATTCAAACAAGCATTTGTGTAATGACAGTTTAATATCTTCATCTTCTGCACGGAGCTCCAGTCAATTAATATTCAGTCGATTAGAAAATGTTTCCAAATAATAATAAATTATCCACAATTAAGTCCAGTCTGGAACCAGATGAATTCCTTGCTGCCTTTTGGGGGGGGGGAGGGGAAGCGGAGTGGTAATTGGACTAGCACCATAAATAAGTAAGTGATTTGGGTACCCACAGGCAGCCATGGAGCCGGTGTGGCCCAGGGACCTCATCAATGTCACAATTCTGGCTCCTGTTGGGTTAACAGAACTTCACATGTGGCCAGATTTCTGACTTGTTGGGCTTATGGCCAATTCCACACACTGACTACAGTATGGGAGATACTCAACAAACGTTTGAAGTGATTAATGAATTACTTAATCATGCTAAGAGCCTCTGACCTAGTCTTTTTAGTCCCCACCAATCATTCTCCAGATTGCAGCCTCAGTGATCACTCTCAGCTAGGACACCGGCTACACCATTCCACTGCACATACCCTTCTGTGGCTCCCTATTGCCTTTGGGACAAAGTGAAAGCTCTTTGGGCTGCACCCAAGGATCCCTGCACCACTGCCAGAGGCTGCCTCCTCCCTGCCTGAAGCCTCCTCCCCAACCAACCCCGTTCACACTCTGGGCTCCCCCCATAGTGAACAGCATGCAGTCCTCCAGGGCCTCCTTGCTAATTCCTGCCACTGTGCCCTGACAGTTATATCCCCTCAGCCCAGAACGTCTGCCTTCTTCCTGCCCACCCCTACCCATTTGTCAAGACCAAGCTCAGATATTGATCCTTCAGGAACTCGTCCTGAAAACAGACTTCTCCCCCTCTGGAAGAGGGTTAGACACCCCTCCTCTGGGTCCTGCAGCTCCTATGCTTGCCCCATGAATTCACAGACCACACTGGACTATAAATGCCCATTTACTCATCTGTGTCCTCCACTGGCCTGAGAGCCCATCGGGACCTGTGTCAGCAAGAGAGGGCCAATGACGCCCACTCTGCAGGGTTGCTGGGAGGAGTAAATGAGAAGATGTACATGAAGTGCCTGGCAATGTGCCTGTGGACATAGGTCGTAATGTACGTTGAATGAATAAATGAATGAATGAAGATCATGCAGCTAGAGGTTACTCAGGGATCCAGGAAGGAAAAACCAGGATGAGATTTTTGATCCCGAAGATGGGATTTAAATGGTATTAACAAACTAGGTGTGCTCCTCGAGAGGGGAGGCAACAGGCTCTATTACCCTCTCGGATTCAAACCTCCCTTTGTGCAGCAGTTATTTTGTAACATCCCCTTTAGGATGATGAAATAAAATCCATGGATAGTATGACCTACCTACGTAATTTTTAAAAATCAATACAAAGATACAGAAAAGGAGACACCTTATAACAAATAATATACATTTCAATAAGAAAACATCCAGACACAACTCCAAAGAAGACACACAAAGTAATCAGACGTCTGCACCCCTTTTAAGGAGTAGGTTGAGATTTAAGATATGTAAGGTAATATTTAACTGAATATTGTTAACATTTTTACCTCTCTATTTGACATTTTGAAATAAGGGCTAAATAAGTACCTCCCTATATTTATAACTACAAAGGCAGGCTGAGACGGGGCCGGGGGGTTGTTTTGGTGTCTTCAACTCCACAGTGGCCTTGCCATCCTCGGTGTGATTTTCTGAAATGGTGAACACCTCTTGGTAAAGTTTTGAACAAAACAAAGTTCAGTCTTCCCTTGATATACCCAGTAGTTGCATTCCTGGAAAGTCCAGTGTATTTTAAAACTGCACAGATAATAACTTTGTTCTTACACATCCATTCATAGATAGATAGATTGATGATATATAGCTAAAGAAAGAGCTCCAGACATATATAAACAGGTTTCTCACTTACATGTATGTCCAGTGAGATGAGACATGTAAAAATCTCACAGGGTGCAAGTTGATTCTTTGTGATGTGGAACTTTCCAGCACATGGCAGTATGTTGGGCACTTCTGGCCCCAACCCACCAATTGCTAATAGCTCCCCCAAACATTTGGACAATCAGGAAATATCCCCATAAAACCAAAAATACCCCACAGGAGATAGCACTTCTCCCTTTAAGAACCACAGTCCTAGAAGTCTGGCTGAACCTGGGACCCCACTGCCTAGGGGAGACCCCTGGAGATTCAGCCTGCCCCCCTCTCATGGTGAAAGCTCAGCTCGAACCTCTGAAACAGAGAGGCTGCAGAGGAGGCGGCAGGGCATGCGAGCTGGCACACAGGACAGCCACCTGGGTGCACTGTCCCAGCTGAGGCTGCCTCCAAGGATAATGTTTGCAGATGGGGGTGTGAGCAAGAGACGCCCCTAATGGCCTCCAGCTGCTGCCAGCCACACTGGGCCTGGGGCACGGCCAGACCAGACTAGGCCACGGGCTTCCCGCCCAGGCTGGATCCAAACTGAGCTCAGCCACCAGCTTCCTGCAGCCAAAACTGATGGCGCAGAGGCAGGAGGCTTGGGTTCTAGTCTCAACTCTGGTGCTGACCTGCAGAGCGACCTGCGCAAGGTGTTTTACTTTTCTGGGCCCCATATCCCCCTCTTTCATGAGAGTCAGACAGTCTTCTTCCCTGCCTTGAAACTTATGTTACAAGAAAAGATGCATCAAAACAGAAGGGAAATGCTCAACTCAAGTGACTTTTGAAAGCACATGCCTAGTAAAACTATTTCCAATATCCTTTAAGGAATATAGATGGGCCCTCTTGTCATCAGCAAGTTAATTGCTTGCACACTGATGCCCCAGTGCTCAGTGCATTACAAGGCAAGGTTTAAGCGGGACTGCAAGGGGGGAGGCAGACGACAGCCCGAGCAGAGTAAAGAGGCAGCCAAAAGCCAAGAGGCATAAAATGGGATGGATACAATGAAAGCTGGTATTAAAGAGCCCTGAATGCCTGGCTGAAAAAAGCTGGAGTATGATGAAGCAGACACTGGAAGGAAGGAGTGTGCCAGGCAGGAGAGCGGCAACAGGGATGTGGTTAGGGTCTGGGCCTCGGGATGGCCTCAGGTGGAAAACGGGGATGAGATCAGGGCTGGGGGACCAGGAAGGCACGCGCAAGACAGCTGCTCCTGGGGCCAGGCCCTCCGCTGGTCCTCCCAGTGGTGGTCCTGGGAGAGGGTGCTCCTCCCTGCTCCTCCTGCCTCGTGTAAATCCCCAACAGACCAGGAAGGACAAGGGAGCTGGCGTTCACTGAGCGCCTACAGGGGCGAGGTGCAGAACTAAAGGTTTTGTCTAACTATGGCATCGGTGACGGTGCCACACACCACTCTCAGGGTCAATATCACGGTCCCCACTCTACACACGAGGCCCCAGGTTGTGAACCAGCCTTTTCAAAGTTACTTGGCTCGTAGGCGGTAGATCCAGATGTCAAACCCAGCTGTGTCTGACTCATTCATTCATTTATTCAGTCAGTCAGTCAGTCCACAACTACATCCTGAGAGCTTCCTACGTGTCCAGCACTAGGATGGAGAACGGAACAGACAAGCTCCCTGCTCTCCCAAAACTGGCATTTTCACGGCAGAAGACAGAACATCCACAAGCAAACTAATACATTCGTGAGATTGTTTCAAACAGCAAGAAACAATCACAAAGAAAATAAAACCAGATAAAGCATAAACAGTGGCTGAGGAGGTGGGAAAGGGGCTGACTCCAACTGAGGGACCAAGGGAGGCCTCAGTGAGCAGGTGACAGGTGGGGAACTGAGACCTGCAAAATAAGAGAAAGTTAATTGTGCAAAGGCCTGTGGCAAGTGGGTTCCCGGCAGAGGGATCTGCAGGAGCAGTGGCTTTGGGACAGGAGAGACCCGTTTGAGGAAGAGGGAGACAGTGTGGCCCGGGCCCCCTTGGGGGCATGGAACGAGATGAGGGCAGAGGTGAGCAAATGCAGATGGCGCACGGTCTCCTGGGCCCAGACAGAGTTGGATTTTATCCTAAGAGCAGTGAGCAGCCTCTGGAGGAATCTTTTTAAATAAGGAGTACCCAATCCTTTCAGAGGAGAGGAGACATAGGTACTAAGAGTTGAGACCAGCTCAGGGGCTACTGCCGCTGTCCAGGCGAGGAGAGCGTGGCTTGACTGCGATGCTGGCAGCTGAGACGGGAACCGCAGACAGGTGGGATGCACTTTGGCTCCGGCACCAAAGGGACCTGCCCGTGAGTTGTATGTGGGAGGCCAGGGAGAAGGCTCCCCGCTTTCCCGCACCGCCTCAGATGGCCTGAGAGGTCACTGGCCCCAAGCGGTGTTGGGTGGTCCTCACACGTGGTTCGACACCCCGCAGGACTGGAGCTCATGCTCCACGGCAGCCGGGGGAGACTCTCCACCTGACAGGGAACGCCCAGACTGTGCTGCGTTTTGTCTTCCTGGGACACCCAGTACACGTTAGTGCCAATTCTCAGCGCCAGAGGCAGGACAAGGAGAGTCAACTGCTGTCCTCAGCACTCCTTCCACATACCCCACCTGCTGTGGCGTGCTCCAAGAAATGGACGTTTCCTCTTGGGGCCCGGACAAAGGACTGGCACATGCTGGCCTTTGCTGATGTCCCTCTTCTTCCGTGTTGTGTCTTTGGTCTTCCTCTCTGCCCTCACATCCAGATCCCCGTCCACTCGCTGAACACACACACGCGTGCGTGCACACCGCACACACACTGATCTCTACATAATGGTAGCACTGATAGTCTCTGTTCATACTCATCTCCGTCTGTCCCCCTGGTGCCTGTCCAGGCCCTGAATCTTTCAGGAGGAAGAATCATGGAACGGAATCACTGTGCCTGAACTGATCACAGAGCGGCAGCTCATCAGTCCCGGTCTCTAAGGCCTCAGCTGACAGCATCTCAGAGGGGAGTCTGTGATCAAGAAGATGGCATCGGACCACAGGATTCTCTCCTCCCGCTCCTCAAATGTCTTGGACGGGTGGAGAAGACGTGCTTCCTCCCCTAAATGGGTTTATCTCAGCCTGTCAGCTTCAGGTGTGAACCACCCTACTTAGGAGCATTTCCAGCCCATTACACCACCTTCGCCACAGAGCACTGGAGAAATTAACAGAGGCTAATAGACTTAAGGAGCCCAGATGCCAAGACCAATACCGATGACAAGGAAGCTCCACAACTATCTGCCTTTTTTCCCATTTTCTCCCCTGTCAGTAATTTCTTCTGTTAGCTGAAAATCCCTATTTAGCCAGCCTGCAATTCCTATTTTAGTAGGGCCAGCCGGGGGCACCCCAGGGAAAATCACCAGTGGGAGCAAAGAGCCTTTTGAAGATTAAACATGAGAAAAAAGAGAGAGGCTTTGAACATTGATGGAGGTTCTGGGCTTCAAACTCCTGCTGGGGCTGCAGATCTCACTGGAAAATAAATGTGCAAAGAGGGGAGAGACGGAAGAAGTAACCACTGCAAGAATTAGAGGAATGTAGGTATTGCAGGACTGCAAAGAAAAGTAAGAACCAGGAACCCAGGAGATTTGTCCAGGCTCTTTTGCTGTTGCTGTAACGACCTTGGATAAGTCAGTGCGTCACTCTGGGTCTTCTCCATTCAACCCACGCTGGTTGATAAATGCTCTAGGCAAAGTATGGTGTCGGGTACTGGGAATGGATTCCAAGACTACGAGATGAAGACCCTGCTCTCCAGGAGCTCACAGTACTATGGGAAAGCCAGGAAAACAGATAATCACAACACTATGTGACAAGTGCAATAGTGCCCACTCCCTAGCTACAGAATCAGTTGCTTCTCCTGGAGAAAAACGACCATGCTAGGAATAAGGGATATTGTTGAGCTCCTAGTCCTCCCACTGCCATGGACAAGGGTGAAGCAGGAGCCCCAAGCTCTGGGATTCCTGACAAGGTCCTACTCCTTCCCTCCTCCTCCCTCCAGCCCTCAGAGCCCAGATGCACCACCGAGGCCCACCTTGAGACCCCAAACCTAATCTAATCATGCCCTGCGTGATGGTTCACATCAGTCACCTCAAGAAGCTGGGGTTCCCAGGACATGGCCCCTTTCAGGGTTCTTATTCCCATCAAGCTCTGTATCGTCACCTCTCCAATTCCCCAAAAGCTCCCACCGTGCCCTCTGCGATCCTTTCTACCCCCAACTACACTTCTGCACTGACCCTGCACTCCTGTGGCTCCCTCAAGGGGACCCGTTTTCTCCCCCCCCATTCCTGCTGTCACTCACACCGCTCCTCACTCTCCTCTCTAATGCCTCCAGGACCTTGTCCCCCTCCCCAAAGACCTCCAGCTTTGCAGCTGGTCTCATCCCATTAGAGCAACTATCATTCCCTCCTTTTCATGGTCATCTTCAGACCTGCAGGAGGTCGAGGACCCTCGACCCTCCAGGATTCTCACGCCTGGCTCGTGGTGCTCTTTCCAGCACAGACTTGGCTTCAGTATCTACCTAGGTGTCCTCCCGACCGCCTGCTCTGTCATTCTCCAACCTCCTCTCATCCAGAAGCCACACCTCAGTCACCCACTGCCATGTCATACTGTGCACCTTGTCATTACAATATCTGTTTTCACAGATATTGTGAAAACAGTTTCAAGAATCTCTCTCTCTGACCTCTGCTCACAAGGAGGTCAATGATTCTTCCCCCTCCCTGGGTCCTAGGGTCCACTGATTCGGCCACCTTTTCACTGCCCTTCATTCCACATGTCCTCACTTCGTTCTTTGCCCAACTAAGAGGTCACAGTTCATCACCACCACCACCATCATCATCATCATCATCATCATCTTGCGTTACCCATCATCATCATCATCATCATCTTGCGTTACCCATCATCATCATCATCATCATCTTACATTACCCATCATCATCATCATCTTACGTTACCCTGAGGGAAAGTTCTATATTCTAAAAACTGGCCAAGGTGATCTCTCCCATTGTACGTGCACTTCTCACGTGATTCTGACCCATCAAGAGGCGAGTCTGTGTTTCCCCTCCTTGATCCTGGAAGGGTCCATGACTACGGCAGAAGTGATGCCAAGGCACAACGTCAAAGGCAAGAGAGCATCTGCCTAGTTCCTTTGGGACACTCGCTCTTGGAGCCCAGCCACCATGCTCACGCAGAGAGGCATGAAGGCCTCGGCCCTCAGCACCAGCTCACGGATGACAGGTGGGACCAGCTAGCCAGCATGGGATTCACCATCTGTAGAAGTCCCCTACGGCTGCTGCAACAAATCGCCACAAACTGGAGGGATTAAAACAGCAGAAATTTATTCTCTCAGAGTTCTGGAGGCTAAAAGTCCAAAACGCAGGTGTCACAGGCTCACACTCCTTGGGAGGCCAGAGGAGAATCCATTCTTCTCATCATCTTCCAGCTGCTGGTCCTCCAGGCATCCCTGGGCTTGTAGCTGCGTGACCGTGACGCTGATCCCTTCCCCTGCGGTCACACTGCCTCCACCTCTTCTGTATGTCACGTCTCCTCCTGCTTCTCTCGTATAAGGACACTTGTGATTGCATTTGGGCCCACAAGGGTAGCCCAGGGTAACCTCCCCATCTCAAGGTCCTTAACTTAATCACATCTGCAAAGACCCCCTTCTCCAAATAAGGTAACATTTACAGGTTCCAGAGACTAAGGCCTGGTGTCTTTGAGGGCCATTATCAGCCTACTACACCATCTGAAAAGTGGACCCTCCATTCCCCAGCCACACCATCCCAGCTGAGAAGAGGCACGCTGTCCCTAACAAAACTCCGCCAAAAATTGAAGAGTCACAACAAAAGTGAACTAATATTGTTTTTTTAAGCCACCAAGTCCGGGGGTGGTTTGTTACACAGCAACAGATAGCTGATACAACCCTCAGCTCCCTCGTTCCTTTCCTGCTCGGTTACTCTCACGGGCCCAGTCCAGCTCGCCACCTGCTCCCAGCCTGGCCCCGGCAGCTGAGTGTGGCGACAGGGAAACACACAAGCCTGCCCACCTCGCCCACTCTGGTGCACAGCCACCTGAAGCTCACGTGGGCCTCAGGCCTCCCTGCCAGACAGCTACACTTCCCCAAAAGGACCCCTCCCCGTCCTCCCAAATGGCCGTTTGCTCCTTCTCCCATCTCCCACCTCCAGTGCCTCCTCCGCAGCCTCAGCCCCCGCTGACACCCTGGATTCCCGTTTTAGGAAGACAACAGGAGCAATCAGAACAGAACCGTCACAGTCCCTCCGCCACATCCACCAACCCACCCACTCCCTCGCACGGGCACTCCCTTCCCTCCTGGTCCGGCGGGCAACCTCCCAATCAGCCTCTCCACGTGCCCGCTGATCCCTTCCTCAGGGACATCGCCCACTCTCCCCTCTCCCGCATCACTGTCTCTCACCTCTCTGCTGGCTCTTTTCTAGCAATGCCAGACGTTGTCATGTCTCCCATTCCTCTCTAGCTGCTGCCCATTTTCCTTCCCTTTAAAATAAAAGAACGGTTCATCCTCAGTCTCCAGTGCCTTTCCTCCCATTCTCCCTTGAACCCACTCTAATCAGACTGTACGCCTCCACCCATTTTAATGAGAACAATCTTGTCAAGGTCACCCATGACCCTCTCCACTCCCAACATCGCCAAATCCAAGGTCTTTTGTCAGTCTTGATCTTACTTAACCATCAGCAACACGTACTTAGTTCCTTAGGGCTGTCGTAACAAAGTATCACAAATTAGGTGGCTTCAGACACAAGAAATTTATTTATAACAATCCCAGAGGCTAGAGATCCATAAGCATGGGTCAACAGGGCTGTGCTCCCTCGGAAGGCTCCTGGCATCTTTCAGCTTCTGGTAGCCCCTGGTCTTCCTGGGATTCATCTGTTTGAGCTGCATCACTCCTGTCTCCCCCCTGCCTCTGTCCTCACATGGCCTCCTTCTTCCCTTTGTATCTCCCTTTGTATGTCCTCTCTTCTTCCTATAAGGAAAATAATCACTGGAGTTAGGGTCCACCCTAAGCTAGTATGACCTCAGCTTAACTAGTTACATCTGCAAAGACCCTACTTCTAAGGTTCCTGGCAGACGTGAATTTCAGGGGAACACTATTCAATCCACTGCAGCAACATTAGTGCAGTTGATTATTGCCTCTTGGGAACACTTCCTTCTCGTGGCTCCCAGGACCCACACTCCCCTGGCCTTCCTCCACCCCAGTGACTTCTCCTTCTCAGTCTCTTTGCTGGTGGCTCCTCATTTCTCTGAGTGCCCCAGGGCCCAGCCCTCGCAGGCCTTCTCTTCCCTATCCACCCTCCTACCCTACATGCTCTCCTCCAATCTCACGTCTTCAAATCCCATAGAGATGCTGACGACTCCAAAATTCCTACCTGCATCCTCAACCTCTCTGCAGACTCCAGGCTCATACATCTGCTTGGCTATCTAAGAGGCATCTCAAACCTGATAGGTCCTAACAAACAAACAAACTCCTAATTCTCCCCACACCTTAAAAAAAAAATCCTGTTTCATCCATAGACTCCCTCATCTCAGTAATTGGCATCTCTAACCTTATTTTGCTCAGGTCATAAAACTTAGTCATTCTTGATTGCTCTCTTTCTCACCTGTTACCTCCAATTCGACACAAATCCTGTTGATATATCTACCTTCAAAGTACCTTTTTCAATCACCTCTCACAACCCCATTACCACACCCTGGTTCAACCCACCATCATCTTTCTTAGAGCAGGGATTAGCCAGACACAGTCCTTCAACTATTTTTGTAAATAAATTTATATCGGGACACATCCACGTCCATTTGTTTACATGTTATCTGTGGCTACTTTTACATTCCGAGGGCAGAACTGAGTAACTGCAACACATACCAGACAGCTCTCAAAGCTGAAAATGTTTCCTATCTGGTCCTCTACAGAAAGCGCTTGCCAATCCCTGGCCTGGGTTATTACAATCATAGGTCTTTCTACCCTGATCGTTGCCCCCACCATAGCCGATTCTCAACCCAGCAGGCAGAGCAATGCTTTTAAAGTACAAGTCAGACCCCAGCACTTCGCCACTTAGAGTCCTTCATTGCCCACCGGGCTCACTCACCCGCCTCACCTGACCCTGCAGCACTGACCCCCTCCAACCACCTCGCTGCCCTTAGCTCCAGCTACTCTATCGCAAGTTTCTCCAGCCACACCAGACGTGTTCTTGCTCCTAGAACATTCCAGGCATGCTTTCACTTCATGGTATTTGCCTTTTCTATTTCCTCACAGGCTCACCAAGCAGCTCTCATATCCCTGGGAGACCTCCCCACTCACCTTGTGTCACATAGCGCCATCCCCCCAGGCACTCACTATCCTTCTTAATCTACTCTGTTTCTCTCCGTAGAACTTATCACCATCGGACATAAAATGCGTTCTCTTATTTACTTGGTTATGGCCTGTCTCGCCTTCTTGCCGTCAGGCATTCTGCAAGATACTCACTGTTCTATCCTGAGCACTTAGCTCAGATCCTGGGACACAGTACGTGCTCAGTAAAGATGTGTTGAATGAAGAAATAACTAAAAGAATGAATGCTGACCTCAGGACAGCCCCGCAAGACAGGCACAGAGGCACAGAGCTCAAGGACACCCAGCCAGGACTCAAAGTCATGTGCAACACCAAAGGTCACCATCCTGACCACCTTGACCTCCTAAAACTGTGCTGGTCTGTACATTTTAGAAGATATTTTAACAGGTAAGTTTGTACTTTCATTAATAGCAACTCAAATGTTCACCGATGGATGAATGGATAAGCAAAGTTTGCTACATGTCGACAGTGAACTATTATGCAGCCTAAAGCAGAAGGAAATTCTGACATAGGCCATAATATGGATGAACCTTTAGGATACGGTGCTAAGTGAAATAGTCAGTTATAAACAAGACAAATACTCTATGGTTCCACTTATATATGGCACCTGGAGTGGTGGAATTCATAGAGAATTCATAGAAAGTTGAATGGCAATTTGCCAGGGGCTGGAGGGGAGGGAGGACTGGGACGTTATGGTCCGGTGGGTGTCGCATTCCAGTTTTACAAGATGAGATAGTTCTGGAGATGGGTGGTGCTGATGGTCTCACGACAGTGTCCTTAATGTCACTGAACTATACACCGAAAAGTGGGAAAGGTGGCAAATTTTATGTTTTGTGTACTTCACCATAATTTTTAAATTTAAAAAAAATCCATTATTTCTTTATCATTACAAACTGCCAGGTGGGTATAAGCTCTGCAGTTTCCAGAAGAGGGATGTGAGGTTCAGAGAGGGGGGTCGTGGACCAGCCACGGCAGCTGGAGGCAGCAACTTGAACCCAGGTCTCTCACCTCTCATTTCTGCAGTGCCCTTTGCTTCCCACCACCCTGCCTCCTTCCCAAACAGCAAAGATTTCCCTCAATGTCTTTGCTACATTTTAAATGACAGGAAATTTATTTCTTCCATTTTTGGGGTGGATTAGGAACTTCTGGAGGCTTCTTTCTTCCTTGCCCGATCCAGTTCTAGTTGGTGTGGGACAAGTGAACACAAACTACAGAAAATGTCCCCAAAAAGCAACCAGGAGGGGGCTGATGGGAGATGTCAGTGCATTAGCATATGCAAATCGGCAAGGGTAAAGAAAACTGGGAAAGCTGCTATTTTATCATTTGTGGTAATTATAGTAATTTGGAGTAGGGAATCAGTGGGTTCCTGGAGGTAAAAGCCATCTCGGAAGGATAACGTGGTGTGATTAAGAAGTTCTGATTAAGAACCACTGTCATTTTCACTTGGAAAAGGTGAGGAAAGAGACTGGGATCAGAAGCGCAGGGACACAGGTCATGAGGATGGGGACCTTGGCCTGCCAGGCCCTGTCCCTAGTGCCTCAAAACCCTCCTAGAGGAAAGACAGCCACAGATTCATGCGGTGATCGTGCTTGTAAAGGAGTACAGAGGAGGGATGAACTTTGTCTCACAGGGAAAGAATGGTCTGAAAAAGCTTCAAATAAAAAAGGTGACACTTGAATGGGGTTTTGTAGTATCAACAGGAGTTTGTAACTACAGCAGCCAAGGGAGAGGGATTTGCAGGTAGAAGTAAGAGTGTGTGTAAAGTGTGGAGTGAAAGTACCTTTGGAGAACTCCAAAGGGTAAGTGGAAAGCCTAGAGTTATAGCTTATGAAGCTGGAGACACTGCCAAGTCCTGACACTGGAGCCTTGAAGGCCACTCAAGGGAGCCTGGTAACAACTCAGCTGCTGATGGGAACCATAAAGACAGAGCAGGGGAGGGACTTGGCCAGAACTGAATTTATGAAAGGAGCCGAAGAGTCGTGCAATAAACCAGAGGCTGAGACGGAAAGTCGGGGCAGGGGCCAGGGGTCTGGAGGGCAGATGAAATAGCAACAAGTTCCTCAGACAGAAGCAGAAAGTTCGGAAACGACCAACTTGGCACTTCATGGGTCACAACTGAAAGGGACCTTAGCAACCATCTAACTCAACCCCCATTTTACAGATGAGCAAGCCAAGGCTCAGAGAGGTTAAGGCATCTGTCTGACATCCCATAGCTCACAAACAACAGACCAGGTGTTTGACACCAAAGTCCGAGATCTGTCTACTACTCCACACACCTGGGACATAAGAAAAAATGGTCAGTCATCCCAAGTCCCTGTCATTTGACAGGAGTATCAGCAACCAGTCAGTGGGCTCTGCTTTCCGCGTTGTCATGGAGGGTGGCAAGCTCACGGAAGACCTGGGCACTGTGTCAAGCCCTGAGGGACTTCCCTGGGCCGAAGGGGGCAGATTTTATTCCCGTGCACATTACAAGGAGTCAGATCCCCACCCAGCCCAGGGAACAGTGGGACAATTAGACCTGCCCATCAATAGGGTAGCTATCTGAGTAGTGAGTTCCCTGTCCCTGAGGGTATGCAAGCCAGGGCTGAGTACCCACCTCTCCAGGATGTACTAGAGATGGTGCCTGAACTCTAAAAGATTCTTAAGATCCTTTTCAACTCTAAGGTTCTATGCTATTTTCAGGTTGAGACACAACTCCAAACAAACCAAATGCCCTTTGACAAGCTGCCGCTGAAGAACTACTAATTCATTCGCAAGCAAAGAGAATTTTGGAAAACACGTTGGTAAGAGAAGCATGAGAAGCAGAGTACTCCCTAAGGGGTGCCCAACACAGCTGGTCTTGAAGGGTAAAGAGGAGGGACAGAGACCCAGCAGCAAGAAGAGCAAAGGCCAAGGCTGGGGGGCAGGAGGTCAGCACAGCTGGAGGCAGGCGGGCACGCGGAGGGTGGGTAGAGGTGGGGCTGCAGACACGGACACATGGGGCCAGTGGAGCGTGTCAAGCAGCAAAGTGATCGTGTGTTTTAGAAAGTTCACTCTGACAGCCATGTGGAGTCGATGCAACAGTCTTAAGACTATTTTAGATAAGAAGGAAAATAAAACCCTTCTTTGGCTCCCAAAAGGCAGTGTGGGGCATGGGTGTTTCCATCATGGCCTGGGACAGAGGTCTCCACCCACAGCAGGACCCCAGAACTCCTAGCGTCCTTCCCGGTGCCAGGGGGCCGCGTCCCCAGGGTACCTGGGGTGGCCAGGACCTCTGAGCCTTGGCCCGTGTCGGCCCTCTGAACACCAGCCCCTTGCAAGGGGCCTCAGCCCAGCCTCACCACCGACAGATGGAGCGTTTGTTGACGCCCTGGTGACAGCTTGGAAACTCATCTCCTCCCTCTAAGCCGGCCCGTTCCACCTCGTCCTTCCATCTGCCATCTCATTTTAAAACTAGCAGAACAACTCGGCTAGAGCAATTCCGACTTTTTCCATCTGTGCCGAGTTAATTAAGAGGGTAATGAGAGCTGGGAATGAACGAGGCCTGCATTAATTCAAGATATGATTAAGAGAAACATTTCTAAAATGTATATGTGCACTCAGAGAACAAGGCCGCAGGAGTCGGGGGTGCGCCCCAGGCCAAGGGCCTCCACTGTGTCTGCAACACACAGGGCCTCCGCGGGAGGGCTGGCAGGAAGCAGGGAGATGGGAACCCAGCCCGGGAGCAGGTGCCACCTCTAGTATGTGCTCCCTAAGAGAGGCCGGTGTGGTCGGAGGAGGGAAGACAGAGACCACCTTAAGGTCTTATTCCCTGCACCGACACTCTTGAAACACACATTCATCACTGGTATGAAAAACAGGGACAAGAGGTAGCTAGAGCTTCTCATATGAGAACTTCCAATCATTTATTACCTAAGCACTTACCTAAAGCAGTAACAGATAGCTCGAAAAACTCACTAAAGACCAATAGAATAAAAAGCTGACACCAGAACCCAGGTCTTCTAAGTCCTAATCCAATAAGCCTATGAGTAAAAATACCAGTGGTGATGAATAACAACTGATAAATATCGAACATTCATCGAACACTTACCACGTGCCCGGCATCATCCTAAGGACTGTGTTTATGTATTATCTGATTTAATTCTCACAAAGGCCCTAAGAGGTAGGTACTACTGATACCACTTGCCCTTCACAGATGAGGAAACTGAGGCTCAGAGATATTCAGAAACTTGTCCCAGATGCTACAATTAAAAAGTGGCAGAGATAAGATTTGAACTCAGATCTCTATGATACCAAACCTAAATTATCCTACAAAATAATAACAGCCCCTGTGCTCAAAGAGACAGACAATTAGTATGCACAATGCAGTGCAGTGGGGCACAGAGGAAGGGGATCTTACCTGACCTTTTGTGATTAGGGGAGCAGGGACCAGAGAAGGCTTCCTGAAGGAGGTGACGGCCAGGCAGACTCTGAAATGGTCTAGATTCAACAACTGTTTACTGAGTGCCCACAAGGTGCCAAGCAATCCCCGCCAGCCCTCTAACATGCCTTGTGCCACTAAACCAGCCAACCTCAGGATGGAGGCCTCAGTGTCCCCATGTGACCAATGAGGATACTGAAGTTCCCGACAAAGGTCGCCCACCACCCAGGGCTTCCCAGAGTGAGGAGAGGCAGGACTCGAACTCAGGTCAGGCTGACTCTAAAGAGGACGCTGGGTCCTCAGCCCAGGAGGGGTGGGAGATGAACCGGTGGGAGAGCCCAGGGAAGGCAGAGGTCACCGGCCTTCCCCTCCCAGCAGTCAGGACACCTCGGTTCTGGTTCCTGCTCTCCTGCCAACCCTTTCCGAGACCCCGGGCCGGCACTCGGCTTCCCCATCTGCACCATGGAACGACTAGACGAATTCCCCACAGACCTAGCATTCCGTGTCTATGGAATGTGACCCCGTGGTCGTGTCCCTAAACCTGACCTCACGCCTGTCTCCCCAGCCCACAGAGTCAAGCTCACGTGCTAAGGCCGCCTCCCAGGCCCACCATGACCACTCATCCCTCAACTTCCTTCCCCACCCAAACTTCCGCAAACCCTCACTCCGGCCTTACTGAGCATGACCGGAAGCTTGGGCGGACGCGGCACCCCGCGAGGGCAAACAGGAAGTCAGCACCGGAAGTCAGCACCGTCCGTCGGTTCCGGTCCCCGACTCTCCGCCACTCACTCTCCAGGAAGCCAGAAATTCGGGAGTCATTCTTGTCGCCTCCTCATCCCGCAGGCCTGACCGGTGACTGGCCACCCCACCTTGCAGATCGTCTCCCAAATGTCTCCAGCCTTCCTCCCGGCGGGTCCTCAATGCCGCCACGCTAGTCAGGCCCTGCAGCACCTTCCCTTGAGGGCTCTCCCCTCCCGCAGGGCCCCCCGGTTCCCCCTCCACACCCCACTGTAAAAACAGATATTTTTTTTCCTACACAAATGGCATTTTATTATAGAAAACTATCTAATTTACAAATCAATGCAGTGCACATTTCAAAGAAAACATTTAGGCGTCGTAAAAGAATGCATGAATATAAAAATCTCAATGTGCAAAATTCAACAAGGAAATGCACATGAAAACCTATTTTTGAACTATGTGGTTGTTGCTGTGCCACTGCGGAGGCAAAATAAAACTCCTCTTCCAGAGGCCAAAAATGGAAGGAGACCTTGAGAAAGCAGCAGAAGCGTTTCCACACGCTGGTTTCAGTAGTCTGGGGTGTGCGCAGAAATGTTTTCTCTAGAGTCAGGGAGTGTTTGCTGTTTGGAGGGAGAGGAGTGAAGACATTTCACGTGGCTGTCCTTTTGGGGTTTCTGCTGCTCTTCGGTGAGCTGGCATTATTGGTTTATTCTCATGAACGTCCAAAGCTTATTGCAACCCACAGCTTCCCAAGGTGTGGGGTTTTTTTTTAAAATTAATGACTATATCAAGTTTTCAAAAGGAACAAACAGCAAGCACCTTCTACTGATTAGGATGGCTACTGTCAAAAAGCAAAACAAAACAAAACAAAAAACCAAGAAAATGACAAACTGGAACGCTTGTGCACTGTCGGTGGGAATGTGAAACAGTGCAGCCACTGTGGAACACGGTACGACGATTCCTCAAAAAATTAAATGTAGAATTACCGTACGAATCAGCAATTCCACTTCTGGGTGTATGCTCCCAAAAATTGAAAGCATGGACTCAAACAGACATTTGTACATGCATGTTCATGACAGCATCGGTCACAATAGCCAAAAGGCAGAAGCAACCCAGGTGTCCATCAATGGATGAGTGGAGAAGCAAAATGTGGTGTGTACACACAATGGGATATTATTCACCCTTAAAAAGGAAGGCAATTCTGATACATGTTACAACGTGAGGGAACCTCGAGGACATTATGTTAAGTGAAATAAGCATGTTACAAAATGACAAACACTGTATGATTCCACTTAGGTGACATACCTGGAGTGGTCAAATTCCTAGAGACAGAAAGTGGAATGGTGGTTGTCAGGATCTGGGGGAGACAGGAAGTGGGAACGATTGTTTAATGTGTACAGAGTTTTAGTTTGGGAAGATGAAAAGAGTCCTAGAGTTGGGCAGGAGTGATGGTTGCACAATGTGAATGTACTTAATGCCACTGAGCTGCACACTAGAAAAAAAATTAAGATGGTAAATTCTATATTATATGTATTTTGTCACAGTTTTTTTAAAATGTTAAGCATTAAAAAAAAAAAAAAGGAATGGACAGCAAAAGATGGAGCTCCAATCACTGCAAAGTTTGCAAGAACCACTGGCGAAATAAGTTCCTTCTTCTTGGTAGGGATCCAGAGTCAGGAGGAGCCAGTGTCTGGCCTTGTAGCCGCCTGGTGGGTGGGGCTGGTGGGAGGAAGATGTTGAGGATAAGATATGAGGAGGTCGCCCCTCCTGCTTGTGACCTTCCCTGACTCCCCCAGCTGTTGAAGCCCTGCCAAAGCCCCTTTCAAGTCAAATCACTCATTACTCGTGAATACAGATGAACTCGCCACTCTGCAGTCATGCCCTGCGCTCTGCACACAGGTCTGCTCATGGGGTTCCTTCTGCCGGCAGGTCACTTGCCCCTTGCTTATTATAAGACCCGATGCATCTTTCTGTAAGAGGACTTCTCTGGTCCCTGCAGCCTCAGGTAGTTGCTCACGCCGCCAGATGCTCACAGCAATCGCTGACTTCTCTCTGCTCTCATGCCTTGCGCCCTTGTTTCATCTCTTCCACTAGACAAGGAGCTTTCTGAACACAGACTTTCTGCAACAGATTCATGCTGTATGCCGCACGCTGTCTACATCAGTTCTCTCCACACGGTAGATATATCCATTAAGCTGAGGTGTGACTACATATCACCAAAACCCCAGAATAACAGTAGTTTCAACAAGAAAGATGTTCATTCCTCTCAAGAAACAGGCAACAAGGACCCAGACGTCTTCTATCATTTTCCCCACCATTCTCAGTGTGGCTTCCATTTGCAAATCCACCTCACTGTCCACAGTGGCTGCTGGGATTCCAGCCATCGTGCCCAGGGGCAGGAAGGAGGGTGTGAGGGAGGGTGATCGTATTGAATGAGCTTCCTTTAAGAAGAGGTATTCCTGCACTCTTCCTTCACACAATCTGTTCAGATGTCATTGTGCAGAAGTTAGTCACTTGGATACATCTAAAAAAGAGGCTGGGAAATATAATCTTTCAGCAGCAGTAGATGGAAACTAGCAAACTCTCCAACAGGTGCTTACGTGTAGTGAAGAGCTGAGTGCACAGGTGAGCAAATGAATCCTGGGACCAAGTGGACCAAGCCTCCTGGCAAAGCTTTAATCAGCAGAAACCGGACAGCAGTTACTCTTTTGGGACTGTTATACCTCTCCAAGCCCCCATCTTCACAGAATAATGACATCACAAATATAAACTGGGGATCACCCAATTCACCCTGCCATTATTCACTTTCTTTTCCTGTAAGACAGAAGGAGGCATGAAGAAAGAAATCATTTTGGAGACTGAATGTTCTCAGTTCAAATCCTGGGGCCAGCAATTACCAGGATTAGGATCCAGGATCCCTAAGCCTTAGACTCCTCATGTGTAAGATAGGAATGCTGTCCCATCTCTCAGAACTGCCGGGAGAGGTCGTTGAACTAACAGAGACGTGCAAGCCTGGCACCTAGCAGGCTTCCGTCCTGCTCTCCCCCCAGGCCTGCCTCAGTGCCACCACCTCTCATTCTCTTTAAGACCTGGAGCTCACCCGGCCACCAGCTAATCTCCACCAAAGGACTCGCAGTGAAAATCAGACATTGTGTGTCCGACAAAGCTCCCGGCACAGACCTGGCCAGAGTGGAGCTGGTGGGGATGTAGGAGACCCAGCATTACTCGATGTTTCTTTAAGTGTTTCCATTTTAAACCTGGGAGGGGGAAATGCATTTGAGGCCTAAAGAAGTAACTATCAAATGCTGAAATGCATCACTGAAACAGAGTCGGAGGGATGCTGGAAATGGGTCACTTGGTGGCTCCTCCCAAAGGACCCCATCAAGGCAGCCATCCATTGCAGCTACAGGTGAGGCCAACCCGTCCTCTCGGAGCTAAACTCCTTCCTCCCCAGACTACTGCATTATTTTACTTTGTTTTGTTTTGTTTTATCATTTTATGGAAACCAGCCTCTCTGGGGGCAATGTGACAGTGTCTAAATAAGATTTTAGAAACTTTCTTGGAAAAAAAAAACTCATAAAAATAGCAATAGCTAACATTCGTTGAATGCTCATGATGTTTGGGAACTGCAAGTACTTAGCAGCATTTTCCATCTATTATCTCATGCCTTCTTCCCCAGAGCCTCCTGAGGTGGGTACTGTTATTAAATCCATCTCACAGAAGAGGAGGTGATTTATCCAAGATCACAGAGCTAGCAGGCAGAGGAGTCAAGACTGGAGGGCAGGCCTCCGGCTCCAGGCTGTACCAGATGACGTGCGGAAATGCAGGCCCATGGGCTTAAGTCTCAGCTCTGCCCAGGTGACCTGTGCTCCTTCTGGAGGCTCAGTTTCCCCATCCAAGAAATGGGAGGACATGGGCAGCTGCACATTAGATAGTTTCTTCTAGCTCTAGCTGTCTATGAACCAACTCTCGATTGCCTTTTTGAATCATTGAGCTAAACAAGAAAACTATTGTCTCTGCTAGCAATCCTTATCAGACTTTTCCAATCTGAAACTTGACTTCCCAGACTGGAAACAAGTATCAAAAATCCCCAGAAGACAACAGCTGCAGTGAGCTCAAGTCACCCTGCAAGAACACTTGTGTTCACCTCAGTGCCCTGAGCATATGGCGCATTAGCGGCAACAGCCAAGTGGGGACTGTGGAGGCTGTGGTCGGGTGGCACTTGGAATCTATCCCCCTTCTGCATACCTTCCAGTACTGCAAGGCTGAGAGGCTGCCTACATTTCCCAGATGCACTTGCAGCTACAGCTTTGGAGGCAAGTCAGGCTCTACCAATCAGATGCATTCATGTGAGATTCAGATGGTAGAAAGGAGGCGCAGGCCATCCCCTACCTTCACGGCCACTAGAAAGCAAAGTTGCAGGGACATGGATGTCGCCACAGCGGGGCTCAGTATCCCACGGTCTAGCCACCAGCTTTATGGGTGAGGGGAGAAGCTGGGGCAGCAGTAGCAGCTTCCTAACCTCTGGACCCAGCTGTGGGTTTGTGCCCTTTCAGTCAACAGCCTACCAGCAGCCCCCGCCGTCCTCATCCCAAGTCCTTCCAACCACTCGTAAGTGCCCGATGCCCTCTAATAATTCTGTCTTGCTTTAAATCTTTAGTATTCCATTACTATACTTCATCCTGATACCAAAATGAATAAGAATATCGGTTCGCCTTATCCAGGTCCTGCAGAAGATCCCAGAAGTTGTGTAGAGTATAGCATCTCAAGCCAAGTGTAGACGCACAGCCCCTGTCCCACTGTTACTGCTCTCTTGAGTCCATATTCTTGTGACCAGCAGAGTCTGAGACAGGCCCATTATGTTCCCTTGAAACAGCCAAGTCCCAGCTTCCTCCAACTCAGGGAAACACAGTGATAAATAAGACATAATTCCTGGTGTTCATTAACAGACAATAGCCCAAAATAGCCAAAATATGAGGTGAAAGGAAAGAATGCACCAAGCTAAGAAGTAGGATGCTACCAAGACCTGATTCGGGAACATAGGAAGCCCCCAGCCTAAAAGGGGAGTCAGGCATGTACCAAGCTGACTCTAAGACGAAACCCAATGACAAGCTAAAACTTTTTTATTTCATGCCCACTATGATGCCAGGCACATTGGAAGTGCCAAATGGAGGAAGATGCCATGTATCATGAATGGTGAACCTGACCACAAGAACCAAGGAAGATGTCACTGAGGTGGTAGCATAGCAGTAGGCCCCCAAGGCTGGGAAGGGTTTTGTTTGGCAGAAAATAGGACCTACATGATCACAGTGAGCTCAGCCAGCAGACCAGTGAGGCTAGAGCAGGGGTGCATGTGAGAGAGGGAGAGATGGAGCTGGCATCTGGGAAAGACCCACCATGGAGGCCTCGAATGCCACACTCATGAGGTGGGCTTTATTCTACAGGTGCAGTTTCCTTTATTCATTCAACAAACATCTGTCAAGTACATACTATGTACCAGCCATTGTGCTACGCATTGGGGATATGACAGTAATTAAGACAGGGTCCCTGCCATGAAAACACTTTCTTCCAGCAGTGTTTTGAGGAAAGAAGTGATTTCACATGGGCTGGTTTGCAGGGAAAAGACCAGGGTCAGGAGGATGAGGTGACAGGCCCCTCTTGTTTTGCTTTCCTAGTAACCCCTCTTCTTCGGGAAATTCCCTCCACTCTATCCATGTTCTGTCAAACTCTTATATGCCCACATGTCTTGGCCACAATTGCTTAGACTGAGGAAATCACCTGGGCTGAGTCAGTTTTAGCACATGGCACTTAAAGAGAGCCAGGAAGCCCCACTTTCCTGCTTAGCCCTTTAGGATGTGAAGCTTTGGGCAAGACGTGTGTGGGGGCGAGATGCCAAGACCAGTGATACAGCAGGAACAGGGATAAGGAGAGGGAGAGAGGGAAAGAAACTAACAAGAACAGAGAAGAAAGCATTTGAAGCCCTGGCACCAGTCATTCCTGAGGCCCAGCCACAACCCTGCCCTTGGCTTCCAGGAGATTTCAGTATCCTTGCAGTTAATTCCATTCTCTGCCTACGTCTGTTCAACCCAGGTGTCTGTCTCTTGGATCCCACAGTGCTCTGTGTAATGTAGCCAGTTAGACAACTCTTGTGAGAGTCTAGCTGAGAGATACTAAATCCCTGGCTAGATGCAGAAGTGGACACAGATATGCTGGGGGGTGGAGGGAGGAGTGAATGCCCAGAGAAAGGAGTGAGATCCCCGTCACTACCCCTGAGGACTTAAAGTCAAAGAGGGAAAATACAATATTGAGAAATCCCACATTTTCACAGTGCTTTGCTATTTCCAAAGGAGGATGATAAACAGAATCTCATTCATTCATGTATTCGACAAATATTTAATGTGCTGTTTTTTTGCCAGGCACTGTCCAAGGTGCTAGAGATCCAATACAAACAAATCAGACTCAATCCCTGGGTTTATGGAGCTTACACTGCAGAGGGGAAGACAGACAATAAACAATTCCATAAATATATGATTACATACTGTGGTAAGTGCCATGAGGGAACACAACTGGGTGCTCTGAGAGAGAATAACAGCAGGACTGGCTTAGATGGAGAAGCCTTCTGTGAAGACATGATGCGTGAGCCAGGACAGGAGGAGAAAGAGAGAGCACTCCAGGAAAAGGAACAGAATGTGCAAAGGTCCTGAGGCAGGAATGAGCTTTCCATTGAAGCTGGAAGAAGGCTAGAGGGAAGTAAGCAAGGGTAAGAGGGTGGCAGGAGATGGGGCTGAGGAGGTGGCTGAGCAGCCCAGAGAAAGATCTCCTGGACCACAGCAAGGAATTGGGATTTTGTTCTTGGTACCTCAAAGGAAACACTTAGTATCAGATTATCTCTCCTGTTTTAAAGATGTAGACATGTAGGCTGAGAGATGTGAAGTGGCTTGCTCACGGTTAGCAAACAAATTGCCTCCATAACTTCTAATGCAATGCTGCAAGGTGGAGGGGGAAAAATGAGAGTTCTCTGGAAAGAAATCCAGTGGCAGTGAAGGGGTGATGCGGGAAGACTTCATGAAGGAGGTGGCATGAGGGTGGGACCTTGGTGGACAGACTTCACTGGACCGTGGGATGCTGCATGCATTGTTTTCAGTTTGCTTTTGAGAACCACGAGACCACCTGGAAACTTTTAAATAAAGAGGGACTCTCAGGTCCCACCCTAGACTCAGCAAATCTGAAACTCTGGAACCAGGACTCAGAAATCCGTGCTAACACGCTCTCCAGGTGACTCTCACGAGTGCCTGTTTGGAAACCACGGGCTCAGAGTGCATTATTAGGGGTCCCTAGCCCTGGTAGTAGCTGGAACCTTCCATTTGGACCCAGTTGTTAATCTGCACACACACTCACCCAGTGTCTACTATCTAGTTTTTTGTTAATACTTCTAATTTCTTTATTCACCTTTTTAATAACTTATATACAACGGCATGCAATACTCTTAAGTGTACAGTTCAGTGGATCTTTCTGTTTGTACACACCTGCAAAACCATCACCCAAATTAATATATACAACATGCCCAGCCCCCAGAACACAACTCTGCCCCCTCCCAATCTGTTCTTCTCAAAGGAAACCACCATTCTGAGGACCACCTCCATAGTGGACTTTGCCTGTTCTTAAGCTTCATATAAATGGGATTATGCAATAAGCACTCTTCAGTGCCTGACTTCTGGCCCTCAATACTGCATCTGTAACATTCTCTACATCACTGTGTATGGCACTTACTTGCTCTTTTTTATTACTGTGTAGTATTTCATTATGTGAATATACCACAATCTACTTATCCATTCTATCATTGATGGGCATTTGGATTGCTCCCAGTTTGGAGCTACCATGAAGAAAGCTGCAGGGAATATTTTTGTACTTGTCCTTTGGAGGACATAAACCCTCATTTCTGTTGGATAGATAGATACCCAGGGGTGGAGTTGCCAATGTTCAGCTTTTGTGGATACTGCAAATCTTTCAACCAATAGCAATATTTCATTTAATCCACACAGCTCAGCAAGACTAGGGGTTGTCCTGTCTCCCACATTTTAGAGACAAGTGACTTTACATCAGAGATGTAAAGTCACTTTTCCATGACTGTTGACCAACTCTTGACAGGCCGTGTCAATGTGGGTAACTTGCCTCCTCTATCTGGGCCTCGGTCTCCTCATCTGTAAAATCGGTGGGAAGGCTGGCCAAACGTTTTAGCCACAGAACTCTTTTCTTCAAATAATATATTATGCAAAAGTCCAACATGTGACAGGGAAAAAAAAACAGGTGATTTAAGCTGGAGAGGTCAGAGTCCTCCCACCCCTAGCACCTCAGCCTCTCCTTCACTATCTGAACTGCTAGGACTTCTCAGAGCTAAGTCTGACCCTCATGGGCCCAGATTAATGCACACAAAGTTTCTAATCCATTCTATGCATCTAGGAATCTTCTCAGCTCTCCCAAGAGATTCAATTTGCTTGTCTGTCCTAGTCAGCCTCAGCCTAAGGGGAGTCCAAGCCAGCCCCAGGGCAGACGTTGGGGAGGCAGATGGAACCAAAACAAGGCTGCTGCCACTGAGAAATGCCCTTTCTGCAGTAAGTTTCCATCTCACTGGCCCTTTTTCCATCCCCTGCTGAGCCTTAACCTCTAGAAAATGCTGATGGTATCTTAACTAGAGATGGTTGAATGAAATTAGAGCATAGTTTATCCCAGGTAATGCCGTGGTGATTTTTAATTTACATAATGTCAAGATGCAATATGTGAACTTTTGAAGAAGAAAAAAATAGTGATTTGGGGGAAAAAAATGTCATCTGTTTTATGCCTGCAGCCACTTCCAGGCCATGGTGATCGAGAATGAAATGTGGAAGGAAGAACAAAGGATACACTGTCTGGGGGATGGACACGCTTGAAGCTCTGACTCGGGTGGGGCAAAGGCAATATATGTAATCTGAATGTTTGTACCCCCGTAATATGCTGAAATTTAAAAAAATTAAAAACTAAAAAAAAAAAGAAAGAACAAAGTACAAGAGTGTCTGGGGAGGGGAAGAGAAGCAGAGGCGATCTGCGCACTGGGCCCCTGCACACCCGCCCCCCGTGCAGACTGCACAGCAAGTGCTTGCTGGGGAAGATTCTGAAAGAAGGTGAATGGCCAGGCATTCTTGCTGCTCCTGCCCCTCTCTAATTCTAACATCTCAGCTCCCACCTCCCCTCAAAGAGTGCCTCGTTTCTTCCCTTCTCACTTCCCCTGGAGCATTCAACAAACACGTACTGAGTGACGACTAAGTGCCAGGTACTGTTCTAGGCAGCAGGGATCCACTAATGAGCAAAACACAGACCACTGTGCCAAGGAGCTAATGTTCTCCTGGGGTGGCACATCTCTCCAAAGGTTCCCAAAGTGGGCCTGTCTTCTTGTTGCTGCCATGGTCTGATGCAGCTGAGCTTGCCGTCTCCCAAATGGTCTCCTTCCTTTGGTCTCCCCTTTCAGCTCTTGACCTTCACTGGGGCTACGCTGAACTTCACATTCCCCAGTGGGGATCCCTGGACAAGCCTTCACTGAGCCCCTCCCTAGTGTTTCAAGGATGGAGCCAAAATCTGGGCATCTCTGCTCCACGCAGCCATCCAGGGACCCATTACCTTCAATCTTTTTGCTCCTCCAACCCCTAGGGCAGTTTCATCATCTCCTTGGTCAAATCTGTGTCACCATCATGTCCAGATACCAACTCATGGGAAAGGAAAAGTGCACAGTGGAGGCACAGCTAAGCTCTCAGGCCCAGACTGGGATGTGGCACAGCAGTGGATGAGGACAAAGCCACCCAGGCTCACCTAAGGACAAGAGAGGATGAGAAATACAGCACGTATCCAGCTGACAGTCCAATCATTGTGGACAAAGGGGAAAGGGGACTTTGGTTGACATCCAGCAGTCCCTATAGCCCCCGCATTGTATATATGGGAACTAAGGATCAGAGAGGAAGGTGACTTGACCAAGATCACAAAGCGAATCTCCTCCTCACCCTCTCCCCAGCTCTCAGAGTAATTGTATATTCTCATTACTCTGGTCATAGATCAAGTGATTTTGGGGGGTGGGAAGGTGCTATCAGGCTCAACAGCTGTGAAAGAGTGAAGGAAGCAAGGCTGGGCAGAGGGAGAAATTGAACTGTGATTCAGTTGCAACAGAGGCCTTAGCCGATCCCAAAAGGAGCTCTGAGTTGCACAGAGATGACACTGCAAAGTTGTCCCAAGTGTTGCCCCAGGGAGGCGGCGTAACCTTGGGTGAGGTGGCTCCCTTCAGCGAAGGGCAATTGCTCAGAGGGATTCAGCTGTGAGCCAGCAGCAGCCAAGACTTCCAGCAGCTGGGGGAGCCAGGTCCTGAAGGGGGATCTGCTGGCATGTCCCAGTTCCTGCTACAATCTCTGTGTTCTCCGAAGAACCCAGCCCATGGCCAGGCACCTAGAAGACGGGCAATAGTTTGTGGACTGTGCGGTTGGTTCTCAAATTTATATGATGATATTTTATCGTTTCTTCTTTCTGATGTATTTCTCGCTTGTGTCGCTTGATGCAGGTGTTTTTGTGGTCCCCACGGTGCGGAAGGCACTGTATAGAGCACGGCAGATGTTGTTAGGGATAAAAGACACAATCTCAGCCATCTAAGGTTTTGCAATGTATTGAGGGCGGGAGAGACACATTTAGAAAGAGATGTAAGACGTGGTGGAATGTGATGAGGACACACAGTAGACACAAGGCAAATGGCTGCAAAAATGAAGTTAAATCTGTTTGGGGAGATCAGAGAAGGTTCATTTCATGCTTCCTTCAACTCACTTGGCAATGAGAAGGCAGAAAGTGATGAACTCTATAGTATGCAGGGGTCATAAGACTTGAGGACCGTGAAGTGTCCATTTGATCATGTGACCAGTGGGGTCTAAAAGGGATGGATAAAAGGGGACAGGAAGTGAGAGAAAGCAATAGAACGAGATGCACAGCCCTGGGTTTTCTGCACGAACATGACCGTCTGTGGCTTCACAGTCTAGTGTTAATTCGTCCCCCTAATTCTGGTTCTGCTTGGTCTCCATCCATCTGCCTTGGCCACTTTGGTGCTCCATTGCTGCCAACTCTCAATGCTGAGTGGCACCAACTTCCAGCACAGAGTAACCATCCCTAAGGAGGGGTCCTAGAGTCCCTGGAGGGAAAAGACCTTAAACACTACCCAGCTTAGTCCCTGAACTTATCAGAGAAAATCAAGTCCCAAGGAGGATGAGGGAACTGCTGAAGACACCCCAACCAAGTGAGGGGCAGAGCCGGGCCACAGTCCCAGTCTTGGAGCTGCCTGTGCAGTGACCTCTCCACACCTGACAGTGTCCCCTGCCCCGCCCACACACGCACTCATGACTTGTGCACATTCATCTCACTGTCAGCCTCCCTGCCCTCTCCCCAGGATTTTCTTGATTATGTTCATATATGCAAGGTAGAATTTGGCACAGAGAGGATGAACAGTTATTTTTAAATGAATTAGGGTTGCTTCTTCCCCCATACACGGCTTTAAATGCTTTGGAGCTCAAAAAGCAATGACATTATAAGATAGTTTGAAGCCTCTCACCTTCTCTGATACTCTAAAATAAAGGATGAGGAATTACCCATAATTGGGAGCCTCCTAGGGACCTTGAACTTGGTGTATCAACTCACTGGGTCCTCCGTCGCTCTACTCTGTGTTGTGGGCATGCACGGCTGCATTGCACATGACGAAGCTCTGGCTAAGAGAAGTAGAGTGAGCTATAAGTGCCAGTCCATGTGATCTTCAAGGCCCGGCTCTCCCCCCGTGTCTGTGAGGATGTGGAGTGAGAGCGTCAGAGTGGCTATTTGCAGCTGAAGTTCTCTGTCTCTGGGCATTGCCAGGGTCTTTCCTTGCAGGGGCCAGCCTGGGCAACTGAGCCATGACTCAGAAATGAGATGCGTGTGGTCTAGAAGCAGAGCTGAGTCCTCTGGCAGGTACACTGCCACATGCAGGGCTTGTCTTAGAGGTATTCATCCAGCCCAGCAGGAGAGGAGATTACTCTAAATAACATACAGTCTGACATGACATTATTATTCTTGGACTATAAATCAATAATCAAAATAAAGTAAATTGTTAGGTCTGGGTGGCATAAAATATGGGCACAGACAAAGAGACTTAGGGGTACAATTTGCTCTAAATCAGTTTAACCACCTCGCAGTTTCTCGCATTACGGTCTTAATCTAGCACATTAGCAAGATTAGTACGTGGTTTTTGCAATTAAATTGCATATTTTATCACGTCTCCTTCTTTCATGCTATATAAACTTCCAGGAAATTACAGACTCATAAACTTTGGCATAAAGCAGGAGGCAGTAGGAAGTGGAGAAACCAGAAAGGCGTTTGGGGGCAGCCCTGAATTCCACATTCCATATTTTTATGTGATGTAAAAAAGTCCTCCATTAATACCCCCATTAAGGTAAAGAAATTTCAGTGAATAGATTAAAAGATGAGTCTCTTGATGCGCATAGCTGGGGTCCCTGGGGATTACAGGCGGGTTTTTTTATTGCTAAGAGGGAAAGTTTAAGGTTTTAATATAGATGAGCTGGGGGTGGTGAGTTATTCTACTCTAAGAGCAAGAAAAATGCATTTTCTGCCGAGTTCCTGGCTTCATCATGGCCCCAATATGCATGATTTGGGATCAGGCTCCATTACTTAGTAAGCTAGAAAGTGAAAATCCATTTGATAAGGGCATGTCTGGTGGGCTATCGCCTGTGACTTTGTCATTGTGACATATGAGGAACTAATCCTCCCACACACAGACCCATGATGCACATGTGCACGTGTGCACACACATACATGCACATGGGTTGCACATGCACATATACATATAAACACACAGTCTTTCACACATGGACCAAACTGCATTCCTGGCATGTGACTCTGTTCCCCAGCAGGCTGGAAGGCCCAAGTCCGAGGCTTTGATTAGGACACGTTTACACATGTCACAGGCTCGTAAAAGGCTGGACGTGGAAGGATCTTCCAGCTCATCTTCTAGAGCCCTTTCCTGTGCAAACTGAAGCAGAGAAGGCCAGGGACTTACCTGAGGTCTCCAAGCATGGCACTGGCAGCAATGCAGCTTCTGTTAACTTTAGGAGAAGTGGGTGTGCTGTGCAGATCCAGGGCTTCTCCTGCCTTCCCTGGAGGTGGAGCGCTGGCTGCTCAAGATCATGGACGTCGGACAGACCTGCATTCAGCCCTGATTCCTCCAGTTCTTTGACCTCATCTGTAGAATAAGAACTGGAGAATCCACTTCACAGAGTTGCTGTAAGGTGTAACTAAGGTTTTAAATTTATGCACATTTATACATAGTGCTTAGACATAGGAAGCCCCTAGATAATGTCAACTGATACTATTTGATTTAATGTTATTCTTGTTGTCTTATAGAAGCATGGTGGTGCTAGGAATTTGGCATTCAGTTTAGCTCATCAAATGTTTACCAGGTGCTTGCTAAAGGCCAGGTCCTGGGCTGCCTGTAGGGGACACAGATGTATTCTCTGATCTTGCAAACCATCGAGGTCTGATGGGGAGGTGACCACACAAGCCACTGAGTGAGTCTGAGGTAGGTGTGCTGTAGAGAGCACTCATGGACTGCAAGGCCGCAAGGGTTGGTTACACACAGGGGAAGTGGAATGGTCATTCCAGCTCGCGGGCCGTGGAGGTCAGACATCCAGAGGCCAGGGTCCGAGCCTCAGCATCCCTGCTGCTTACAGCTGTGAGACACTTGCCAGGGGCGTCCCCACACTCCCTGCATCTCATCCTACCATCTGTAAGACGGGAGAGAAGGACTCCCAGAACAGACACTGTGCAAGCCGCATCTGCAGCTGAGACCAACAGTGGAACTGAGAATAGAGCTCAGGTTCCCGGCGGGGCTCTGGGTTTCCAGGACAGTTCAGCATCGAGGGGGTGATAATCGGGACACTCCCAATCGCTGAATCCCCTTGCCCTTCTCCAACAAATGAAGCTCACGTGCTTCAATGTCCCCTGCAGATGGGAGACAGGAAGTAGATGGGCTTAGAGTCCTCTCACGGATGATGCCAGAACTCTTTCCTCTTCTTTAGATTTATGTTTAACTTGTCTGGACAGTCAGGCTCTGCAGTTCCCTGCCCCACCTCCCTCCCCCCACTTTTCTCTCTCCAAGACCTGGTTTGATCAGAAACACAGATCCACCTGTCTGCTGAATTGCTGTGGGGAAAACATCTGGTTGCCTGGGCTCCCACTGAGCTACTGCAAAAGTGCTCCGGAAAGGAAGGCAAGGTTGAATGAATGGAGGAGATTTAATTCTTTAATTAATAAGTGGCAATAATGAAATGACTAAAAGAATGAATGAATAAGGAAGCTAAATGGTGGCCCACCCAAGGTGGTGGCTCTACCTTCTGTTTCTTCTCCCTTTGTTTTCTTTCTTTGGTCTCTCTCTTTCTTATCGATGCCAACGTTTGGCATATTTCATGAATCGCTGTAAGATGTGTTAGCTTCTTTCTAGATTAAGGTAAGTCATAGATCAATTAATCAATCAATTCTAGTTCCCATGTCCAACCCCAGAGCCTCACAGAAAGGAAGTGCACGGAGTTGAATCCATAAAGTAGCCTTACAAGCACTTACCAGCCAGATTAGTCTTGTTCAACTTGACCCTGGTAGTGGTCTCTAAAAACACCCACAGCCCATTCTATCCTCCACCTCCGGCACCAGGACCCCTCATTCTGGGTCCAAGATCTAAGCCTAAAACAAGTGGGACAATATCCTGGTCCAAGGCCAATGAGGAAAGGTGGCAGGAATGGGAACGAGAGAGGACAGAGGGGCCGGGGGGTGGGGCAGCAGCAGGGACAGAGGAGGAGCCCTGGTGTGGGGATCTGGGACGTGGGTCCTCAAGGCTGTCCTGCAGGGTTTTTCTGTGCCCTCGAGCTAGTCCCTCCCCTTCTTTGGGCTGCAGGTTCCTTGTCTGAGAGCCCTGGCCCCCAAGGCTCCTCAGCTCTGCTGCTCAGACTCCTGGGCACACGTGGGAGGGAGAAGGCAGAGGCGAGGGGAACGTGTAACACAAAAGCGGCAGAGGGGACCTTGCTGTGCCTCCTAGGTGAGGATTTGCAGAGCGCTGTGCTCAGCCCTCTGGGGGCCACATGGTGGTAGAAGGGCCCCAAATGGAAATTGGGGAAGCTGTAGGCTCCCAGCTTGCTGTGACCCTGGGCAAGGTCCTTCCCACCTGAGTTTTCATTTATAAAATGAAGCCTGCCAATGCTCTCTTTTTATGCTTATTTCAATAGATTTAGGGGTACAAATGTGTTTTTTTATTTCAAAACATTAAGGGGGTAGAAATATTTTAAGTTATATGGATCGCTTTTGTAATGCTTGAGTCTCAGCTAAAGGTGTGCCCGTCACCCAAATAGTGTTCATAGTACTCGTTAGATTTTTGTCTCTCCCCTCCTACCCCCTCCCCGCGGTTGATTTCCACTGAGTTGTGCTTCCCCCTGTGCACACATGTGCTCATCGGTTAGCTCCAATTTCATACGTGTGGAGTACATGTGGTGTTTGTTTTTCCATTCTTGAGACACTTCACTTAGGAGAATGGTCTCCAGTTCCATCCAGATTGCTGCAAAAGGTATTAATAGCAACAAAAATTAATAAATGAGATTTGATTAAACTAAAAAGCTTCTGCATAGCTAAGGAAACAATCAACAAAGCAAATAGATAACCTACAGAATGGGAGAAAATAGTTGCAAGCTGTACATCCGATAAAGGGCTAATAACCAGAATTTACAAAGAATTCAAGAAAATCAGCAAAAAAATACCAAACAACCCTATTAAAAAGTAAGCAAAAGACATGAACAGAAGTTTCTCCAAAGAAGAAAGACAAATGGCCAATAAATGTATGAAAAAAATGCTCAAAGTCACTAATCACTAGGAAAATGCAAATTAAAAACACAATGACCATAATATGCTGAAATAAAAAAGAAAAAAAAACAATGAGATATCATCTTACCCCAGTTAGAATGACATTTATGAAAAAATCCAAAAGCAATAAATGCTGGCGTGAATACAAGTGGTTGTTTTGTTACATGGATGACTTGTATAGTGGCGAAGTCTGGACTTTTAGTGTATCCATCATCTGAATAGTGTACATTGTACCCAACAGGTAATTTTTCATCCCTGACCTGCCTCCTCCTCTCCCCCTTCTGAGTCTCTAATGTCCATATGCCACACTGTATGACCATGCATACCCGCAGCTTAGCTCCCACTTATAAGTGAGAACATGTGGTTTTTGGTTTTCTATTCCCATGTTACATCACTTAGGATAATGACCTCCAGTTCCATCCAAGTTGCTGCAAAAGACATGATTCCATTCTTTTTTATGGCTGAATAATATTCTGTATATGTGTATATGTGTGTGTGTATATACACACACACACATATTTATATGTGCACCATCTTCTTTACTCATTGGTTGATGGGCACTTACATTGATTCCATATGTTTATAATTGTGAATTGTGCTGCAATAAACCTATAAGTGCATATGTCTTTTTGATATAATGACTTCTTTTCCTTTGGGTAGATACCCAGTAGTGGGCTTGCTGGATCAAATGGTAGCTCTACTTGCAGTTCTTTGAGAAATGATCTCTAGTGGCCCTCTTAGAATTCTAAGATGGAGACCCTGCCATTAAGAAGTTTTCTGGAGGAAGAAAAAGAAGAACACATAAATGTAGTAGAGTCATTCCCAAAGGCCTGTGCTCCAAAAGATATTGAGGAAATGTTTTGCAAAATAAAGTGTTTTCAAACATGGATACAAATTGCAATCACCTCAGATGCTTTAAAAAACATATCTACCCATGGCAAGTCTTTGGTCAAGGTTGCAGCCAGGGTGTGACTTTGAAAGCTCCCTGGGTGATTCTGATTGGCAGCCAAGGTTGCAAATGCCCACCCTAAACCCATCCCTGCCTGTGACATCAGCCATACTGGCAAGTGGCCGATATCACACTGTACCTACAGCCTGGGGTCAGCCAGTTTGACCATCACATCCTTAGACTGAGCCCTGCCCAAGTGGCCAGAGGTCATGGTGAGTTAAAGCCTCAGTCCTGCAGAAAACTATAAACAAGATCCAGAGAAACTGGTGGAAGGAAGTGCTCGCCTCTGCAGCCACAGTGGTGCGAGCAATTCATCGGTGCCTGGCATCGCTCTAAGCCCTTTCCATATAAGTCATCTCTTCCTCATTAACAGTCACTACTGGGGGACAGCTGCTATTATCGGGTTCATTTTGTTAATAACAAAACTAAGGCACAGGGAGGCTAAACAGTTTGCCCGAAGTCACACAGCGATGAATAGCAGAGGCAGGACGCCGCCCTGGCAGTTTGGGTTCACCACGATGCTGTGCTATGTGTGCAGGTCCTGAACAGCTGCCCGGGGCGCCCTGCTGCCTGTCTCCTGAGAGGGGGGGTGCCTTCCACGATGGCACGGCGACAGCAAGGTGCAGGCCACGCACAGCGAGACACCGAAAGCCTGCATCCTGGAACCCGCCTCTGCTGGCCTCTACTATCGCTGCCACAACGGCATCCTCTTGGCTAAGAGCGATGAGCCACCTTTTATTCAAGTGATAGGTGCGTGGAATTGCTGCTTTTGCCTTCTGAAAATGCTTAAAAGAAAAAACACATCCACACGTCTGGATGGAAAGGAATTAATCAGCTATTAAGTTTTACCTGGATACACATTAGGACCATCTGGAGAGCTTTTAAAATTCCAGGTGCCTGGGCAGCACATCAGAATCTTTGGGGTGGGACCAGCCTCACTATTTTTTAAAGCTCCCCAGGCAAGTTTGAGAACAACTACCATGGACCTAATTTCTTAGCAGGCAGACCATGAATGGAGACACCCATGACAAGTTAAATCGCCATTTGGCTATTTGTATTCCGTGCCCAGGTCAAGGAGAAATCTATGAAGCCTTCCTGGAAGAAGCAGTACTTGATTTGGGCGGTGAAGACAGACTAAAACGGGAGAGGCAGAGACGGCCCTGAGGTCCGCCCCCTCTTCAGGACCCGCCTCCCCCAGCACTGCCCTCCTTGCTCGCGTCCCCCTGGACCACGCGGAGGCTCCAGACAAGTGCGACGTGCAGGGAAGAACATATGTCCTGCGTGCGTCTAAAGAGCATCTCTCTCCCTCCTCACCAGTCTCGTCAGGAAATAAGTTCCCTCTGCTTTCACATTTCAGGGACGAGCAGATGGCAAAAGTTTTGATTCAGGAATAATGTCCGTTTGAACGGCCCACGCTCAAGGGCCGCTGACTGTCATCAAAGAACCATCGCAGACGCGCAATCTGGACTCTTCGAAAGTGATTAATTCATCCAAAACCGAAATCTTTACCTATCCGCACCCCTGCCCAGCCTCTCCTCCTGTGTCCCTATCTCAGGAAATGGGGCCCCCACACCCCGGCCAGGAAGCTGGCAGCAGCCGGGGCCCCCCACTGCCGTGTTGCCTTTCCCTCCCACGTGCGACCCCTGCTCTCGGCCCCCCACCCCCATGATGGCCGGAGCTCAGGCCTCCCGTGTACCCCACGGATGGTTCCCCAGCCTCCTCGCAGCTCTCCTGTCCTCCCAGTGTCTCTCCCACCAGCACCCGTTCCACACCGTCACCCCGGATCTTTCCAGAAGGCGCAACTGACCAGACCACGTCCCTGCTTAACAATCCCCAATAGCTCTGTGCAGCCACAGCGAGCTTCCCGCCTCACACTGAACGTGGCGGTATCGTCCAGCACGCTGGAGAAAACAGACAAGCTGCTTGTCGCTTGGAGTAGCCAGCCCTGGGCACCCCACTGGCCAGCCCCCCGGGCTGAAGGGTGGAGGATCTCAGCACCTTTATGAGCCATCAGCAACAGCCACGGATCCCAAACATCTGTGGCCACCAAAATTGTCTGGGACTTTTTTTCCAAAGTATAGATTCCCAGATCTCCCCTGACCACCACTCCTCTGCCACCGCTAGTCTGGTTCAGAGTCTCATAGAGCCAGGCTGTTTTCCTTAAGGACACACTCATGTGTATCAGCATTTGCATACAGTCTGCCTCACTAAATCAGAAGCTCTAATAGCCCCACTGCATACACAGTCTCTCTAGTCAAGTGCTGCTTCTTCCAGGAAGCCTTTGGGGATCTCTTCTTTGTACCCAGACGGATGACCTTCATCAGGCATATGTGATGAACACGGACAATGCCTGGCACATGGTGACAGTGCCTGACACACAGTACATGCTCAAAAATCCTCTCTTGAGGATGGATAGATGGACGGACAGACGGACAATGGCTATCTAACTAGATGGACAGATGTCTAGATGGAGGATGGAGGATGGAGGATGGAGGCCGGATGGGTCTTGGTCCTTCGGGCCCCTCCAGCTTTATCTCCCACCATATCTTCATAGACATGATAAAGACTCACAAAATTTAGAAATGTCATGACTGTGTTTCTACATGGCTTTGTCCTTTTAAAAGAGGAGCTGTTTTGCCACGTGAAGAGGGATTTCTGCTCGAAGGAAACGTGAGCTTCTGGAAAGAACAGGAAAAGTTGTGTCAAAGAAGTCATTCCCTGAGAGGCAGCGGGATGTGAAGAATAGCAGCTTCCCAGGCTTGCACACTCCCCTCAGCTGTCTAGGGAAACGGCCTCGGTGCCCAGGGAGAAGACCGAGATCACGGGCTATGAGGCCCATCCAACGACTCTGATTGGACCCGGGGAGAGTTTGAGGAGAGCTGCGTGCAGCCCGTATCAGCAGCGATGATAACTACTCCTCCTGCTGAGCAATCACTACGCGCCAGGCTCTCTGCTCAGAATTTCATGCACAGTGTCTCCTTTAATCCGCACCAAATCTGTGCTGTGGGAACCACCCTGGTGGGCTCCGGAGCCGTACTGCCTGGGTTCGAATCCTTCCTAGAGGCCACAAGGTGTTGGGCAAGATATGTAATCTCTCCCTTTCTCTGTTTCTTACCCACAAAATGGCATGATACTACTGCCTACTTCATGGGACTGTCAGAATAAAATGAATTATAGTAATACAATATATGTAAAGTATTTAAAACACAGTCCAGGCACATAGTAAGCATTCATTAGTTGTTAGCTATTGTTATTATTATTGTTAACTCCATTTAACAAATGAAGAAACTGAGGCTCAGATAGGTTACATAGCAACCAAGCAGCAATGCCAAGATCTAAATCCACCTCTGTGTAGTCGACGCCCTCATTCCTCACCGCCAGATGACACTGCATAGCTCCAATGCCCTGGATATGTGACCTCAACCTCCAGTACCTTCCCCCTCTGAGCCACACAACTGGCAATCTTGTGCCTCTAGGCACAGCAGACCCAGGTATGAGTGTTAAGGTACAAAGTAGAGAGGAGCTGTTCTGATTTGGTACCTGCTATGTGCTGGGCTGGAGTCTTCCTGGTTCCCACCTCACTCTGTGGGGTAGTGTTATCACCCCCATCTTACAGACATGGAAACTGCTGTCCAGAGAGGTTGAATCCCTGCCCACGGCTGCACAGTGAGGAGGGAATTCCAGTAAGGTCCATCTGACTCGGATCCACTCAGATCATTCCAAGCTAAAAGGAGACTCACTCTAGCATGGATGAGGGACACTGCGCTGGGACATGCGGATCCCAGGGACACGGTAATTAAGGATCACAGTGCCTTGGGTTGAAAGGAACTACATGGGAAGGCTCAGATGGTGATTACAATAAAGTCACCAAAATTATCAGCTTTCTAAAAACATATATAACTTATCAAAATAGACTTGAAAAGAAATTTAGAACTATAGAGATCTAAATCATTACTAAGAGATCTATAATCATTACAGAAATTGAATCAGTAATTTAATGTTTACCTACCAGAAAGAACACAACACACACACATGTGCACACACACGTGTACACACACACACAACTGAGTGCAAGTAAAACTGCAGAAGTCTGAATACGACTGGGAAAGAGCCAAGGTGAGTTTTATACGCAGCTGTGACATTGTAAAAGAGATTGGTTTGAAGCAAATGTGGCAAAATGTATATATGTAGCAAATTTTAGAAATAAGTATGTTATTTCTTTATGTTTTAATATTTTTGAGTGCTTCAGAATTTAGAAGAAAATAAATATTATATTTATTGTATTTATATTATATCGATATATAAATCTGAATAAGATGGATTACATCAATGTTGATATATCCTGGTTGTGATCCTACACTATTATTTTGCAAAATGTTACCACTGGTAGAAACTGGACAGAGTGTTCTGAGGATCTTTCTGTATTATTTCTTATAACTTCGTGTGAATCAACAATAATCTGAAAATCGCAGTTAAAAAGTCAACTAGAAAATTCCAATGGAAAGGCGAGCGAAGTATATGAAAAAGCAATTCATGGAAGAGAAAACAGAAATGACCAATAAACATATGTAGAGATAATAAAATTAAAACAATGAGGTATAATTTCATACCAAGTTTGCCAATGTGTTTTTACAAATCTAATAACACAAAGTAATAGCAAGGACCTCGGGAAAAATGTGTTCATTCACTTCTGTTGAGAATATAAATTGGTACAAGCACTCAGGACAGCAATTTGGCAAAATCTAGTGAGCTTCAGATATGTATATACTACTCTCAGCAACTCTGCGTCTAGGTATCTACCTTAAAATATATATATATGTTTATATAAATGGAAACACACACACACATGAAGACATGTACAAAGAGGTTTACTGTAGCACTGTTTATATTGCAAAATAACCCAACATCAATAGCAGACTCCATAAACAGTGATTTGTCAGTACAAGGGAATGCAATGTGGAAGTTAAAATAGCTAAAACGGCTGATCATCATCCATCAGCATTAAACTCAACAACAAAATGTTAAGTGGAAAACAAGTTGCAAAATAATGTTATATTATGTATTACGATAACATTCATTTCAAAAAATTAGACCTATAATATATACTACATGTTGCTGATGAAAACACACATATGTAGTAAAAGTTCACATATACATATGACAACATGTGGAAATGATGCACACAAGAGAGTGGGTACTTCCAGCAAGAGACAGGGGAAAGGCCCAAGGTGAGTTTTACATGTAACTGTAACATTGCATTTCTTTAAAAGGGAAAGATTCGAAGCAAATGGGGCGAAATATATATACATATTAAATTTTGGAAATAGGTATGTGATAACAGTTTTTTTAATGTTGTAATATTTGTGGAATCCTTCAGAATTAAAAAGAAAAATGATTATGAGAGCTTATAATTCCTGAGCCAGCAACTTTACTTTTAGGAATGTAGCTAACAGATATTTTTGTGCATATATTCATGAACAAATATTTTTATTGTTTGTAATAGCAAAAGCCTTAAAACAACCTAAAAGTTCATTCATTGGTGACCGATTATACAAATTATAAAACATCCATAAAATGAAATATTATGCAGCCATTAAAAAGAATAGTGTAGCTCTATGCATGCTAATATGGAAGTCTCTAAGATGTAATATTAGAAGGGAAAAAACAAAGTGCATGATATTATGCATATTATGACCCTCTACGTATTTATGTACGCACACATGTGTTTTAAAGAGGTGATGCTAAGAGTTCTTGCATACACATAACGAACAGAACACAAGGAGATGGGAAATGGGATAAGGAAGAGAGGTTTTAGTTTTCATTTTATAGTCTAATGACCTAGTTGAAAGGTTTTTTTTACCAGGTATATATGCATTATTTAATTTACAAAAACGACTTTAAACAAAGAGAACCGAATTATAGTCAGATTCTAAAACAGGCTTCTATTAGCAAAACCATATGTTACCTAAATAATCCAATTTTGTAATTGTAATTGAATCTACCTTTGTTCAAGTAACATTTTATCTTTTGAAGTAAAAAAAAAAAATTGCTCCTGAACCAGCTATTTTGTAATAGGCTCTGGCTATGCAAAGATGAAAATATCTGCTTTTCCTCAAGGGACTTAAACATTCCAGGAGGAGCAGATAACTTAAAGGACATGCAGACAATACTAGACAGTGAGGACTGCAATGACGATAAACCCAGCCACCTGTGGAAGCAGCAAGGGGAGGAGGTACCTGGAGAAGGCTTCCTGGAGGAGGTGTCTGTTAAACATGTTCTTAAAGATGAATAGGAGTTCCTGGGGGAAAGGGAGCAGGTGCTCCATGCCAAGGCAAGTGTGAAAGCACTTGAGTGTGATTCAGCACGGTGCCTGCTGGAAATTGTGAGTAGTTCAGTATGCCTGAAATCAAAGGAGAAGGTGCTAAACACCTTTGTCTGTATTATCTAATGTTCCATTTTATAGATGAGTAAACTGAGGCACAGAGAAGTTAAGTAACTTGCCCGTGGTGTCAACAGCAGTATGTGGCAAAAGCAGAATTTGAACTCACAAAGCCTGGACTCCTAACCAATCCAGGGTTTCTACCAGGCCCAGGGGAGGGGTGGGAGATAGGGCTAGAGAATTAATTGGCAGTGCTGTGGACAATGAGGAGCCAGAAGGATTCTAAACAGGGAAGTGACGTGGCAGATATGGATCCATTCCTGAGATTTTATGATTCAAGATCTCAGGAAATGTTTGCTGAATGAATGCATGTTCTGCCCATGCCATTTATGAAACCTCAAAACAGAGACAGAATCAGGCCTAACTGTGGCCAATTTTAAGCAAAATTGTGAAGTTGGTGATGATTGGTGTTGGCAGACTTCTGCTTCCCTTTCCGACCCCTTTTCCCATGAGCCCTTCCTAATCCTGGAACCCAACCCACAAGGTATCCAGTTATCCCCACTGCTCCCTTCACTGTGACAAATTTCACATTGTTCTCTGCCAAGGATCTTTGCCCTTTAATAGGGACTTCTTAACAGTAAAGACTACAAGGCACCATAATGATGTAGTTTCAGACACTGTGTCAGGACATTTGCTTAAAGAGCAAGACAAGCCTACCCTGGCTGGATGGTACATGAATTTGACTCTAGGCACCATCTCTCATAGAGGAGATAAAAGAAGTATAATCTAAGCAATAAATAATACTGGTGAAAATTAGATGTGAAAGGATGAGAGGACACTTATCTCACAGCCACTTGGTGGGTGTGAAATCCCAGCTTTCCCACTGTATCAGTCAGCGTCCACGGAAGCAACGCTGCATAACAAACAACCCTAATACATCCGAGGGATACAATAACAAAGATGGGTCACTCTTACTGAATGCTATCCGAGGATCAGCTATAGCTCGGTGGCACTTTACCCTGTTCCCGGCTGCATGTGCACTCCAGTTCACTCCATCTGATTTCTCCTTCTGTGACCCATTCTGTGAGGCTGGAAGTGTAGCCTGCAGTGGGTATATGACGTTCCCATGGCAGAGGGCAGGACCTCCAGAGGGCTGGTGGAAATACGCCGCAGTGCTTCTCAAAGCTTCTGGTCAGCACTGATACACTGACACTTACACTCAGGTTTCTTGACCAAAACAGGTGATATCGCTAAGCCCAAAATCAATGATGTAGAGGCATGCTCCACCTACCATGGGCAGGTAAATGACATGATAAAGGATATAAATCTATAATCTTATGGGGAAAGAGGTGGTAATAAGTAGTTGTGAGAATAAGAAAATTAATTATAGCCACTTGTTAGGTGACTGTAAATAAATTATTTAACCTCTCAGAGTCTCGATTTTCTCACCTATACGATGGCAATACTAATGCCTCCTTTGCAAAGTCATGATAATAATTAAATGAGATAATGATGGTAAAATACCCTGGCACAGCGCCTGGGAAACAGTCGATTGGTCCTTGTTTCTTCCAGCTTGGTGGCTGCTAGTGTAGCAAGATGTGAAATGAAGGTTTCCCAGAGCAGTGCTTCTTAAATTATTTTTGATGAAGGGCCAGCATTTTATTTTGGTTTGTGTTTTTCACTCCCATCTCATTGCAGACCAACACTTTTGTAAAACACAATAAAAATGAATTGCTAGGGAAAAAAATGAAATAAAAATAAAGAATACAAATTGCTAGCCTCAAATGTTTATTATGAGAGTCAACAGATTTATCAAATTGCTATAAAAGTCATTTTATTTCCATTTCTGTTGGGAATAAACACTTCTGCCAATTTCTGTCCCTATTTTGGACAAGTAACAAGCAGTGGTCGACCGGCGCTTGTCCATCAAGCATTCCTGCAAGGGGCACCGTCCCAGAGGAAGGACCATTGTCAAGGAACTGCAGCGAGGGCCGCAAAGCCAGGAGCAACAGGTGACCAGGACACCCGTTCTGTAAAGAGACACTGGCCGTGCCCACACAGGATGCATTAAAGAGACCCCGAAAGTCCCGTGATCCACCCCTTCGCCCCCTCCCACCTCCACCACCTCTAACCTAAAGGTGTCCCAGTTATTGCTGCTTTGTAACACATCACTCCAACATGTAGTAGCCTAAAACATCATTTTATTATCTCTCCTGGTTTCTGCAGATCAGGAATCCAGACTCATATGGGCGGTTCTGGCTTGGGGTCACTTAGGCAGTAGTTGGCCAATGACTGAAAGCGGAGCCGCAGGGCGCTCACTGGAAATTTCTCTCTTTTCCTCCAGTCTTAGGAATTCTCCCCATGGTCTCTCCGCCTGGGCCAGTGTGGGCTTTCTCAGGGTAGGAGCCTCCAGGCAGCCAGCCAGCAAAAGTGGCAGCTCAGGGCCCAATTCCAGTGTCCACAGCCTAAGCGTGCTGGGAAGTCGCACTGTCTTTTCTGCCTTGCCTCAGAAGCCACCCAGCATCGCTTCTGGCACATTCTGTGGATAATAAGCCTATCCCAAACCTGCCCAGGGTCAAGGGGAGGGGAATTGGACTCTGCCTCTTGAGAAGAGAAAGGCAAGATTCTAGAGTCTGGAATGATATGTGGGCAGGAGACACCATTGCAGTCATCTTCGGAAAATTCAGTCTGTCCCAGAAGACTGCAAGGGACAATGACAAGGAGAATTCGTTCAGGGGGATTTGCAAGGAGAGCTCGGGCTGTGGGGCTGCCCCTGCCCGCTCTGTGGGGGAGGAAACACCAAGAGGGCTCTGCTCATGGAGA
>VBSM01003204.1:7290565-7325071 GCA_008086735.1 Cheirogaleus medius | reverse complement strand
GTCTTCCATGAAACCAGTCCCTGGTGCCAAAAAGGTTGGGGACCGCTGCTATAAACCCATAAAATGTCACCCCTTCTCCCCTAATCTCTACTCTGGGCCCTGACCCTGGAGAAGCCATCCATCAACAGGGGTGGGGGGTGGAGGGGGTGGAAAAACAAAGTGACAATGACCAAGGGATGAGCAGACCAGGACCAAGCCCCCTCCCCACTGCAGGTCCTGGAACCACAAGGCTGAGCTGGGAGCGTCTGAACCAGATGGGAGATTGAAGTTTTGATTTGGACCAAACTCAACTTTTTAAATTCTGAAAGTAGAACTATGTTTAATGTCTAAAAGGGACTGAATAATAATGATAATGTATCAATATTGGTTCATTAATGATAATAAATGTACTATACTAAGGTAGGATGTTAGTAATATCAGAAACTGGGGAATATGGAAACTCTCTTTTATAAATCTGAAGGTGTTCTAAGCAATAGTCAAGTTAAAAGCATTTTAGAAAGTGACAGTCTCTAGGATCTGCCCGAGACACCTGGAAGGGGCGAGGACAGGAGAGTGAGCGGGACATGTCTGAAGGCAGTGGAGGGAGGAGAGGAAAGCTGCTTCTTGCTGTGCCCTCAGAGGCCAGTACATCCAACAACAGGTGATACTAGTGACACTTACAGATGGAATGATCTAGAAAGTGTGACAAAACTGAATTCTCCATTTTTTTCTGAATCAAATGTAAAATTTATCAGCCTCTCTTTTATTTCAAGCACCATGATGCAGAGATGACGAAGGCACCAGATATGGTCATCGGTGCCCCAGCATTCGTTTCCCCTATTGCTCATATCAGCCCCTTCATGTTCCTCTGGGAAAATATCCATCCCTCCCTCACAGACCAGGTGACCCAGGAGAGAACTGATTCCAACCTCCTCCCCACCCTGAACCAAAGGTGGGACACGACTCAGGTCTGGCCAGTCCTTTGGGTCATAGTTATGCATTCAGAGTGGACACACACTCCACATTTATGCAATGAGCCCTAGTCCCTTGACTTATGAGGAGGAGCAGCTCTTTCTGCTACGTGGCTGCGAGAGAGCCATAGCCTTGCCAGGTCCACCCCATAGAGAGAATTCCCTAGGAATGAAACTAACATGAAGGTAAACAGAAAATTAAGCACTACATCCTGTTGACATCATTTGAGCACCTAGATCCAGCCCTACCTGATGCTAAGTATCCCTAGAACCTTTCAATTATGTGACACAATAGTTTATTTTTTTTCACTTAAGCCAACTCAAGATGAGTTTCTATTCCTTAGAAAAGAATCCTAATAAATCATGCACCAGTTCCACCCTTGAGCTAATCTAATGGGGGAGACAAATGTTTAAAGGAATTAACCAAGATGCCACTGGGAGGGACAGGGCCCTGGATTAGACGTCCTCATTCCAAGAGTACAAAGGTCTTCCCGTGGCTTCTTCTCATTCCTAGAGACATGCAGCTTCCTGGGCCCATCTGCCCTGCACCTGGGTCTGAGGCTGCTCTCTGTTCTTACTCTAAATCCACTGAAGTCCAGAAACTGAACTTTGTCAACTTCCCAATAGCACTAGTGAGCGGTGCAGACTCTGGAAGGTTTTGAATGACAGAATGGAGACACATAGTGCACATCCTACAGCTATCAACCTAAAACTCCCATCTCGGACAGTCCCCGTGCGCCCCGAGTACCTTCTCAGCTGCCCCTCTAGTGGAAGGGAGGCAGAGGACTTTCGTGTCTCCCTGGAAGAGAGGAGCCACCCCAGTTCCTTCCCCACCCCGGCCTAGACCTTCAAACACCTCCCCCTCTGTTACGCTCCATGAACCTAACTCTGGCTCCAGCCCCAGAGTTGTTTGTGTACAAATACAGCAAGGTGCTTGGCAGGACAAAGGCTTGCCTGTTAACTTAATCCACTCTCTTTAGAAGCAATCTGGGTAAATAGGAAAAGAAAATTTTGTTAAATGCAAAAAATATCATAACCATGTGATAAATACTACACTAGAGAAAGATGCACAAGGTGTACAGGAGAAAAGAGTAAGGGACTTGTGAACACTGCCCAAGGGGGCTTTGGGAAGGCTTCCCCAAGGAGGTGACAGTGAGCAGAATCCCAAGGCATGAGGAAGGAAGCTTTTGAGAGAGTAGAGGAAGGATATGAGCAGCAAAGGGAAGAGCAAATCCTGAAGTGCAGAGACAGAAAGTTCACGGTCAATGTGGGGAGCAGCCGGTGGATAGGACCAATGGGGGAGGGGGGAGGGGGAGGGGGGGAGGAGGTGAGACAGGTGAGGTTGGCAGGAACCCAATCATGGAGGGCCTTGGAGGCCGGTGAGCAGGTGGACTCCAGCCAGCAGGTGAAAGGAAGCCATTAGTGGATTTTCAAGCAGGACAGTGGCACAGCCAGATTTTGTTTAGAAAGATCAGGCGGGTCAGCAGTTTGGAGGAGAAATTGGGAGGCTGATGGGAAAGGGTAGAACTGGGGGGAGGAGGTTTAGGAGGCCGTCGCCATGATTCAAGCTAGCAATTGATGATAATCTAACGGGGTTGAAGAGAAGGGATGGAGACACACTGCAGAACTTAGTGGCCACTTGAATTGGGAAAGACAAAGGGAGGGCGGAACAATCATCTGTCTTCCCTGTAGAGTGTGAGCTCCTCGACCACGTGCCTGGGACTTTTCTGTGAATTCCCGGCACAGGATCTGCCCAGAGCAGATGCTCGTTGCCACCCGCATGCATGCGTGAGTGCGTGAGGGTGACTGATGAATGCTGATGCTTCTGTCCTGAGCACCAATTGAGTGGCTGGCCTCGCTGAAGAGGCCAGGCTACCTGGAGCGTCAGCCTCGAGGTGGGACATGCACCAGGAAGGCTGCGCAGCCTTAACTGGAAGCAAAGAGGGAAGAGAAAATCATAGCTGGAGAAGCAGTGTCATGATCCAGTTCTGAGAAGAAAAGTGACAGTGTAAGTCGGGAAACAGGTCACAAGAGGAGCAACCACGAGCATGGGACGTGCCGCACACAGATCGGGGCGGGCAGGCAGGGCAGGGCGGAGCTGCTGAACGATTCTCATAGATCTACCTCTGTGTGGCTGTGAATGAGACAGACACACACAGGAGCCTTGGAGAGCCAAGCAGGGGAGGAACTTCAGGCCACATTCCATGTGTCCCACGCATGAGGGTGCTAATGCTGTATAACAACCCCTAAAACTCACTGGCTGAACACATCAAGCATTTATCCTCATGCTCACGGTTCTGCAGGTCTCTGTGGTTTGGCTGAACTCAAAAGGGCAGCTCTGCTTCAGCCTGCACTTTGGCCGAGCTCGTCTGAGCTTGGCTTCAGGCTGCAGGTTTGCCTTGGGGCCACCCCACGTGTCTCTCAAACTCCTTGGACCAGCTGCACATTCTTCTCATGGCAAATGGCAGAAGGACAAGAGCCCAAACCAAACTGCACAGGTACACTGAAGGCCTTCGATCAAGTCTCATCCACTGTCATTCCATTAGCCAAAGAAACTCACACGGACAAGCCCAACACGTACATACTCTGCAAAAAGCAAAGCAGTGGCGAGAATGTGTTCTCCTATTACAGTGGAGTGATTGGGCCCAATAATCCCATCTATCACACACCACCTCACTGATCCAGAATCTCCAGGCTTCCTCAGACTCTGCCAATAAGGCGCGATTGTCATGCAACATGCTCGCATTTAGAGGGGGCATGCAAAATTCATGGGAAACCACAGCTAATGGAGGTCTCATTAGCCATATCATCTGGGCCCTCGCCCCCTTATTCATACAACTCATGCATCTAAAGCAATTAGAAGCCTTTTAAGGAAGGTTAAGGTGGAGGGTCTAAAAAATTTGACGATGTCCTGATGAAAAATCTTCCTTCCATCTCCTTGGGAAGATCAGAGTGGAGACTTGCTTAGCGAATTCCATCCACGTAAGTCATAGCCACCAAGGTTAGCTATAATGTCACCCACTCCTTTGTCAGCGAGCTCCTCCCTGCACAACACTTCATGCATCTTTTATCACCACCTTAACGCCTTTATAAAATATTGATTGCACATCCCCAAGGCCCAGCCAAGGGCCCCAAAATGAGCTTGTGTGCTGATGTCTAGAGTTTGGGGCACGTTGCAGATGACAGAATCCACTCGGGGGACTGGGAAGACCTTCTAGCCCTGCGTGGAAGGGAAACTGGGGAGTTAAATTAGCACCATGTTTGCTAATGAGAAAATGAGGGTCTAGGAGGAGGGTTCATGAGGAGGGAGACGAAAGGAAATAAAAAGGTCAGCAGGAAGGAAGAGGAAGCGCATGGGTTGATGGTGGGACCAAGCTGAAAGCCTGATCATCAGCCGCGTTCGTTGTGAAATTTATGGGCTGTAGGCGTTGATTGCTCAATCCATAAAATGAGCTATTAATTTGCTGTTCTAACAGGATAGGACCTATCTTATGCAAATTGATTTGAAAGCCAGCATCAGCTCTAAGACAACATCTCAGACCTCTCCCAGGCAGAAGTTTCCCAGACTTTCCTCCTGAAAGGTGCTCAGCCTGCTTGTTGCTGTGCCAAGTGAGGGTCTGCCTGGCGGAGGGTCCCTGGAGTCAGAGGACCGAGGTCCCTTGTCCATCTCCACTCTGGATGTGAGCAGCTTGAGGACAGGGCTGTGTCTGTCATGTTCACCTGTGTCCCCAGCACCTAGCAGTTCCTGATACCTAGATCTGCCACATCCCCGTGTATGATTCTGGGCAAGTTGCTCTGCTTCTCAGCCTCTAGTTCCATCGTCTATAAAGGGAAAGGTTTGGACCGAGTGTTGTCATGAAACGTCCACTGTCTGGGTTATCCGTTAACTCTGAGTATGGCCTGTGAGTGCTGCGAGTCTCTGAGAGATGAGAGGGTGGGTGGGTAGGTGGGTGAGTGGACAGGCTGAGTCTTGACAGCTCTGGGTCTCACCTGCCTCCGTGGAGTTATTCTTCAATACACAGGCCCCGCTGACCCAGATTTCAGGGACCCCTGGCCTGAAACCCCATGCTCCCAGCCTTGCTCTGGGACAGTTACCTTTTTTCTATGGGCTTCGGCTCATAGTGTCAATGAGAGTAATGACTTTGACCTCACAGGACTGTGGGGAAGCTCAAGTTGAAACAATGGAAAGAAAGGTGCTTTAAAGCCAAAATGTTCTGTGAACATGTCAGGTGAAGGAGCATGGGCTTTGGAGACAATGGGATCAGGGCTCGAATCCAGCTCTAGCACATGCCGCTGTGTGGTCTTGGGCAGATCGCTTAACCTCTCTGAGCCCCAGTTTCCATAGCATTAAGCCTAGAGGGATCATTCCTTACCTCCTATTAGTTGGCAAGAGAATTAAATGAAATAAGCTATGTAAAGTGCCTCGTACTACAATGCCTAGCACTGCAGGACTGGCTACCTAATTTGCAGGACCCTGTGCAAAATGAAAACACGGAGTCCCTTGTCCAAAAATTATTACGAATTTTAAGATGCACCAGCAGAACATAAACCAAGTCCGGGCCCTCTCAGTGCAGGGCCCTGTGCAAGTCCACGGGTCGCACACACATGAATCCAACCCTGCAGGCACACGACAGCCGCTAAGATATGCCAGCCCTTCTCTCTCCTCTACCTCAGACCTTGCCCTGCTCAGCAGAGATAAATAGGACTCAGAAACTTTTTTAAAAAAGAAAATCACTATTATTATTCCTGAGGCAGCTTCATTTTTTTCTCCTCTGAACAGAGCAGAGTCACCCATCCTGATAGACACCAGATAAACGCAGAAAGAAATCGACTTCCTGGCTGCTGGCACACGCCGCAGCCCGAGTCACAGGTTTACAGGATAAGCCAGGGATTAGAACAGGGGAAACGTGACCTGCGATGTTTTCCACACATGGCAAGAAACCATGAGCAGGTTCCTGAAAGCACCATGTTCCCTGTTTATGAAATTTCACTGGCTCCCCGTCCAGAACATTCCGGAGAACATCCATTGCCTCTAGCAGGTTGTTCAATGCCCTCTATGCTCTGGTTTTCCGACTGCCGTCCCCTGTTCCCTACTGTGGGCTTCAGTAAAGTTGTTTTCTCACTGACCCCTCTGGACCCCAATGTATCCTCCCCGCCCTGTGGCTCCATAATTCAGCTCCTGCCTCCTGGGATGCACGTCCTCATCTCCCAGTCTAATCTGAGTTTACATTTCATCCCTTCTGAGAGGCGATGCAGATTGATCTCCAAGAGATGGAGACTGGATTAGTCAGCCTTTGCTGCAGTAGCTTTTGCTGTTCTCATGGCAGAGAAAAGAAACTCACGAGAGAAAGACAGAGCCAAACTACATGAGTCTTTAAAGCTCCAGGTCAACACGGTACACCTCACATCCGCGCAGGTACCCTCGGCCAGAGGAAGTCACATGGCCACGCCCGGAGTCCTTGGGGTGGAGAAGGACACCCCACCCACAGGAAAGCACAGCAAGGGACAGATGGGCACGAGCCACTGTAAAATAACGCAACGTGTTCAACAATCGGAGAGCGCATCAGGGTCAAATGCTGTTTCGCCTCCCAGTTGCTCCAATTATTTGCTGAGTATGTGCGGGTAAGTTCTGAAACCTTCTGTGCCTCAATATCACTGTCTGTAGTAACAGGATAACGATACTTGTTTTAAAAGTATCTAGAAGGAATTAAAGAGGTGACGGCAATAAAGTATTGGGCACGGTCCCTGGCACATGGTGAGCACTCATACATGATATTTTTATCAATAGCATTTTTTAAGTTAGGATTACTCATAATTATTTCCCTTCACTCATTAGTCCATGTATCCATTCATTTATTGAGCAAATATTTTCTTTGCACCCACGGGCATCTGTCTGACTCCCTGGCACACTGTTTTAGTCCTAAGGAACTTGGGTTTCATCAGTAAGTCTATGATCCCCAAACCAAGAGTTGGCTGACATCCCGAGTCACCCCACAAATGCACACGCGCCCTCATACTTGTTAGAAAGTCCTAGAGGCTTTTCCCTCTTGGCCTAGTTCCATTTCAATCTAAGGAATCTACAATCAGTCCAGTAAAGGAACATAGGCACATAAATCTTTAATCAGTTTCATGAAGTTAAAATTGCTTTCATGGGTGGAAGGAGTAAAGTAGGGGAGATTGAGACTAAAACTAAAAAAAGAAAAAAGAGAGAGGTGGGGAAAAGTTTGCAGGGGCAGAAGAGATTCTCACATGAGGCTAAAAATGAATTGTCTGTGTTTGGCTGGAAATGCTACAAATGTCTTCTGACTCTGCCCAGGAATTGTCTTTGTAAATTACTGGGCTTTTCAAATGAATGAGAAGAAAGGAGGGAGGGACCCTGAGCTGGGGGGTCTCAGGCCCAAACAAGAGAGCAGACAGTTCCCTTAAGGATAGATGGGAAAACAAGCAAAAAATCCGCCCTCCCTCAGATTTCTCCAGCATCACTCAGACGGTTTGATAGAACAGAACACCCACAAACCCCAGGTCTGCCTTCACCATCTGTGTAGCCTGGGGCAAACCGCTGCACTTCTGTGGGTGTCAGCTTCCTCCACCGATGAGAGGCAGCGGCGGGCCCACCCTCCCAGGGCTGTTAGAAGATTAAATGCGATACTGTGTTTGTGCCCGGCAGGGAGTGGCCACAGAGAGTATCAGTTCCCTTTCCCCCGCTGTGTGGAGAAGGAAACCCTGCTCAATGCTGAGCCAGGTGATTCCTGTATGAGTCGGGGTTCTCCAGAGAAACAGAACCAAAGGGATGCTCACAGGTACAGAAAGAGATTTATTATAAGGAACTGGCTTGTGCACTCACAGGCAAGTCCCAAGACGTGCAGCTGGCAAACCGGAGACCCGGGAGAGCCGACTATGTGGTTCCAGCGTAAAGGCCAGCAAGCTTGAGACCGAGGAGTTGCCAATGTTTCAGTTTGAGTCCAAAGGCAAGAGAAAACTGATGTCCCAGCTCAAAGGCAGTCAGGCAGGAGCGATTTCTTCTTATTTGAGGGGGGGGAGGTCAGCCTTTTGTTCTATCCAGGCCTTTTGGGTGAGGCCACCCACATTAGGGAGGCAATCTGCTCTACTCAGTCTAATCTAAATGTTAATCTCATCCCAAAACACCCTCGTGGAAACACCCAGAATAATGTTTGACCAAATATCTGGGCATCCCATGGCCTAGTCAAATTGACACATAAAATTAACCAACAAAATCCCTAAGATTTCCGTCCATCGCCAAGATCTTCAAAGAGGATGGTGTCACATCTTGCATAGAAGTGCAAGTCTGAATACTTTCCTGTTTCCCACACTTCTGGGAGAATCACAGCGATTAAAACCCAGGAGATATGGTGCCATAATCGTTTGCCATAAAAGAAACACTCTCTGAGTCTGGTTTCCACTCTGTTAAAAGGAGACTCTAATGTGTTCGGTATTAACAAGACACTGTAGAGGGTTAAAAGGAAGAATGTCGTGCACATGTGAGTGAGTAACACACTGTGGGGTGCACATGTGTGCAGGAGAAATCAGGGCACGGCCCCTGTACTGGCTGTACCAGTTGGCATGCTTTTAGCTGCAAGTAACGGAATAAGCCAATAAATAATTCCTTGAGCAATAGAGAAAGGTAACCATCTCAATGACAAGAATCCTGAATTTAGGGCCAGAATTGATTTATTCAGCAGCTCAGTGGCCTCAGGGCACTGGATCAGCCCCTCTGAGGTTCCCATGGTCTTCTCGTCAGGTCTGCAAAAGGATTACAGCAGCTCACCCTCCTCACAGGACAGTGGCTAACCCTAGAAAGGAAGGAGGGACTGGGAAAAGGGCTTCTCCTCCTTCAGACGGCCGCCTTAAGACAGGACAATCTGGATGGGCGGTGGCTCTCACCTGTAATCCTAGCACTCTGGGAGTCCGAGGCACAAGGATCACTTGAGCCCAGGACTTCGAGGTTTCAGTGAGCTACAATGACGCCACTGCTCTCTATCTGAGGTAACAAAGTGAGACTCCATCTCAAAAAAAAAGAAAAAAGGACAATCTTTCTAGGACTCCCCCAGCAGACTTCCCCTTACATCCCATTCACGTGACCTTTGCCAAGAAGAATAGCATCATCATGATTGTCTTGATTCAATCCTGATTTACACCCAGTGCTGGGCACATTGGCTCCAACCAAAATCAAGATTTGACCAACAAGAAAGAAAAGAGAATAATTGGATGGTCAACCAACAGTGTCCACCATTTCTTTCTACAAGGCTGTCAAGAGCAGTAGTTCAGTTTGAGATAGTGTTAGCATGGCTATGAAAATAAACACAACTTGGGACAAAAAAAAAGTGTATCCCTAGATGAGACAGGCCATTTTTTACTTAAGGATTGTGCCTCCATCCTGAACCAAGAGGATCTCAAAAAACATCAGTAGAAATGAAGGTAGCATGAACTAAAGAGACTGATTTTAGCAACCACAGCCAACTCTGAAGCCATAATATCAAACTGACATCATGTGATAACCAAACAGGGTTGGGGGGGATTGAATTTTCAGTAGTAAATAGTAGTTCATTATTAATTCCTTTACTTTGTTCTAAAAGGTATGTCTTATTAATTTTGTATTATGCTTACTTAGTTTTGCTATTTGCTCATGAATAATTTATCTTTTGTTCATAAACTTGGAGAATCTAGAGTTCTTGTTTCCCTTGTTTCTGAATCAAAGATCTGCATTCTTAGAGCTACACTGCCAGACTCTTAGATCGTCAGCTGCCAAGCACCTGACACCTGTTTGCCCCTGGGGACATCTGACACCTGTTTGCCCCCAGGGAGGTAGTATCACAAAATAGAGGGAAAACTCTCTGGCAGAAATCTGCAAGACCAAGTCAAAATTGACGCTGCTCATAGTAGGTGCTCAATGAATGTTTGCTGAACTAATTCTCCAAGGCAATACGTAAATGATAGCAAGAATGTGACATCTTCCTCAGGTCTCTTCTGGAGTAGGTTATGTAGCTGGTTGGTTGGTTAGTTGGTTGGTTCCTACTACGTGTAAAGCATTCTGCTCAGTGCTGATTCTCAAAAGGCATCTGTGGGGGTGAGACATGCAGACTAATCCATGCATTCCTTCACTTTCTTCAAGCCAGGACCTACACTGGGCTCTGGAGAGAGACTGAGAGGACCCAGCCCTAGCCATGCAGGAGAGACAGTAATAGAAACAAATAACAATGGTCCAGAGAAGTGCGTGCTAGGGCAGTCTTGTGAAAAGAAGGAGGCAGCAGATCAGGTGCTTAGGCACACGGGCGCTGGTATCCAATGCCTGTTTGATCTCACACCACCATTGACTTGCTGGGTGCCCTTCTGCAAGTCACTTAACCTCTCTGTGCCAGGGTTGTGATAGGAATTAAACAGGAAATGCATGTAAAGTGTTTAGCACAGAGCCTGGTCAAGAGCAAGAGCTCAACGCATGTCAGTTAGTACGATTATTCCCAGGAAGGTCAGAGGAGACTTGATGGGAGATGGTGAGGGTACTTAAGCTGAACTGCAAAGCAGGAGTAAGTGTTGCCAGGCAGGGCCTGGGAGCAAGGGCGCTAGGAGGAAGAGTGTGGGCAAGGGCAGAAGGGTGGGAAAGGACGAGGTGTGTTTAGGAAGATGCAAGAGGTTTGGGGTGGACGGAGAGGGGCTGGGTACACAGAATGGCAAACCCAAATGCTTAGCTGCCCTATGCTGGCTCCCTCTCCCAAGAGCAGCACCGAAGGAGCTGGACTGGGAAGGCGCTAAGAAGCAAATGAATGGTGAGACACCCCTTGGGGAGGGGTCTTTTTTGAATAGGGGTAGAGCAATGCCTTTGACCTGAGTGAGGAGTCGGCCTGGCTAGATTGTGGGCAGACAAAAGAGGAGAGGAGCAGGTGAGGTCCCACTCTTCTTTCTCAGCCGCCATTGTCTTGGGACAAACAGTGCCTCTCCTGTGGCTGCAGGGACTCACAGCTGTGGCGTAGGAAACCTCAGCACCAGAATCACGGAGCTACAGGAGCCCTGTGCTGGAGAAAGGCTAAGAGAAACAGGTAGGGGGGCAAGTAACTTTGGGTCACTCTTTAGCTCTAGGTTTCAGGCAGTGATGGAGCACAGGTACCTGTGAAGTCGGAAAGCCACCACTGTCCTCTCTCTGCCACTCCTGTGGCATTAGCTCTGTAGTCAGACGGACCAAGGTTCCCACCCCAGCTCTGAGACTGACTAGCTGGGTGACCTTCAGCAATCACATCTTTCAAGCCTCAGCGTCAACCCCTCTAAAATACAGGTAATCCCTGCGTCCCAGGTGTGAGGATAACAGCGGATCATGTTTGTACAGCACTTAGCCCCATCATGGCATGCAGTAGGCACTCAATACACCTACCTTCCCCACCTGCTTCCTTCCTGAGGCTCAGTATTGCGGGGATTCCATGGGCGCTGGGGCCACGTCTCTCTTGCTCATCATTGTACCTCCACGTAGTGTCAGAAGTATGGCAGGTGCTCAGGGGCATTTGTTGACTGATGGATGGATGGATGAATGAATGAATGAGAAGTTTTCCATTTTGATTATGCTGGGGGATTGAAGAAAGGTGTTAGGTTGTATAATGGCCTTTGTTGTTGTGGAATAAGTCACCGAAATGGAGCAAAAGAATCCTTTCTGTCATACTACGAAATCCAAAACAATCCTCATTCAGGAATTTATTGGGCCAAGCTCTCTGTCAGGAAAATGACTAAATTCTCAGGAGGTGAGTAGCCTGCTATGTCACATGATCTCAGCGTCTAATATTTAACATTATAAGCTCTGCTAATAACTCCAGGTCACCTGCTTTCTCCCTAGAAAAAAGATAAGGATTTGAAAATTTTGCATATTAGCCTGTATAATTGACCACCCAATGCTGTTGACTCTGAGACCAAGATATTTTAATTCACTCTACCCCTGCTTGCCCTCTGAGAGAACACAGTTATTTCAGGAGATGCACTAAATAAATGGAGAGGGATGATTACTCCATGGTTTCATTCTGGAACTTTTATGGCATTACATGTAGCGCCAGTTTCCACACATATTGCCAAGATGAGCCCCTTCTCTGCAGGAAGGAAATGTTTCTGGAGCTAAACATGAGCAATAATATCCTTAAGTTTGAATCTGGGCTCTCCTAGTGATCTTCTATGGCTTTCTGAAAATTGTATAACTTCTCAATGTTCATCCATTCATTCATTTACTCCCTGCCTTCTTCCACACTCTTAATCCCTGCTAACTTAATACTGAAATATAGAGGCACGATTTTGTGGCAGATTGAAGGAGGCTGCTAATTCTCTGACCTTCCTCCAGTCAAGAGGTGGGCTGTACGTGCCCTTTCTCTGAATCCGTCCATGCTCTGTGGCTGCCGGGACCAACAGAACACAGTAGAAATGACCCTGTGCCAGTGTACAGGCCCAGGCTTTAAGAAACCAGAAGCTTCTGCTTCTTAAATCTGGGACCTCTCTCCCTGGGAGTCTATGTCCTTGGAAGAAGTCCAGCTCCCCTGAGGCCACTCTGTTGGAGAAGACACATGTTCTCGTTGACAGTCTCAGCGGAGCCCAGCCTTCCAGCTGTCCCCACCCGGGCGCCAGACCTGTGAGTGAGGAAGCGGTCTCGGAGGTAGATCCTCCAGCCCCAGCCGTCCCAGCAGATGCCACGTTAGTGGGTTAACTGCCCAGTTGAGCCTTTCCCAGATTCCTGACCCCAAAACTCCTGTGAAAAATAAACGGTTGTTTTAAGCCACTAAGTTTTGGAGCAGCTTGCTAAACAGCAATAGATTACCAAAACACCTTTTCTGCAGGAGCATCAGCACGTACCGTGATTCAATCTGAAGGCTTGTTTGCTCTTGAGTTCTCCTTGTTTGTTTTTCATTTGGAGAACTCATGCCCATAGATAAAACCCGGAGAGAAGAGAGCACCCAGAAAGAAAGGGAAGATCAAACACAAACAGACCATTTGAAAAGGAGAAATGAAAATAGCTAGTAAATATGACAATATTGATTTGATTTGAGCATACTACTACTGAAAGAAACGCAGGCTGAAACAAGACTGGATACTCTTTTACCTACAAAATTAGCAAGGTTCCTCTGCAATGATAATTGTCTATGCTGGGGAAGGGAAGCGGGGCATTGTATACCCTCACAGACAGCCAAAAGGAGTAAAAATTGGGTACAATATTTCTGGAAAGCAAATTGGCAAGTTTTAGACCTGGGTATCTCTCCTAGAAAAATAATCTGCCATGTGGGCAAAGATTTATGCACAAAATATGTTCATCACAGTGTCATTCATAATAGTAAAATATTATGGGTAAAAAAACCTTAAATGTTGGATTTCAGGGACTGGCTAAGTAAATTGAACTGCCTCTCACAAGATGGAATATTGTGCCGCCATTATAAATGATGCTTAGGAAGTGTTCTTAACGACATGGAAAAATGCTTAATGATATAACATTAAGTAAAAGAGCAAGATAGAAAAAGGTTATAAAGTATGATTTCAACTACTTTGAAAACCATAAAAAGACTAGGAGGAAATACGATAAAATGTTAATCGAGTTTATCTGTGGGAGGTGGGATTACGGGTGGTTGTTTTTCTTATTTATTCTTTGCTATATTTCCAATTGGAAATGCATTACATCTGCAATCTGAAGTGGTTTTTTACTTTTAATAAGAAAAAGGCTGGTCAACAGTGGCAAGTCCTATGTCCAAGTGAAGGGGCATGAAAATGGAGAGAGGGGCATTGGAGGCTTTCAGGCATCCCTGGGATTGAAAACCTGTGGTAACACAGACATTTCAGGGTGACGTTTACTTTTGTCCTTGTCTATGATAGGAACAATATTTGCTGAGTGCATGAACGGTGCAAACACAGACTCTGCCTCCACAGCAGGGCTTGATTTGATAAATAAACCCCACCTCGTCCCCAGGACAGAGCTCTGGGCTCACCACATGAGACTTGTTTGCTGCTCTGAAACTTAAGTCCACTGAGGCAAATGAAAATAGGTCAGAGTCCAGGTAAATTGTCCTCAGACTCAAAGTGACAAAGTCCTTGAATTTCAGACACCAGGAATCTGCTTCTGTGGCTCCTTGGGCACCTGTTTCAAGCTTTTTGTGGCAATCGCATGCGGTGTTATTTATGAAGAAAAGAATTGGAACTAACCGATGAGCACACATGTGCACAGAGGGAAGTTAACCTCAGTGGAAAGTGACAGGGGAGGAGGGGGAAGACAGGAGGGGGGTGAACCAACCCAATGGGTGCTATGAACACTATCTGGGTGACAGGCACACCTACAGCCAGGACTCAAGCATTGCAAAAATGATCCATGTAACCTAAAACATTTGTACCCCCTTAATATTTTTAAATTAAAAAAAGGAATGAGAAAGAAGAACTCCTCAGGTACTTAGAATCTTGGGGCTACAGGGGACTTTCAAGATCTTATCTCTAGTTCAAAGCTTTGTTTTACTAATGAGAAACAGAAGCACAAAGGGGTGAGGTGCTTTCTTCAAGGTCGGCCAACGAGTCAATGCAGAGCTGGGACTAAAACCCACATCTCCCGACTCTCACCGCACAACTCCCTCCACTTCTCTGTGCTACCTGGATAGATTGATGGGCAGCTGGATGGCTGGATGATAAATGGATGGATGAGCTGGCGAATGTATGGATGGATGGACAGATTGTTGGATGAATGGATAGATGAGTCAGTGCATGGATGGATAAATGGATGGATGGATGGATGGATGGATCAGTAGATGGGTATATATGGATAGATGGATGGCCTGTGGTAGAATGGTATAATAAAGACCATGGGTACTGGAGTCACGTGGACCTGGGGTAAATTCCCAGCACGTCCACTTACCAGCTCAGCTGTATAACCTCAAGCAAATCACTCAACCTTTCTGAGCCTCAGATAATTCCGTTGTATAATAAAATGATGGTGATAACACCTCAAAAAGGGTTTTGAGAGTTAAATGAGATAATATATAGTATAAGAAACTTTTTGCTAAATTCCTGTCACCATGGTAATTGCTAATTAAATGTTACCTTCTCTTCTCCATCCCATGAAAACAAGTCTAAGTCATGGCTATTGTCACTTGAGTGTAGACATGGAGGCACCAGTTTTATAATGGCTTTCAGAGAAGTTCATGTGTAATGAATTCACCCATATATTCTGGGACAATATCTTCACATTTTATATCCACCAAAATAAGCATCAGGTCAATTCAACAACATTTATTAAGTACCTATTAGGTATCTAGGTTGATGCTAAAACCTAGGGAGGGCACAGAGAAGAAAAAGGAATGGTCTTTGCCTTCAAGTTTTTGTAGAGAAAGAACCCATACATATTCAAGCAATCAAAAAGTCTATGTATCCATGGTTTCCCAGTTCAGAAGAGAAATAATAATGTCCTTAGAGCAGGCACAGATGGTTATAAGATAAAAGCTCTGGTCCTGCTCAAAATCTCCCCACTTATACAGAAATCTCCAGAAGATATGCCCCATGAATTCAAACTACTTCACCTCCTGGCTGAGATGTAGCATCTGCCGTTTCCTCTTCAGCTACTCTGGGTATTGATATGTGGATCCACCTTCCTCCAGGTTCAGTGGTTATGTCAACAGGTGAAGACCCTCAAAGAAAGGATAGCTCCCTGCATGATGAGCAGTTAAAGAAATCTCCTGGAAGAGGTGGGCCCCAGCTTACACCGGGATGGCACATACACGCCACTTGTGCCTCCACTCCCCTACCTCATCCAGTCCATCACAGTACAGCTTACACTGAGCTCAGAAGGCTTCTCAAACCCAGGGCCATCCCAATAGATCAGACTGGCAATAAGAGGGTACCTACTTGCCACCCCCGAACCAGTCATTGATTTGGGGTAAGATTTGGGGGGGGGCATGATGCAATGACAAAGGTACATCTCAAATCAAACACACCTGGGTATGACTTCTAGTTTTTCCACTAACCTGCCATATGGCATTAGCTACATCAACTTAGGAAGTCTTTCCTCTCTGAACCTTAAGTGTTTATTTCTCTAACAAACACTTCTGTAGCACTTGCTATACATCCGGCACTCTTCTAAGTACTTTATGAATTTTGGTTCATTTATTTACTGCCACCTTGTAAGGTAGGGTGCCATTATTATCCCCATTGTACAGATGAGGAAATTAAGAAACAAAGATTAAGAAGTTTTTCCTAAGATCAAACTGCCAATAAGTGGTGGAGCCATGACTGGTTAACCCTGTGGCTTAAACCTGCCCTTAACCAGGCAGGTTAATCCTTGCCTTAATCAAGACACTACAATTCTTTAGTTCCTTTGCCTAAGAAAGGAGGCTTTAAAATGCCCCTGGAAAAACAGCTCTAAGAATTAAGTGAAGTGAAATAAAGTGAGAAAATATAGCAAAACTAAACAAAGTGAATAGAGTTCATCAACAGAGCCAAAAGTTGATTCTTTGATTTACCAAAATTAACCATAATCTGGGCTCTCATGCAAGTCTCAACAAATTTCAAGAATTGGAATCACGTTTGAAATCAAGCAGAGAGAGTGCTTAGAACACAGTGAAAGTAAACTTGAAATGAATACCAAAACACACGAAAAAATTACTTAAAAAGTCTCTGTATTAAAGAAATATAGTTTTATTAATAACCCTTTATTAACAATCCTTGGGTCAAATAACATTGAAAATTAGAAAATATTTTTAACTGAATGATAATGAAAATACTGCATATCAAAACTTATGGGATGCAGCTAAAACTGTGCATAGTGGGAAAATTATAGCCCTCATCTCACGTATCAGAAAAGAAAAAGACTGAAAATGAATGACCTGAGCTTCCATCTCATAAAGTTTCAAAAAGGCAGCAAAATAAAACCAAAGGAAGTAGGAGAAAGGAAATAAAAAACAGAAATAATGAAAGAGAAAACTAAGTACAGTGGAGTTGATTAACAAAGCCAAAAGTTGATTCTCTGAAGACTAATCATATTGACAACCCCCTGGCAAAACTGGTCCCAGGACTAAGAGAAAACACTAATAACTGGCATCCAGCATCAGTAATGACAAGGGACATCACTGCAGGACCCTTTAGAAATTTAAAATTTAATAAGAGAATATTATGAACAACTTTATGCCAATAGATTTGAAAATATAGTTGAAATTGACAAATCCCTAGAAAAACACATCTACTAAAATTAACACGAGAGGATACAAATAATCTATTAAAGAAATCGAATTCATAATAGAAAGCTTCCCCCAAAGAACACTCCAGGCTGCATAAGAGACTTCACTTGTGAATTCCACCCAATACTTAAGGAATTAATAATACCAGTCTTACACTAACGTTCCCAGAGAATGTAAACGCTTCCTAACTCATTTTGTTGTATAAGTCCAGCATAAGATCAATACCAAAACCTGACAAATTATAACAAAAGAAAATTACAAGTTAATTTCTCTCAGGAATCCAGATGCAAAAATTCTCAACAAAATATTAATAAAATATAAAGAGTTGATTCATTTCTTCTGTTCAAGGCAGCTTAGTCTAGTAACGATGCTTGTGAAATCCCAAACTTAGAATTAGGGATAAACCGAGGTCCTCTTTTTCTGCTAGGAGGCTGGGGGCCCTGGAGGGTCAGGGATGCCATTATCAATGTTTTTGAGTGAATTAAGAAAGAAATGGAATGAATGAACAGAGAAAGACATTGTGTTTTTAAGGAAAAAGGGAAATGGAGGGAGAGAATTGCAGCAAAATCACTTGCAGTTGGTCAAATTTCACCTTAGAGAGGAGCCCGGCTTGCCTGGAAAGTACAGAGTGAGGCTGATGCCATGGGCTTTCTAGGAGCAGTGACATCATTGTGGCTTAAAAGGGCAGGGAGCTGGGAGAAAGAGACTTGGGGACTCAGCATTTCCGTATCAGCTAATGGACTGTAAGAGCGTTCGGTTTATGATTGAATCTGATACCCTGTGCTCCCTCCCACCTCTGTTCTCTCCACTGCCCAAGTAAAAATGCCTCTTAGCACAGCAGATTCAAGAGCAGAGCTCTGCTGGAGATGGCTGGGGCACGGCGAGCCCACCCCTGACTGGAGTGAAATGGTCTCGTCCCCTCTGAGTTGGGCTAACTGCTGAGATGACCAAGGCCCTGCTGGAGAGAAGCAGGGAAGGGGAGGGAGGCGGTGCGGGGACCGGGTTGGGGTGGGGTGCGGGGGCAGAGGCTGATCCACACCCCACGCCTCTGCTCTGAGCTCTCGGGGAGATTGACGTGTGATCAGTCACCATGCGAGTTCACAGGGACAGTGTGTGTGACCGAGAGCATGTCAGAAGATGGGGGAGCCTCTAAGACAGAGATTCCAGCCTTCTCTTTCCCCGTGGGAGTGACCGGTCTGAGGTCACCCAGGAACGAAAGGCCAGGGCCTTCTCTGCTCCTCCTGCCACTAGCAAAGGGGCTGCATTCGTGGGATACGGAAAGAACTCAGTTCATCACCAACTCCATTTACTGGACAAATTTTCTACCCTAATTCCTCACCTCCTATCCAATCCTGAAATGAGAGAGGCCCTGAGTGCTCTTCTGAGCCTCTCCCGCTCTATAACTTTCCATTCATTCATTCACTCATTCATTCACTCACTCACTCAACACGCACTGACCCGGCTGGCTGAAGTGGAAGGGCGCAAGCTTCACGCTCTGCCACTTATTATGCCAGTTAAGCAAGTCACTCCCCTCCCTCTGAGCCTCAGCACTTACACCTGTAAATGGGGCTAACGTGACCACACCTGAATGGCAGGAAGGATTAACCGTGAACTCACGCATGAAGCCGGTGGCGCAGTGACTGGCATTCAATTGGTTCATTTCTTTCCTCCCTGTGTGCAGACTCTGGGATTACCAAGGTGAATGAATCAGGTGTTTCTGCCTGACATCAAGAAGCTCGTAATACAAGGAAGATAAAAATACACACAGGAAGGGTTAGGATGCTTGGATGAAAGAGAGCACAGTGCCTCACAGATGCTCTCCAGTGCTCGGAGGAGGTGGAGAGGAGAGGGAAGGGGCGAGCTTCCCAGAACAAATTCTCAGAGAACTTGGTATTTGAACTGGCCCTAAAGGCTTTTTTGGGGGGGGATGGGGAGGGCGGGAGGGGGAGACTTGACATTCAGAGGTGGGGGAGGGGTGGTGCTGAGGCAGACAGGTGGACAGGTCACTGCAGCAAAGGTGAGCAAGCAGGGAAGTCCCGGCGTGAGTGGGGGTGGAGCAGCGGGGGGTCTGTCCGAGGAGGGCCTCGCTAAGGAAGCACAGCGGAGGGGAAGCTGGGGAAGTCTTTGGACCAGACTCCGGAGGGTCCTAAGTGCCAGGTTTTGCGTTCAGGCCTCACGCTGGGTAAACTGTGATGTAAAACACGGGCGATGAGATCACCTGGAGTCTGCTGCTCAGGGAGTGTCTTGGGCCGTGCCTTCCCTCCCCTTGGACAGATGCTAAATCGGCCAAAGTGCAGGGGGGCATTTCATGCGCCCCACCCTCATGGCACGTCATCAACCCACCATCCTTCCCGGCTTCCCCAGAGTTCGGACTCCTCAGTTTCCCAGGGAGTAACTTACTCTCGGCCGTGTGTCACCCACAAAAGGGACCCTGGGCTGGAGACGCGGTGGGAGTAAAGGTGTGCTCACAACGGAGTGTCAGGCTCTTCCCCGGGCCCCAGACCACATTCACTCATTCACTTCTGCGATGGCTGCACCAGCGCCCACACGGAACAGAAACCAGGGCATCAGCCTGGAGCCCCCTCTGGTCCTCGCCCCTCTCCAGCCAATCCATCAGTAACCCCTGCTGAGCCTCCCTCCTAAGTATCTCTGAAAAGTGTCAGCTTCTCTGCAGCACCCTGCCTCCCTGCTGACGCAGGCCCTGTCCTCTCAGCCAGAGGCTTCTGTCCAAAACACACGTCACGGCTCGCCCTGTGTGGAACCCTTCACCGGCTCCCACCGTCCTAGGACAAACTGCGGACTCTACCCACGGCCCACGGCCTTCAAGAGCCTCCCACATCTGGCACCTGCCAAGGTCTGCAGCCCCATGCCGCTGCCCACCAGTGGGCACTACTCCCACCCAGCCAGACTGGACCACCTGCAGTTCCTTGAGCCCGCTATGTGCCCTCTCTCCTCTAGATTTTGTGTACCTTTTCCCCATGCCTGGAATCCCTTTTCCTCCCTCCCAACCCTCAACCCATGGCCTTTGCTTCCACCCAGTGTCACAGGCTAAACTGGTCCCCTCCAAGTCCACATGTTGGAGGTCTAACCCCCAGCATCTGTGAAGGTGACTTTATGGGGAAATAGGGTCTTTACGGAGGTCACCGAGTTTAAATGAGGTCATTAGTGCAGCCCTAATCCAATGTGACAGGTGTCCTTATAAAAGGGGAAATTTGGGGAAAGCCACCCAAACAGGGAGAATCCCTTGTGAACGCCAAGGCAGAGAGCAGCGCGATGAGTCTCCAAGCCAAGGACTGCCAGGGGTTGCCGACGAATCAGCCAAAGAGAGAGATGCCAGGAACAGATTCTTCCTCGTGGCCTTCAGGAGGAGCCAGCCGACACCTTGCTTTGGGACTTCTAGCCCCAAAACTGGGAGGGAGTAGGTTTCTGTTGTCCAAGCTATTCAGTGCGTATTACTTTGTTGCGGCAGCCCTAGCAAACTAATGTCCCCTATCAACGCTGGGTTACCCCTCAGAGCTCAGCCTAGGTGTTCCTCCAGGAAGTCTTCCCTGAGCCCCCACACACACCCCAGAGCGGGTTAATGCCTAAACTCTACTCTCCCAAAGCATCTGTCCTTCCTCGAGTCAGAGCACGCATAACTCTGCGTGGGCTTTCTGTGTGTGCTGTCTCCCTCCCGGCCAGCCCTGAGCACCACAGGACAGGGTCGGTCTAGCCAGCCACGTGTTCCAGAGCCCAGCACGCTGCCTGGGATGGAGAAAGTCTTAGTTTGTGTTTATTAGATGAATAAATGAATGCATGTACAGAGGCTAATAACAGCCAGGACTGAGATAATGTATCTAAAGAAGAGTGACCAGAAACTCCAATATTCAGTGTCCCCAAAGGTGCAGGGGACTCAGGCTGCATTGAAGGCAGTTCCGAAAGCTCACAGCAGGTTGGGTGGGCAGGGACATCCCAGCCTGGCCAGGGTGTTCTCTGGAGAAGAGTGCAAAGTGGTTTTCTGGGGGGCTGGGAACCAGCTCATGAACGGAGGGGACGGCTAAGAGCTGTGTGTGGTGGCTGATCCCCCAAAGCAGGGAGGGCTTTATTTGGGTTCAAATTCCAGCATCAAACCAGCAAAACCCAGACTGTGGGAGATTAGACAGGACTCATTCCCTGGTTTCATCAATAAAATATAGCAATGAGAGAAAACAGAGTTGGAGGGGGAACCCACAGATTGAAATAGTTAGGCGCCTATCACATACGACCTACCCCAACATAGGACCCCGACTCAAACACCAAACAGGAAAGAGGTGGGGAACTGTCACTGAGTGGGTCTTTGACATATTAAGGAATTACTGTTAAATTTCATTTAGGTGCGATACTGGCATTTTTAAAAGTTCTTATCATTTAGAAATATTTACAGATGATATAATTTTTTTAATATACAGCTTCACTATTCGCATGCTGTGTGTGACATCTGGCAAGCCACTTCACCAGTTTGAGTCTCAGTTTCATCATCTGTAAAATGGGCATTCCAATACTCCATGCTAAAGTGGCTGGCCCGTGGTAGGCGCCCAGTAAGTGGCTGGGGCCATTAGACCAGCCTTTGCCCGCAGGAGGTCCCACTGGAAGCCAGATCTTCTTATCGACCTGACAGCCCCAGGGGCAGCCCCTCCGGTGGAATCTCAAAGATGAAGGAATCTGAATTTCCCAGGCAGCCCACTGACAGCTCAGACTGAAGATCTCTCTAGACCAGAATCCAGCCGCAGGGCGGCCCCAGGCCAAGTTTGCCCTTATTAACCTCTCTGAGCTCAGCCTCACTCTCAGAGAGCCAGTGTGGGAAGGCGGTGCAGCACTGAAGTCCCGTAGGTGGCGGCTCCTCCCCCTCCCTGCACCCCTGCAAAGCCACACAGGCCCCTGTGCAGGGCCAGCCTGCTGCCATGGTGATAATTAAGGTGGCTTCCCACGTCCTCTAGGGGCTGCTCCGCCCTTCTCTCCCTTTGGTCATTTTACCTGCCAGATAGTCCCCAGGGTCACAAACTCTTCTCAGAATGGCTTTTGATTAAAATTCAGTGAAGCTGAAAGCCAAGCCAGATTCATAGGGGAAAATAATCTCAGCCACTAGCTCGGGGAAATCAACTTACTCCACTCTTTGCACCAGGGAGAGGCTGGCGTCAGAAGTGGGCCTTGGGCCACGGGGACTGCCACCTTTGACCACCTGCCCTGCTCCGGGCCTGTGAATTACATTCTCCCACTTGACTTACCAGGAGCGGCTGGCCTGCCCGTGTGCCTCCCTCTCCTGGGAGCCCCTAAAGTCAGATTGGAAGCTCCAGGCGTCTGTGCCCTCTGCTCCCTCCGACTGGATGTTGTTCCACCCTGTCTCTGTCCCTGACAGCCAAATGCAACCACCCCCACCCAGCAACATTAGCCCCCATTTCTCTTCCCCCACCTCCCACGCCCCTCACTCACCTCACAGCACAATGATACGCTATGCACACCCCAGCCCCTCACCCCCAGACTACAAATGCCTTGTAGGTAGCAGGGAAACGGGCATTTTTAAAACTAGAGAATGTCAAAAGGAGGACGGAGGACAGGAAGAATAGCAGCCCGTGAAGAACAGCTTGAGGAGCTGGGGTGGAGAAAGTAAATAATAATAATAATAATAATAACCAACATTTGTTGCATACTTCCAACACCCTGGGTGCTGAGCCAGGGGCTTGGCCTTTGGAAGTACGTCTTAAAGCCACCCTTTCACTACAAATGGCAACACCAAGGGACTGTACTGAAGACGTGTCTGCAGCACAAATGCACCCAACACAGATGGACCGGTCTGAGTCCATGGCCCGTTAGGAACCAGGCCATGGAGCTGGAGGTTAGCAGCAGGCGAGCAAGTGAAGCTTCATCTGTATTTACAGCCGCTCCCCATCACTCACATCACCACCTGAGCTCTGCCTCCTGTCAGATGAGCAGCGGCGTTAGATTCTCATAGGAACTCAAACCCTACTGTAAACTGCACATGTGAGGGATCTAGGTTGCACGCTCCTAGCTGGAACTGAGGTGGAGCTAAGGTGGTGATGCTAGCCCTGGGGAGCGGCTGCCAATACAGATTACCATTTGCAGAGAGGTTTGACCGCACAATAAATGTAATGCATTTGAATCATCCCAAAACCACCCCCCCTCCCATCCCACCATCCGTGGAAAAAATGTCTCCCATGAAACCGATCCCTGATGCCAAAAAGGTTGGGGACCACTGGACTAGACCATAGTCATAGGGGCAGATTTGGGTCTAGCTCCAAAGCGAGTCATTTTTCCATGAGCAGTAAGAGCCATTGGTCCCAGTGCCCAGCACTCTGCCCGGCCTCTGATGCTCACTGCATGGTTGTCAGAAGAATGAAGAAGTTTGGGATCCCAGGGAAGAGCTCTTTTCTTTTCTTCCTCAGAAACAGCCAAAATGCCTCCAGCTCCCTTCTCCAGATTAGATGAGGTGTCTGCTCTCCCCATCACTCTGGAATTCTAAGATCTGGCCACCCAAGATTCCCAGGCCCTGGTTCTTCAATCAAACACTAATCCAGATACTTCGGTGAAGGGATTTTGCAGATATAATTAAGGTTACTAATCAAGTGAATTTAAAATAGAGATCATCTAGGTGGGTCTAACAAAATCAAATCTCTCTGCTAATGATAACCTGTATTTGCAGCTTCTCCCCAGTGCTCCACCGCCTCAGCTCCACCTGAGATCATCAGGCATCAGATTCTCATAAGGAGTACGCAACCTAGATCCCTTGCACGTGGAGTTTACACTTTAAAAGTAGAGTTGTCTTTGGCTGGTAGCAGAAGGAAAAGTCAGAGACTCGGAGCACGCAGGGGATTTGGTACAGCAATGCCGGTGGCAGGTGGAGGGGCCCGCGTGCAGGAGTGGAGGGGGCCCTTCAGCTCACAACCAGCACGAAAACAGGGACCTCAATCCTACAACCACAGGAACTGGATTCTGCCAATGGCCTGCATACGCTGGGAGGTGGGCCCTTCGCCAGAGCCTCCAGAAAAGAGCCCGTTCTTCAGACATCTCGATTTCAGTCCTGTGAGACCCTAAGCAGAGAAACCAGGCAACCTACCCAGACTTCTCTGACTTATAGAGCTATGGGGTAATAAATAGAAGTTGTTTTAAGCTGTTAAATTGGTGGTAATTTGTTACACAGCAAGAAAAAACTAATACAATCATATTAAACTTTCAACCCATTAGCTTTGTGTACAGCCTCACCTGGTTTGGCCAGAAACCAATTTATTCATCATAATTACTTACAGAGCAGGTGGTACAGGGAAGGATCTTTCCTATTTCTCGGAATTGGTGGGTAAGCATCACGGCTTAGGAAAAAGGTTGTAAGGTCCCGAAGCCTCGGTTGAGAGACCAGCCACCAGAAGGTAGTGGTGTTGGGCTTGCTTTCTCCATTCTGTGGACACAGGATGAGCAGTGGGTACGTGTTAGAAGTTTAAGGTTAATCATTAAACTAATAGCAATACAGCAAGTAACTTCCAAACCAATAGAGGAAAACAAGGGCCTAAGAAAAACTTCATCATTCAAATGGAAGGTAATAAAGGAGAGAGAACAAGATAAGGAAAGAAAAAAACTGATAAATAGGAAATACGGGCAACAATGAGCTTAAATATTAGTAACATAGAATATAAATAGACTATGCTCCACTGACTAAAAGAACAGATATTCTCAAATTAGACTTATTTTAACCTACGTACATACACTTTACTAGCCACACCTAAAATATAAAAATACAAAAAGACTGAAAGTAAAGAGGTCAGAAAAGACATAACAGGAAAACACTAGCTGAAACAAAAATTCTAAATCAATTTTAATTTTTGGCAAAATAGGCATGAAAACAAAAGGTTTTATTAGAGATAAAAAAAAAAACAACAATTCCCCTTGAAGATTCAGCAATCCTGAACATGTATATACCTTTAAAAATAGCCTCAAAATATATAATGCATACATTTATAGTATTATAAGAAGAAATTGATAAATCCCCAATCTTGGTCAGAAATGTTAATGCATTTCTCTCAGAAACTGGTAAATCAAGTAAGACAAAGAGCTCAAAAGTGTTGGCAAGATTTGAACAAGTTAGGAATGGAAGAGGAAGAGGACTACATAAAACAGAAATTTAATTAAAACCTTAGAGAATAATGAATCTTTTATAGCAATAAATTTGAAAACAAACTGAACAGTGTTCTGAAAAAAATATATACACTAAAAAATTTCACTCCACAAAGTAGAAAACATGAACACATCAGAAAAAGAAACTTGGGCCAATATCACCTACATAAATGCTAAAAACTTAACATAATAACATATTAACTAAAGCTAGCAATTTTTCTAATACAATTTAGTCAAGTAGTATTTATCCCCATTATTTCAGGATGATTTAACCTTTAAATATCTACAAAAGTAATTCATCCCATCAATAGATTAAAAAAGAATAGCTATGTGGTAGGTAACTCCACAGATGCAGAAAAAAGTATTGAATAAAATGAATGCCCACTCAAGATGGAGGAAAACTCAGCAAGCAAGAAATAAAAGAAAACTTTATTAACCTGTTCAAATGTGTGTCTACCAAAAACCAACAGCAGGTATCACATAAAATGATGAAGCATTAGTTAACTTTTTAAAGTTAGTAACTTTTTAAAGTTAGGAGCAAAACAAGGATTTCCACTATCACAACATCTGTGTAACATTGTACTGGAGGTTCTAGCCAATGCAATAAGACAAGAAACAGAAAAAAAGATATAGATAGATAGACAGACATAAAGATTTCAATATATAAAGACTGAAAAAGAAGAAACAAAATTGTCATTATTCACAATTTATATGTTTGTCTACACAGAAAATTCAACAGAATCTATAAATAAATATTAAAATTAATAAGACAATTAAACAAGGACACTGAACACAAGAGCAACATGCAAATATCAATGACTTCATGTACACTAGCAACGACAAATTAGAAATGTAATTTTTTAAATTCTCATTCATAATAATGGTAAAAACTATAAAGTTCCTGAATCTGTAATAAAAAATTATAAAACATTATTGATAACAAAAAATACTTAAATTAATGAAGAAATGAAGCATATTCTACAGGTAGACACTCAACATCAGAATTGGCCCCAAATAAATCTATAAATTCAAGGAAATTCCAATGAAAATGAAAATTAAAACTTTTCACAGAACTTGACAATCTATTTTTTTTTAGAACTTCACAATCTGATTCTAATATCCACATAGATCAGTAGTGAGTCAAGAATGGTCAAGATAATTTTGAAAGAATAATGAGAAAGACTTGGCTCAGATACCAATATTTCCAATAAAGCTAAAGTATTTTAAATAGCATACATTCTCCCACAGGTAAATGAATAAATCAATGGACTGGAATAGAGAGACTATATTTATCTCTCCCTCTTTTTCTCTCTTTCTATCTCCATATATATGTGTGTGTGTGTATATATATTTGTATATATATACAGACAAATATATGTATCAGATAGCAGATATATATATATATATATATATATATGACTTGGCTGGCATTTTCAATCAGTAGGAGAGAAATGCATCATTAAATGTGAAGAGCAACATTTTAAACTTCTTTTTTTAAATAGTCCTTATCTGTTCCCTGTAAACTAATATTGCTATTGATGATATGATGTCTGGGATTTGTTTGAAATACCCCAGAAAAAATTGGGAGGGATGGGGAAAAACAGATGAAGTGAAATGGCATGAAGCTGATGGTTGTTAAAACTAAGGGAAGGTACATGGGGATTCATTGCTTTATTCTACTTTTTTGAGTGTATTTGCAAATTGTCAAAAAAATGAGATTTTTTTTAAGTTTTAGAAGAAAATATATGAAATCTTTTTGACCTTGGGTAGCAAATGATTTCTTAAATAAGACATTAAAGGCACAAATCACAAAGAAAAATCTGATAAATTTGACTGCACATTAAAATTTTAATCTAATGTATGACAAAGAATGTCTTAAATAAAGCTAAAAGATGTGCCCCAGACTGGGAAGAAATCTTGTAATGTATATAACTGACAAAATATTAGTATGTAGAATATATTAAGAATTCCCACAAGTCAAACAGCCCAATAGAAAAATTGGCAAAAGATGTTCAAACAGTTCTATAAAGAGGAAACCTAATAAACATATGAAAAGATAATCAACCTCATTATTAATCAGGAAATGCAAATTAGAAGAAGATTCTCTTTCACACATCAGATTAGCAAAAATAAAAATGTTGGATAATATTGGGTATTGGTGAAGAGTAGAGAAATAACTCCTGTACACTTCTTATGGAATATTAAATTGGCACAACTCTTTGGAGAATAATGTGGCACTATCTAGTAAATTCAAAAATGTTTACACCTTGCACTCCAGCAATTTTGCTTGTGTTTGTTCATGGTTCCTTGCATGCAAAACTAAGATAATCTCTAATATATATCTAGAAATAGAATTGCTTGACTGTGTTAGATATTGACAAATTGCCCACCCAATGAATGTACCTTTATACTACCAACATTTGAGTTTTCTCCTTTCCCTATCTCCTTTTTGGTACATAACAATCTATAATAGATAGAAAGCAAATTCATTTTTATTTTAAATTTCATTCCTTTAGTTATGAGTGAGGAGGTTGTGAATCTTTCCAAACATTTATTGTGCATTTGTATTCCTTTTTTCTGAAAATTGCATGTTTATACCATTTGCCCATCTTTCTCTTTTGCTCTTCCCTTTTTAAAAACAAGAAAATGTTCTGTCATTTGTTGCAACTATTTTCACCAGTTCAGTTTTGACTAGTTTATGGTATTTTTGCCACACAAAAATGTTTTAAATTACATGTAATACATTTGTCTATCCTTTCATTTTTGGCTACAGTGCTTAGAAGAACCCTTGGCCCCTTGTCATGGCAATTTTTTCTTTTTCTTTTTCTTTTTTTTTTTTTTTTTTGAGACAAAGTCTTGCTCTGTCATCCTGGCTAGAGTGCAGTGGCATCATCATAACTCACTGCAACCTCAAGCTTTGGGCTCAAGCAATCCTCCTGCCTCAGCCTCCCAAATACCTGGCACTACAGGTGTGTACCACCATGCCTGGCTAGTTTTTCTATTTTTTGTAGAAACAGGATCTCACTCTTGCTCAGACTGGTCTTGAACTCCTGAGCTCAAGTGATCATTCCACCTTGGCTCCCCAGAGTGCTAGGATTAAGGCATGAGCCACCATGCCTGACTTGCAATATTCTTTTAATGTTACCCACGTCCATATCTAGTACTCCATGGTTTCATAATTTACATTTAAATCTTCATTCAACTGCAATTCATTTTGGCATAAGTGAAGTGGGAATATAGCTTGCCCATCCTCCACCACCGCTGACCAGTCAGTAGATCCAATACCATTTATCCATCTTTTCCACACTGTTTCAAATGCCACATTGTTAAACACTAAATTCCCTCATGTTCTTGGATCTGTTTCAGAACTTTCCATCTATGTCCTGTATCATATTATTTTCATCATTATCATTATACAATGTGTTCTAATATATCATAGGGTTAGTACTCACCCCCATGTTCAGATGTTTCCTGTCTTTTCTCACATGTTCTTATTTCTATATGAACCTTAGAATAATTTATCATTACATGGTAGCATTTTTATTAGTCCCATATTGAATTTATAAATAAATTTAAGGAGAATCACAAAGTTTACAATATGGATATTTCCTATTCCAAACAAAGGGTGCCTTTCCATTTAAAAGTTTGTTGGTGTTTTTTTTAGTTGATAGTTGTTATGGACTAAATTGTGACACCTTCCCCCCAAAAATTCATATGTTGAATTCCTAACCCCCAGTCCCTCAGATGTAACTGTATTTGGAGATAGGGTCTGCACAGAGGTAATGAGGGTGAAGAAACAGGGAGAAGATGACCATCTACAAGCCAAGGAGAGAGGCATGGAACAGGTATTTCCCTTATGATCTTCAGAAAAAAAACAACCCTGCCAACACCCTGGTCTGGGGTTTCTAACCTGCAGAACCATGAAGCAATAAATTTCTGTTATTTAAAGTGCCCAGTTTGGGGTACTTTGTTACAGCAGCCCCAGCAAATTAGTATCATGGTGGTAACCTTCCAATACCTCCTCCAGATCCGCTCCATAATAACAATATCAGGAAAAGCAGGCAGAGTTGGCAGAACTGGGTTCAAATCCAAATTCTACCATTTACTACCTGTGTGACCTTGTCTAAGTCTTTTACTTTCTCTGTACCTTAGTTTCTTCACCTGCAATATAGGAGTGATCACCATTTGTAGGTTTCCTGTGAGGATTAAATGAGATGACACAGGAAGTCTGTAAGGAAGGTAGATTCAGTGGGACTTAGTGACCAGTTGGGTGAGGAAAGGAGGACCCTAGAACCTCCCTCGCTGGATGACTCAGTGGAGGATGATGCTGTTCAATAAGACTAGGAACACAGGGAAGAGCAGGTTTGAAGACAAGATGATGAGGTCAGCTCCAGGCATGCTCATATTGGAGGATGTGTGGGACATGGTGGAGCTTTCCAGAAGGGAAGCTGAGGAGAGAACTGGGCTGGAGACATATGTGGGAAAGCTGACTCCATGAGAGTGAATGAAGCCCCTCAAGGAGAGTTTATGAAGCAATAAGAGGGGACAATTAAGAGCCCATGGGACTACCAGCACTTAAGGGACTCCCTAAGGAGCTCATGCTAACAGAATACCTCCTAAAGATACTTCCTTATTTTACAGGGCTTGAGGGAGCAAGCATTATAATCACAACTGTTTACAGTATCTCTGCAAAGAGTTCATCCTGTTGGCCAAGTCAGCCTCCAGCACTCCTCTCCTCTATTTGTTCTCTTCAACTATCGTGTGTGTAGCAAGATCAAGGCCACAGTCTCCATCACACTTGTCTCCAGTTCCCCAAGTCCTGACCCAGCTCTCATCAGTGGGTTTCCCCCAAGTCCCCATTAAAATAAAACAACAACATTTCTCCAGCCAGAAATCCTGAAGGTAACTTACTGACAACACCCTTACAACATCCTTATTTTCGTTTTAAATCTCTATCTCCTCCCCCACCCCCATCCCCACCCCTTTAGCCATGAAGTCATGACTCCAGCATGGACAGCTCCTGACCGAGCACACCTGCGGTTGCAGCAGCAGAATTTGAACTCATGGAGCCCGGCAGAGTAACTATGGTACAGACCTCGTCATTGGAAAGACGGGAGTTTCATCCCGTCTCTGTCATTTACCGAGAGTGTAACTTCAAGCAAGTTACCTCCTGTCTTAATCTCTTTGTGAGCCTAGATAATTTATAAACCACAGAAATTTACTTCTCACAGTTCTGATAGCTGGGAAGTCCAAGACCAAGGCGCTAGCAGGCTCAGTGTCTGGTGAGGGCTCAGTCTCCACTTCCAAGATGGCGGCTTGAACATTGTGTGTTTCAGAAGGGGACAGATGCTGTGTCCTCATGTGGTGCAAGACACAGAAGGGCAAAAAGAGTGCCTGTCTCGTTCCCTCCAGCTCCTTTATAAGGTCACCAATCCCATCCATGAGGGCGGAGCCCTGATGACCTAATCACCTCCTATAAGGTTGTATCCCTTAATATCATTGCACTGGAGCTTAAGTTCCAACATGGATTTGAAGGCGACAAACATTCAAACCATAGCACCTCCCCTCTCCAAACCTCAACTTCTTCATCTGTAAAATGGGGATTAAATAAGGTAACCAAAGTACTTAGCATACAATAAGATTATCTGTTATATCCCTAAACATTTGGGCTCGAATCTGTAGCACATTCCCGCACTTCAAAGAGACAGTTTACAGGCTCCTTTGACCTTGAGAAATCTGGAATTTAATCTTGGAGGTGTGAGGAATGCTCATGGGTTTGGAATGAGAAAAATCCAAATGAATTCAATCCATCTCACAAGTTTTGATATCTCTGAACTTCTATGGGGACAATTATCTTTACCTCCCATGGTGAAAGTAGATAATGAATGAAAAGTGTCTGTCTCAATGTCTGGCAAAGAGTAGGTGCTTACAATTGAAATTTCCATCAGCTTGAGGGGAGAGTAGAAAGAACTTTGCAAGATCTGTAGGAAAAAGTGTGAAGAAGGGGCCCATAGTCCCCAGAGAGAATATAAACTATTAAACTATATTGTTCTTTTCAATGTATCCAAATTTTCAATATAACCTTTAAATATAGCTAAACTAAGTCTCCTTTAAAAAATCAGCCCAATTCATTAAATCAGGCCAATCCCACATGGGCCAAGGACAGTTTACATAGGTTTTGTTTGGCCTTGAATGTTGACCTCCCTTCTGTGGAGTTATAGATAGTTTTGACATTTACTGCATCTGCTAAACAAGGAGCAGGGGAAAACACAAGAAAGGGGTGGGCAGACTTTTTTAAACAGAAAAGAAATGTCATTTACGAAGCAGTATCAGGCATCGCCATCGCAGGGAACAATTTGGATGGAGCAAATTAAGCAAATGTTCCCGTGATGAACCGTCTCTGCACAGTCATGTGACGCTAAATCTGGCTTGAGTGGCAGCCATGTTAACAAACTAGAGAGAAGATTGATGCCCGTCCGAGGCCAAGAAATGCACAATCTAAGTGAAGAGCTCTTTCAGCCCCGCGCCAGTCAGAATATAAATATGTATCACTGGCTTCTAAAGTGAGTTATGATTTCATTCTCCTACTGGTACCTGAAATCTAGAGAAGGCATTTGTCTAGTCCCTGTATCGGGGGTGACAGGTATAGCAACGTGGTCACGAGGGGGAGATATCTGCTTGGCAGATAAATTACGTTCTGTGAAGGAACCTGTTGTTATCAATTTGATCTTGGGGGGAAAAGTCTCCCTGTACACAGACGGTATTGTCCGTGCATTGACTGGGTCTTTCCGTTACTGAAGCATTTGCAGGTGCCGTTTCCTCCAATCTGTTGTGTCTCTGGCTGGGCTGGTGTGCAGCCTTCTGTCCCCACACTTCACACCAGACACTGTCTGGCTTGCCCACTAGGGCGTCAACAATCTGAGGGCAGATCCACGTGCGATGCCTCTGTGTCCCCATGTTTAGCACAGAGGCTCCTATCTCTTGTTCATCTGAAATGAACAAAAAGGTCAAGCCTGAAATCTAACCACCACCAAGAGTGGAGAAGACAGTGGAATAACAGCTCCAGGAACACGGGATTTCTTTGTCTGGGTCTCTGCAATGAGGTCCCAGACCTTCAAGTACATCGTCAATACCCAGGGCTCATTTCTCCTCATTCCATTCACTGTAAGTCCATCCCCTTCCGGGGCTTCTCACCTAACCCCTGCAGTAACAGGTTCCGAATCTCTATCTGTAGCCCAGCCCATGCTCCTGGGCCCCATACCCTTATGCTCAACCTTCTTGAAGACATCTCCATCTTCATATCAAACTCAGCCTGTCCAAAGTGGAACTTGGCATCCTGCCACACCCCCCACAACCTTGTCTCAGTCAGTGGCACTGCCACTGCCCCAGCTGCTCAAGCCAGAAGCCCAGCAGGCAGCCTTGGCACCCCCAGAGCATAACGTGACATCCATGATGCGTGGATTCTAGCCAGGAGTTAGACTTCTGTTTGGGTGGAGGGAGTCCTGGCTACGACACTAATCAGAGCTCCCATTCATGAGATTAGTTTCCCTATAGGTTGACAGATTGGACTTGGCAAGGATGAACAAATTGAGCTGGCTCCATCCGTCTCCATAAAAGAGGAGGTTGAACCAGTTGAATGTTTCCAAACTAGCTCCAAAGATCTCTGCATCTGCAGGTGCACAAACCTCGTCCTAGACGACCTTCCACTGTGGGAAAGGCTGCTCGGCTGCCCTCTGCTCCCCAAGGCAGACTCCCAGGAGGGGATTCCTCGGAGCCTGGTGTGCTCCCTGGCCCCCACAAGGCATCGAGAGGCAGAACCTGAGGCTTTGTTCCCTTCTCAGTTGTGGAAACCCAAGAGGTAACCCTGAGAAGGAGCCACGTGGAGGGGGAGAGCTGTCCCACAGGGGGCGCTGACGTCATTTGGATGGTTGTGGCACCAGCACATCTCGGTCAGTGGCAAGGGGCCCAGACAGGTCATTGCCTCCTAAGCCCCGCCCCTTTGTCACAGGAAAGCGCGCGGCTAGGTGCTCACCGCACCGGGGCAAAGACTAGCTTAGCACGGAGGCTAGGAGTCCACACGGGCTTGGAGTCAGACAGACTTTGAGTCACACCCCAGTTCCACGGCTTACTCTCTGCGTAACCCCAGGCAAGTCATTTCATCCCTCTGACTTCAGTGTCCCCTCAGTGAAGCAGCCCCACCTCACAGGGCTGTGGTGAGGATTAAGTGCAGTTAGTTACGTACAACTGCCGAGAGCAGCGGCGGACACACGGTACAAGTCTGGTAAGTGGTGGCCACGGTTTCGCTGATGGCCACAATCATCTTTCTCTTTTGAATTCCAAGTCCTTTCTTGAAAGACTGTCTCAAGTCCCCCTCCTCCCTGAAGCCTTCTTGGATAACTCCTGCCCCGGTTGTCTGACAAGGAATTGGTACCTTCCCTGAGCCATATGCCCAGCCGGGAGCTGGGGAGACAAAGATGACCCCAGACCCCTTCTGCCTTCAGGGGGTTATGGTCCTAGGCAGAGTTCAAACCCCCACCCACATCTCCACTGCGTGGAGTCAGCGCGAAACTCCACTCTTCTCAGGCGCAGATTCTCACTGATACACAGAGATAATACTCCTTACCTTCGTCCGTGTGCTGAGAGTTGGAAAAACCTGGCAGGGAAGGAAAGGAGGGAGGAAAGGACTAGAGAGGAAGAGAGAAGGAAGTGTGAAGACCGACCTGCCCCAAGATATGAATGAATGAATGAGTGGATGAGTGAATGAATGAACCACGTTTCTCCCCGTCTCCAGTCCCGCTGCTGTCATCCTTGGGGCCACCCTTTCGCAGGGTGCCTGCCGCCACGCCTTTGTCATTCTGACTGGTGCGAGATTTCATGTCCCCCCTTGCAGCCCATTTTCAATAAGTGAAACTTGTCTGCAGGCGCCGCCTGGGGAAGCGGCGTCCTCGGACGGAGCCAGCGCCGCCACCCATGCATAGAGATTAATAATACATGGCAAAAAGCTGCAGCTTTATTTTATTTTGTCCTCCGAGTCAAGCTCTTTAAATCAAATATTTAAGGAGGGAATATTTACTCACACGTCCTCCAGGAAGCATTTCTGGTCTTAAAGGCAAATGTGCACCGTAGCCACGGGGGGCTGACACACGCCCAGGCGCATCGGGATCTCCTGTCATTCTCACGAAGACCCTGTGAGGTGCCGCTTTTGGCATCACCATTTTGTAGATAAGGAAACTGAGGCT
>VBSM01003204.1:7274766-7290465 GCA_008086735.1 Cheirogaleus medius | reverse complement strand
CATATGTTTATAGGCCCTTTTATTGAGAAGGTAGCAAACCAGCAGTTACTGGGCATGTGCTCTATGTCAGGCACTAAGCTAGGTCCTGTGCACAGGTCATATCCTTAAAGGTTAGCCATTAAGTCCCCAGGGTGTGCAGACCCAACTGAGGCCTAAGGAGGTCCAAGCATCCACAGCCCTATAGTGAAGGCAAATACAAAAATGGCCAGCCATAATGCACTATAGTGATAATAACAATAGCAACTAGCATTTATTAAGCACTTTGTTAATTTCCAGTCACTAGGCCATGCATTTTCCCAATAAGTCAATAGCTCTGTGGAGAAGAGATTGCTATCCCCATTCTACAGATGAGGAAACTGAGGTTCGGAGAGGTTACATAACTTGCCCAAAGTCACACAGCTAGCATTCTTAACCATCATGTTTCACTGCCTCCTCTACTCACTGTCCTGCTGCTATGACATGTGTCACAAGGAGAGTGCAAAGGGCAGTGCTTAACCAAGTTGATGAGGCTCGAGCTGGTTTTGATGAGGAGATGGTGCATGCCAGGGAGAGAAGGAGGGAAAGGGCGTTCCATGCACCTGACAGCATCCAGGGACGGTCAAGAGCAGGAAGGTTCAGAATATCTGCAGTGTGGGGAACGTGGTAGGAAATGAAGCGGAAGAGAGGATGGGTTAGAACCAGAAGGGCACTGAACGCCAAGCTAAGGAGGTGTGGTTTTATCCTGCAGGCAGCGGGAGTCAGGAGGTTGATGGGTTTGGATTGGGAAGCTTTGGGAGGACGGATCGGAGTAGAGGAAGATGGCAGCCAGGTTGTTGGTTATTATGGTCTCGACTTTGATGCACCCCCTTAATAGAGCACCCACTGTGCCAGGTCCTGCACATACTCCCTCTCTAGTCTTTACCCTGCAAGGCAGGTTTAATTGTCCCCGCTGCCCACATGGGGAGGTGGCCGCATGAGGGCATGCCCCTGGGGAAGGTCCCTTTTGGGAGGCAGCAAATAAAGCCGATTCTCTCTCCCCTTCCAGATCAGCCTCGCGACGACCACTTCTCCTGCCCTCCTGACAGACCAAGAACTGATGAGATCTTTGATCCTTCACATCTGCCCTCCATGGGTCCCTCCTGGACACCCACGTGCGGGTCCTGCGCCAGGCTCTGGGAAGGAGTCCTGGGCAAGACACCCAGTGTCCTCACTGCTGAGTTCACAAAGGGAAGCAAATCACTCTGAAGCCCAGGCTTGCAGCCCCGGGGCCATCCCCACCCCCAGCTCCTGTCCTGGGCTCTCTGAACAATTACATCCAGGCATATTAGTGGCACCAGCTAAATGCTGAAGTGTGTGTTTCCTGCTCAGAGGGACCAGTTTTTGCTGACTCTGCAAGGGTTGCCCTAAGTGCTTGAAAGCGGAGAGGAGGGGTCCGGCAAGAGAGAGGAGCAGCCCAAGGATGGGCTGCAGCCCACCCCCTGTGGAATTTCAGGGCCCCCTGTATTTAAAAAGCAATAGCTGCTGGAGAGGGTTGGGTGGCGGGGAGGTCATACTTAAATGCATTTTTAAAAGGCATACCACCCGACAATCTTTGCAAGCCGCAAATGGAGAGAGGGATGGCTAGGGAGGGGAAGGGGGTCTGGTTAATGGAAGGAACAGGAATCGGAGTCGGGAGTTAGAATGGGGACTGTGGAAGAAAGCCAAGCCCTTTTCTGCTCAGGACGAAGACATCTCAGAGGGTGCTCAGGTCTAAGGGACCAGTCAAGTTCCATTCACATCCACAGCACTTATTGAGAATCTACCTTGATATCAAGGTCACGCAGGTGGCTGCCAGGATCACGTTGCAGCTTTGAGAGTCAAATGACATTAGCTCTGACCCCCAACTCACCCTACAGGCCCCAAAGTCACCTCCTGCCTCCCTCTGGGCCTTCTGGGCATAGGAGTTAGATTTCTCCTAGTCCATTCTGGCTCCTGGTGTCTTCCTGTTACAATGACCCTGCTTACGGGCTCCACACACTGCCACTTTTCCATGCTGTGTCCCCCACACTGGACACACCCACCAACACCCCTACCCCAAGACTCCATGAGGCAGACTTTGCCGATGGTGTCTTGGCAGCCGGCAGAATTCCCAACACCTTCCTGCACACATCTCCATCCAAGGCACCTCCTAGGCCCAGGCACCCTCCTCTCTTCCTGTGTGGTCTGGTCCCCACCTCTCTCCAGACTCATCTCACCCACCCAGTCTCTTGCACCCTGAGATCTAGCCACTCTCATATATTCTTCACTTGCTTGCATGTGCCACACTCCTTTCTGCCTCAGGACCTTTGCACGAGAAGTTTGCTCTGTCTGCAATGCTCTTTCTCTGTTCTTCTCTGGAGGACTCCTACTCAGGTCTCAGCACGAATGTCACTCACTCCGTGAAGGCTCATGACTCTCCAAGCTAAATAATATTTCCCATCCCCTATCCACCGGTGTATCCTATTACTTCATTATTCTTTTGCTTTTTTGCACATAACACAATTGAGTGTGTGTGTATTAAATGTCTGTCTCTCCCACCAGACTGCAGGCTTTATATGAATGAATGAATGGTGCGTATAGGATACGGACGCAGTTTAATAGGAGGGATAAGTGTCCCTGTCATACTGAGAGAGGCGTCAGAGAGAAGGCAACACCTAGGTAGGGTTTTGAGGTACAAAATGGCATTCACCCGAGGGCTCAGGTCGGAGAGCAGGCGCTGGCATCCTTGGGAGAGAGACCCGCCTGCGGCCACAGACCAGAATGGGTGTTTGGGGGAGTCACTGGTATAGTCTGGGGAGTCAAATGCAAGACAAAGGGGGTTGGGAATAAAGCTTGAAAGATGGGCAGGAGATGGAGCTGGAACTTAGTAACAAGGCAACAGGGAGCCATTGGGGGTGTGAGCAGGAGAGTGGTGCAATCCGAGATGGTTTCAGCATCAGGACTCTGGCGCCACTGCTGAGAGGAAGTGGCCGGGAGGACAGGGCAGGGGAGAGCCATCAGACAGCCACTGCGATGGCAGGGGCGTGGGTGACTGCGTGCCTACGATGTGTGCACAGAGGGGAGGGTTCACCCAAGAGAAGGACAGACTGGCCGGGGAAGGTGGACGATCTGGGTTGGGCTGTGCTGATGGCAGGTGCCTGTCACCATCCAGATGGAGATGTCCGTGCAGCCACAGAGTCTGGGGACCAGGAGTGCCAGGGGGGCCCCGGCCGGCGGCTCCAGGCTGGGAGGCCAGCTTGCAGGTGGCAGGTGAAGCCAAGGGCGTGGGCGCAAGGACTCAGGAGGAACATCTAAGGGATGGAGCTCCCTCGCTCCCTCCAGCCCTGACAATCACCGACTTGGAGAACGCTGGAAGCTTCGTGTGAGGGGAAGGGGCGGACTGCAGTTCATGCTCTCGCTCCACACGCAGGAGCCGGAGGGAGCCGGAGCGACGGAAGGGGCTTATTATCCTCCATCTCCCTGCATCAGACATCACTCAGGGTGGCATCTGATTGTTGGCACTAATGAAAAGGCACACCCGCCACCCGGCAGCCTATAATCAGGGGCTCACAGGGCTGGGCCGGGCTGCCAAAGGTCTGGCTCTGTCCCCACCCCTGAAAACCTGGTAGATTTGAACCTGACGTGTTTTCAGGGGCATGCGACTGGTCTGCAGTGTGGATTTTCATGCAGGATGCTGGCCTTTCAGAGGGAGACAGGCCAGCAGGATGCTCCCTAGCAAAGGTCAAAATCTATGTTTCATGAGGGACAAGAAAAGAACCGGGGTGCTAAACCTGGAGAAGAGAAAGCCACAAATCCCAGGAGGCTGCCCAGGGCCAGGTGAGCAAATGTGATCTGGGGGTGATGACTGTGAGCTCCCTGTCACTGTGAGTGAAGGAGATACCATTGGAGAGAATCAGAATCTTAAAGAACGGATCACACAAGGTGACTCTTGCAGCCCCTTCTGACCCTTAGCATCTAAGGGACTTTTCAATTCAGACGCAAAATTTCCTCTGGGTATCCATTCTCACATCTCAGTTTCCTGAGGTCCTACGTAGCATCCCACCTCACACACTCTGTGCTACATTTGCCCACGTCAATGTAGCTACGAGCATTCTGGAGCCACACATTCCCTGAACCCAGTCCTCCCAGCCTCTCTCTCTTTGCCCAAAAACTGTCCCTTCACTGTCCCATCAGTGTGGTCTTAAGCAGGTGCCTGATACCAGGAAGATGGGGGATGACAGCCCAGATATCAACATTATGCAAATGACAATTGGTCACTATCTGACTCATTTATCGGCCTCTCGAGGTGCCCTGGCCATGGTTTTCCGCTCAGTGCGGTTGGTGACCCCCTAGGAAGATTGCTTGGCCACGACCTCGTGACTTCAAGCCACAGAGGAGAATTCAGGAGCTCTTTGAGCTCCATCCCACTCATGAGGGGGTCCTGGCATCGTAGGGCTCCCCTGCGTGGCTAGGCCGAGTTGCTTTGGAAGCTGCTTCTGGCCCTGTGTTGCTCGTGGGTTGGACCTGAGAGATCTCTCACCTCCTGCCCCTTCCCTGTGGCCACTGATGCGCTAGGCTCCATGGGACGTGCTCAGTGAAGACATAAGAGCCCTGGGTCATCCAGCCAGGACCCCAGGCTGCAGTCGGCAGGCAGGCAGGTAGATGTTCTTCTGACTCACACCTCCTCACCAGCTGTCTTAGGATTTATCTCCCCCAGTGGCTGCTGAAGGGCTAAGTTGTGCAACCTGGAAGTACAGGGGAGTTGCTATCTCAACTCAGCAAAAGCCGACCAGTAGGAGAAGGGAGCCAGTAGAAAAATTCTTCTGCCTTCCTCCCTTGGGAAGACACTTTGAAGATGTAATACCTTCATACAGCCCCTCTGAAGATGTTTTATGAAGCTGTTAGGAGCTGCACAAAACTGGTCAACTCAGCACCATACTCCCTTAGTTTTGCAGAACTTCTTCCCTGCCTCACTGTCCTTTCCTACTTCCTTGGAATAGCCTTCCCCAGCTGCTAACACAGCCAGCCCTCCGAATCTGCGGGTTCCCCTTCCCAGATTCAACCTACCATGGATCATAAATATTTGAAAATAAATAAATAAATAAATAGTACAAATTTTAAAATACAGTATAACAACTATTTGCATAGCATTTCCATTGTATTAGATATTATAAATAATCTAGAGATGATTTAAAGTATACAGGAATATGTGTGTATGTTATATGCAAATACAACACCATTTTATATAAGGGATTTGAGCATCTGCAGATTTGGGGATTCCCCAGGGTCCCAGAACCAATTCTCCACCAATCCCGAGGGATGACTGTATATCAATTTTTTTCTATGGTCCTGCTTTTCTTGGGAATTTGAGTGAATGGATTACAACGTGGCCAGTGAATTCTTCATCCCTGGAAGGATGAAATTCTAGAACTGCAAAGGGCCCAGCTTCATCTCATTGAATTTCCCTTACAAGGCCCTCATGGAGTCTTCTCAGGTCCAACTTGAGTGACTAACAGGACTGTCATAAGCCATCCTCAGCCCCAGGCTACACAGAAGGGTATGGGACAGGGACACCGCTTACCAGCAGGGCGGCATCAGGGTTCCTAAACTGCAGGGGTCCTGCAAGTGGAGTGAGTTTGTTTGTTATACCACAATTTTACATGAGGTTGAACCTTGCCTCGTTCAACTTCCACTAGCTGGTTCTTCCAATGTGTGTCTGAATTGCAGAGTGGGGCTCTACAGGCTACATTTCCTGGAGTCCTTTGCAGCTGGGGTTTCAAATGTGAGTAAGTTCTGCCACCCAAATGCTGCCATGCAAGCTTTGGAAGGCAGAAGAGGAGCATCACGGAGAGAGGAAATGCATCAGCGGCCCCTTCTGCAGACAAACCCGGTCACAGGTGTCTCCCAGGCAGCTGCAGCGGAGTTCCCAGAGGTGGATCCCTCGCTTCACTTTGTAGCTGTTGCAAGGCAGGGCTCAGGCATCCATTCAGCCAGTCTGAGTCCCGGAGAGGCGGCATGGCTCCAGGTCAAAGTCAAGGTGTGGGCGGGGGTGGTTCTCCCGAGGCCTCTCTCCTTGGCTGGCAGATGGCCGTCCTGTCCCTGTGTCTTCACATGGTCTTCCCTCTGTGTGCACCTGCGTCCTAACCCCACCTTCCTAAAAAGACACCAGTCATGGCAGATTAGGGCCCACCCCGATGACCCCCATTGGAATTCAGTACCTCTGTACAGATACTCTTTCCAAGCACAAATTCTGAGGTGCTGGGATCAGGACTTCAACATAAGGATTTTGGGAGACACAATTCAGCACACTACATTTCTTTCATATGAAATGTCCAGAAGAGCCCAATCCATAGAGACGAAGCAGATGGCTTATAACCAGGAAGGAGAAGGGAAGAATGAGGAGTGAGCACTCAGGGGTACGGGGTTTCCTTTTGGGGTGACGAAAATACTCTGAAACTAGTTAGTGGGTGCACGGCGTTGTGAACCATAAACTGCAAAGGGTTAAATGGATGCCATGTGACTTTCACCTCAATAAAAAAAGGTTTAAGAAAAGGGGGGAGGGCTATAAATGTGGGTGTCTCTCAACATCTTCCGCCCCCTCCCCCTCCCCTCCCAGCCAAGCTCCGAGGTCTCCGTGGGAAGGCAGGGCTCTGAGGGATGATGTGAGATAAAGTCAAGTTTGCCAAAGACAGAAGGAAGAAAATGGCCCCAATTTCAGGAGGATGTAAATGAAACCAAAGCTCCAAGCAGGATATCAGTCCAAAGAGCCAACTGCTGCGCGTCTGAGACCGGCCAGGTGTGAAGTTTATTCCCGTGTCCGGGCCCCGCGCCAGCGCTCGCTGCGGACGCTCTGTAAATGCCTTGGCTGGCCCCGAGCTGGGGCCTCGCCATTGTTCTCTAAAAGGAAAACCGTTTCCCAGAGTTAGCCTGAGGCTACATGGTCAGGAAGACGGACAGCTGCACTGGGGAAGAGACAGACTGTATCATGCCTTCCTGGGGCTGCAGCCTGGGCCCTGCCACCCCTGGCCCCAGCCGGCTCCATGTGGCCCCCAGTTCCCCAACCCCACTACTTCCCACAGTGCATTGAAGGCATTTGCTTTTTCACCTGCTCCCCACTTGGGACTGGGAGGCCCCGGAGAGCAGGGACAGTGTCTCATTCTATCTCGGGCCCCCAGTGACCAGAACAGGGCCTGAAATAGAAGTGCTCAACTACAGTTGGTGGAAGGAAGGAAGAAAAGAAGGCAGGCATTTGATAGGAAGCAGATGGCATCCCAGGCCTAACTCTCAGGGGACCAGGGGACCAACCCCCCCTCCTGTAAGGGTCACTAAGGCCAGGATGCACTGGGAGCCTTCAGGAGGCAGGAGGGCTGGAAAGGTCTGTTCTCGATGTCATTTTGCTGTCTCCAAGTTCATGAACTTGATTTGCTTCAACATATGCTCTGCTCCCTTCCTCCAACACACACCCTCCAGTGGCCACACACTTGCCTAGGCCTCCGAAATTTCTCCTGAGACAGAGAACTCTTGCCCAGCGATGACCCCCTCACTATGTGTCCCAGAGGCAGAATCTGTGGGTCCCTGGAAGGACCTTGAGTCACTCCTTAACAGTCCAAGCCTCAGCTCCAGATGTGCCTGGGAATCCTTCCCCTTGCTCCAAGCTGCTTCCTCTGACCTGCCCTCCTACCTGTATGTGGGCATCTCCATCTTCTGGGCATCTCCACCCAGAGCTCCCCCCAGGGACCTGGACACAGGAGAGGAGCACATTCCCCCAGCCCCTGCAAAGCTGCTCCTGATCCTGCATTCTCAGCCAAACCCCTCGAGTCACCCAGGTCTCGAGGTCACCTGCAGTGGTTCCCTCTCCCATCCGTACAATCAATCACTGTGTCCAGCTCATCATAACTCCTCTCCATCTCTTCCCATGCTCAACCCACCACCATCTTTCTCTAGAACCACCATAATAGGACTTCCAACCCCAAATCTTGCTCCCCTCCAGCCCACCACTCCATAGCCAGAGTGTGTTCTCCAACACCATGGATGACCAGGGCAGCAATCTCCTCCTCCGGGACAAGGTCCAGTGTCCCCATCCCCATCTGGTACCAGCCTGCACTTCTAGCCCGCCTCCTCTGTCTCTTCCAGCCCAGGCACTCTCCTGCAGTTGCACCAGCCCACTGGTGATCCCCACATGAACCATCCTCTTCTCTCCTCTCAGCCTTTTCATGCCCTTTGTCTTCTGCCTGGAAGGCCTTTTCCTATGAAGCCTTCTCCAATGTCCCAAGCAGAAGTAGCTGATTCCTTCTCTGTGCTCTCACAGCAGGATTTGTTAGGACCCACATCACATGCATCGTAATTATCCATTTATGGTATTTGTTTCACCCGCTAGATAATGAATGCCTTGAATTCAAACTCTATGTCTTGCTCTAAGAGTGCCAACAGTGCTTAGGTATGTGCCTAAGAATAGAGCAGGTGACACTAAGTACTTGTTGGAAGGAAGGGAGGGAGAGAGGAGGGAGGGAGGGGAAAAGGAATGAAGAAGAGAGGAAGGCAGGAAGGAAGGGGAAGGAAAAGGAAAAGGAAAAAGGAAAGAGGAGAAAGGAAGGGAAGGAGGGAGGGAGGGAGGGAGGGATAGGAGAAGGGGAGAAGGGGAGAAGGGAGAAGGAAATGCATATATAAATTTATGATGGAGTCTTATTTGCCCATTGGTTCCCCAGACTCATTGCTGAGAAAGTGAGAAAGTGAATGCTTTCACTTGAATGGGTCAGGAAAAACTGCTTGGTTCCTCAGTTTCCCCAAAAAGAGTCATCTCCAAAAGACCAAATAAAAAACGTTCTGGAGATGGTACAGATTCAAACAAGCACAGATTTTGAAGGCCGGAAACTGTACAAGACTTCCTTGCTCTTACCTCCTGTCAAGACCGGCCCAGAGGCATTCAGAGCGCAGACAGCATCACCCACCACCTCGGAAACTGAAGAGCCTTCACCTACAACCGTGGGCATGACGCGGGTGTCCCTGCATCCTGGGCTCCTGGACAGCATCTGTCACTCAAGGTGTGAAGAGAACTGACAGTTACAAATCACCTGCTCTTGACAGCCACATCCCAACCATCTCATGAAGAAATCGAGGACCAGGAAAGCTAGGATCACCCAGCCAGTGGTGACAGAGCCGGAACTGGAACCCAGGTCTGCGTAAGCCCTCGCACTCATCACTCATTACCCTGCACCCTGAGCTCCAAAAGCACTAACATCTCCAGCATTAAGTCCTGTGTTTCTAACTCAGCATATAGCAAATCCTACCTTGGCCACATGATCTTTATCTCTGGCTGGTAAAGGTCACATCTCAGATTGCGTTAAGGCACCTGCACTCCCACGGTGCCTTGCACACGGCAAGTACTAAAGCGAACGTCCCTCGTTGGCTGGGTGATGGAGATGGGGGCTTGTAGAGTGGAGAGAGCCCGGGACTGGGGACTGGGAGACCTAAGTCACATTGAGTCCCAACTACTAACTAGCTTTGAGTTTTAGCTGAACACTTATCCTCTGTTTCATAGGTTCCAAATCTGTGTTTGGACTCAGTCTTAAATGACATGTCCAGATACTCTTTATTAACCAACATACCGAGCACTTACTGTGTACCTGCGTGTACCATGCACTTTTTATACTTTGACTCACTGAATCCCGCACGAGCTTGTAGGATTCTTCCTAACTGGAAGGAAGAGAAATCTCTTTGAGATCAATTGTTTTTTGCTTGTTTGTTTTATATGAGCTTGATTGAATTCTTTTCAGATGTGACTTCATTTTAACTCTTGGGTGGTTTTGCAGGTACCTTAGAACGTAAAATTGTGAGAACAGGCCTGTCATGTGTTGATTTATGCTAAACTTTGGATTGTGTGCACTAAAATTCCTATGACTATTACTTATTGAATCCTTGTGTTTTATATTGAGATAAAAAAAATTCTGAGAATGAGCCAAAAATGTCTGGAAATTATCTTCAGGGATCTCTAAATGTGATGTAAAATGGAACTGGCCCTGAAATGTGCTGTAAAGACTAAGATTCAGCTATATTTTGGTCTTCTATGGCTGGTCCACGTGGAGCCTCAGTCGCTAGCATGGGATCCATGATGTCAGGGACAGGACATTGCTCTTTCTGGATGGCGGTTTGCATGTTTCATGTCTTGGGCCAATCTTTGTGAATAATAAAAATGAAAATGTAGAGCCCTGATTTTAAACGTATGTATTCAATGGCCTTTGAGAAATTGGAGGAGTAACATAGTTAACAATGGTCTAGCAAAAGGAAAATGCAAAGGGGAAAGGAAAAGATTAGAAGAACAAGGTTCCACGTCATACATTGTCCGTGGGAATGTAAAATGGTGCCACCTCTGTGGAAAACAGTTTGATGGATGTGAAACATAGAATTACCATATTTCCCAGTCATTCCACTCCTTGGTATATACACAAAAGAATTGAAAATAGAGACCCAAACAGATACTTGTATGCCAATATTCATTGCAGCATTATTCGCAATAGCCAAAAGGGGAAAACAACCCAAGTGTCCATCAACAAATAAATGGATAAACAAAATTTGATATATATATAGTGTGTGTGTTATATATGTATGTGTTTATATAGATAATGTGATATATAATGGAATATTATTCAGCCATAAGAAGGAATACAGTATAATGGTGTATACATACAATAGAATATTACTCAGCCATAAACAGGACAGATATTATATGAATAAACTCACATGAAATAGCTAGAATAGGCAAATTCATAGAGATGGAAAGTAGATTAGACGTTACTAGGGGCTGAGGGCAGAGGGAATGGGGAGTTGTTGCTTAATGGTACAGAGTTTCTGCTTGGGTGTGATAAAAATATTTGGGAAAGAGATAGTGGTAATGTTTGCACAACATTGGGAATATAATTAGTGCTACTGAATTGTACACTGAAAAAATGGTTTAAGTGACAAATTTTATGTCTTAAATGTTTTACCACAATATAAATTAAATTTGGGAACAGGGAGGAAGAGGAGAACTAAAGAAACCCAAACAGGTATCTGCGGGCTGACTGGAAAATGTTTTGGGATTCTTGATTTGTTTCACTGTTAAACTGCTCATGCTATGTAATATGTTCATAGAATATAAATAACATTAGTGATTATAGAATATCAATTTCTGTCTTTAAAGCATTAAAGACTTTTTTTCAAACTCAGAAGAAGAGGGAGGAAGAGGGGAGGGGGAAGGGTAATGAGGTTCCAATGGAGAGAACTAGGGAAGAATTTTAAACAAAACCTTGAGCATCAGTATTTGCCTATATTCGGGCTTTGACTGTCATCTTTGTTAGGCATTTGGAGATTCTACCTGTGATACTTCAAGTGTATGCCCCACATCTGAACTTGAGCCTGAGGACAAGTTGTAGTAATTGCCTGCCCAGTGGAAAGCAGCATTTGGGAAAATAAGCACTATAGGGGTGCTTAGTACGGCAGGAGTTGAAATTCAGAATTCGAGGAGCCAGGGCAGGTGGTTTCTCCTCCCTCCCAGCATCAGGACCCTTTCTAATTGTTCTGGGCAGAACTTTACCCATGATCTTCTGGAGTGCACTGAAATGCAAGGCAAACAGAGGAATCTGTCACCCCCGGGTAGCCAAGTAGTGAGAAAATTTAAATTTAGAGGATGTGGCACCATAGTTAAAAATAAGTTGAGCGATGGCAACGCCTAGAACAATGAGTCCGTTCGTGGTGGTCACAGGATTCTGCTGCTGAAGCTGGCAAAGAGGGAACCGATATTGGGATCACTGATACTTTCTGTTGTTTTGTATACAGAATTATACATTTCAGGGATCATTATTCTCATGTTATTCATCCATAACGGTAGCAAAGTAATAATAAGGAAGGAAAAAAGGTAAGGGGGAAGGGAGAAAGAGAAAGAAAAAGCAAGAAGGATAGATGGGAAAATTACAAACGAGCTCCTTTTTATCGGGAGATAAAATACGGAAAAGGACACGTGGGCAAGCGGGAGGATGTTGAGTGTGAAGTGCTGACCTGAGGAGTCTATGTGTAGGAAGATGGGAAAGTATCAGCGCGGCTAGAAAAAAAATATGATTGGTAAATGCAGGAGATTATCTGCAGATCAGTCAGATCTTGGTAGGGAGAAGATCGAACAAGGACAGAAAACAAGCGGAACTGTGGAATGGTTGCATTTTTTAATCTCAAGAGGGAAGCCCACTTGGGAGAGAGAAAAATCTCCATCAAAGCCACCTACTAATATCCCATACCTCAGTGCCCTGAAAATAGAAAACCTGCCTTATGGTAATGACGTTGTAACAGGGGAAAGACATACAGACATGAAGAAAGAGTGAACGTGCGGTGTATTCATTTCTTTTTCCCACTGTCGCAAACTACCACGAAGTTCGTGGCTTAAAAACCATAGATTTATTATCTTACCATTCTGTAGGTCAGAAGTATAAAATTGGTCTCACTAAGCCAAAATCAAGGTGCTTTGCAGGGAAAGTTCCTGCAAAAATGAAAAATTCTAGGGAAGATCCCTGGCCTTGCCTCTCCCCCTTCCAGAGCCCATCTACGATCCTCGGATCGCTGCCCCCGCCTCCCTCTTCGAAGCCAGCGGCACAGCATCTTCAAACATCCCTCTCCAGGTCTGACTTCTCTCTGCCTCCTTCCACTTTTAAGGACCCTGTGCTTACACTGGGCCCATCCAGGTAATTCAAGATAATCTCCCTACTTTAAGGGCATCTGATTAACAACGTTAACTCCCTCCACGACTGTAATTCCCATTTGCCATGTGACGTAGCACAGGCACAGGGTCCAGGGATTCGGGCACGGATCTCTCTGGGAAAGGGCATTACTCTGCTTCCCACGAGGGGAACCACATATGTGTAGTTAGCAACATCCTAAGAAAAGGTCTGGACAGAAGTTTGGGAGGGGGGCTGTGCCACAGACAAAAATGATAGACAGGGCAAGAGTAGGACTTGTGGCCAGCTTGAGCCTCCAGCCTGGGGAAAGATTTACCTTCCAAGTCCTTTCAATCTATTGTTTCTCCCCCTAGCTCTAGTCAGAATCCGAGTGGAGTAATAAATCATGCAGCTGCATATCCGAGTTGCCTGGGCGGCTTGACTCATCAGCATCCCTGCCTGGAAGCCAATCCCAAATCCTCAACCAAGTCTGGCAAAAGACAGTCACACATCCTCCTGGGACTCTGTACAGGGAGGGAGTAGTGGGAAGCCCACCTCTCAGATCATGCCCCTGTCCTTACCATCACCCCGGAGGGTTGGGCCATCCAGGGGCAGGGAGAATAGACCAGGAGTCAACAGTAGCTTTTATTACTAGACCTTTTCTAAAGATGAGGAAACTAAAGCATAAAGAGATGAAGTACTAGTTCACAGTCAGCTGGCTAGTAAGTGGAGACACTGGGATTTGAATCCAGATCGGTCTTACCCTCAAAGCTTAGTTGTTCATTCCTTAAGTATTTAAATGCTTACTGTGTGTCTGCCACTATTATACTGAATTAAACACAGATTTAAGACTCAGTAACTCTTGAATATCTTCAATGTAAGGGAGAGACTGGCATGTATTCAGACAATTAGATGTAGTAGCACAGATGTTTATAGATCAGAAGACCTGAGAGTTGTGGGTGCTCATAGGAATGACAACGAACCCTGCCTGGTTAGCCAAGGAAAGTTTTCCATAGAAAGGGATGTCTAAGCTAAGCCATTAAATCAGGTAGTAGATATCCAGGTGAAGAGGCTAGGAAAGGTATTCTGAGGAGAGGGAACAGCCTGGGCAAAGGCAAGGATTTAAGAGAGATTGCAGGGCACATGAGAAGCGACCAGGAGTGGGTGGGACTGCAGCGTGTGGTGAACTGGTGGGTGTGTGGGGGGTGTAACATGAGAACCTGGGCTGGAGGAGGCAAGAGTCAGGTATCAAAGGTCCCTGTGTGTCCAGCTGGGTGCTTAGACATTCTCTTAATGTCTGAGAGCAAGCAGCAAGATCCAATCCAATCCAGGTTTCCTAAAGATCATTCTGGAGCCCCAAGGTAGAGTATGGACCGGGGAGCAAGCCTCGGATTGGAAAGGTGTCTTAGGTGGTTGTGGCTGTGATTCTGGTGGGAGAAGATGAGGGCCTGGATTTACCAATAGGTGTAGCAGGGAGATACAGAGGGGTGAGTGGCAAGACTTTAAGGACAGAGAGTTCATAGCACGTGGGGTCTAGTTAGATGTTGAGGGTGAGGAAGGTGAAGACATTTGGGATGAAACACATACTTTTGGCTTGGATGGAAGGAGGAGCCAATCACCGAAATACTGAAGACAAAGGATATCTGGAGCAAAGAAGAATGAGTTTAATGGCAGGCCACTGTAGGCCAGCACCGACTCTCTCTGTGGCCTTGGACATGTCACTTAGCCTCTCCAAGCTCCACTTGCCTCATTCCTCAAATGGAAATAAATAATAGACCCCTGGAGTTCTTGGGAGGTTGAGACGAGATGGGGTCTCATAGACTCTGCAGTGATGAAGAAGAGGGTATCAGATAAAACTGCCATGCAATTCAGGCAACGGAGTGGAATGGGAGTGCTGTCCCACTCTGAGGGTTTTCCCTTGGTAGAGAACTTCCTTGTGGGGCGAGACTGCAGGTCTGCGCCAAGGGGTTCAGCACCTCGGAGAGCAACCGCGCCTGTGGCCCACAGCTTCCCAGAGCTCCCGATGGGCAGCAGGGTCGGCCCCTGAGAACTGACAAGGATTTGCATAATGGTCTATAATGTCACTGTGGCCCAGTCCCCCGCCTGGCACCCTCCAGGCACCTGTCACTCAAGTGTGCAGCCAAAGTGAAGAACTTTGATGGCAGGAAAAGGCTGATGTTGTCATGAAAAATGACAAAATATTCATCAGTTTGCAATTACCATTTCAGAGGTGTTTGTTGTTCTCCAAAGCAAGGTCCCACTGGGCAGTGCTCAGGACAGATGTACAGTTTCACTGGGTGACAGCATGCAGAGGAGGCGCCATCAGGCCAGCCCGCTCAAGTCACTCCCTTCCACCCTCATGTGATCCTCGCTATCCCCTGTGAGGCCTCAAGGACTGGGATTCCCAGTCCCAATTTACAGACTAGGAAAACAGAACTCTGAGAAGGAAATTGGTTGGCCAAGGTCACTGCGGTAAGAATCCACAGAGCTCTCAGCCTAGAATCTGGGACTGTGTGCTCCTGGTCTTGCCTGCCTCTTTCCTTTACATGTGTATTTATTCATTCCATCATATATGCCAGGCACTGTGCTAGAACTATTCCAAAGCGTCATATAGAGAAGTGGTTAGATATCACCTGGGAGGAAGGGTGTAGTCAAAGGGTGGCATCATGTTAGAAGGAGCAGAGACTTTGCCTTCGAGGTCCAGATCTGCTTTTTCCTACCTGTGTGAACTTGGGCAAGACAATTCATCTCACTGAGCCTCGGTTTCCTCATCTGTAAGATGGGTATAATATGCATACTTACCCTCAGGCTTGTTTTGAAGGTTAAATAATGGTCTCTCTATATAAAGTTTCTAGTAAAGTACCTGACACATAACTTGGCACTCAATAAAAATAGGTTGAATTAAATAATTTTTTAGAAAAGCTTCATGGGGGAGAGAACTTTTGTTGAGCTTGGTGGTGGTGGTGAAAAGTAATCATTTTATATTTACGTGTAGTCTCAAACAAAGAACTCCAAAACTCAATGCCTTAAAGAAGAATTATCTTTC
>VBSM01003204.1:7260623-7274516 GCA_008086735.1 Cheirogaleus medius | reverse complement strand
GGGGGGGGGGGGTGACAGGCCAGGCAACTAAGACTCACTCAGTGTCTTCATTTTAAAGTAGTGATAACAACATTGTCCCAAGAGCATTTGGGCTACCTTAACCGTGATTCGCCTGGGGTGAGTTTATCCAACATGGGTGTACTGAGCCCCTGCGTACTCACTGTTCTCTTGCAGGTGCTGAGACGCTGATGGTTAACTAGTGCCTGGATTCTGCCCTCCAAAGGGTTCCCGCGGAAGAGGTCGTGTGTAGCGGATTGTATTGTTGTTCCAAATATTCACTGCCCCTCCCTGAAAGAGGAGCACAGCTCGAGCATATGGACTCACTTTTCCAATAAAATACACGCAAAGGTGATGGCGTCTCTTTTGAGAAGGTTGTAAAAATTATTACGTGGTTTCCCTGTGTCTCTTTTCCCTCTTCCCCACGTCGTTTTTTTAGATAAATTTTCCAGATCACCTGGATGGCCACCTTGTTTCAGTGTCCATGGCGTACTGTGATCTGGCTGGCCTTGTTAAGTGACCAACTAAAGTGACAGCATTTAGCTTTTAATGCTGAGGGCTAGAGACGTATTCGTGAGGATTAGAGAGCTCTTCGGTTTTCAAGAAGCACTGCTTTAGACCAAATGAAAGCACAGAGAACCACGACGTCAGAAGGAAGAAAGAGGCAGGAAGTGCAACTGAAACGATACAGGAGGGTTAGACGTTGAAGGCCCTAAAAAAAACAGACTGGGGTCATAGTTTTCCACTGTCCAGCATCAGACAAAACAATCTCCATCCTTCAGAAAAAAAAGAAAAAGAAAAAACTCTGTCACCCACAAGCAACAATGCATGAGTCAGAGAAAGGCTAGATTTGGCTGCAATAACAACAAACGGGGTTCATTTCTCCCACACACTGCATGTCCGCTGCAAGTTAGCTCCATCTGCACCACACTCTCTCCTCCCCAGGTCGCAGGCTGATGGGGCAGCCTCTGTCTGGGACATTCTCAGTCACAATGGCAAAGACAAGAAAGATGATGGAGGCTGGCTCCTATGGTTTCTGCTCAGAAAGGGAACACAGCCCTTCTCTCCACCTTTCATTGGCCGCAGGAAGTCATGTGACCAAGCCCACTTAAAAAGAGGGTGGAACAGGGAGAAACAACCAATATGAGTGAGTGATGGTGTAACCTACCGTACAACGGGAGCCAGAATCTGGGGACGCGCTCAAAGCCTGCGCTTCACGCAATCATCAAAACGCATGCAGGATCTGCTCTTGCATCCCCAGAGGCGTGAAATCATCCAAGGCGGGAAGAGTTGAGTCCATGACACGACGTCGGCTGGACCGAGCCTGGCTGCGGAAGCAGCCACCCTCCCAAGGTCTCTTCATAATAAACAAATAATAAACATTCCACTGAAATCCTTAAGTGGATAGCGGAGTTTAATTATAATAATTTAATTTTCAGAAGCAAAAAGCTGCTTTTATACAATTACAGTGAGGCAACTTTTAATTAACTTTGGAAACTTTCTTTTGCTTAGAAAATCTAATTAAAAATACTTATGGAAATATTAACATAACACAAGATTCAGGAGGCGGGGAGAAGTCATATTGGGGAGGTATGGAAAAGAGACATAGAAAGGGTATCTTTGGGGAGTTAGGGCCATTCAACGGTTCCTGTCTCACCCTGAGCCCCTGGGACATCAAGGAATGGTTTTGTCAACAGTAACTCGGTGGGATTCCTCTAAGCAGTGGGGTCTGCTGAGAGCTCTGCCTTTCCTTTCTTCTACTTTTGAGACTCCCCCATCTCTGATGTAGGGAATGTGGACGGGGAGGTATTTAGATTGAGGGTCAGAGGAAATTTCAGAAAATGAAATGACCCCATAAATTAGCCTCTCCTGGAAGGGAACAGCAGGAGAACGTCTGCTTACTTTGCAACATATCCACTCCTGCCACGTGCCCCCGGGGATAAGAGTACCTACCGTCTCAGTCACAGTGATAGTGATTCTCAGAGTGGTCCATGGTCCTGCAGCATCGCCTGGGAGCTTGTTAGAAATACAGCGTGGATCCTTGGCTCTGGGTCCACTGAATCCGAATGTGTGTGTGAACACGGTGCCCAGAAGGTGAGTACACACGCCAAAGTCATCTACGGGTGTGATCTGCCAATGACCTGCTTCAGAATTCCTGGGGAGTCAGTTTAGAAAGCGGATCCCCAGGCCCTGCCCCAAACCTATCGAAACAGAATCCCTGGAGGTGAGGCTCGGGACCCCCATTTCAAACAAGCTCCCCCAGGAGAGTCTGATATGCACTAGAGCTTGGGAACCACTGGCATATTCTAAAGAACTCTGTGCTTGAGATCAGGAACCCCAACCTCCACCCGCCGCATGTGGAGCCCCCTCAACCTCTTCTCAGCTTCAGTTTCCTCCTCTGCAAAAGGGCAGTGCCTTCAGTCTGCTGAGTGTCAGCTGAGGGCGTGGACGGGAACCACTGTGTAAATGACAACTAGTTGTGTAAATCTGAGCGTTCTTTGCTAAAGGTGACATCACCATCCTAGGCTGGTTCCACTGAAATCAGGGAGCCAGTTGAAGGTGAGTAGGCCAAGACTCTAACTCGGATCCACCGCTGACCCCCTGCAATGCCTTCGACACATGAGAGCCCTCCCCCCACTCTGGTCTCCGTTTCTCAACACTCTCAACAACCAAGCAGAAAGTTACAAAATGTGCAGGATCACCAGAGACCTAGGTAATCTTCGAGACCTCCCAGGGCCCTGGAATCTATCCTTTGCAGAGAAGTGCCCCCTAGGTGAAAATCACCTTCTCAGGTGAAAGCAGGCGTAGGCAGAGGGGTCTTCAACAAAGGTAGCTCCAAGCCCATCTGGGGCTTTAGGAAAGAGGGGATCTGTCCTTTTTGTGGTACTGACATGTGTTTATAATTCCATCCCCATGTTTTTAGAGTTTCAGAAGAAATTCTACAAACCAAACAAAAAAGTGGCTGGGCACAGTGGCTCACACCTGTAATCCTAGCACTCTGGGAGGCCGAGGTGGGAGGATCACTTAAGCTCAGGAGTTTGAGACCAGCCTGAGCGAGAATGAGACCCCATCTCTACCAAAAATAGAAAAAATTAGCCAGGTGTGATGGCGTACTCCTGTAGTCCCAGCTACTCAGGAGGCTGAGACAGGAGGATCACTTGAGCCCAAGAGTTTGAGGCTGCAGTGAGCTATATGATGACGCTACTGCACTCAACCCAGGGCAACAGAGTGAGATCATGTCTCAAAAAATAAAAATAAAAAAATAAAAACAAAACAAAAAAGAAAAGAAAAGAAACAAACAAAACTGATTCTCAAGCGGCTCTGAATCCCCCAGCCCACCTGCCCTTGCCCTGCCCACCAGGGGTTCCAAATATAAGCAGCTGACCCAGATTCCTGAGCCAGGGGCCTCCCTCCAGGGCTGAGCAGGGCTGAGCAGTCGGGAGGAACTCTGATGCTACACTGACCCCCTGTGGAAGTCAGAGGCAGCAACCGCCGCTCCCACCTTGGGTGACCCCCGCCCCCACCCCAGCCTCCCACTTGGGCTTCTACTGCAGCCTCTGGCCCTCTGGGGGTCCCTCCACCAGCTGCCACCTCTGAGGCAGAAACCACTGGGAGAATCTGACTGCATCCTGGGGAGCCCCTGCCAAGGTCGGATGGAGGACAAAAGAAGGTGGCATGTACACCGGTCCAGCCTGCTGTCACCGCTCCGCACACTGTCTCTTGCCTAGACATTGCTGCAGCCTTCTCAATGGCCTCCCAGCCCCCAAACTCATCTTCCTTTGGGGAGAAGCCTCTGTCCTGCTCGAAGGCCTTTACCAGCTCCCTGTAACCTACAGGGTTAAGTTCAATCCTTCCTCTGGCGTCCAGGGGTCCCCAGGGCCTAGCCGCAACCTGCCTCTCTAGCCTCCCCGCCAGGCTCAGAGAGGCAGGAGCGTGGATGCCACAGCTTCCCACGCCGTGCAGCTCGGGCTGCCACCCACACCTGAAGGCCTCCCTGGTGGCCTCTTCCAAGTCCTACCCAGACACTGCCGCACAGCAGAAATGCTGCCTCCTGGAGACACCGTCCCTGCCCGCTTGAGCACCTTACAGAAGGAGGAGGTTGGAGGCCTGGGTTTGCACCAGCCCCTGCTTCTTCCCAGATGTGCCACAGTCACTTCCCCTCTCGGATGTTGAATGGCGATAATAACTTCAGCCCAGCCCAGCTCGGCGGACAAGTGTGAGATGTAACAAGCTAACGGGGAGCTTTGAAAACTGTCACGCAAGTGCCCGTGCTCCCTTACATTATGGAGGTGTGTGCCATGCTTTGTCTTGCATCACATAGAGGTTTTGTTTCACACACTAACCTTGAATGACTGAGAGTGGCCACTGGGGCCAGCGAGTGGCAGAGTCGGGCCTGGAATCCTGCAGTCCAGCTGTGCTGGAGACACCAAGACGCCCACAAAGAGCTCATGAAGGAGACAGACTCAGGAGGATGATGGGTCAGGCTGGTGAGGGCTGGGGTGGAGGGAGGCAGGCACATAGCAGGGCCCTGGACCTGGCTCAAGGGTCAGGGGAGGCAACCTAGAGGAGGTGACATCTGAACTGGCACTTGAAGGACCAACGTGAGTTGGCCAAGAGAAGAGCATGAGGACTGGCAGGAGAGTGCCACAGGCATCCATGTGCAGTGACCCTGGGTCGGGGGGACTTTAAGGGCCCAGCACAGCTGGGGCTGAGGTCGGGAGGGGAGGCCAGCAAGGCAGGAGGGGCCAGATCACACCAAGACTCCAAACACGAGCACAGCAGGAAGCCTCTGCAGAGCTTCAAGCAAGAAAGTGACATAGTCAGATTATTGTCTGAGAAACATTCCTGTGGCTTCAGGACACAGAGCAAATGGGGGAGATCGGGGACAGGGAGGAGGCAGAGAGGGTGTGGGGCACTCACCCCAGCCAACAAATGTCCTGTCTTTGGGCTCAGTTCAGCAGAGGAAAGCCCAGCTCACCACTGCAGGAGGAAAGGTCTGTGAACGTGAGGGAACCACCAACACACCCAGACTCACGGGGCCCAAGAAGACCTCAGACATTGTCCCTTCCAAACCCAACCCCAGCACCTGACTCTGCTCCTTGGCTTTCAGCATCTGCTTGTTGTTATCCAGTGCCAGGGAACTAGCTATGTTGCCATGCAAACCATTTCCCAAGGAGAAACGGAAACCCAGTGAAGTCAGTGACCAGGTCTCCACCACCCTGATTTGCACCCCAAACGTGTGGGAGAGGGTGGAGACATGCCAGAGGAGGGAGCTAGGCCTAGAGCCTGAATGGTGAGCACACACTGCTGGCTTGGCCTGGTTATGTTACATCCTCAGGAGACTGGCCGGTGTGAAATGTCAGTGGGGAGAAAGAATGAAATCTGCCAGCGAGAGGACCCAGGCCAATGGCCGTGGCACCTGCCAGGGGGCAACCCCTGATTGACAGGTGACGTGGGGACAGTAATGGCACATCCCAGGGGCAGCCTCTCTGCTTCTTCCACTCATCTCATGGACCCTTTGAACTTCATTCCTAAGAGTTTTCCTTCCATCTGCAAATTTCTGGGAAATGTGTGTGTGTGTGCGTGTCATACACACACATTCTTACACATTCACAACTGTGTGCATATCTGTGTTAGAGGATACCGTGTGTTTGCCTTTAAAGGCTTTGTGGGTGATTCTGCATGCTTTTCATGGCTACACTCTGTCTAGCATTCCCATGTGTGGGGTGACATTTGCCCATCTGGGGGTGCTTTTGTATTAATAGAAATCCATGCATGCCTGTCGTAAGGTGTGTGCAGGTGTGAGTTCAGTTCCGCATCTGCTGTCTACACCATGGGCACCAAAGTTAACTCTCTAAAGTACCACTCTGCCCCCAACCTTGACTATTAGGATGGCACATCCGTCCGTCCCTCCACGTGCAGCCTGGGAGCATAGGGTGCCGTGGTTGGTGTCCATAACTCTACCTGTGAGTCCTGGCTCACCTCTCACTAGCTGGTGACCTTGACCAGATGACCTGACTGCTCTGAACCTCAACGTACTCAACTCTCAGACGCGGGTGACAGCCAGGCCCACCACCCGGACCCACCGGTGTGAGTGTTGTGCCAGCACAGGCGGGCACGGCGCTGTCAGCTCTTAGGCTGAGCCCGGAACACGTGGCCCTCGTTCCCTCGTGCAGGGCCACCGGCCTGGCCCGGCCTTCTCCCATCGAAGCCTACTCTTTGTCCAGCCATTCCTCAAATATCCGACAGGCCCCTGTGCAGTCAAGAACTATGTGACTCTTGAACACGCAGAGGGCAACAGCCCCCGCACGCCAGGCCAGCAGGAGCTGTCGAAGGGGAGTAGCCACAGCCACAGCCATGCCCCAAGGGAGGGCGCTCTCCCCAGCCTGGGGGACGGTGGATCAGGGAAGCCACCCTCGAGGAGGTGGTATCTAAGCCACGACCTGAAAGATGAGGAGCTTCAGCCAGGTGAAGGGAGGAGGAAGAGGGAGAAGAGGGAGGCAAGTGGAGGCCCTGGCACACGGTGATGAGTGAGGAAGAGTGGCCCGGCTGCAGCAGGGAAGGTGCGGAGGGGCTGGGGAGGCCGGTGGGGCCTGGGGGTGCAGAAATCCTGCGGATGGGAGTGGGCTCTGAAGCCATGTGTAATGCAGGTGGGGCCTTCTCTGGCACTCACATGTAGATGGCTCAAAGCCCTCTGATTATAGCCGCCTTTTATCATTTCCCTGAAAGTCACTAATGAAAGCCAAGAAGCCACAAACAGAAAAGAAAGGGAGGGGAAAGAACTCTTAGAGCCTAGTGGCTGGGCAGGGCAGGAGGAGGAAGTAGCCCCCGTTTCACTGGGCTGGGTCTTTGGGATCATCTGTCCCTCCCCCAGTGGAAAGTGGGTATGGCCACCGCAGCTTCACCCTGGCATCCGCCTCCAGGTGCCTGGCAGAGAAGTGGGCCACGGGATTCTACCCTCTGCCCTCCAACAGCTGGGGGAAGTTGGCAGCCACAAGCTACCAGGCAGCCCCCAACACTCCAGGAATCACCCCCCTTTCCTGCCGCCCTCCCAAGAGACTTCCCCGCAGCCAGGCCACTTGGGCTGTAATGACACACGGGCTTAGAGTCAGGAGGGCCTCCAATCCCATTCCTAGCTCCAGGACTCTGAGCAAGTGACTTCTCCTTCCAGAGCCTCAGTTTCCTCTTCTATAAAATGGGGGTGTTGGCCACAGTCTACATTTTATTTGCCTGGATCTCCTGGGAAGATCAAACAAGCCCCTAGACAAGACAAATGGGTTGAGGGCAGCAGTTTCTGAAAGCCAGACTAACTGCCCCAGAATCCCTGTGGATGAACATCAAAATACAGATTCCAGGGGCCCCATCCCAGAGCAGAACAGTTCATTGGAAATGGAGTGGGGCCCAGGAATCTGTATTTTGGAAAAAACCCTAAAAACCCAGGCTGCCAGACACAGGGAACCACTACTTTACACACCAACATGGTGCCGCCTCTCAGCCTGAAAGGATGAGGAGTCTGACGTCAAATACAGAAAGTGTGGTCAGTCCCCAGGGGGCAGCTTAGCCAGGCCAAGTTACTTTCCTACTCTGAGCCTTGGTTTCCCCACCAAGACAGTGGCGGATCCCACCTCGCTTTCAGGTCTGATAGATCAAGGATGTGAAGTGTTCAGCACATAAAGGGTCTTCAGTAAATGGTAGTTATCATTTTTAGATTAGTTTATAATTTTTATTATTATAGACTACAGGTGACCGTTGAACAATACGGGTTTGAACTGTACAGGTCCACTTAGATGCAGATTTCCTCATTAAACATATTGGAAAATTTTTTAGAGATTTGCAACAATTTGAAAAAACTAGAAGATGAACTGCATAACTTGGAAATATTGAAACACTAAGAAAAAAGTTTGTCATGAATGCATAAAATATATGTAGATACAGTCTATTTGTGTGTTGACTGTTCATGTCATTGGTAAGCTTTCCAATCGCTATGAATAGGTAAGTTTTGGAGGAGTCAAAAGTTATACTCAGATTTTTGACTGTGTGGGGTCAGCACCCCTAACCCCCACATTGTTTGAGAGTCAACTATATTAACAATCATTCAGCTAGCTTAGACCCTAGAAGTCATCATTTTTGTTCTTTGTCTAAAATTTTTCTCCAGTTTTTTTTTCTTTTTCCATTCCAAAAGTAATACGTGTTCATTGTAAAAGTTAAAACCATCTATAAGTATTAAATCCCACTACTCATGGGGCACAGTCTTGCAGACATTTCTCTATAACCATATAGCTGTCATTTCTCTCTCTCTCTCTCTCTCTCTCTCACACACACACACACACACACACACAATGGCATCATACATTACAAGTTGTGACAAAACTTTTTTTCCACTTAATAATCTATCGTGGACATCCATCTATGCCTCAGGCATTGACATAAGGGTTAAAAAGTATTCCATCAAACAGGTGTACTATGATTTATTTAAACAGGCCCCTTCTGATGGACATTTAAGTGGTATCTGATTTTTCATTCTCATAAACAAACCTGCAATGCCCATCTTTGGACATTCATCCTTGCACCTTTGAGTAAGGATTCCTGGGGAGCCACCATGTACCTGGTCTATTTATGTCATTTAAACCTCACCACATCTCTGCCAGACTTGACAGATGAAGAAACAGGCTCAGAGTCTTAAGCCACGTGCCTCTGCTCACATAGCTGGTAAGCGGCAGGGCCACAGTAAAGCTTATGATTGATTGTGCTGGTGGCCCCAAGTTTTGCTGCCTCCCTGTAGCCCTGCTCTTTGGTACAACCTCCTGTATAGACTCTGGGTGTAGCCATATCACTTACTTTAGCCAAGGAGACAGTAGCAAACCAGATGCAAGCAGAAGTGTGAAAAAGCATTTGCATGTTTCTGCTCCCTCCTTCAAACCGCTGTTCAGCCAGGAGAACAAGCCCAGACTCGTCTGCCAGAGAATAAGAAAACACACGGAGCATCTCATTCAAGGCCATCCTAGACCAGCAGCTGCCAGCCACTTGCCAGCTGATCTAAGACACATGAACGAGTTCAGCCAAGATTAGCCAACCCATCCTAGATCAGCCGAACAGCACAGGTGACCTGGAGACTTCTTGAAACACAATAAATAATTCTCATATTAAGCCACTAAGTTTTGGTATGATTTGTTATACAGCAATAGCTAACCGATACAAAACCAAACTGACTCACAATCTCTGTTATCTCCAAGACCCCACTGCCTTTGTTAGGGATCAAAGCCCCACACATAATCCACATTGTTACAGACCCTGTGCTGACAGGCCTAGAGGTTCGAGATTAAAAAAGATATGGCCCTGCCACTGAGGAACTGACCATCTGGAAAGAACCTAAACAAAAGAGTCATTGTATCATTGTATTCATTGAATTTTTATGGTTCACAGAGAGGAAGCTAGGGTCAGGAGAGGCCTCTGAGCAATAATGATCACATAGCACCACTTGGTCTCTTAGTGACCAAGAGAAACCCCCAGACCTCCGGACCCCAAATCCAAGTTCTTGGTACCATTCAAGCCTTCAAGCATCTTTGAACACCACTACAAGTTATGTGCCCAGATCCTACCCTCAAGACAGCACCCCCAGAGACAGCTTGTTCCCAATTTAGTGAGTCTGGTAGAAGAGCTCCAGTTTCCATCGAAGGGCATTAACTGCAAATTTATATTTGAGGCCCTGTGTGCAGTTTTTTATGCATCCTTAAATACCAAAACATAATTACCAATGTCAATACATAATGTTTATTTCTTTCAGAACCGACATTTTAATTTTCCTGAGCAGGCGGGAAAAATGATATGCATAAAAATAATGACAAATATTAAAAGTCTCCCAAATAAGGGACCTAGATCACCCGCATAATCCTAACTTTAAATGCACTCATGATCGCAGCCACATTAAAGGTCTGATAAGCCAAATTAGGTTCCATGTAAGCATAATTAATCTTCTTTTTCAATGAAGATATTACAGGGGCATTAATTTGAATCCCAAAGGCCTTTGGGAAATTGAATTATATAGATAAAGCAAATATTTGACCTTTTGCAGATAATTACTATTTTAAAAAATTCACAATGCAAATGAACACCAAGTAAACCTTGGGTGTTACCCGGCCCTGCGGAAATAAAATTCTCTATAAATATTCAGCAACAGAAGAGACAGGTATTCTACTCTATCCAGCCTCCCAGCTTTTTATTTCAAATTTGGAAGCACAAAACTCCAGCCAGGGGGTCCTAGTGTTTATTAACAAATAATTGAATGGAAATTGTCCAGGACCGATTATGTCAAATTTGCACATTATCTGTCATCATTCATAGGTCATTAAATTTCAAAAGACAGTGAGCAAAGGAGGCTCTGTTGCTGCAGCCATGGTCCAGGGGCCAGCGTTAAGTGGGGCTCAGGCTCGTCAAGGTAAATGACTCACCAGTAGGACTGGTCCTTCTGTCGCCTCCGAGTCAGCTCCTGGGTCCCCAGGCAGGGCAGGAAGGAAGAACCTGCTTCAGCGCCACTATTCTTCCACTTTGGCCATAAGAGAAAAAGTGGGAAGCTACGGCCAAGTTCTGGTCCTACGGCTTATGGGTGGAGGGAGGTTGGACATCTCTGGGCTCAGTTTCCTCGACAGTGAGTGAGTAGAATCAGACCAGTGGTCACGACCCTCGGGAATGTGAAATGAGATCAGGGGTTTTGAATGCCAACGCCTGAGGCACAGGCTTCAGAGTCGGACAGGCTCATACTTGCACTCTGGTTCCCTCGCTGATGATCAGGTTTCTTGAGTTTCCCAATCTGTAAAATGGGTCAACAGCACTGTTGTGATATCCGAAGATTCTTGTGAAGATTAAATAAGAGAGGGCTCACAGGGTGCGGGCAGAGAATAAATAAGTGCTCCTTGAAGATTAACTCTGTGTCAGAGCTAAGCCGCTTTCCGGCACGCTCAAACAACAGAGAGTGGCTGCGGCGCCTTGGCCCCCTTCCCGATTCCAAAACACACAGCATCTCTGGGGCCGAAAGCCACACTGCGTGCAGCGAGAGTCCCACACAATCACTCCTGAGGACTGTTCCTGCAGTTTCTAGCGCTAACCCCTCTCCAGAAAGATGTTCAAATGACCGCTGCTACTCACAGCAAACGCCCAGGGCCGACCTGTGTGCTGTTCTAAGGGTTCTGCGTGAATATTTTATCTTATCTTCTAACAGCTGTATAGAGAAGGACTACTTCTTATCCCCATTGCACAGATGAGGAAACTGAGACCCAGAGAGGTTACAGAAATTCCTGAAGTGGCAGCACCAGGGCTCACACACCCTTAACCTATATGCTGCCAGCCACACCATCCAGAGGCCAGGGTGGGGCCAGGCCACTTCCCATCCCATCACGGCCCTGGCCTTCCCCTCCTCTCTCAGGGCACACAAAGACTCACTCCTCCCCAAAAGCAAAGGCCTTTATGCCCATCAGCCCACCACAGCCTATGCCCCAGGGTCCCTGCCAGCCAGACCTGCAGCTCCAGGGAACCCTGTACATGTGGCACAAAGGGCCTGAGGATGTACCTGGTCCCCTGCACCACTGACATTGTAAGATGGTGCCTGCCTCAGTTTCTTTCTAAAACTGAGCCGCAGCGGGCAGAGATGGCCTGGACTCGGGTCTAACGAGTGCCTCCGGGCAAGCAGACACATGTGAGGAAGGGCAAGAAAGCAACTAGCGCAGTGCAAAGCCACCACAGAGCAGCGCCACCTGCCTTGCCTGGGGGCAGCGAGGCTTGCAGAGGGGACATTCTGGGCTGGCTCTGAAGGATGAGTAAGGTGCACCCTGGTGGACTGGTGGTGGAGGGGAGGAGGGGAAGGGCACTCTCAGCGGAGGAAACCGCAGGAGCAAAGACAGGGAGGTGCACAGAGCACGCAATGGGCACAGGGTGCTAAGGGACAGCCTCCTGCGAGTCTTCGGGTCACTCGTCATGCAACCGTTTGCAGCCCCCAGCTGCCCTCAGCCCAGAGCGCTGCCACCAGGTGCCGCGCCTCACCCCTGGGTCCACGGGGCCTGGCAGGATCCAACGCTGTCCCCAGCTCAGAGCCAGGCAGAGGGACGCACCCTCCCAACAACACTCTCCGCCATCATGTTCCGAGCTCTGCCCCAGGCTCCATTCTAAGGCCTCCTCGCTAGGGGTCTACTGGAAAAGAGCACGTGGACATATTCAGATCCAACAGCAAAGCTTCGCCAAACCCACTTCCTTCCCACAGCCGCACCAAGGCAAGCTGGAGGCCTCAGCTCCTGGGAAGCATTTGCAATGGGAGACATTCAATTGGCCAGAAACAAAGTCATCCTCCCTGCCACTTCCCTGCCACTCCACTGTTCCACTGGAGTTTTCCATCTCTCTGATGAGAGCATAATTGAATCTGGACAGGTGGAATTGAATTTGTACTTTCCCTAGTCATACAGTCTTCCAACACTCAATGTCCTAGTTCCAATTAGTCCGCCCTGATCCGGGAGGAGCGGGCAGGCGTCCTTATTGACAAGAGAGGAGTAAACACTCGGAGCCTGGGGTTAGCGGTGAGTGCTCAGCTGGGCATAGGCCCCCTGGGTACCAGCAGGTGAGCCTCCCGGGCAGGGCACGTGCTGGGCAGGTCCACCTGCAGCGAGCAATCCGGTGTCCTCACGATTTGAGGCAGGTTCCCGGAGTTGGGCCTTTCGGGCTGGTAAAGGCGTATCCACAAGGACATAGTTGTCATCGGTCCAACATCGGCTTGACTGGAGATTACCAGGTGGGCACCAGATCTGGGAGACCAGATCCCAAATTAAGCCCTAGACTGTGCTTGGACCCACCGCAGGTGCCCTCTGCCCGTCTCCTAGTGGTGGTGCTCCTGCAGCTTCTCTCACCAAACACTTTCCTGGTGGCTTCACCTGCCCACTCAGCTTTGCTTACCATCTTCACCCGCTAGACCTCTCTCTTGAGCTCCAAATCCAGGGATCCAGTGGCCCTCTGGGTGTCTCTGCTCGGATGTCCAAGACGCTTCTAGCTGACGCCAGCATCTTCATTGTTTGAGGGCTAACCTACACCAAGCACTGTTCTAAGGGCTTTACGTGGATGTTTCATTTAATTCTCTAACGCTCCTGTAAGGAAGGACTGTTACTGTCCCCATCTTACAGATGAGGGAACAGTTTGCCTTCCTATGTAGAAGATTCTTTGAAAGAATCGAAAATCACTGGGCTGCAACCCTTTCTTTTCCAGCACTATTGACGCTGGTCTGTGGCCTCAAAGGAAATCTAAGGCCAGCCCGACTTGTGCCTTTCTGCGTCACCTCTTAATGTTTTGCTTTTTCCTGCCTGGATCCTTGCAAGTTATTTGTTTTTACATTTTCCCTTCCATTTCGACACATTGTCCAGGGTTTAGTCGAGTGTGGATCCCCTTCCACGGGCTCCACGAGGACGTGCACAGCTGATCGTTCATTTCCACTCTGGTGCCGACAGACCTGCTCCTTCCTCAAGAACCACCAGAATATCTACTGTTGCCCCTGTCATTTCTGTCTTACCCTTTCATTCTGCCTTCAAAGGGAGCCTTTTAAGACCGTCCTCCACATCACGGATTCCATTTCCCATAAGGTCGCTTTTACCCTCCATGCTTGCAGGGATGTCCTGATGATGCTATAGCCGTTCAGATCCCCTGTAACTCTTCCTTATCCCATCCGTCTCTCTTTACATTTCCTCAAATATCTGTTCATCACAGCTTTACTCTCCCTGTGATTTTCTGCTCTCATTTCATAGAAGCCACCATCTCCCGGCCTTCAGGTGATGGTCCACACGTGATTTTAAAATGTTTTTCTCGATCTAAGAAAATACCTTTCAGAGGTCCAGCCATCTTCTGGAGTTTTTTTGTTTTTTTTTTTTT
>VBSM01003204.1:7226600-7248869 GCA_008086735.1 Cheirogaleus medius | reverse complement strand
TGGGGCTCCGACCCCTGTGACTGACAAGTCCCCAGTGGTTCCGACACAGCCAGGGTTGAGGAGGGCATGAGGAAGTGGCACAGGCCCAGGGGACATGACTGCTGACCCCAGCTCTGCCCCTCACTTGGCCTGTAATCTTGGGCAAGTACTTGCCCTACTCAGAGACTCAGTTTCCCCATCTGGGCTAAGAAGGCGCTGGGCCACTGGTTTTCAAAAGGTGTCCCTTGGAGCCCCAGTATTCAGTGGAGGGGCCTCAGAGTGGGGTGAAGACTTGGCGGCTCCCAAGCAGTCAGGACCCTGAGTAGCCCATGTCCCAGGGCTGAGCCCTGTCTGCTTTGTATACCACAGCTCTACACGAGATTCTTTCTGAACAAAGGGTTCCGATTCCCAAAGCTGTTTGAGAACCATGGGCTGGCCACTGGCTGGGTGGCAGAGGATGCTGGCGATGCCTGTTCTGGGCCTTGGGCTGATGGCCACATCCCTCAGGGCTTCACTTTCCCCATCTGTCTAACGTGGGTTGGACCGAATGACAGCAAAGTGCCTTCTCACCTGGGAAGCTCAGGTATTCCGGCTTCCTTGTGGCAGCGACATCACGTGTGGGAGCCGGGTGAAGACCAAGAGACGGTGTCTGCAGACAGACAATTATCATCACACAATATAACACTCTAATGGCGGAATCTTTTATATTAGCGGACATTATGGAGCACAGTTCCATCAAATAAATATAATAGACTTGTTTTATATTACAATGCACACTGTAATTACACATTTCAATAATTCCTTCAGTGCATTACTAGAAGCGTTCTGAAGTAATGGAGTCCTGTGACCATATATAATAACTCGCCTACAGGGAGACGCTGTGGGTGATGACAGAGGCCTCCCAGCCACAGGGAGAATCACCGTCTCCTCCAGGCCTGGCCATGAGACTCTAATCTCTGGAGGCTCTTTGGAAAGGCCCCTTGGTCCAAGCATCTGCCCATCAAGGCAGAAATCCCCTCTAAGACATCTCCCACAGCTGGCAGGCAGCCTCTGTAACACACCTCCAGGGACGGGGAGCTCACTACCACACAGGCTGTCTAGTCAGTGGCTCCTGTCATTAGGAAATTATACTATGACAAGCACATGGCATGTGATCTGTAAATTCATATGATCATATTTATACTCACTAAGGCACTGTATTTGCTTTCCATTGCTGCCATAACAAATCACCACAAACTTAGTCGCTTAAAACGGCACAAACTTATTATCTTATAGTTGTACAGGCAGAAGTCTGACCTGAGTCTCCATGGGCTAAAATCAAGCAGTTGGCAGAACTAGGCTGTTTTCTGGGAGAATCTGTTTCCAGCCCTTTCCAGCTTCTCGAGGTCACCTATGTTCCTGGATTTGGGGTCCCTCCCTCCTCAGCGTGTTGCCAGGTCTCTCTCTGGCTGGAAAAGGTTCTCCTCTTTTAAGACTCATGTAATCAGAGTGGGCCTACCTCGATAATCCAGGGAAATCTCCCATCTCAAGGTCTTTAACTTTAATCACCCCTGTAAATTCCCTTTTGCTGCATAAAGTAACATAGTCACAGGTTTCAGGGATTAGCGAATGGACATCTTTGGGGGCCACTGTTCTGCCTACCACAGGCATTATTTTATTATTATAATACCAGATGGTAAGCCCCTCTTATCTATAAAAAGGACACATACTACTTTGTGGGATTAACTGTGACTATATATATGCAGTGCCTGGCATATACATGTTTGACAAATGGAAAACAAACTCAATGAACCAGGGTGATAACAGCAGTGCTACGATCCACTTTGTCCATAGGCCCCCTAAAGCAAGGCCTGGGAAGGGATGGAAAGGCTCCCAGCATGGTCTGACACGTCGTGGGCACAGCATGATGACTCACCTCTCTTGTTGGGACTCTGTACCTCTATTAATGTAGCCAAGGTACCATTAGCATTTTAGATCCTTTCCTTGGTCACACTTAACCTGGCTGCTTGCAGGGGATTAAGACCCTAAGTCTGTCTGCAGCTGCCTGGGGGCAGATGGGATCATGTTCATTTTACAGGGGGATGAACTGAGGTTTGGAGGGTGGAGGCCTGAGGTTTGCCAGGGGAGCAAGACTGAGTCAGGCCCGGGGTGTGGGAGCCACGTGTGCAAAGCCCAGAGCTGCACAACAAGGAGGTGCCTTCAGGGGCCTGTGCGGAGTTGCAAGACTGGCACCTCATGGACGGCAGCAGGGGACACCACCAAGGATGAGCCCAGATGGAATGGACATGCAGGCCGAGCTCAGATGGGACGGCTAGGACACCAAGGAGGAACAGGGACTTGGTCTTGGGAGGGTTTGCAAGCAGGGAAGTGGTGTGACTGGGCTTACGACTATGGGGACCTCACCCAGGCCAGAGGCGCCCCTGCTGGTGCAGGCACGTGGCGTGGAGAGGAGGTGGGGCTGGAGCAGGGAGGACAGTGGAGAGGCTGGGGAAGGAGGTGGAATCCACTGGGCTGGTGAGAGGGAGGGAGGGGCCAGCTTCGATCTCAAGGACAGGGAACCCCCAAGGGGGGCAGAGGTTTGGGTAGAAAAAGGGAGACTTTACCACTGCCATCTCAAAGGTGGGGCTGCAGAGTGCAGCCAGGAGAGGTCAGTTGGGAAGCCCTGGAGAAAAAACAGCCCTTTCTGGGCAGCTGCCTACGGGGTCACCAAGTTGCTCCTGGGCAGGCCTCAGGCAAGTCCCTGGAGGCCTCCAGGCTGCCGTCCTCCCCACTGCCCCTCTGAGGAGGTGGCTGGCTCCCTTCCATGGGTCAGCCTTCCTGTGATAGCCACAGCCTTGGGAAGAGAGCGGGATTCTGTGTCATCACAGCCATGGGGCTCACGGATGCTTCACATCATCCTCCCACTGGCCTCTGTCTAGCCTTTTTCTTTCTCCTCCTCCCTGGGCTTTCTTCTTCGTCTTACTGGAACGATCATCATTGGTTCCCCAATGCCACCCCCCACCAAAAAAAGGCCCAAATCCTGAGTATCTTACACCCAACCTCATGTTTGACACCCTGGCCACACTTCACTGCGTGGGTCCTCGGTAGCCTCCATGCCTTTGTACAAGCTGTTCCTTCCTTCTGGAGGGACTTCCCCCTGCCCCAGAACATTCTGTCTACTTGGACAGTGCAGTTGGCATTAGTCACCCTTCCAAACTGTTCTGTCCCCATGGATGTGGCCACACCACTGACTGAGCCAGAAACCAGCAGTCTGCACCCTCCTTTTCCTCCCCCCAACGCTAGGATGCATGTACGCACACAGGTCCCCAAGCCCTCCTAAATGTCTTGAATCCAACCGCCTCTGTCCCAGAGCCCTGCCCAGGTGAGGACACTCTGGCCTGGGCCCCTCAGCAGCTTCCATCCCACCCCATTTCCCCAACACAAAGCCATCCCAGTCTCTTTCCCGCTGCTCTGATGAAGCCCGTGGCCTCACGCTGTTCCCCCGGGGGAGGCCCTGCCATGCCGCGGACTGGAGTCATGCTCCAGGCAGGCGATGCGCCACCAGAAGGCCTCTGCTCAGACTGTTGCCCCACCTAGAGCCCCCTCCCCAACGCACAAATTCCCAGTCAGTCTCTGCAGCTCACCCAGGGTCTCTGCAGGGCACGGCCCCTGCCCACCCCCTTTCCTGGGCCCCTGTTGTTACTGCTTGTCAGGAGGTAAGGGGAGGTAGCTAATTGTGTCCTGGCCTCTCCCCCACACCCGACTGGGAGTGCCTGAGGGGCACACACCAGCCCTGGCAGGTCCGGGCGAAGGTAGGGGCTAGAAAATGTTGACTTTGATAAAAGTGAATGCCTCCAAACACCTTCCTAGCTGAATATCCACCCCCCCCCCCAGTCTCCCTCTCTCCCGCTCTCACACTCACACACACTCCAGCTGGGCTCCTGGCCACAAGGAGACTTGTAGCCTGACACCCCATGTCTGTGGACCCGAGCCCACTGTCATTATTTTGGCAGAAGAGGAGAGAGGCCGGGCAACCCTGTTTTCTTTCTTCCCTGTGTCGACCATCACTACCATCTCGCTCGTCCAGTGTCATAAATAAGCTGAGATCACACATTGTTCTGTTGGGAAGGAGAAAGTGGCATTAATACAAATAGAGGGTCTTTTTAAACTGAAAACATATAATTAAGCTCTCCTGTGAGTGACTGCTCACAGCCACGCGATCACGCCTTTGAGAGGAGCGAGTGAAACCACGGCCAGTTTTACCCACATGTGATCAGGCAGGAGGGGCTCGCCCTGCGGCGCTGCCCTCTGGGGATCTGGCAGGGCAGCGGCCTCTGCAGGACGGGGTCAGCACGGACAGAGCTGGCAGGGACCCGGGCAAGCGTGAGAACAAAAAGGATGAGTAAGAGGCAACTCCGCCTCCCTGTCTCCCATGGCGGATGGAGAGACTGGCCAGGCCAGGGGCAGGGCTGGGCTTTGGTCACTGGCAGAACCTCTGAGCAGGCGGCAGGTAGCAGCAGATACTCGGTCAGCGTGGGCCGCACTGTAGCCCCCCAGCCCCCGCTGTGCTGAGCTGTGCCCGCTGGCCACATGGTGCGGAGCTAGGCTCTGCAGCCTGCCGGCCTCCACGGGAAGCCAGCTCCATGGCCTACCAGCCATGTGATCTCGGGCAGGTCACTCTGTGCCCCAGTCCTTCATCTGAAAAAAGCAGTACCTCCCCAACAGGGCCGTCAAGAGCATTGCCTGTGATAATGTTCCCCAGACTGCCTGGCTCCCCGGCCCCTGAACAAGCGTTCCCTAGTAGTATCACTTGTCTGTTCCCCCCACCAATCTGAGTTCTTCCAGAAGGTGGGAGCAGCTCTGGGAATTATGGGCGAGTGAATGTATTTGCTGGCCCTGTTGCCAAGCAGTGTAGCTGGTGGAGTCTGTGCCCTCATGGAGCTTCAGGCTAGTGACTGGGAGAGGCATAAGCCCCCCAAAATCACACACTCACAACAGCAGCCAAGTACCAGTCAGGGAGCAGCATCGTGCTCTGACAGCATATAACGGGCTCCTAATCAGGAAGACTCCCCTGACTGGGCTCCGAGGCATGAGTGGGAGTCAACTAGCAAGAGAAGCTAGGACAGCAGTGTGCTGGGTAAGGGTAGCATGTGCAAAGGCCCTGTGGCCAGAGGGGTAAGCCCTAAGAGGTTGGCGCTCAGGGAGCCAAGAGAGCGGGCAGCTGGAAACTGAAGGAATGGGCAGGGCCCAACGCACCAAGGGCCTGTGAGAGACAGTCCACATTTTAAACCAGGAGGGAATGTGATTCGCTTTGCCTTTAAAGAATTGCTCCAGCTGTGGCATGGCGGACATTTGGAGAGGGTAGCATGGTTGTGAGGAAGCCAACTGGGAAGCTACTGCAGTAGAGGGAGTCAACAGTCACTTGGGCCAAGTGGCAGTGGAGATGAACAAAGCGATGGGCTTGGGATGTAACAGTGGATAGAGTGGCCCTTACCGCAGAAAGGATGTCTCCAGCATGTGCTGCTGGCCTGAGGCAGACCCTGCGCAGGTGACTGGATGAACCCAGGTGACTTGGCCAATGTCCAGGCCTCACAGCCGTTACGTATCTTATAGATGAGGAAACTGAGGCTTGGTTCTATCAGGAGCCCCCTGAGGCCCAGGGCAAGAGCCTCTGGCTCTGCCACACCCACCCCACCTGGTGCCGGCAGAGTGAGCTGGAAGCCCCGTCTGTGGCACGAGGTAAACAGGTCTGGCCCCTGGGCTTCCCAGGAGACAGGACGGGACGAGTAATTTCGATAACTGCATTTTTGAGTTAGACTTAAAATATGGCCAAGATTGAAGAGGCAATTTGGCAGGGCCGGATCCCCTAGGCAGGTTTCTCGGCCTCCAGAATGCCGAGAACTTATTAACAAGATCACTCTTTCTCCCGTCCACGGCCCATTTACAAGCAGTTCTCAGGGCTGCTGTGTAGAGGAATTAAATTGTGGGTCCCTGGGATGCTACCTGGTCATCCAGACGTTTTGTTGGAAAGGGTAGGGTGAGAATTCTTTGGCTTATAATGCAGGGAACGGCTCTAGTTTCTCGACTAGATGGCATTTCGTGGGGGTAGGATAATGCAGGGGACAGGTTTTAACACACTCAGGTTCAAGTCCTGGCTCCACTCAGGTTTCACCTGGAGCACGGGTAGGGCAGAGCAGGCAGGTTAAGGTGAGGATGCAGTGTGGCTGCTGCTCCCCAGGTGGGCGCCTTTCTGGAGGGGGAGGATTTTACCCTTGGGGCTCCCAATGGGTAGCGGGCAGGTGGGTTTCAGCAGCGAGATCAAAGCTCGTTCCCAAGGTGGGGCTGGCAGGGGGCCCTGGGCCTCTCCCCCCACCCTTCTCTCTATATATATATTTAGCCCCTGCAGCTGTTTCTCTCAGGTGCGCTCTGCACACGTGGTGATTAATTTCACCAACTGGAAATTGACGCATTTTCTGATTACTGCTTCAAAGCCTCCCGAATTCAGCTGCTGGTAAAATTAACTCACCTGGGACAATGGAGCTTTTTCCAAGGTCCAAATTGTCTTATTTGCAGAGTGTGTTCTTGGCCCTAATCCAGTCCAAACAAACCGGCTGCTCCTCCACCTCCCAGAAGAGGGAGGGCTTTCACCAGCCCAAGGTTGTAAATATTTCACACAGCTCTAAACTGGGGAATAAAAATATACTTCGTTTTGGATTGCTATGTTCCTGAAAAGCTGTGGGTGACCTGAAGCGAATGGCTGTCTCCCCGCAGGCCCCGCTCCTAAGCATGCCTGGGTTTACCAACCAGACGGGCCTGGGATGTACCGGAACCAAAAGCCGACCCACACACAAGCTCTGCACCTCAAGCCCTTGCCAATGACCAAGTTCAGCTCCCATGGGCTGTGCACTAACCAGGCAAAGTAACATTGTTCCCCGTAGGTACATCTGAACCCAGGGCTACCTTCCAAGCCTAGTGAGAGCTCTAACCACTTACTGCACTACCCACTCCTCTCCCACCCACCCCGCACAGAACTACAAATACAGTACTCCAAAAACTTGCTTGAGACCAGTCCGAGAGACACTGAAGAAGCATCATTGGTTTGAGGAAAGGGTCTTATCGTTCAGAACTCAGAACACTCCCAATAGTGGAAGTGAGGATGAGGCCCACCTGCCCAGCTGGCACCTGCTCCATGGTACCTGGTGGTGGCACAGGCTGTGGGCAAAGAGCAGGGTGGAGCAGTTTGGCGCCACGTCCAAGGATGGCTGCAGGTCCCAGGGACACCCTGGGCCAGCCTCAAACCCCATCTGCAAAAAGGCCTAAGCCCTACCCTGTTGACTTCTCAGGGATATCATGAAGCTCAGGGCAAAGGGAAAGGACAAGTAAACATGAAGGTCTAGGTCAGTGACAGGGCTGCAGCAAGCAAGTGCACAGGCACTCACGGTAGTTGTACTCACTGCCATCATGCGGATGGCACAAAGGCCAAGTCCCAGCTCTGGGCCTCGCTTTGCTCTTTCCTAAATTGGAATGGCACCACCTCAAGGGCGGCTGTGCATACGACGTGGCTGTGACATGCCAGTGCCATGGCCACGCCGCAGGGAGCTGCTCTTCTCTGGACACCTACCTGCATGGGCTCAGCGTCAGCTCGAGGACAACCCTGAGGGCCACGCAACTCCCAGGACCGTGAACTGTCACCTGGGAGTTTGAGACCTGGGCTTTGAGGCTCCACACAAAATAACAGAATTATCAAGTTGAAACGAAGCTAATCACTTAGTGAGAATCTCCAAACTGTGGTGCTGGCTGAGTACTAAGCAAACCCGGGGGACAGCGTGACGCCCACCGCAGCTCCAGATACCTGCCCCCAACCCCCGGTCTAGAATGCAGCATCCGCGAGCACAGGCCTTTTGAATGCCTCATTGCAGGGCATCTGAACCTTTCTGACAACAACTTTAAGCCAACTTTCAGAGAGAAAACATTAAGGGAAAAAATAGATTTCCTTTGGGCAGACAGCTCTTTCTTCCTCAATAAATAGGAACCACACTCGGAACAAAGAGGCAGCGCGAGCTCTGGGGGGGCCACAGGCTTTATTGGCTCAAAGTTCTCCTCAGGAGCCTGGTCTGCTGGGACTCGATGTTCCTGGATGGGCTCCCCCGGGCCTGAGCTAGGAAAACAGAGGAAAAAAGAATTTTAAGTCCAATGGACGGTTTCTGAAGTAAGATCCCTGACAGAGTTAAAGGTGAGATTGTTATTCTGAAACTGCTTTCAAAGACTGTTTGATCTGTAAACATTTACACAATGAAATGACAATGAGATCATACTGTATTCATTCAAGAAATATTTATAAAAGGCCTACTATGTGCCAGGCACTGTTTACTGTATTTCTCACTGGTAAAAATAGCATATAAATTTACAAATTGAAACCACCACTGACGACATGGCATGATAAAACTTAACTTTTCATGCACTGCTGGCAGAAAAATATGACCTTTTGTTGAGGACATGTCCCCTGGTTTCACCTTCAAGTTCCTTTTTCAAAAGAAGCCATTTCTAGCCCCGAACCCATCCCTGCCCTCCAGGTGGCTTGAAAACAACTCAAAGGGCGTTACCTCCAGGTTCCCTCTGGCCTTCCGAAGGATTTTGTGGGTTACGACCACTGAGGGGAAAGCAAAGAATGGGATGATTAGAGGCACGTGTCCAGGAGGGCAGTGTGAAAGCCAAGCTCCCCGACCCCAAGGGGTTCAGACATGTGGACAAGCCTGAAGCATCCAGGCCAGACAGAAGTCAGAGGGCCCCACCCGCGCCATTGCAGACCAAGTAATCCACCCGCAAGAGTGGACCAGAGACACCTTTCAAGGCCTCACCAAGCCACTACCTCACAGCGATCCAGAGAACAGAGCATGCTGTGCCATTTTACACACCACCACACCGAGGCTCTGCATGGCCACCGGCTGCCCAGGTGTCCCTCCAGCTCGCCTCTGGCGGGGGCGATGGTGCAGAGCGGGGTGGAGGCCTGGGCCGCACAGCGCCCGCCTTCTTTGGTCTCCTGAGCCCTCTGGGAAGCAGCTGTAGGAAGGGGTATGCCCTGCTCCACGCAGACCCCCGTGTGGAAGCCCGAGTCAAGCGTCAAGGGAAGTTCTATAAAGTCAAATGTTTACACAGCAGTTCTTAAGCCAGCTCCTCGTAGCCTGGGAGAAAGAGCTCTGGGTACTCTTTTCCTCTTCACTTGCCTGCGCTTTGGCTGGTAGAACAGCCCAACATGGTTCCCCCGAGCAAGTCACATCCTGCCTGGACAGGAGCAAGTTGGGCGGGATGATTTCAGAGGTTCCGGCCAACTCTACACCCTGAGCTGTGTGCTAGGCAGTCCCCCACGTAGCAGAACTCCTGGAAGAAGCGAGGGTGCCCTGCCTTTCGAGGAAGTACCACAAAGAGCAGTCGCTTCTCCCTCGTCCAGCACAACTGCAGCGGCAGGAATGCCACTGTCCATCCGACCTCTGAGCCTGGGAGGGCATCCGTTCTAGACAGGGCTTGGTGCGGTCAGGAAATCAGCGAACTCCCCGCGTGGGACAGACACAGGCTTCTGGAGCCGGGCCTGTGGCCAACAATGCCCAAGGCTGAAGTGGACTCACGCCCGACACACACAGCCTGACTCCCCAATGGCTGAGTCAGAATAGGTGCTGTGTGTGGCCTTGAGAAAATATTTATTTCTCGCCTCACAAAAATCTCCATCTGGAGGTAATGAAGTTTATTTGCAATCTGTGACACTGGGGAAGGGACAGACGGTGGAGGCTTTGTTTGTAACTCAGCAAAACAAATTTCAGAGGTAGCTACTGCCTCTCTGTCCCTTGGTCCCCCACTGCTGCAGGGCAGAAGTTCTTAACCTGGCGCCATGATACGCTTTGGTGAGTCCTAAATCCCCATACACTATGTGCAAATCTCCATATGTATATGGATGCATTTTGAGGGGAAGAGAGATCGTAGCTTTCTCGAGATTCACCAAGGGGCCTGTGACCCAGAAAAGATTAAGTATCATGGCTGGGGAGGTTAGAAATAATTTTGAAAGAGTACTGAACATACACCTAGAGAACAAAATTCACAGTAGAAGAGCTAAGGATCCCCTGGCCCCAGTTTTGAGGAGACCCTTACACCTGAACAGCACTGCCCAGGTTCTAAAGCACAGAAATCCTCGCTGCAATGAGAAGACTGAGGGACCCAGTGGCAAAGGACTCGTCCCAAATCAAGACTTGCCCCAGCACAAAGACGTGACTGCCACCCACATCAGCCCTACTCATCCAGGGTTCCCACCTCAGCAGCGCACTGGAAAGAAGGTTCCTGAGTGGTGTCCCTCTGTCCTGTAGCCTTGCCCACCTGGGGGGCTGCCGCAACCCTTAAAGAGGCCTCCCTGCATCCTGGCCCCTCCAAGCTCAGCCACGGGATCTTCTAATACACAAATGGACCTTGTCAATTCCTGCTGCTCGCGCTGGAGTCTGGTCCACAAGGTTCCTTGTAACCTGGTTCCTACTTATCCCTCTCACTCATCTCTCACAGGAAGAGCCTTCGCATGTCCTAAGCATATCCCTGAAGACTTAGTTCTCTCTTGCGTCTGGGAGTGCAGCGGCAAGGCCATGAGGCTGTCTGTCAGAATCCTGTTCCTGCCCCTTTGCTGTCTGACTGACTCCTATTCATCCCTCAAGACCCAATCAAGTCTTGAACCAGAGCCTTGAATCACTTCTCAGGCCTTCTGTGATGCACTCAGCACATCATCCTACAGTTAATCTTTGTGTCTCTCTCCCCCCCTTAAGCCCAAGATCCTCACTGGCAGGAACTGTCTCATTCGCCTCTGTCCTCAGAGCCTGGCACGGGGGACAGAGAACGGGAACTCAGTGCCTGCTGTGACTGAGCTGCTCTCGTTTGCAGTCCAAACTCTGCCAGTCTCACAGAGTCTATTTTCAGAAGGTTTCCAGGGGGCGGCTAAGGAGAACTCCTACTTGGCAATAATCTATGTTCTGTGCTTCTCAGAAATGCCCCAGAAACGCTGGACTTTGATAAGAGAGCAGTACAAGGCAGGCTGGCTCCTCCAGAGAGGAAAGCGCTACAGTCAGCAGTTCTCCCAAGACAGGGAAATTGACACGCAGACAGAGCAAGGCTTGGCCAGGGCCGTGCTGCCAAGAGCACAAATGGAAACTCGCTACTGCCTGCTCCTCTAAGCACGCATCAGGAGGGAGTGCTGAGGGTTTAAAGCGGGAAGACGGAGCTACTCCCAAACAATCTCTGAAGTAGCTACATCAGAGCTGGGCTGACCTTGCAAAAGTTACTAAACTTCTCTGACCTTGAGTTTCAGTGTCTGCCTTGAGAACTATTTCTCAAACCCAGGCCCTCCTCTGTGCCCCACCCCCACCCCAGCGCTCCTGTAACACCCTGTGCCTGTTCCCGTCACTGTACATGCCACACACCTGCCTCCCCAGTGGGACAACAGTCCCTGGCACCGAGGGGCTGCTCTGCAAAGGGCTCTTAAGTGAACACATTTGTCTGTGTGAGTCAGACAGGATGAAGTACGACAGAAACCCATAAATAGGAGGCACGATTACAAACAGTCCGGGCTCCTAGGCGGGTAACCCAGGGCTGAACTGTTGGCCCTTAGAGGCAAGAAGAGGACAGATGTGGCAGCCACCCCCCACCGCTTGCTTACACTGATCAAAGATGACTTTCTCCTGGTGCTTGCTCAGCTCCAAAAGCTGCACAGTGTTTTGCAACTTCTTTTCTTGTTCAAATAATTTTTTGTGCAGTTTGGTGATCTCTGCCTTCATTTCTTCAATCTAAAGAAAAAAAGAATTAGAAAAGTAAACTAAGACTATAACATGCTATTACCTAGGAAGAATTACAAAAACATAAAAAGATGCTTGGTCTTGCTAACAAAAATATTTGAATAAAAACTAGAAGCCTTTTCCTGCTGATCAGATTGGCAAAATTGGACAAAATCCAGTGAAGGTGGGGGGAAAGTACCCTCATGACTGTTTGCAAAACTGCAAACTGGCAAGGCCCAGCCAGAAGACGTTGGCAAGATCTCCCAAACTGTAAAATGCACTGGACTTGTCCACCCAGCAACTCTATACCTTGACATTTGCCCCAAGGAATAACAGCATAAGCATAAGAAGATGCCTACATACAGGGATGTTCATCTCAGCATTGTTCGTGGTAGGAAAAAATAAAGAACCTGATTTGTTTTAATACATATCTGGATAAATAAATTATGGTGCTTATTTATAATGAAATAAATTTGCAGCTCTTGAAAATGATGTTTTAAAGCTCTATTTATTGATATCAAAAGATGATCATAATGAGTGACAAAAGAGCCAAGAATACATACTGTATATAAGGCATTCATGTTTCATAAAACCAAATATGTATGTGTCCACATCCATAGATATGTATATTGAAATGTCATCAAGATACGATTTCAAATTGAGTATTTTTTTACAAAAACATTAATGCTGACTTAAAAAATTGTAATGTTTAAATCTTAAAAATATCATATAAAGGTATTACTAGGAGAGTGTGATCCATTAGGAGAGCAGAGCCTATTTTGGTTTTTCAGAGCAGAGTGGTGAATGGGTGGCAAACTCAGAGCCCCCAGGGCTGTGAGGCGAAATACACACACAGGAGACACTCTCTCAGCCAGTCGCCACCAAACCAGCTCACGGGGTCAAGGACACTCCCTTTCTCTCAGGAAGCCACCCTGGCACGGGCTGCCCTGCTACACTAAAACACCTCTGCTCCCACAAGGAGAGAGGGGGAGTTGTCAGCTTATAAAGAGTGACTTTAGTTTGTTCTCAAACTTGTTTATGGTAGTTGTACTTGTAATCAAATTACATAATTTAATTAAATTTAAGTAAACCCACAAAATATGTGTATTAAAAGAGAACTGGTTGTATGAAAACTAACATATGCTTCAGAAAAGACTTGATAAAAGCAAGTCACTAAAAAACACATTTCTGGCAAATTAGGTGTGGGTGAGACAACTATAAAAGATGTGGGAGGAACACAGTCTAGAAGAATTTTATATTCAAATTGCTTTGCAAGTGTCTAAGTTTCCTCTTCATCTTAAAGAAACAGAAATTGGAAGTGACAGACATACATTATGGATGTAGTTTATGAAAGAAAGAAGATGTGGAGCTCCAATCAGCAGACCCAAATTCAAAGAAAAGGCCCCGGTCCCACATCAAAAGAATGGCAAATGAACGTACATTTATCTGTTTTAAGTTAAACTAAAATGTTTAAGGTACGTATCATCTTTTGATTCCCTGCCTTAACCTACTTTCAAGATTAACCAGTCATGTCAAGTACAAGGACTTCAACGGTTCTTCCCAAACAGATCCTAATTTTAAACATGAGGTTTGCTTTGATTTTCTTCCTCAAGCTAAGAGCCCACAAAGGTGTAGGTCCTGGTCATGGATCCATAGGCCACACATTCCAGGACAGTTTCTCTCTAGTCAGAGCCTTAGCTCCACATCTATAAAACTGGAATGACCATCCCTGGTCCATCTGTCACACGGCAGTAGAGTGAGACTCGAGTGTGATACCGGAAGATAGGGGAGTGACCATTTCAAGTCCTGCCTGGCCCACCCCTACTCCTCCATCTAAAGTCAGTTCAGCCGTCACCTCCTCCAGGAAGCTTTGCTTGACAGCCCTTCCCCACCTCAGTCTGGGCTGGCTACTGCTCCTCTGGGTGCCCGTGGCACTCCGTGTCCCCATGTCATGGTGGGCTGAGTTTACTTGTCTGCCTCCCTCCTGACCACAGCTCACTGCTTCCCTCTGATCACCAGTGCCTGGCGCAGAGTAGGTGCCATGACACCGTTTGCTGGCTAGTGAGTTAATTTTCACTGGCACTCTCCTAACATCCTGTCCCCATTCTAACCCGCACTTAAAACAAGAAATTTTAATTATTTATGTGTCTGCTGTCCCACTGGACTCAATTCTTCATTTTTGCAAGATGAATATATGATGGTAAAAACTGCAGGGGCCCCAAAGCACAGCGCTGCCGCTTCCTAGTGATATGATGTTGGAACAAGTCACTTAACCTCTTGGAGTTTCAGTTCCTACTTCTGGAAAAATGGGAATAACAATAGCTAACTCCCTGAAGGTTATGAAGGGACAAAATGAGACGCTGAGTGTGAGCAGAGTGCCTAGCACGCAGCAGGAGCCCAACAGGACAACTCTTCCTGATGGCCACAAACTGCACTGAGCTAGAAGCCACGCCTCTCCCTGCCTGGAGGCCTCAGACTTCATCAGTGTTCTGCCTGACTTCTGGAGCAGCATTTTTTCCTTATTTGTTTTCCTTTTATGATGAAAAATCTCAAACATTTACAAAAGAATAAAGAATTGGATAATGAACCCCAGGTAGCCATCCAGCTTCAGCAATCATCAATTCATGGTTACACTCATTTCTTCTACACCCCTGCTTGTTCTCTCCCCAAGATTATTTTGAAACCAATCCTACAAGCCAATCGTATCATCTATAAAATATTTTAGAATATATCTCTAAAAGAAAAATGGTTCCTTTAAAAAAAAAAACATGGTATCATTACCACACCTAAAATATGACAGTAATTCCTTAATATCACCAAATATGGAGTCAGTGAACATATTCCCTTGATTGCTTCGTAATTTTATTTTTTTTTAACAATTGGCTTGATTCAGGATCCAAATAAGATCCACCTTTTGCATTTACCTCTTAAGTTTCTTTTAATCCAGCGGTTCTCAAAGCTACCTAGAGAGCTGAAAAAACAGACTGCAGGAACCACTCTCAGAGTTTCTGACTGAGCAGGTCTGGGTGAGGCCTGAGAATATGCATTTTTGACAAGTTTCCAGGTGAGGCTGACGCTGTAAGTCCAGGATCCACACTTTGAGAACACTGTAAACCTACGGGGCTCCCTCCCTCCTCCCACCTCGTTCCTTTCTTACTAGGAGAAAATACATCCTAAGCTATAATGTACATTTCCTGCCCCAGACCCAGAAGCAAGCCAGTTCTCCAAGGAGCTCTAGTTCCTTTTAGTAAGAAAAGGTATTTAGAAACGACAATCTGAGCACTAGGAGTGCTCATTAGGACTAGATCAGACATTATCTCTAAAGCTTTTTACACGGAGTCAGTAAATGTTTCAAATAAAAAAATACAACACAAGTTCATACTGACACTTGCTTCAAACTTAGGATTACAGGGTCGTCATTTGATTTTATATTTATATCTCTTTTCTCTTATAAAAATCTCAGGTTCCTAATGAAATTAACAGTATTTGTTTTATCATTACAATACAAACAGTTTCAGAATATTAATACCAATATTATTACTAACAATATAATCACTGAAAACAGTTTAAATTTATTTTGGTAGTTCTTTTTGCCCTTAAAATGTTTCTACTACTTCTAATGCTCTCGGAGTGGTTTAAAACTAAAAAATAGATATATTTCTACTAGGAATGTATGGTCAAATTACTGTGTTTTAGTCATTGAAATGCTTCCTCTTTGTGTTGTTATGCCTACAATGCCATATACAGTAAAGTTGGTTTGTTTCATCTTGCCATAAATTTTTAGAAATTGCTTTTTTCCATTTTCATTTTTTTTATAATTATGTACTGCATTCATACGGTTTCAAAGTCAGATCTACAAAACAAGGTCTATTCAGAGAAATCTAGCTTCTATTCCTACACGTAGCCTGTTTTGTTACTGTTTATCCTCTCCTTAAAAAAATCATTATAAATATGTATGTACATTTGTATCCTTTCACACACATTTTTATTTTTTTTTTTGAGATAGGGTCTCACTCTGTTGTCCCAGATAGCAGTAGCATCAGCCGATAGGATATTACAGCAACCTCGAATTCCTGGGCTCAATCGATCCTCTGTCTCAGCCTCCCAAGTAGCTGGGACCACAGGCACGTGCCACCATGCCCGGCTAATTTTTATATTTTTTTACAGAGACGGGGTCTCGCTCTTGCTCAGGCTGGTCTCCAATTCCTGGCCTCAAGCGATCCTCCTGCCTTGGCCTCCCAGAGTGCTAGGATTATAGGCATGAGCCACTGCACCTGGCCCCTTTCGTACAACTTTCTTACATAAAAATGATACACACTTTCCAGAGCAGTCCTATGGACTGCATGGGATGGCATTTTTAATGCAAAAATCAAATTAATGGCACTCAGAGAAAATGCCAGGTAGTAAAAAGCCCTTGGGGTTGGAAATCCATGTTACACACATTTCACACCAAGCAAAGGCACTGCATGAAACACAGGCAGTGACAGAAAAGTGGCTAGAGGTAATTTAACACCACACAAGGGGTCTGTGTATACCAGCACCACCTCAGAGGCCCCTTTTCTGGCTCCACAATTCTATGACATGACAGTAGACATGATCAACTACCCAAGAAAATAAGGATGAGTCCTCATGAGCACCCACCAAGCCTAGACCGTATGCACTCGGGGAGATCAACGTGGCTGTAACATGTGTGTGTGTATATCTGTGTGTTGTATATAATACATATATATATAAAAACTAAGAACTGGATTCTGTCTATTTAACAGTAACTACTATGTGCTAAGGACAAAAATATTGCATTGAGAGTCAATTGTTTAGTTCAGACATATTTGGTTTAAAAATCATATGAGACAGGTATTTAATACTAGTTTGAGTGTATGGGAAGAAATTCGTTCATTCATTCAAAAAATATAAACAAAACAGACATGGTCCTCTGAAGGAAAACAGGAAGACAGACATTAAACGAACAAATGTGTAATGCCATGATCTGTGATAAGGGCTATGATGAAGCAGAAGAGGATGCTATGCCTGAGGAACCAGGGAGCCCTCTCCGACTCTGACGTAGCAGTTAATCTGAGACTTGAAAGGTGAAAACGAGCCAGGAGGGGGCATGGGACATTCCAGGCAGTCAGACCACCTGTGTCCCTTAAGCCTAAGTGGGAGAAGAGCTTGGTGGGTTAGACAGAAGGAAAGGCCAATGTGGGCGGAGCCCAGGGAGCCCCATGCTTCCTCCCTGCTACTCTGTATTCCACACTCCTACCAGCCAAAAGTGGGCAATAAATGACTTCCCAATGCAACAAATGGTTATGAACTTCCTCCCCAGGATCCCAAGAGGGAAATCTCAGGACAGGCTCATCAGAACCGTCAGAGCAGAAAGGGCTACGTCACCGGCTACTTCATTGCCATGTCTGATAGATCTGAGAGCTGTCAAAATGAGGTTATGACATGGAATGCAAATGTCCCTTCTGCCTTCCTGTTGGCTTTTGGCAAGCACTTTTAGGTTAGATAAATGAAGGCGAACTATCTACCATGCCACCAAGCAGGGGGTTCTAACTTCCTGAACCTGTATGCTCCTCCTTCCAGGGTGGTTTCTCTGCTTAGCCAGATGGGTGATCACCCTGTCATGGCACTGCACACACGTGTCCCACAGAGAGAAGTCAGGGGACAGCTTCTACTCTGCCAGACTCCTGATTCGCAGCCTGACACTCCTAAGTAGTTAATACAGATTTGGAAGAAGGCCCACTAAATTATGACGATGAAGGCTATCAATAGCAATCAGAAGGTCCAGAGAAGGGCATCTAGAATGAAAGGGATTATGAGTAGAAAAGAATGAGCTGGTCCATGAGGACAAAGTGGGACTTGAAGCCTATAAAAGAATAAACTTTGGGTTCAGATACTTATGTTTTCTAACCAACTCTGTAACCTTGACCAAGCGCCTGAATGCCCTGAGTCTGTTTCCTCGTGTGCGGGATGCAGACAGGATTCTACTTGACAGAGATGTGCTCAGAGTGGGACACAGACGGGTCAGGGCTGCAGGGGGATCAGGTAAGCACACAGAGAAGCCGTAACAAACACAGTGCCTTCCCCTCCCTCCGACACCTATGTCTGCTGTGGGCCAGGTCCCGGGCTGGCACAGGCCCCAGCAGCATGCTTGAGTCTCTGAATCACATGTCACCACCCACCTGCTCACAGTGAAGTCCACCCTGGCCATCTGTGGGGAGGGAGACTCTCCAGAGAAGCTTCAGTAGCCTGGAGGCCTCCTCCAGGGTCAGCCTGGCTGTGCTCACACTGGTGACGAACTTGCTCAGCGGTGCCAAATGCGGACCCTACGTGGGAGGATGAGAAGGTTGTCACATGCAGTCTTGAAAAAGATTATGGACAAGCAAGCTTTAACAGGTAGCATAAATCTCCAGACTATAGGCCTTGTGTTTCACATGCTGAGCAAGAGCTTGGTGCCACACGACACCGATTTATTGTTCTTAAAGACTGGTGAATTGTAGATTATGAGAGAATTTCAGTGGTGATTTTAACCCAATCAATAACCATGATTAATAACCCCTGGCATTAACTACAGTTACTCTGCCAAGAAGAGGATCCATGGGAGGGCCACTCGCACTGCTCTATGGCCCACGGAGACCCCAGAGCCAATGACACCAACAGCAACTGAAGCCACATAGATGTTTTTGTCTTTAACTGTCCCTGTTAAACAGCCCTGCTTACTGTGAATACGACAGCAGGGCCTTGTAAGGTCTCTCTCACCCTGAAACAAACTCAAATTGGAGGATGCTGAAGGCATGAGAAAAAAAAGAATGTGACTCAGAGGGGGAAATAAAAAGAAGAAGAAAAATTAAAAGAGCATTTGTTTTCATAAGTAATAAAATAAATACAAACATAAAATGACATACCCTTTTTAGATATCAAATTGACAAAAAATCATTATAAATAAAAACACTCAATGAAGACAAAGGCGTAGGAGATAGATGCTTATAAATGAGATAAAACCTTTTTGGAAAGTAATGTAGCAATGGCCATCAACAAAAGCCCTAAAAAGTTCACAACCTTTGAACTAGTAATGAAACATATGATGACAGATTTACATATAAGGACGCTCATCACAGTTTATATGCCAAAAAACAAGTGAAAGAGTAAATAAATGATGGTACACCCACATGTAAGCTTACTTGGCAGCCATTAAAAATCAAGTGCTAGAAAAATATTGAATGAGATAGGAAAAAATGTTAATATGATGTTTACTGAAATATATGAAACTCATATATGTATGAGTAGGTCTGATAAACTTCACAAATGACCTAAAAGAATATATGTTAAAATTTTCAGTGCAGACCTCCAGGTGGCATTTTTATAGATGTTTTGTTTTTATGTTTTTCTACAGTTTCTAGCTTTTGTACAAAAAAGATGATGATCATAAAAGAATAATACTCATATTAATATTTATTAATTTATTCAGCAAATATGCATTAAGCCCCTGGTCCCCGCCAGGCCCTGTGCTAGGTAGCAGACACAACATTACACAACACTGAGCACACTAGACACTAATAGACACTGTCGCTGCTCTCCTGGAGCTTATCAAGGGGAACAGAAAATACAAAATTGATTTTTACAATATAGTAAAACAAAAGTCAAAACAAGTCTCAGGAAGCAGGGGGCTCAAGTGTCCTCAGTGCGGACCTGAGAAGAGGGATCAGAAAATGTGACCCACAGAAGCTCAAAGGTCTGGTCCAGTCTCGAGAGAAAAAAGAAATCCGACCCCAGGCCTCAGGGGCAGTGAAAGGGTAAATGCGTGTCAAGCGCCTGGGTCCTCAACAAGAGGCAACTCTCAGAAGGGGCAGGGAGAAGGGGCTGGGGTGGGGGCTCCACGCCAGAGGGAACAAGGGGAGCCAGGGTCCAGCCTGCTCAGAGCAGGACGCACGGGGGGACATGGGGATGTGGGGAGCGATGCTGGGAGACAGGCAGGAGCCAAGTGGAAATCAGAGCGCCTTGCAGCTGCTGCCCAGGGAGAAGCAGTGACTGGCACCTCCTGTGAGGTGGAAGCAGCGTCATGACGCAGCGGAGAGTCCCTTGGAGGACAGGGAACTGGGGTCAAACACTGACCACTCCAAGTCACTTCGCCTCAGCCTCTGTGAAGGGGGAACCACATCGCCTCCTTCACAGGGTTGCTTTGAGGAGGGAACGGAATATCATATAAAAAGCTCTTCTGCAAGAAGAGGTGGCAGCCGCCAACAATCTCGAGGTGGCTGTGGGAGACCTCGCACTGGCAAGCTCGTTGCAGCTGCAGACGCCGTGGAACGGCACGGGACGCTTCATGAGGATCAGGGCCTGACCTTCACCACAGTGGTCCCCGAGCCTGAGCACACGGCCTGATGGGTGATGGACAGGCGACCGGGCAGAAGCGTGGACAGACACTGGGGCATAGGTCCAGAGAAGGACGGATGAGCGAGCGGACAAATGGGAGCAGTGGCCCACGGATCCCAAAGAAGCTGTCGCAGGAACACAGGGCACAAACCTCAACAAGCTGCTCCCCTACCAAAAGCAACCACCACCAACAGTCCCCCCCACCTCCGACCTGATCTCTGAGCTCTTAGGGGCCACAATTCCTGGTTCCTCTTCTCATGGCCTTTCAGAGGACAACTGCACCACTTGCCTCCTGGCGCCCTCAGCTAACCCCTTCCTCCCCCTACCCGCAGTGCGCGCCTGCCCTGCAGCTCTGTGGTCAGGTTACCTTTGTTGCCAGCTCTTCACTTGCAGGGCCAAGAGCCTCTTGGGTTTGCATGTCCATTTCGGCAAGGAGCTTCTGGCCCTGGCCAACCTGCGTGCACAGAGCCTCAAAGTCCTCAATCAGACCCAGGACATGGTGGCCACTCTTGCTGGCCCACAGGCGGTGGTCAGTGACCAGGTGGGACACACTTGGGGTGCTGGTTGCTGAGCTGCTACTGTCACAGGAGAGGGAGTCCACGTCATTCCCAGAGAGTGGAGGAGTCTCTGAAGCTGCAAAATGAATGGGAAGATGTCAGATCTGTTGGGACAGCACCCTGTGTTCAAGGAACTTAAGATGTTGACACTAGCAAGGAGGATGACTAAGAGAGGCCCTCACACCCAACTGCCACTCAACCCAAACTCAGGGAGGAAAGAGGCCTGGCTCCTAGACCTCAGTCTGTGTATTATCCCACACTGGGCTTCTTATTCATCTTGTGGGAGGGGCTCAAGTCAATTTAACCAACACTTAACAACCACCCACTCTGCAGAAGACCCTGGATTCACATAAATGAATCCAGTACCGCAGTCTGATGGGAACACGCACACGGTAGGAGGTGCAACAGCACAGTGACAAAGAGCCAGAGCGTGGAGAAAGAGCAATTACCTGTGCAGGGAGGGAGAGATCAGGGAAGGCTTCGTAGAAGAAGCAACAGCTGAGCTGGATTGGACAGGTAGCAAGAATTACACTAAACGGAGGTAAAAGCCTGTTGCTTTTTACCTCTGATCAACAGAAGTGTGGATGAATACTGTGACCCGGGACAGCAGGAGAGGCACTTCACAGAGGAGTGTGAGCCAATGGTGAGTCTTGGGGAATTAGTAGGACTTTCACTGTCAGAGACTGGGATGACCAGGTGAGAAAGTCACAGCGAGAGGAAAGTGCAGGCCCGTCTGCAGGATGGCGACCCCTCTGTGTGGCTACACCAGGCCAAGTGATAGGGCTGGGCAGAAGCACTGGGGCTGGACCCTGGAGGGCCTTGAAAGCCACGCTAAGGTGATCGCCCTTTAATCTACAGCAACAGGGACCCACTGAAGTTGCTACAGTTGGTAACATCCAGAGCAGATTAACTGGCTTGGAGGAGGAGATCACCAGCTAGAGAGAATGAGAACCTGAAACCTCAAATCCCTGCCAAACACCCTCCTGAGTTGGGACCAGGAAGCCCTATTCTTCAATCTAAAAATCCTACTCCCACACCCAATGCTGCCATAGTTACCCAGGCCTCAGCTTTATACCTGATTTTGGTGTCACTGTCTGAGTGGAATCAAACAGATCAAGTGAATTATCACTTGCCGTGGGACATTTGTCACCATCTACAAAATGCAAAAACAAGAGAAGGAAAATAAGCCATTAGTTTCACTGTGGTCAGCATTTGAGAAAGACATAAATGAGGATACAGTAACATACCTCACATAAATGCACAACGTATTCAGGCACGCACAGGCAATTCACTCCAATCTTCATTGGCCATCCGGCCTGCCAGGCCTTGGGCGGACACCAGGGAGACAGACTGACCAGGCCCCGACCCTTCCCTACAAGAACCCTTGTGTCAGACAGGGGAACAGGCAGTTTGGTTTCAGTGTGATCAGGGACTAGGGAGGGAAACACAGAGGCCACAGGAGCTCAGGTGAGAGGTGTTGGCCCCAACTTGGCTTCCCAAAGGCTAACACCTGCGTTGTGTTTTAAGGCAGCTTGTGGCCGGGCGCGGTGGCTCACGCCTGTAATCCTAGCACTCTGGGAGGC
>VBSM01003204.1:7216393-7226500 GCA_008086735.1 Cheirogaleus medius | reverse complement strand
AGACAGCTTGTGACTGACCCACGGGAAAGAGGAGGGAGAGAAATGCCGAGCAGTGGGGGGAGCAGGTGCAAAGTGCAGAGAGGAATGAACCGAATCGGGGAGAAATTGCAGTTTACATGGCTGAGGCCTGGGTGCCAGGGAAGGACGCAGTGGGGCACAAGGACAGAACCATTAGGACTGTGGGACCCACGCAAGGGCTTTAAGCGGGGCGAGGCTGAGCTGAGATCCGTGTTTTGGACTGCAGGAGTGAGTCTGGAGATTACGGCGGTAATCTAAGTTGGAGAGGAGAGTGAACTGCACCAGAAGCTGGGGCTGAGAACTTGAAACACGGTGAGGGGGCAAAATCAACAGATGCTGTACAGATGACCTGGGTGACACTTTATGGAAAGCACTTTCACAGCTGAAAAGCTATCGGACTCTCAATAGCTTGGTGGGCAGAACAGCACTGAAAATCAGGTTTCATAGAAGGGGAGACCAAGGGACAGCAGAGACGGGAAGTGATCTGCCCGGCATAACCCAGCATGTCAGTGGTGGAGCAAGGACTGTGTCCAGGTGGCAGGATCCTCTACCCCAGCTCCTTCCCATCCCTGAACCACTAGGCAGTGAGCTGACTGCACCCCAGCGTCTCCCAAGGGTGCACTGTGAGCCCCAGGGCCAAGGATCCTGGCCCCTGAGGGAATCACTTTCAGCCAAAGCAGCTTTTAGAACAAAACTTTTTAACAGGTGCACTTAAATATAGCCGTGAAAAGTCTTTTGCAAAGGAAGAGACGCTGCTGCCTCTGACAGAATTCTGATCTTGACTCAAGGAAATTAGAAAACTTTTCTGCTGAGGCAGCACTGTGAATTTTGAACACTTGCCTGGATGCCTCTTGTCAGGCACACCTAGGGCTGCCTCTGAACAAATTTCAAAAGCAAGTAAAGGTTGTGTGTTGGTCTCCTCACTTCAGCTTCCCGACCCTCCTTCCTCGCAGCCCAAGCACAGAATTGTTCTCCTTGCTTCAGTCTCCCCTAGCCCACCCCCACAATCTCCTGAGTCATTTCCTCAAAGCCCTAAAACAGGCCAGGGGCAGATCTGTATTTAAAATGGCAATGCCCAGCGCTGATGAAGTCATGCTAAAACCGCTACCTTTGCACACTGCCGCTGTATAGACTATTTAGAAGGTAGCAATATGGCACCATTCCAACCCTTTGAGAGTCCCCTAGCAGGATTTTATCCTGAGAATATTGTTTAACAGCAAAAAGCATATTAACATTGATGTTTATTAAAGCTCCAAATCAGAGACCACTTTAATAATCAACAGGGTGATGGTTCGGTGACTGACAATAATCTGCAAACAATCATTAGGAAACCGTGTGAAAGCAGCGGGGAGCTCGGATGATACAATATTGGGCAAAAACAAAGGACACAGAATGGTACGAAAACCAATTTGAACAATATAAATTCATGCCTATATGTGATTAAACAATAAAGAGAAATATGCAAAGTTTAAAAATTATCACTGTGTAGAATCACAAAGGGTTTTTCTCCTCTTCACTTTTTTTTCATACTGTTACATCATCTTTTCGGCTAAAGTCTTAAAATTCTTACCAAGAAGGATTCAATGAACTAATCACTATGAGTTCTAAATCTGGATGCTCCTTAAGAGACTTTTATTTGTTTAATTAAAGGCAATAAACTTCATTCCCAATCCAAGTAAAGATAAGTTTCAGTACAGTGCTTGTTTATAAAGTCTGTTAGTATCTGGTCGCAAGGGATGCACACGCCCACCCTGTGGGCATTAGGATGATAATCCCCGGACACCCGAGGCTCCAGAAGGCTGGGTAGGAGTCAGGAACTGCACTGGACTTGAAGCTAGAAATGGTTCCTAGCTCCAGTTCTGCCACCTACTTGTTGTGTCACTTTGGGCAAGCCCCATCCACTCTCTGGGCCTTAGTTCCTTCGTCCCTACATCAAAGAGGATGCCCTGGCTGGCTGCTTTAAGCCTGGCCATTTGCTGGTTTGCTCCAGGCCCTGTGCTGGGCAGGTGGCAGAGGTGTCTTATCTTCTTGCTGCTGCCCGACACTGCCTCTCCAGGGCGAGACAACAAACCCACAAGCAAACACAAAACAGATTTTTAAACCTACCAGGATGCTTTCCAGATCCTGAAGACACTGAAAGCCAGAGTAAGAGGTTTGGATTCTCTTTTAAAGGCAGCAAGAGGAACTGAAAAGGATTTTCAGCACCAGAGTGATGTGGACAGGACTAAATGGGTGGGAGGGAGGAAGACCGGAGGCATCGAGGGCGGCTGGAAGCCCAAACTCCACTTCCTTGAGAACCAAGAATGCTCCACACAGAGATGACACCATTTTGCCAAAGGTGACAGCTAATTAGCGGTCAGGTCCCCGGGCTCGCATGTCTGCTGTCAATGGAAAGACACCTCCGTGGGGCAAAGACATCATTCAGAAGCTCATGCGCCACACACACAGATACTCAGCTGCATTTTCAGAAAGCGAGAAGCAGGTGCAATACCGTGTGTGTCTAGCTGACAGGGCCGCTGGGGGATGGCCAGGGCTTGGACAGCCAGAGTGAGGGCTCCTTCCTGTGCCTTCTCTGCCCCCTGTGACAGCTGCTCCTCCAGCTTGCTCTTCAGGGTGCTGTTGGTTTCAATGCTCCTTTCCAGCTGCGTCCGCAGAGCCTGGATCTCCGTCAGGAAGCCATGGAGGTCACTGAAAGGATCCTGCCCCTTCCAGCCTTCTCCAGACGCCTCTGCTCTGGCTTCTGCAAACGTGCAAAGGGAAGGCTTGATCTCTTCCACAATCAAAGGTCAGGCATCAAAGGAACTCAACAACGTTTCAAACCCACCACCACCTTCACCCTCCCTCTGCCTAAGAACTATGTACAATTTAAAATAACAACTTGACTTTAGAAACAAAAAAAAAAAAAAAAAACACTGGCAGACTTAATTGCTGCTATTCCATAGGCTAAATCAGGGCTGGAAATTAATTTTCCCTTCTGGCCATAAAAGCCTAGCAAATTGCACACCAAATCCCGAAATTATGTCTAATAGTAATAAAATCTATTTGGGCTGGAATTATAGAATGAAAGGGGATGATTTTAAGGGCCACAGTATATTAAAAAGATACAACAGCAAGAATAAGAAAAGCAACTTGAAGAGAAAATGAAAGCTGTGAGATGACCCTTTTCTAGATAAACTTTCAATAGGGAGAAACCATCTGGAAAATTCGTTTTAAAAAAAACCACCTCAAAATTGATTCTGAAATATTACACTTTATAGTTGAGTCACTCTAATCTGGTATCTTTCCTGGTATAGAGAGAGGCCCGGGGCCAACCACTATCCCCAGAGCAATGCCCAGCATGTAGGAAGTTCTCCACAAATATTTGCTGAATGAATGGGCAAAAAGAAATCCACACTAGCAGGAAAGATTTTAATGAAACTCATTTCTTGAGTGCCCACTAAGTGCCAGGTACAGTGCTAGGATACTTTTAATAAATGACATCATTCAACTTTCACAGCAACTCTACACAATGGCCATTATAATAGACATGTTTTATAGAGGCAGAAACAGGCCTAACGGGTGAAGTGGCCTGCTGCAGGTCCCAGAGGCAGGAAGGAGAGAGTGATTCCAGACTTCAGCTGGCCTGACTCCTGAGCCTAAGTCCTTCCTGTTTCCCCAGCCGCCTGGGGATGCTCACAGCCCAATACATAGCAGCCCTGGGATGAGAACAGCCATGGACCAGAGCGCCCCATACCTCTCGGTCTCCTGTGCTCCTCATCCAGCTTCTCATACACTTTCAGCTCCACTCGGAGGGACTGGAGTAGCTTGTCGTTCTGGGAGAGCAGCTGCTGCCTCAACCTCATCTCCTCCTGCACCCTGAAACAGGCCCACGAGCATGGACAGGAGAGTTAACTCTACTGTAGGTGACTTATCCAAACCCCCCAGGACAGGCCAGTTCCACCCTCAGCCACAGAGTGTAGACAAAACAGTGACAAGCATGCTTAAGAATTCCAATCATTCTCCCTCTGCTGATTGTTTGAGCTCAAATACCTGTCCTCTCCTGTCCTAGGTGCTCCTAGTTAGAAACCATTAGACTCAAACAGGAACCTACAAAATCGGCTCTCCCACTCTCAGGCCTTTGGCTACACCACTGGCTTTCCTGGGTCTCCAGCTTGCAGACAGCAGATCATGGGACTTCTCAGTCTTCCTAATCTTGTGAACCAGTACCTTATAACAAATCTATCTCTCTATCTCTCCATACAATACCAACAGAATATCTATTCCTATATAGTCAGGGAAGGGGAAGAGAATCTTATTGATCCTGTTTCTCTGGAGAACCCTAACTTATAAAACTAAGTTTTAATCCTTTTATAATTTAAAAAAATTAACATATATCAACATTGGCTTCTTTGTTGGATAGTTTTATAAAGTTTAACACATGTATTAATCTATGTAACCACCACAACCAGAATATAGTGAAATCCCACCATCCCCCATAAAATTCCCTCTTGCTTACCTTTGCATACCACCCTCCACAGCCCCTTAACTGTGGCAACCACTTATCTGCTCACCTCTACTATACTTTTGTCTTTTCAAGCATATCATATCAATGAAATCTTGTATGTTGCTTTATTGAAACTGGCTTATTTACTCAGCATTAACGTCTCTGAGATTTTTCTAAGTTGTAACTTGTATCAATAGTTTGTTCCTTTTTATTGTGAAGTAGTATTCCATTGAATGGATGTACCACAGTTTTTTATCCGTTACCCTACTAAAGGACATTTAGATTGTTTCTAAGTTTTAACCCAGAATTCCTACTTATGGGTATTTACCCCAGTGAAATGGAGGCTTATGTTCACAAAGACATTATAATCAAATGTTTGTAGAGGCTTTATTCATATTTACACAAAACTGTTTTCTTCTAGTTATAGGGAGAAAATATTTTCAAACTATTCATCCAACAGGGGACTAATATCCAAGATATATGAGGAACTCAACTCAATATGAAAAAAAACCAAGTAATTCCATTAAAAAGTAGGCAAAGGACACGAATAGACATTTCACAAGAGACATAGAAACAACCAACAGGTATATGAAAAAATGCCCAATGTCACTAATCGTCACAGTAATGTAAATCAAAAACACAATTAGATACTATCTAACACCTGCCAGAATGGCTATTATTAAAAAGATTAAAAAAAAACACAAAAAACCAGATGTTAGCTAAGATGCGGTGGAAAGGAAATTCATACACAGTTGGTAGGAATGTAAACTAGTACAGCCACTATGAAAAACAGTATGGAGATTCCTCAAAAAACTAAAAATAGAACTACCATTCCATCCAGCAATCCCACTACTGTGTAGCTACCCAAAGTAAAAGAAATCAATATAGCAAAAGGATGCCTGCACTTACATGTTTATTGCAGCACTATTCACAATAGCAAAGACATGGAATCAACCTAAGTCCCCAGCAATGAATGGATGAAGAAAATGTGGTGCATATACACAGTAGAATACTATTCAGCCATAAAAAGAATGAAATCCTGTCATTTGCAGCAACATGGATGAAACTGGAGGTCATTATGTTAAATGAAATAAGCCAAGCACAGAAAGACAAATAGCCTCTGCTGCCACTCATAAGTGGGAGCTAAAAAAGTTGATCCCACAGAGCTGGAGAGTAGAATGACAGACACCAGAGGCTGTGAAGGGTGTGTGGGGAGGGGAATGAAGAGAAGTGGGTTAAAGGATAAAAAGAAACAAAAAGAATTCTAGTCAGCCACAATTTCCCAAGTGCCCCGTGTCTAGCCCTTTACGTGTGTAATCGCACGTCATCTTCAGACACCCTAAAAGGTAGGAAGATGTTCTCCTACTCCTTGGTTCAGAGATGTGAGGATATGAAACTTACAAAGGTTGTGTCTCTTACGCAGGTGTGCGCAGCTTGGGGGAGGAGTCCGGACTTAACCCCAGGACTGTCTGATGGCAAAGATGACCATCTTGCTACATCACGCCCCCTGGGTGACAAGGGTGATGATGGTAACTCTAAGAGCGGGGCATTCAAGAGTGCTGACAAGAACTGAAGTGTGGAACGAGACAGAGTCTAAGGGGGAAATTGCAAGAGTGATCAGCGTGAGCCTTATGAAATCTAAGGCAGGATCATGTCACTCCTCTGTTCCATCTCCCAGGCGCTTCCTATGCCACTCAGAGCAAAAACCAAAGTCCTTTTGCTGGCTACGTGGCCCAACACAATTCAGCATCCGGCCAGCTGCTACCAGCTACCGTGGTCCTCTCTCCATATGTGCTGGCCTCCCTGCTCTGCTGGGCACAGACCAAGGACACTCTGCCTCAGGGTCCGTGCCCCTTCTGCCACAAATGATCATCCCCAGACAGATGCAGCATTCACCCCTTCACTGTGCTCAGCTCTCTGTTCAAGTGTCATCTTTTCAGAGAGGCGTTCTCTGACCCACCCTAGACAAAAAATAGCAACCTGCTCCCCAAGCCTTCTCCTCCTTACTTTCATGGTTTTACTCCATGTATTTTATGCCCACCAGACATATGATGTGTTTGTGTTTACTGTCTGTCCCCTAGGGCACGGGCTCATGTGCCTTGTGCCTCATTCTACGATTGCAGCCCAGTGCCTGGATGCATGGTACGGCCAACAGGGGACAGGTGAATCACAGCCACTACCTGCTCAGCTCCTTGCCGGTGCTGCAGACCTCCTGGATCAGCTGCTGGTTGTGTCTCTCCTTCTCACTGACTTCCTTCTGCAGCCTTTCATTTTCCTCCTTTGCATTGGCATACTCCTGCTGAAGGTGCTCAAGGCTCGCAGTCTTCCTGGAGAGGGACTCCCGTAATTTTTCATTCTCCTTCTGTTTATCTGCAAAAACAAAAAAAGTGCCACTGAGAATGGACACCATTTGTTTCTTCCAACCTTATTACGCAAATACAGCACTTCAGCTCAAGCACTCCAAGAATACAAAAAAGAATGAGATTTAATCTGGCATTTATGATCTTGGCATTCCAATTATCTCATACATTTTGGGCAGATAAATCTGTCAACATCAAGGGTGCAGATTAAACGTCACTGGGATAAAATGGGGCTGTTTAATTTTCTATTAAATAATAAGCCATGCAAGCCTAGTTACTTTGCCTTCACAGAGCAAACAGTGGGTAGAAACTACCGACACAGGCAAGAAACGGTCCAAAATTCAGGCAAGGGGTGCTGAGAAATCCACAAGCTTTCCTCAAGCCTCCAACCAGGAGGCCAGCAGGGCTGTGCAGATGGCACCTGGGGCCCATTCACTCCTCAAACCATGAGGACACCCCCTCTCTTGAAGAATAAAATATACCCAGAGGCACAAGAGGCATAGTCAAGAGCAGGGTGCTGGAGGCAGCATGGACATGTTTAAGTGCAGCTTCTCAGTTTACTGACCTCATAAGCTTGAATGTTGTTCTTCACTTCTCTGTGCCTCAGTTTCCCCAAGTGTTGTGAGGATTAACTGAGTTACCTTCTATAAATGCTTAGCACAGGGCTTCACGAGCACACTGGGGGCTGGAAGCACTCCATGACGACGAGTTGTTAGCAGTGCTCATGGTGGTTAAGAACTAACACATACCAGCACTAACTGTGCAGGCTTTACATTGAGACCTGCACACTTACCATCTTATTTAATCTTCACAACAAACTTCCGAGGTAGGTACTATTATTCTGCCCATTCCCCAGATAGAAAACTAAGGACTGATGAGGTTAAGACTTCCCTAAAGCCACGCAGCCAACTAGTGGCAGAGCGAGGATTCAGACTCAGGTTTTCTGACTCCATGACAATCCTAAGCAAGCTAAGCAAGCTCTCACCTTCTCCCTCAGACTCCAGACACACCAAGCTGCACGTAATTCCTGATTGGTCTGTTCTCTTCTCACCACTAACCCCTAGACCCTATCTGCTCTCTTCCTTCTATTTAAAAGGCCCTGGCTCCTCTGAACCTTAGGTGCCTTGGCTAATCCCTCCTTATCCTTCTAGACTCAGCTCTTGAAGACTAGCTTTTCCTGGGGCGAGATGCCTTCCTGGGGTCCTGCAGTCCCGAGCCTGCCTTTATCGTGGCTGATACCCACACTGGCCTGCCGTGGGCTGTCTGGCTGTCTCTCCCATCCAACCAATGAGCACCCTGAGGGAAGGGACCAGGTCTCATTCATTTCCGTATCACACTCTGCACAGGCCCTGATACAGAACAGGAGATAGGAAATGTTTGCTGAGTGAATGAATGACCTGCAGAAGCCCCAGTTTCATCTCTTAAGCCAAAATCAGCATCAATATTCTCTAGAAAAAGTAGAATAAGCTGCCCCAAGTTCTAGCTCCACCTCCTTCTAGCTCTATGACCACAGGCTGGGCAATTCCCTAGGCCTAGGTTTCTTACCTATAAAATACCACTAATAATACCACATTCCAGAATTGCTTTAAGTATTAAAAGATAATGTAAGTGAAAGCCCTTTGGTAGCTAAGCTCCAAATACAAAGAATTAAGAGAAGAGATCTTTCTATAAGAAATACTGGATAAACCTTGCTGATAGTAGGAAATCTTGGGTTGAGATTTGGGCAGTAATGTATTTCCAACTCTTCTCTCTTCCACTGTGAACAGGGATGAAAGAGAGGTGGCTGTTCAGAGGGGATGAGTGACAAGTAAATAAAGTAACACTTACTGAGTGCCTATTAGAGACACTGTGCTGAGAGCTTTACACTGTTTAATTGTCGCAACAGTCCTATGAGGTATTCCTTAACCTCTCTGGTTCCAGTTTTCTCAGCTGTAAAACAGGAATACTTCATAGGGCTGTTGTGACAATTAAATGGTGTAAAGCTGTCATAGAGCTGCAGGATTCAAACTTAGGCTCGTCAGACTCCAATGCCTACATTTTTTCCACGACACAGAAGGCTTGGGGGTTCCAGACTGCAAGTGACTCCTTTAATTCTTACCTCTGGATCCTTTCACGAGCATCGTATTGAGGGCCCGGTTTTGCTTTCTCAAGAAATGAATTTCCGACGTCAGAGAATTATGCAGCTCTGAACCAGAAGCACAAATGTTTGTAGAACCTATAAAAACACACATAAACAGTGATTTATAAACAGTCTCCAGGTCAGTTAGTATGGTTGGAACTTTCTAGAAAACGGTTTTAAACAATGAGTTAACACAACATGCAATGAAAATCACCCCTGTGCACTATATAAGGTATTATAATAACAGAGGCCAAAGGGAAATGAGTGAGCTTCAAAGAGAGGGGAAAGTGAGGCTCCCCCACATCTTCCCTGTCCTAAGGGAAGGTCCGAAGGGTGAGCAAAACATGAGAACTGGGCCAGGAGTGGGGTAAGTGAGTGACAGTCTTAACCTTCACAGATGTCTCTCCCAAGGTCGAAACTCAAGCATCTAGCCACCTGCTGGGACTCACCACTGAGGCAGCTCAGCCCACAGAGACAAAGCTGAACTCCTCACCCTTCTGCCTCAGGAGATGGTATCACCACAACCTCTAAACCCAGCTAGAATCCTGGGGGCCATCATACACACCTCTCTCTTCCACTGCCCAATCGAGCTATCACAAATGCTGATTCTTTCTCCAAAACACCTTGGACACTGGCCTACTCTTTTCTGTCCCTACAGTTCAGACCTTACCACCTTGCTCTAAGCTTGCCACCCTGCTCTTCTGCCAACAGGCTTATTGTCTTAAACGCAGTCCGTTCATGTTATTCTCTGCTCAAATAACATCTGATGGCCCACCATGGCAAAAGACAATCAAACAAACACAACACAAGGTCCAACTTCTCAGTCTAGAATCTGAGGATCTCCATTACTTAGCTCCAATCTCAATGCATGCCCTACTGCCTCTCCACCCTGGGCCCCCATGCCCTAAGGCAGTCAAAATGGACCACTTCTGTGCCCCAAACACACATGTGGTCACACACTTCCCTGACTTTGCAGAAGGAGGTGTTCCCTTTGCCTAGAATGCCCGCCACTCTCTTTACCTGTCAAAATCACACTCTTTCAACTCTTACCTCAAATTTACTGCCTTTATTTTTCTTCTTTTTTTTTATTTCAGCATATTATGGGGGTACAAATATTACAGTTATGT
>VBSM01003204.1:7201431-7216293 GCA_008086735.1 Cheirogaleus medius | reverse complement strand
TTGAGTCTTTGATTTGGTTCTCGCTTTTACTGTTGTTGGAGTATATGAATGCCTTTGATTTCTTTGTATTGATTTTGTATCCTGAGACTTTACCAAATTCGTTTGTCAATTCAAGGAGTCTCTTTGTTGAATCCTTGGGGTTTTCTAGGTATAATATCATGTCATCAGCAAAGAGTGAGAGTTTGATCTCTTCTGCTCCCATTTGGACGCCCTTAATTCCGCTCTCTTGTCTGATTGCTATAGCAAGGACTTCCAGCACTATGTTGAATAGAAGTGGAGAGAGTGGGCAACCTTGTCTTGTTCCAGTTCTAAGTGGGAATGCTTTCAATTTTTCCCCATTCAGTATGATATTGGCTGTGGGTTTGTCATATATGGCTTGTATCATTTTTAGGTAAGCCCCGTCTATGCCTATTTTGTTGAGCATTCTTATCATAAAAGGGTGTTGAATTTTGTCAAATGCTTTTTCTGCGTCTATTGAGAGGATCATATGGTCTTTGTTTTTGCTTTTATTTATATTGTGAATCACATTTATAGATTTGCGCATGTTGAACCATCCCTGCATCCCTGGGATGAAGCCCACTTGGTTGTGATGGATTATTTTCTTGACAAGCACCTGGATTCATTTGGCCCTAAAGATCAGGGTCTAGAGCTCCAGACTGGGCTGGAGGTAATGTCCTCATCTATAAATATCTCATCATGCTCTTGTCTGTCTCCTGAAACCCTGCCCTTCCTTTAAATCCAGCTCAGATGATACCTCTTGCTGGACGCCTCCCTTGACACTCAACCTCAGCACTCCCCACCCTCTGAGCTTTCTATGTCTGAGCCACAGATAATGTTCATGTTCACAGTTGCCCTCAGGAGAGCACCTATTGTGTGCAAGGTGCCTTCTACACTGGCAGGCATGTTCTTCCCCTCCCCCTCCTCCAAACTGATTGAGTCCACCTACTACACCACAGAGCCAAAATGCCAGATTCCTGCTTTCCCAGCCCCCTTGCCGCAAGGACATGGGCATGCGCCACTTCTGGCCAATGGGACCTGATGGAAAGTCTGCTGGGGGCTGCCGGGACAGATTTTCCCCTGGATGCAAAGGGAAGGAAAGGGAGAAGCCTTCCCCACTTCTTTCCTGTGCTTTGGACACTGTCCTGAGAGGATGGCTTGCTTATAATTACTGCAGTCATCACAGATACTAACCCCAAACTCTGCAATCACTGAGCCATAAAACATGCCTTGGAACTACCTGCCCCTGGATTTCTTGTTATATAAGAAAACACAAACCCCTGTTGTTAACATCAGTTTCTACTCATACTCTGTTATCTGCAGCTGAAAGCACCCTGGTACACATCCTGGCATGAATACCTGTGATATTCAAACTCCTTGTAAGGAAGGTACGACATCAGTTCTCCCAGAAGTTCATACACTTTCCACTCCACCGCACTACCTTGTTCTCGTGTTAACAATTCAATTACCACAATGTCGTACATTTTTTTTCACTCACATATGTCTCTCTCCACCATCTTCTTCCACTCCCCACTATGAACTCTGGTATCTTTTCAGAGACACCTGGTTTGAACCATGGCTCTGGCTTCTTAAGAGCTGCTTGACCTCAGCGAGTCATATAACTCCCCTAAGTGTCCAGTAGCTCGATAAAATGACTGATGTGGTATTGTTACTGCTGCTACCATTTGTATTAACATCACCATCGATGACAGGCTGGAGCCAAAATAGTACTAGAGAGTAATCTGAATGGGCAGGAACAATTCTATAGTAGAAGTTGACAATGACCAAAACTAAAGTAGCAGCTTTAGATGTAGTATTTCTTTTCAAAGAAATAATTAGGCCAAAGAACAGTTCCTAACACAGCCTAAACCTAAGCAGCCAAACCGGAGCTAGTGAGGTCCACTCCCGACGCCGACAGGCCTATCTTCCCTCTGAACGTCAGCACTCCAAGCTCGTGTAACTGGGGATTCGCTGGAAGCCCTAACACACGAGATGACGGCTGTAAACAAAATTCCGCCTCAATGTTTTAAGGAGCCGGACCTTTCTCAAGCCTATTCCCAAGGTGAACATTTCACAGGAAGGGGAGGTAGAGCCACTTTTATTTCTTTGTCTTTTCAGACATTGTGACAACATGGTGAGAACAGTGTGTCTTTCCATCATTGTAAATACTTTATGAATGCCTTTCCGTAAACCTTCCCGTCAGAGTGAATTACTCTCCAGAGCAACTCTCTGCTCCATTGTAGCTGGTGGCCATTTGAGCCCCCAAATAATTCTATAATTGGATTTGCCAGGGAAAATGTAAAACAGAATGAATCTAATTCAGGCATTACCAACAGTGAATGTGAAGGGCCCAGGTGTGTATTTCTTTTTCTGTGTTTGATACGACTAATAACTCAGATTAATCAATTTCCCTGAGGGTGAGAGGGGGAGGACGCAGGAGGAGGGTGGATGAGTGAGAGGGAGGGTGAGCATGGAAGGGAACCATTCTGTTTACCTGGCACACTGCAGCACATACAGTACTTTGGAGAGAGGTCCTTCTAGGCTGGTGGCTATGATGGGCTAGAAAGCAATGAGCACAGGACAAGGGTCCAAGGACTTAGGTGCTGCCAGCCAGTACTGACTTTCTGGGAACTCAGTTCCCTCATCTCTAAAGATGGGAATGAAATTAAGGTCTCTGACCATTGTAGAGCTTTGCATATTAAACGGATAAAGTTATACAAAATAAAATAGTAAAATAAAACTGATGATGATGATAAAGAAAGCAACCATTTATTGAGTGAGGCACTGAGCAAGGCTCTATTCATAACACTGCCTCATTTAATCTCACAATGACCCTGTTTTAAGAAACAATTAAGACTGAGGAAGATGGGATGAATTGCCCAAAGTCACAAAGCTAAAAGAAGAACAGGGATCCACACCCAGGTCAATCCAACTCCCAAACAAACTCAGGCTTTTCCAAGTGCACCAGGATGCTCTCAAGATACATTCTTCATGGAATGAGGACACTGTCTTTGGAACAATAAGGAAAGATGCCCAAGATACACTGTGCAATGAAAAATGGGACAGAATAGTGGATATAGAGTATGCTACCTTTTGGGTAAGTGAGGGGGAGAATAAGAATATATATGTGTATTTGCATTTTTAAAAAAAATCATTGTAAGGATACAAAAGAAAATGAACAAAAGGAGGACAGAGGGACAGGAACACAGGGTTAATGGGCAAAGAATGGAAGTTCTAATTTTTGAAGCATGTAAATGTCTTACCTATGGGGAGAAAGATACTTTTAAGTGCTTTGTGGAAGATCATTCCCTTCAGAGTTAACTATGATTATGCAGAAATATTGGTAACCTTTTCATTGGAATGTGAGCTTTACTAGACTGCTAAAATGCCGATATTTTTATAATCCATTATTGATGAAAAGACAAAATAATGCTTTCTTTTATTTTAAAATATCTATTTTTCTATAGCTTCCAAAGTCAAATGAGATGCCAACCACAATTTAGGATGCTAGAGGCTGGCAGATTTCTCCAGTGATGGAGAAATTAACATTTATCAAGCACCTGCTCTGTACAGACTGCTTATTCAGGCAAAGGTGTCACAATAAAGTACTCACAGGCTTATACCACCCTGTGGGAAGGTCCTTCCTTACCTTGATCAAATTCAGATCCTTGCCGTTCCAGCTGTTTCCGTAGCTTCTCATTTGTTTTAATAGATTCTTCTAAACGTTTTCTCAAAGTTCGAATTTCCTGTATATGTTCCATTAGTAAGTCTACAGGAGGGAAGGGCATTTTTAATTCAAAGTCTGAAGCCCCCAACAAATGGAATAATTTATAGATTATGCAGGGATCTTGAAATTCCAAACAGTATTAGATGTATTAAGATAGTTAGCAACTGGCAATTCTTTCCTGGCATGGGGAGGTTGAGTTTCCCACAGCCCACAGACATAGTTCTATAATGATTTTCTGCAGCCTTCCATGAGGAAGATATTTTATATCACATGGAAAAATTATATTCCATACAATTTTAATGCTAACTCTAATGTAGCCTTTTATTCTTCTAAATATCAAATATTAATTTAAAATCTTCCTTATGGTGAAACTAACAGATCACTTTCGAGTCCGCTTGAATTGCCTTAGAGTTGATTAAACTACCTTCATAATGAATCCAGTTATTTTCAAGACCAATTCTTTGAAAGAAAAATGTTCTCCATTTATCACTTACTAATTTAAGACTTGAAAAAAATAAAGCAAAACAATGCTAGTGAGAATGGTAATAAGAAGGATAATCTCAAGAGTACATCCTGTTAGTTGAGTGCAAATGCATATAACCTTTGGGGGATACTTCTATCATTAGACTGAGAAAAGCTCTCTTCCAATGTCTTTTTACCAAATAATTCTACTTCTAGGACTCTATTTAAAGAGATCACCAGAGATGCCGACAAGCATTTGCCAAAATGCAGGAAAATGTTCATCTTAGTACTGTATGTAACAGCAAAAACTGAAGTAGCTCAAATTGTTAAATGAACTGCAGCACGTCCATTATAATGCAGTATTATATCGCTGTTAAAAACTGTTATGAATGCCGGGCGTGGTGGCTCACGCCTATAATCCTAGTACTCTGGGAGGCCGAGGCAGGAGTATCACTTGAGCTCAGGAGTTCAAGACCAGTCTGAGCAAGAGTGATACCCCATCTCTACTAAAAAGAGAAAAATTAGCTGGGCATTATGGCACGTGCCTGTAGTCCCAGCTACTTGGGAGGTTCAGGCATGAGGATCACTTAAGCTCAGGAGTTTGAAGTTGCAGTGAGCTATGATGATGTCACTGCACTCTACCAAGGGGAAACAGAGTGAGATTCTGTCTTGGAAAAAAATAAAGGTTATGAAGACCATATAATATCATGGGAAAATTATCATGTTATTATGTTAAGTTTTAAAATAGACACAAAGTTAAATATTCAATATAATCACAACTTGTAGAAAAAAACAAACTCAGTTTCTCCTATATTCTCACTCAACACAGAAGACTTCTCTGACCAAATGTTGAAGAAGGGGAGTTGCTTTTCCCATACACATCAAGCAAGCAAGCAATGTGCAGTAGATACCAGCTAGGTGTACTCTCATTCAGTTTAATTCTGATATTATCTACCTGGAGATAGTGTCAGATTCACAGGTTGAGGTCTCAGCCCCGTAAGACTGCCCCCAGCTACAGATGCCAATGGCAAGCCTCAGGTTGTTTTACCTGTGCTTCTGACTGACTGTAAACTGGGGTTCCTAGGACACTCTCCTTGAATTCAATTAATTTGCTAGAGTGACTCACAGAACTCAGGAAAACACCTGCTTATGTTTACTGGTTTATTATAAAGGACATTATGAAGGACGCTGATGGACATCAGATGAAGAGATGGATAAAGCAAGGTATGTGGGAAGGGGTGTGGAGCTTCAATGCCCTCTCTGGGGGTGCCACCCTCTAGGATTCTCTCAGTCTTAAGCTATCCAGAAACTCTCCGAACCCAGGCCTTTTGATTTGTAATGGAAGCTTCATTATACGAGCATGACTGATTACATCCTTGACCACTGGTGATCGGCTTGATCTTCAGCCCCTATCCTCTCCCCAGAGATTTAGGGAGTGGGGTGGAGACTGTGGAGCAGCTGAAAGTTCCAGACCTATAATCACATGGTCGGCTCCCTTGACAATCAGCCCCCATTCAGAGACTACCCAGGAGCCCACAGCCAACAGCCAGCTCAATGGCCTACAAAAGGAGGCATATCACTTCAGAGATTCCAAAGATTTTAGGAGTGGTATGCCAGGAAGACCAAATACATATTTTACTATATCACGTAACTCTATTTAAAAATTTGTACAGACAGGAAAGACACAAATATACAAAATAAGGAAATACATCTAAATATTAATAGCAGTTGCCTTGGAGTGGCAGGTTTTAGATTTTTCAAAAATTCTCTATTACATTATAACATTTAATAATATATATAATTTTAAATTTTCCAAATTTTCTAAAATGAATGTATTTTTTCAGCCTTTGCCACATCTCACTTTAACAAAGAAAGAAGGAAGCACGATTCCAATCTAGAGGTAGGTTTCTAGAGTCAATGTTTAAAACATAATCACATTAAGTATCCAAAGGCAAAACTAATGTCTTTAATTCATCAATTAGGGTATACTCAGTATGTCTTAGTAATGTTTGTTTTAAAACATTATACTAATGTTATGACCCAGTTTTAATTCCTCCAAAATGACTTTCATTTAAAAGTAGCACAATGTTACAGATCTTTTCCTAATTAAATAGTAATTTTGCCATGAATTTGAATGTTTATGAGATGACTTAATTCCCAGACCTTCAGCTATCTCCTATTAATGCCAGAAGTGTGGCAAGTAATTTGGTGGAATGTCTGCGGCTCTCGCTGCAGCACAGCACTGAAGGACTCAGCCTGCAATAAACTCTTGGCACATCACGGCATTGTCCCTCCCCGTTCCTGCCTTGCTGCCCTGCAAATCTTCCAGCGGCTAGTCAGGCCAGAGTCGGTCAGGAACTTATCTGTTTTGACGGCACCTTCCTTGCTGGTCTTTCCAAGTCACACACTGCTGGTTTTAGGGTACTAAATGCTCAGTTGCCATCGATATAAGCCAGTTTCCACCAAGTCTTTGGCCAGGAGCTGGAACCATCACTTGGGCTTAAGGAAACATTCGCAGTCGAATTGGACACCGCTTATTAATTATGCAGCCATACCAAGGAGAAGGAAACACTATACTGGCCTTTATAAAAGGGGAGAAAAATATCTGTCTCTTACTATAATACCCTCCTGACAAATGCTAACTCTTTAAAACCATAAATCCTATAAAAAGCAACCCCCACAAAAAAAGTATATCTCTTTTGCCTAGTAGTTCTAATTTACAGAATCTATGTTAAGAAAATGCCCCCAAATAGGCAAAAGGCTACATGTTCAGAGATATTCCCTGCAGCATTGTGCACAACTGTGAAATCTGAAATGACTCAAATGTTCAGCAACAGGGGAACATGAGGAAAACGGTAGTTCAGCCACTCGACAAACTACTCTAAATCCACTAAAAATGATGTTATGTAACAACATGTCAGAAAGCTTATGATATAACTTTAAGTGAGAAAAGGAAAAATACTAAATTATCTCTCTACACAGATTATAAACATGACAAAAGAAAAACCACATGCAGAGAACACAGGCTGAACAGAAACAAATGAAAAAAGACAGCAATGGGCATATTAGGGTGGCTCCAGGGAGCACTGTCCCTGGTCAGGTAATCCACTAAGAGGGTATAATAAGCCCAAAGTCATGGGTCCCCAGAGGAATAATGAGAGCAATGCCTAAAGGCTTCTACATTATAAATAAAACAAGGTTGGGGTGGCAGACAGGGTGAAGGGCAGAATCAGAGGGGCAGGAAAGAGGAAGCAGATGATTAAGAATAGGGATCTCAAACATTCCTGTTTACATCATTTGGGCTGCTGCATCGTAACTACTACCATCCTGCTGGCTCCTCAAACCCTCAACACCTCTACACACAAAGGCGTCATGGGAGTGGTCTCTGGGGGGTCTTGGAAAGGGACTGAGTTTCAGACTGGACTGATACAATCAATGCAAGAGCTGGTGCTAGGGACGGGGAAACAATTCGCGGTCTGACCTAAATTAGGGGAAGGCAGGATGTAGAACCATAAACAACTAAGAAAAATCAAGTGCTCAGAAACCCACAAAAATTGCAGAGGGATACAGCCAAAACCCCAAAGAAATCAGGTCTAGGTGACTGGCTGCTGGAGAATCCCAGTGGTTAGCTGAGTTGCACCTAGAATGTACACTTCGTGCTCTAGGTACGTTTTCAAACAGTGCTCTTCTGGGTCATGAGTGTCCTAGCCTCAGAGGCCACCATGGGGAACAAAGGCGCCACACATATCTCTTTAACATTTTGCATGGGGCCTCTGTATAAATTTTTACCTAAAAAAGGGAGTTCTGCTAAAAATAGATTTCAAATTTTTTTAAAACAATGATCTATGTGATCAAATATCAACAAAGAGCTTTTAACAAGGAGGTACAGTGTCTTTTTGTAAACAAAGTTTTATTGGAACATGGCCATGCCCATTCATTTACACTATCTATGGCTGCTTTTGTGCTGAACAGCACAGTCGAGTAATTTCAGCAAAGACCATATACCCTGCAAAGCCTGAAATATTTACTATCTGTGCCTTTAGAGGAAAAGTTTACTGACCCCTGGTCTATATAGTCTGGTCTACACAATCCCTTGAACCTTTGAAATATACTAATTACAAACACTAAGCCCTATATATTACCCCAAAAGGAGGAATCAAGACTGCAAGTACAGAAAAGGTAAAAGGGAGATCAGAAGCAGGTTCCTTGAGAGGCTGATTCTGCCAACTCAGTCCATGGTCAGAGGCAGAACAAAGGTGTTATGGACTGAATGTTTGTGTCTCCAAAATTCATATGTTAAAGCCCTAAAGCCCCAATGTGATAGTAATAGGAGGTGGGGGTCTTTGGGAGGTGATTAGGTCATGAGGGTAGAACCCTCATGAATGAGAGCAACACCCTTATAAAACAGACCCCAGAGAGCTCTCCTGTCTTCCTTCCTGCATGTGAGGATACAATGAGAAAACAGCAGTCTGCAGCTGAGAAGAGGGCCCTCACCAGAGCCAACCTTGCTGGCTGGTACACTGATCTTGAACTTCCCAGCCTCCAGAACTACAAGAAATAAATTTTTGCTATTTGTAAGCCAACCATTTCTATGGCATTCTGTTATAGCAGCCCAAATGGACTAAGACAAAAAGGCCTGACACAATGGGCCAAGGGTCACATCAAAGGGAAACATAGCAGACTTATATAATTGCAAATTTTGTACTTATACAAAAATATCAGAACAGGGGGTTAGGCACTCTTAGGCCTATGTAGAACTCAAAGCAGAAGAGTCTCTGAAGTGGCCCTGCCTCAGGATTGAGTTTAAAAGAAACAATAGGAAATTTAAACCTAACTTGCACTGACACACAACTCCAGTGACACACAGCCTGCAGGAAATGGCAAGTCATATAATTAAGTGGTCATTTTTAACATAAAAATAACTTCTCCCCAATCACCAACATTTTCAACAACCATAGCTTTCTCCAGTGATAAACAATACTCTGAATGACCAGTTTGGGCCCTAATGAGATCTCTTTTCATCAGGGAAATATTCAATTGTCACCACACTCTGCTTCCTAAGGCAAGAGGGCAAACTGTTGTTTAAATTGGCCCATGTATAAAATGCTTAGTAAAGCTTAAAGCTCAGCTTACCTTGAGAAAATTTGTTCGCCACAACTGAAGTCTTCTCGGTCTCACTATCTTGCTTCTGCTCCCGTGAGAAGAAAGATTTTTCGGATGTTTCATTATCAGACAATGCATGAGAGGCTGAAGGCTCAGGAGATTCAGGTAGAATATGTTGGTAGGTTAAGTTGTCTTCCTCAATCCTTAACCATTTGGATTGAAAGATAAATCATTTCCCATGCTAAAATCCCAAGCCAGGACTATGACTTAAGAACACTTAAGATTACTTTGCCTTTTGTAACTTTCCCACGCTTGCAACTTCAGTTAGCCCTTGTGTTTCTCTATAGCATTAAGCAATGACAATCTAAAAACAAAAAGGGCTCAGTGGCTTGAGTTTGGGGCCAATGAAGGGGAGTGGGGGATTGTGCCTGTCCCATAGTCTGGCTTATAGGGGCAGGGCCCTGAGAGAGGGCCTGCATCAATGGAAGCTGTTTACCAGGTGCCTCCTCTGTACCAGGCATTTGAGATCTTACTCAGCCTCACAGAACCCCATGAGGTAGGGATCACTATCCGTTTAGAGTTGGAATGACCGAAGCTCATCATAAACTAGTCCCTATCTCACAGCTCGTAAGTGGCACGGTGCAGATTTGAACCAGGCCTATCTGGCTCCAAGGCCCCAGGAGAACATGGAGCCAAGCCCAAAACCATGAGGTGGCCTTATGTATTTAAAAATCTTAAAACCTTCATTGTCCCCAAACAAGTCCCAATATCATTATTGTGGTAATCATCTGGTTATTAACCTGTATTTCCCAAGGAGCACCTAAGCCTTGGAAAAAAAACAAACTGAATGCTATGAAAACCCATGTGAATCTCCATTATAGCTAAGCTCCTTAATTTAAGCTTTTTTCTCCCACTTTTTCCTATTACATCTTGTCAGTGGCCACAGTCTCATTATTCACATTATTCATGATCTCAGACAAGAGCAAAGGACTCCAAAGCTGCAATGCATTCATTAACAGGTAAACACCAGATGCAACTTCGCCCAGACAGCGTGATGGATGCACAGGCTCGCTGCTGGTTTGCAAAAGTGCAGAATGGGCCAAGGGCACCCATTTAATTAGCTTAGGAGTGACCCATGTGAGTGCTAAGCCTATAGCTGAAAAAGGCAGAACTGAAGGAAAAGAAACAAATCTGTCAGAAATGGAAAGGGTGACACATTGGTTGAGGAGAGCTAAAAGAGGTTTCCTGCCTCCCTCCAACCCATTCTCTAAGCAACCACAGAAGTCTTCCAAAATGGCAAATCTGATCATGTCTAGTCCTAGCTTACCCTCTTTCAAAGACTCCCCTCTTCCTGGACTTTTAACACAGCATCTGAGGACCAACCCAATGGGGCCTGGCCCGCCACTCCAGCCTCGACCCTCTATGCACCAGCCACGCTGCTCAAAGAGGCCATGTCTCTGTCTCAGGCAAGGACACTCTCCCAAGAACCCCTGGCCCCTTCAACTCCCACCCTTTAAATCTCAGCTAAGAATGTCCCCACTCTGGGAAGCCTTCCTTGCCATCTCCATAGTCAGCCAGGGGGATGTGATCTGTTATTATAAGGATGCAAGTGGAGAGTTGAACTGCGGGGGGGTGGGGGGAGATCTTTGACAATATTGCAATGAGAGAGGAATTTAAGTTTCTTTTACATTTATAGAAGCCCTGATTAAAATGACCTCCAGTGAGCTGTGATACCCCTGCCTGCCCAGTCTAATGATGCTGATGGCCTTTGCAAAGCCAATAAAATCTCAAATTCTGCACCCCAGACTGGTCTCTGTTTCTTTATTTTATCCCCAGAAGCCCAAAGGGCCACATCTCCAAAGAGGAGGAAAGTACCCAGCAGCCTTAAAAGCATTTAGAACCTATAACCAGTAAATAGAGGAGGACAAGACCCTGGCATCTTCAGTTGGCCGTAAAGGCAACCTAAGAACATGGACAGTTCATTTATTCCATCAGCATTTTCTGAGCTCCAACTACATGCCTGATACTTGGAGCTGGAACAGATAGATATTCAAGACGTAATCTTTGCCCCTCAAAACAACATGGGATAACAGTAAGAGCACAGGCATTAGAGTATGATAGATTCAAGTTCAAATCCCAGCTCTGCCTCTAATGGCAAGTATGCAATTCTGACTCACAATCTTCTCATCCTAAAATAGTTACCTCTAACCTTATAGGGTAAGAAGTACTAACTTTGAAATGCCTAGGGCAGCTGCTGGCACACACCAACACCCAGTTAATGCTAGCTAGCTCCTTTCCTCTTTTGAGGAATACTAGGAATAGAAAGATAAATGCAGAGAGCATTACAACAGCACGTGATATTAGTAAGTGCTGTAATGTAATTACATGCCACATGCTACAGGAAGAATAACTGATCCTGGGATGTGGTGGAGGTGTAATGATTAGGGAGAACCAGGTTCATTTCCATTTGAACTCACTCTGAAAAAGACTTTCAAACTACAAGAGGAAAAGGTAGAGTGTGCAGCTTGTGCACGGCCATGGTCTGGAGAATAATATTATACAAAGCCAAGAGGGACATGATGGGAAGCAAAAGTGAGTCAAACTGAGAAAGGTCTCAAATGCCAGGTTAAGGAGTCTGGAATTTATCCTGCAGGTTATCTGGGAGCCAACAGAAGGAATATATCAACTGGTTCAAATCACCTGATGGAAATGAAAGGAGTGAATGAAGGCTACAGGACACACAGTGTGAACTCTTGGTTTCTTACGGCCACCATCAGTTCCAAAATGTTTATGCCACATTTACAAGAAGCAGGAAACTAACGGAATGGGAAGGAGCCAAAATATTTAAAAAGCAGACAGGCAAACCAAACCTAGAAAGTCCCAGAAAGTCTTCTTAACAAATGTCACATACTCACCTCTCCATCAGTTCATTCTGGGTGCTCATTTCTACTCCACCTGATTTTCCTGGAAGAAGAAATAATAACAAGAGAGAAGGAAATAAATTTTTTAAGTGTTCCCTAATGATTTCTTGTTCATACATTTGCAGCTATTGTACTATTCCATTTGCTTAAACACTCTTTACAGCCACCCAGATATGTAAAATAGTAGTACCAGAAATAAGATTCAGACTGCAGACTCCTCCTTTATCGCTGCACGGACACTAGTTCTAGGTGACAGCGCTGAATCTAAAAAGCAATTACAAAGGCACTGCTGGTTCGGGTTCTTTTTCCTTCTCCAAAACTGTGATACTAACAGAATATATGCTCATTATAGGAAATGGCAACAGAATTAAAAAAGATCACTATCCTCCCGGTACCCCCTGCAGACATGTTGCTGGATTTCCTTCCATTGTTTTTTCCATGCATTTTGGCACAGATGATGCTGTACTGTGACTTAATTTTTTCACTTAGTACTTCATTATAAGCATTTCTTTTATGAAATTTGCTTTAGAAACATCATTTTTAATACCTACACTAATATTCCATTGTAAGCATGTACCACAGTTTTTGCCAGTTCCCTATTTGACACTTAGGTCATTTCCAAATTTTTACTTTTATAAATACATGAAATAAACATCTCTGTGCAAACTGCTTTATCTGCATTTAAATTATCTCCTTAGGAAGACTCTCAGAAGTGGGACTACGAGGGAAAGGAGTACATGAGGACAGTTGAAAAAGCCACTGTCTACAGCGGGGAAATGACTAAAAGAAATGACAAAAGAAAACAAAATAAAGCTCAGAATGTAGTTGGGCAAAAGATGCTTTGCTCTCTTCCTGCATGTCATCATTTGCTGTTTGAAAGGAAGCACATGAGCCCAGATTTCAAAGCGACTAACAACTTTATTTTTAAAATACTTCAGAACCCTGGAAATTGCAGGCTGGGATGTGCTCTTTGAAGAAACTAACGCGTGGCTAAAGAAAAAAACAAACTCTTCTGTAGCTGTGCTTGAAAAATGAGACTATAATTAAACTGCACCCACACATACAATTTTCAAAACTACTCTTAAAACAAAAAGTTCTCAAACACCACAGTGTAGAGGAAAAGATCACTGAAGCCTTGCACATTTGCTTCATGTCTGGCAGTTTCCGCCTACAAACTCACAAGGCCGGCTGGCATGGCCCTCCAGACTCTTCCTCGCCCCACCAGGCTGGCCACCTGGGCATCAACAGTCAGTGCTACATGCCAAGTGATGGAAAGTCATCTACCACTGCAGGGCACTGTCACCATCAGGATGAGTCAAAGGGGCCTGACTGACCAGGCACCAGGCCCTAAGTGTGGTTCTTTCATATCCGCTGTCTCCTTTAGGCCCCATAACAATCCTATAAACACAGTGTTAGTATCTCCATCTTACAGCAAAGCAGCAGAAATTGAGGAGGTTTAATGTTTCGACGCTTTCACTTTGCTCAGTTCACTCTCTCTTACTTTACTGCATTTTATAGTGAAGTAAGAGAGATGGTGATATCCTGACAGCTAAATCACAAATCTATGCCTTGTCCTCTTGGTTACATCCTGGCCCAAAATGGTGTGATGTTCTGGAGTCTTGAAAGGGAGGTAGAGGTTGACAGGCCTCTGCCACAGTGGGTGCTCTCAGGGTCTCCACCTTTCTGTCCTCTACATGCCTCTTCAAAGGGGGACAATCCGCATGTGATGCGGTCAGACTTCAAGACCATGAGTGGAAGCTGTGGCTTGCAAGACCATCCCTAATAGGCGGGGACAACTGTACATTAAAAGAGCAGCTCAGTCGGCACTTTTCATCTCACGCCTGCACTGGGGCTGCTTACCAACAGTCAGCTGCGATAAGACTTGGACCTACAGATCCTGAGGATGGGCCACCTGCTCCAGCCCAGCCTTCCAAAGAGCCGAGGACTATACATGTACTAGCCAGGTAACCAGTAATGTGACATTCAGTTTCACAATCACATTGTTCTTTAGGAGTATATCTCCCTCAGAAATGTTACAGGGCAGTACCCTTGGTTTGGGGCAGGCTTTAAGCATTCCAGGTCTCCCAACCATGAACTCATCAAAAACTCTCCTCCATTCCTAACAAAGCCCATGACCACAGAAGGAAGTGCCCTGATGCCACCAGCAGCATGGGTTTCCCCTTATTCAGATAACAGACCCTTTGGGGAGCTTGCAGTAATTCAACAACAATCACATTCTACCCGTTCCCCTATCACAACAGAGTTCTTTAAAACCAAATGACAAATGGTTATGCAGGATTCACAGAGAGATCATAACAACTGATGCGTTGAATTTCTTGGTGGAATCTGCCTTTGCACAGGTGATAGGGTACCATCTGTCAGGCCATTTCAAAAGCTTAGGATGCATGCCATGAAAATGCTACTCCTGTCTCTCACGCAAATCTTGTCGCTACACCTGAGAGCTGTGTAGTGTGACGTAGTGGGGGGAGGACTTCATCTTTTTAAATAATAAAAAAAAATCTAGTTATCCTACTTATAACTGAACAAGCAAAAGAGGACTATTATGCAGGACAGACTTCCATTAAGAAGCCTCTTTTGATTGAAAGGTCTTGGAAACAACCCAAGTGCCCGTCAATTCAGGAATGGATAATT
>VBSM01003204.1:7188407-7201331 GCA_008086735.1 Cheirogaleus medius | reverse complement strand
GTAACCCTAACAATATCTGTACCCCCATAATATAATGAAATAAAAAAAAAAGAAGCCTCTTTTGAAATAGTAGTCCCTAGTTCAAACTCTATCAATCCTACAGATAAGTTCAAATACCATAGCCTGGAATCTCCTACATGACCTAAATGTTTCTTCCTTTCTGCAATTGCTAGTAACTGGTAATATGTATTCACAGTGCTCCTCCCAGGTGCCTGTGCCAGACACTGAGGATACAGAGATGAATGAGGAGCCATCCTGCCCTCAGTGAGTTCATATCTGAGTGGGAATAGTGGACCCAAAGACAATAAACTGCAGTAGTGTGATAGGGGCAGCATGGATACTGCTGGGGGTGAGGGGCACACAGACGAGACAAACGAAACCCAGCCTGGATTATTGGGGAAAATTTAGAGGAGGTGGCAATGGAGTTATATCTTTGAGGAAGAAAACATTTATAAAGGTAAGAAGAAGCTAAGGGGCTCTAGGAAGGGCAATTCCAGGGATACTTAGGAGGAAACTCTCCATTTTACCTGAAAGCTGGATCGCTATGCTAACCTTAACTTGCACACCCCATTATCACTGTTATCACCTGCTGAGCTCCCACTATTTGTCAAGCAGGACACTCTTGAAAAAATCTCATTTAATCCTTACAAACATCTCTGCAAGACAGGTGCTACTATCCCCATAGAAGAAATCTGACCCTTAAAGGGGTAAATAACCCATAAAGACGGGATTTGAACTCAATTCTGTCTGATTCCAAAGGTCCTGTTCTTCCCAACCCAACACCCTTGGGATTGCCTCCATCACAAGGTCAGAAGTGAATGTCAGCTGTTAGCTACAAACAGCCTAGAAGTAAAAAAAGAAATAGATTTTGCTTCTATTTGGAGGGAACAAAGAAACCATTCTGGAAGATAGGTAGAATTTCTCTAAGTGAAGAGGGAGTAAAAGCCTTACAGAAAAGAGGGTGGTTTGAACAGAGTCACGAAAGTGAGGAAATACAAGGCCTGGCCCACAGAAACATTTGACCAGCGCACCCAATTTGACAGCAGTGTGAGAAGCACAACACATCGTGGTTAGAAGGACAGGCCATGGAATTCAATTGCCTGAGCTTAAATTCAGACTTGGTTGCCACTCCTTGTGCGACCATGAGCAAGTGCATTAGCCTCTCTGTTCCTCGTGTATTAAATGAGGATAATAAATAATACTTCCTTATAGGCTGAGAACAACACCTGGCATAGAGCAAATACTCAATAAAGACCAGACTTCCTCATTTCCTCATTGTTCATCCTTCATCATCATCATCATCACCATTATCACTATCATCATCATTAGAGGGTAGTGGGCTAGAAAAGGCAGACTGTAGAAGGCACTGAAAAGAAATGAATGTTTTAGGTTCATCTCTATCAGCAAAGGAGCGCCAAGGCAAGGGATCCCAGCAGCTGTCTTCTGTTCATGTGGTTAAACCCTGACACACATAGTAAGCTCCGTCAAGAAAGGAACTATCTTCTTAGTAACTTTCCCATTGCCGAACCCAGCTTACTCAAAAATACCTGAAGACAAAATATTGCCTTCCTTATTTATGCAACTGGTCTTGGAAAGCACCACGAACAAGGATATAGTGGAAAACCGGGCTGCAACACCAGTTCCTGATCTACTGTGTCCCAGCCCTCTTTGCGAATCCAAAAGCTATAGACTCTTACTCCAGAAAAATGTACATAAGCTACAAAAGCTTTCTGAGTTCCAGAGCCCTAGCAGAATCCCTAGTTTAATGAAGCTTAGTAAGAGGCCCCTTACAAGCATTAAGAAACCACACTAGAATCCTACTTCCTGGATCCTACCCATCAAATATTATTAAAGAAATAGCAAGGATATGGATAATGATTCCAACACAGTGTTCTTTATAATAGCCCCAAACTGGAAACAACCTAAATGTCCATCTAATGGGGAATGATTAAATAAATTATGGTACATTTATACAAAAGAATGTTTTAGAGCCACTAGCACTTTTGATGTATATGAATATTATCCATAACTGAACAAAAGGAGAGATTGCAAAAAGACCCATTTCCATAAAAAATATACATAGGTATAACATAGGTCTAGGCATATAAACTCCAGGGGGGGTTGCTGTGCAAATGATGTAATTTTAAGAGTATCTGCTTATCTGTTATTCCACATTTAACATGCATTGCTTTGTATTAATAACAAAAAAGCTATATTTAAATTTTTAAGAACTCATGCTATGCAACTGCCTCAAATATAAAAATACTTTATAATAAGCTCACTTCATAATTCAGGAGCCAGATCCCTTACATGGCATCCAAGAAAGACCCACCTCTGTGTTCTATTTTATGCTCTAAGAAAAAGAGGTATAGTAAGGTTCCTGGGACTTTTTTTCCTTTTATAGAAGAAAATAAAGTTCCATGTTTGTGTTGTCTATTAAGCCTGAAATGCTCTGCCTCCAGAACCCACAGAAAAACAAGTAGGATCTCCTTGGGCTTGCCAAGGTAAATAACTGAAAAATAAATCAAGAGGAGTGGCTGGGTGAGGGAGGGAGGGCAGCTGGGGCCACAGGCACTCTCTCTCAGCCTCCCTTCCTAGGGCCTCAGGTGAGGACTTGCAGGAAGAAGAGGCAGATGGAAAGTGCCTTAGGCCTGGAAGATTCAGCTTTATCATGAGGACCTGGTTATTTCTCTACTAATAAAGTTAAAATTAGCTTATTTGGAAAACCTTAGCCAGAAGAAAACAGATTTTTATAAAGCTGGAAAGAGTCTAGTGCTCCTATACCCTGGTCCTCACAAGTCTTGGGAAACTGGTACTAGGAAAATTAGTCTACAACAGATCTAAGCTGTTGCACCTTTTGGAAGAGTCTGGAAAACATATTCACTGGGCCCAGATGGACAAACTATCCCATGTGCTGTCCTAGAATTAACTGAATTATGTGGTCCCTCATAAACCACCTGTTTTGTATATATGAAGACAGAGGAACAAGAGGCAAATCCTGGTTCCACCAAGGCAGTAAAAGACTTTAAACAACATACCTTTATGAAGGCTAAGTTCCTTGCCTGTAATGCAGGTTGTTCTGAAGATTAAGCCCCAACTCACAATAAATACAAATACTAGTAAATACTCAGTACATAAGCAGAGAAGGGACATGATCTGACTTACATTTTTAAAAGCTCACTCTGACTACTGTGTGGAAAATGCACTGTCGTGGCACAAGGGTGGAAGCCCAGGGGCCAAGCAGGAGAGGCCAAGTGAGCAAGGAATTCCAAGCAAGATGAAGACTGAGAATGGATCTTTAGATTTGGCAAAGGGGAAGCTGTTGGTGACTTCAGCAAACCCTCTCAGTAGAGAGGCTGCAATGACTGGAAGCCAATTCCAATGGTCTAAGAAAGGGGGACTAGAAAGTGACATTAGTGCATATAAAGGAGAAGACAAAAATAATGCCTTTAGAAGACAGGCGCGGTGGCTCACACCTGTAATCCTAACACTCTGGGAGGCTGAGGCAGGAGGATCGCTTGAGGCCAGGAGTTCAAGACCAGCCTGAGCAAGAGTGAGACCCCATCTCTACAAAAATACAAAAAATAGAAAAACTTAGCCCTCGAAAACGACCCAAGGCTACTTAAAGAAATGGTCCATTCAGGGGCAGGGACAGTACAAGTTGAGCGTGGAACATCTTTTTTTTTTGTGCCAGAATATAAGGACTTTGCTCCCCAAAAGATGGAGACATGGGAAAGGAACTGCCACTTACCAAATCTGGGACAATATGAATGACAGAATGGATAACTGTCCATTGAATAAAATAAGAATCTATAAATCCACATTGATAATAAACAAATAACCAATATATAAATAAAAGGAGTCTAACAGAGAATACATCCTTCTAGTAAATGCCATCTAATAATAAATGAAGGAGGAACGATGGTATTAGGAAAAAAACCACCATGTTGCCACCATCATAGTAATTTTGACTCAGGCAAGAATCATCAATTGATGGTAAAACTCATGGTAAAAGGCTGAAGAGGAACAGAATATTCACAGAGTTATGAAGTATCCTCCACAAATTCTTTATTCATTACACAGGGAAAAAACATAATTTACACCAGAGGAACCTGATGGACATCACCTTAACCAAGAGATCAAAGTGAGTATTGCCAAAAATGGGATAAACTGATACCATGTGCCTCCTTAAGGTAATGAGATATCATGAGAATAAAAAATCACTCATGTATTATTACTGCCAAACTGCATAACTAATCTAATCATGAATCCAATCATAAAGAAACAGTAGGTAATCCCAAAGTGAGGGACTGGCCAGAACTATTCAAGAATGTTAATGTCATGAAGACAAGGGGTGAGGAACGACTCCAGGTTAAAGGAGACCAAAGAGACATGACAACTACATGTAACGTGGGGACTGGACCCTGGATCAGCATCAGGATCCAGAATAAAATTGTCATAAGAGACATTGAATCAATGGCAAAAATTCAAATACAGACTATATTTTAGATAATAGTATATTAGACACCACCATTTATGATTTTAATAATTGTACTGTGGTTATACAAGAGAACGTCTTTGGTCTGAGGAAAGGAACATGATACTGTCAATCCACTCTTATGGGATTCACAAGACAATAATGTGTGCATATGCGTGTGTGCATGTTCAGAGAAAGAATGATAAAACAAATGTGGCAAAATTGCTAACAACTGATGAAGTTGGGTGAAGGGGGAATGGGAGTGCTTTTTATGTAGTCTTCAAAAAAAATTATTTAAAAAAATTGTAATGCAATAACATTTATTAAAGCACCCAGCACATGGCAAAGTTTTAGCAAAGGTTTTCCTTCATCCTTCCTCTGGCCACTTCTAACCCTTGCATATATTTTTTAAGTAATAAAAGTTTTGTTCAGTTGGTTGGGTTTTTTTGGTTACCAACATTTAAAACTCATAAATTTTCACCAAAAATCCCGATTTCCATCTTCTCTGGAAAATTTACAAGAGCAGGCAACCATATGGCCAGTGCTCAGGGGCACCTTCCAACTGACTTCACTCATGTACCTCGCCAGCCAGGCACCTGAGGCACCCAACCTGGACTCCTGGTTTGGAACAGTGCAGACCACAAGCCACTTGGAAGTGGTCACTGGAAGGAAGAAGCAGCAAGTATGGTTCTGTCACCTCATCAAGGCAGAGGGGCAGGAGATAAGCAAGGCCAAGGAGTCAGTTCCTCCTGTGCTCCTGTAAGAAGTCCTGGGTCAACTACTGATGTCTTAGGACTCACATACTTCACCCCACTTACCATTGAGAAATAGTGTTTCCAATTTCTCCAGCAGTTCAGCACATTGATTTAGCTGCTCCTGGAAACCCTGGGCCACACAGTAATCCACATCACTGGCCTGCAGCAACTCTTCAAACGCTTTAATCATGGTGTTCATGTGTTGACGGCAAATGACACAGATGCCATGGCTATCCTTAATCTGCTGCCGTTGAAGGGAGAGCTCTCTGGCTTGGGACTGAACTAATGAATCGTATCTGATAAAAGGGAGGGGAGAAAATGCATGGACCATTTCAGAATTGAATTTTTGTGACCTTAACACTAATTGGAAAAATGACAGAGCACAATTTTTAAAAAGCCTGCAGCTGTACAAGTATATATACTTTTAGAAAAATTGAAACTGTACAAGGTCACTTCTTCGATTTCAAACAGCCAATAAATGTTGGAACAAAGATTCTTCTGCAACATTTTTAACCTTATAAAGCCCCCAATTAAAGTACAGATTGACAAGGACTCAAGCAAACAATTAGTTTCCATACACTCTTCAAAAATAGTATTCTGAATTGCAGAAACAAGTGCTCCAAGGGTCAGGGAATCCATCAAAAATTCTCATGAAGTACAAAAAAGAGAGTATAAAGAAAAAAAAGATAGGACTCTCTCCTTCCAACTGAAAGGTCAGGGAATAATCATGATCCTAAACTACCATTTAGCGAGAGCCTATCAGTCAGTCACTGAATTTGGGATTTTGTATAAGTTATCCAATCCTCCCAGTTTTCCAACAAATGTATAAATGTCCCCTTTTACAGAAGAGGAAACTGATCACAAAGTTAGTTAAGTGGCGAAAATTTAGCATTTAAACACAATTCTGACTTCAAAGCTCTATCATGCAATACCACCTCCTTACTACCATGTGCCGTCGTTTCCTATGTGAGCCCACAGTAGGAGTAGCCACTGAGAAAACCACAGATTAAGGGAAACATGGCTCATATAAACTGTGGCCACAGTGATCTGGGTCCAAAGAAAGGCTTATACAGATGCTGACGCTTCAGTTCAACTGTTTCCCGTTTCCTGAAATGACAGTGCATGGACCTGGCAATCACCTTTGTCACTGAATGTGCATACGCAGATCACATGGCACTGGTATTAAAGGTGGCAGCCAGTTGAATGGAAGGGAAAGAACACGGGTATTGGAGTGGGATAATATGGGCAACAGCTTTGACCAGCTTTGTGAATGTTCTCAGACAAGTCACAGCAATCTCTTTGAAGCTGTTTCCTTACCTATAAAAACAAGCTTAAGAACACCTTCTTCTCAGGTGATTTTGAAAATTAAATTAGAAAAGTGACTAACCAGGGGCCCAAGACAACAGCCTTTCAATAACTACAAGTTTCCTTCAATCTCGTTGCTTGGGAAATCTTGAAAAATTCACTCTGGATCCTGACAATTCAGACAACATATTTATCTCAAATTAGTGATGAATAAAGGTCAACTTTACAAATGATCTTATTTTTGCCATATCTCATGGAGCAAAACTGTATATATCTATACCCATAAAGCATTATCCTCGTGACCTAAGAATGCTTCTCTTTCAACACAAGCTTATTTCTCTGAGATGGCCTTAAAGGGTAAAGATGTGGAAAATATTTATATTCCTCCCACCGTGCCTGCGACATCAGTTTTAGTTCCACAGCACACCAAAGCCAATCATGGAGTCCAGGAGTAAACACTGCAGTTCGGCAACAGCACTAGCACCCACCAAATGACTGGTGTCCCCAACCTGAGTCCCCAGCCTGGGGAGGGCAAAATCTGCCCTGTCAATTTCAGAGGACTCAAGACTCATAGCTGACATTCATATGTGCAGGCACTATTCCTATTCTTTGTGGCTTCCTATCTCACTTCCCCCAGGACCTGGCTGCCTGAACCCCACCATCAAAGCCTTCCCCAGAACACACTCCACCCCAGCATGGAGCAGCATTCCCTTTTGGCTCAAGGGCTCTCGCCTAGTGGCAGTGTCGAGGGACTGCAGGCTTAGATCGGGGGAGAAGACAGAAGCGGAATGTACCTTGAGAGTGAGAGATCTCTGAACTTATTCTGCAGGTTATGGATTTCACTGAAAAGTTCCATGTTCAAATTCTGCTCCTTTTGCAGCTCATATTCCTGTTCCACCAGCTGCTGTTTAAGGCTCTCCAGCATCCTGCCATCAGTCATCTCTGGGGCCAGCGGATGGAGGATTTTCGTGTGCTTCACATATCGTACTTGGCGCAAACTTGAAAAGGTCATTTCTTCTTCATCAGTACTGACCTTGGGCTTGCCCAAGCCATCCTGGGCCCCTTCTGTCCCACACAAAACTGTGATAATGGCCTCACTGCACTGGGAGTGCTTTTGAAGCTGAAATATGAAATTCCGGTAGCCCTCCAGCTCAGTTTCCAAGTCATGGATTTTCTGTTTTAAGCATTCTGTATCATTTGAGGTATTGATGTCCTCAGACTGATCAGTCCCAATCATGCTGACTTTAATGGAAGGCTGACTCTTAGAACTCACGTAAGTAGCTACTGACGTCAGGCCCAGACAATCTTCAGGACTCTCTTTGCATGTTGGCAAGATGGCAAGGTCATCAGATGGGTAAATTTCAGAGTCTGAAAACCAAACACATTTATGTCAGTATCTCCTTTGCCAAAATCCACCCCCCTTCTCCTTCCTCATAGCCATAGTTGAGCCAAGGCTACTGCAACAGCCTCCTAACAAGCCTCCCTGCCTCTAGTCTTTCCCTCTTACCCCTCAGTCATCCTCTTCCTCAGAGTGACTGTTCTAAAAAGTAAATTTAACCATGACAAATCCCACACACACCTAAAAATGATCAATATTCCCACTATCTACCCGAGAAATTCCATGATCTGGTTCCAGGCAACCTTTCCAGGAATATCCCCGGCACCACCTATGAAGATTTCCTACTAAATTAACCATTATTCCCTGCATGTACCGTGCTGTTTCATGCCTTTCATGTGCTACGCTCTCTGCCTGAATACCCTTGGCCCTCTACTCTACTCCTACTCAATGAACTTCAATAATCAGATCTAATTTTCCTTCCTCTGCAAGCCCACCTCCAAACTGTGCAAGAATCACTCCCCTCTGTGCTTCCACAGCACCTCATATATATTACTCAAGACAAATATACTATGTGCTGGGTGCTAGTGTAAGAATTACCACTGGCTTATTTATTTACACAGCAATTAGACATTTGGATTCCTCTCTCCCTCACGAGACTGCAAGTTCTTTCACAGCAAGGATGTGACCTTTCATCTTCACATTCTCTGTGCTTAGTACAGTACCTATCCCAGACAACAGGTCAGGGACAGTCTGAGAAATATTGATGGACTCCATGAAGCAATATTAAAGAGAAGTAATTCTAAACATTCATGATAGGTGAGAGTCTTCTTCTCACTTCCACGCCTACTGGTTTCCAGGAGATGTTATGTGCCCTTTAGTGAGTCGTTTCACTGTCTCACAACCCTGCCAGGAAATATTTCCTTATAGCTAGCTAAATCCTTAGAGATGCAGCCAAACTTGTTTGAGAGGCAGAGTGGTGCAGCAGAAAGAATATATAGCTTTGAAGGCTGTATAGCCTTAGGCAAGTAACTTACTATCCTAGACCGTAGACCCTCAGTTTCCTCTGTATATAAAATGAGGAAAGAGATGCCTAATGTGGTTGCAATGAGCTCAGGCTTAATTCCAGAGCTTATGTTCTTAACCACTATATCACCACTTAACCACTGTATCACACTGCCTGCCATTCAGGGAAAGCCCAGCTCAATATAAAGAGTTGTATGAATACTTAACAGGCAGCAGAATGTAGTAGAAAAACCCATCTTTGAAATCCAACAGTCATGGTTTCAAAGTCTGGCTCTGCCACTTACTAGCTGCATGATCATAAGTGACCTGGCCTCTATGAGCTTCAGTAGCTTTATCTGTAAAATGGAAAGAATATCATTCACTGTGAAAAGTTGTCTTTGGGGTTTTTGTTATTTATTTATATTTTTTTTAGGATTGTATGGAACAATATCTGCAAAAAAGTTAACATGGTATCTGGCACATAGTAATGAAGGAACCCAAGTAACATGAACATCCTTTAACTGTTAAAGATAGAAGGAGATGTCCATCATTAGAGGCTTGCACACAAAGGCTGGCCTGGGGAAACACTGCAAAAGTGACAATGTGGGTTGGACCAGATACCTTGGAGATCTCTCAGAAAGAAAATCACACAAAAATCCTCATCAGACTGCATGTTCCCATTTCTGGTTCTGCAATCTGCTCCTTATGACTTTAGGTACACTCTTGTCTCTCTATTCACAATGCAAACATCTTTTTGTTTTAAAAAGTGGCTGCTACACGACCTTAAAGGAAGCATTCCTAACACTGCATTCTTACTGTATATAATTTGTCATGATCACTAGTTGATGAGGGCCCTAAGGGAGGAGATCATGTCATCCATGTCTGTTTCTCCAGTGTCTGGCACAGGGCCTGGGACAGAAAATGTACTCAGTAAGTAATTCGGCTGAAAAAGTATGGGAGGGGTGGGGATCGCAACAAGGCTTTGTTCCAGTAGATCACCCTAATCACCCCTTAGACAAGGAAATAGCTTTGCTTTAACAACCTCATGACAATGGAATTTGGTCTCTACTTCATGGCAAGAAGCAATGATCACTCATGGGAATAAAGATTAGATCTGATGACTTTCCTTAAGAAATCATGAGGCATCACTAGCATCTCCATTGTACAAAGAGGTGATTGAGGATTAGAGGCTTAAGAACTTGCCAAAGGTTCAGGGTGAGTAAGCAGCAGGGCACTTCATCAAAGCCTGGCGACCTTCCCCTAACGCTCTGAATGCTGCCTCCTGCCATAACCCTCCTACAATCATGATCTCCTATACCAGGGGTGCATGAGCAGAGACAGCGAGCTCTTGACCCTCAACTGAAGGGCAATAACACCTATGAAATCTCCTTCACTCATTTCCCAAATATCCATCAAGGGGTTCCTGAAGAAGAAAAAGGAGTGAAGATGTCACACGCAGCACGCAGCCTCAGCCACGCAACAGTTAAAGGTGGAAGTTCGTGCACAACAGCATGTGCAAAGTTCTGAAGCACACTGGGAAGAATGAAGAACGTTCAGTAATGAAGGGGAGTACTGAGAGCCAAAGGGAAGCTGTTAATTATTCCAGAAGTCTTTATTAATCACTATGAACAAGAAATTAAAAGATATCCCAGGACCATTTACTTGTATTATAAGAAACATTGTAATCCTAGAACTTTCCATAATTTAGCTAAGGGGTACTTTATTGCCTGGTAGAGTAGCTTTCTCCTCAAAGCCTGGAACACTCAGAAGCATGTGACCATGTACTCACTCACTGCAGTGACTTCAGACCTTGGGGGGGGGGGGTATACACCACTGGGAACAGGGCCCATAACTCAGTATTTCCCCAGAGATTGGTGTTCCCATGGCCATTCCATGACAAATTTAGGATTCCTGAGGATAATAATTACTTCTTACAGAGTGAATCAGATCTAGATTAACCGTGATTTTTTTTTTTAATGGAAAAGAAAAAAAAAGAATCTAAGGTAAGATGAAGATGTGTAAGCATTTGTTCATTCTGGTTGAATAAGAACATGGGTATTTGTTGTATTATCCTTTGTGCTTATCTGCATGCTTATAATGCTTCATAATTTTAAAAAGAAAGAAATACATCTTGCCTGTGACCTCACTCATCTCTCTGCACCTTTCCTACTGACCTTCCTGGCAAACCCCACGAACCCAGTCTCGGCTGCAGGCTGTCCTCTGACCCCACTCCTGCCGGGCACACAGAGTTGGCCAACTCTGTGCACCTCCACGACAGCCAGCACCATGCTGAAGACGAATGGACAGCTGGGATGGCTTTCTCCTCCAAGCTACAGGGTCCATTTCATGTGAACCACCAGAACCCAGCCCACTGCCTGGCAGAAAAGTGTTTTAACACATGGACTGCTAAGCTCTAACAGGCATCTTACCATGCCTTGACTCTTCTACCTACTTGCCAGTAGGGTGACCCTGGATCATTTATTTTTAAAAACCCCAGTTTCCCATGTGTTAGGTGGGAATGATAATGATGCCCTGAGATGGTTGTCGCGGGCTTGGTAATAATTTTTACATAAAATATCCCAAATGGTGCCTGGCACATGGTAGCTATTCAGTACTCATAGGGGTTGAATTCTGACCGATCTTGCAGCTTGTTTGCTGATCACTGTCCATTTCCTTGGCTCTCCAGACAGGGGATGTGGTTTTAACTCCTTTATGCTCTTCTGGGCTGTCCTGGTTGGCTTCTCCCACAAGAGGCTGGGCTACAGGCAATCACAAAGAGAAAGAAAAATAAATAAAACCACGGACTTGAAACTTAGCCAAGCAACTGAGAAGAACACAAAGATACAACAGGGAAAATAAAAACACTGGGGAGGCAAAATGCAATTTATAAGATAAAATTAATCTATCGAGCTGCCATAACAGGACATAAAAAGCATAAATACACTGCAGCTTGTCTGAAATGGTTTAAGTCCAGGCTCTCAAAAAGCTGAGTGAGAAAATAAATTCTATCAACTTGTGCCCACTTTCCCAGGAAGAGAGAGGCCCCAGGGTCTTCTGGACAACTGTGGAAGTAGCACCTGGTTGAGCCACCTGAGTGTCTCAGCAAAAAATGAAAACAATGTTGAGTACAAATGGCAAGCCGGCACCTCTGTTGGGCTAAGTCATCTTTGCCATAAAATCTTTCCTCTCTGAAGCCCCCACAACCATACACTGATTTAATAACCTGCCACCTCCCCAAACCCCAACTAGACAGGGAGCTCTCAGAAGGCAAAGACTATATTCTGTTTATCTCTCTCCTACATCCAACCCAGTGTATGGGGCTGCAAACACAGCACATGCTCAGGGAATGTTCACTGAGTGCATCAATAGATGATGCCTGGATAGATGGATAAGTGGATTAACAGAAGGAGTGAAAGGAGGAAAGCAATTCTGCCAAAGGTCCACTTATCTTGAAACCTCAACTATGTTAAACCCAAGAGAGAACCTAAGAGTAAATCGAAGACACCTCTGGCTATAGAGCATCATAAAATCCATATGAGAAGTATCATACACTAAGCTATAGGAAATAGTAAAGAATGCAGGCTTTGAAATCAGGCAGGCTGGTTCACACCTATCTCAGGAAGTGGGTAACAGTATGACTATAGCTAAGTCACTTTATCTCTGAGACTGTTATCTCTGATAACATTGGGCAAAAGATCTGAACAGACATTTCTCAAAAGAAGACATACATACCTGAGAAACAAGGAGACTAGGGGGGAAAAAAGACCAAATGGCCAACAGGTATATGAAAAAATTCTCTACATCACTAATCATCAGAGAAATGCAAATCAAAACCATAATGAGATACCACTTCACCCCAGTTAAAATGGCTTGTATCAAAAAGACAGACAATAACAGATGTTAGTGATTGTGGAGAAAGGGGACCGCTCACATACTCTTGGTGGGAATGTAAATTAGTATGCCACTATGGAAAACAGTATGGAGATTCTGCAAAAAAACTAAAAATAGAATTACCATATGATCCAGCAATTCCACTACTGGGTATA
>VBSM01003204.1:7156075-7188307 GCA_008086735.1 Cheirogaleus medius | reverse complement strand
AAAAAAAAAATAATAGCACAGGAAGTCCATGTCCAGAGTCATCTCAGATCCCTGAACCACTTTGAAATCCCCTACTCTGATGCCCTTTCCCAGTACTCATATCCTTCACTAGCAAATCCCTAAGAACATCAATCTCTCTGAACATTCATCTCGCCCCCTCATTCTCAGCAAACCCGGGCTGTCCCCCGAGGACACTGCTTCTCCGGCAGCCTTCCTGGTCGTGATCATTCCTTTCCCAAGTTTCTTGTATCATGAGCCTGGAAATGTGTAAGTGCCTTTGCTCTTCAGTGCCACTTCCAGATCATTCTCCCTCTTCCCTAAAGCTCCAGCTCTGCAGCTCATGCTGCCAGACTATACCACCGACTACCCCACATTGCTGCAGTCATCCATGTCCTGATTCACTGAATTCCTTGAGATTCATCAACAGTTTGGCTCCAAACTACCCGCCTCTACCAGCCTTTACAGTACAATTCCTCAGAGTTGTCTGTTCTTGCTGTCACCAATCTCCTCCATCCTCTCTCTGGAACCCATGCCAATCAGGCCCTGCCCACTACATGGACACAGCTCCCTTCAAAGCCACCGATGACTTCCCCTTTCTAAATCCCAAGCCCAATCCTCAGTCCTTGTCTTATCTGTCATACTAGCAATGACTGACACAGCTAATCTGTTCCTCACTCAGATTCTGGAATTTCATCCTCTCTTGGCTCCCCTCCTACTTCAATGGCTGCTCTTCTCAGTCCAACCTTCAACCATGAGAGAGCCCCAGTTTCAATTCCTGGACCTGTGCCCTGTGGCTCCAAGTCACGTGGCTTCAAATATTAGCAATGTGTTGCTGTTTCCTAAGTTTGTATTTCTACCCAGACCTCTCCCCTTGACTGCAGACTGATCTATCTACAACTGCTTACCCGACATCTCCCCTAGGATGGTCCATAGGCATTCCAAATAAGTCTAAACCAAATATATAACATCCCCCTAAGCTTGCCTCTCCTGCAGTTTTTCCATTCCTCCACCAGATCACATCCAAAGTGATCCTTTAATGCAGAGGTCAGACTACCTTTCTTAAAGGTCAAATAATAAACATTTTAGGCTTTGCAGGTCCTAGGGTCTCTGTGCCAACTACTCAACTCTGCCATCATGGCAGACATAGACAACATTCAAATGAATGGGTGTGGCTGTTTCCACAGAACGTTATTTGCCTTGGGCTGGATTTGGCCCACAGGCTGTCATTTGTCAACTCCTGCTTTAAGACTTAAGTCAGATCATATTGCTCGGGTGCTCAGAACCCTCCAACAGTTCCGATCTTACTGAGAGTAAAAGACAAAGTCCTAGAGTGGCCTGTGAGAACTGGCCTGACCCACTCCCTCCTTGATCTCATCTTTGACAACTCTCCGGCTTTCTCATTCTGCTCCAGCTACATAACTGGCCTCCTTACTATTCATCCAACTTCCCAAATTCACAGCAACACCAGGCCCTTTGCCTTGTTCCTTCTTCCCAAGATGACTAGTGCACTCGCTTCCCCTACTCAACACCCGGTTCTGTTCAGATGCCACCATCAGAGGCTCACCCTACCACTCATGAATATCAGCAAACCCCACCCCCTCCACATTCCCCACGCTCTCACCCTGCTGCATTCTTCTCCACAGCACTTCTCACGTATTTTACATATATGTTTATCAGCTTATTACCACCACCACCATCCCCCGTTGCCGACAAGGATGTAAGCTAGACACAGACTTCATCTGTTTAGTTCGTTCCTATCTCTCCAGTACCTAGAGTAATGCTTGGCATACAGGAGAAGTTAATAAATATTTTTTTAAATAAGCAAAAGATTACTGTTGTCCTTGTTATTGTGATGCTGCTATTTGCGTACAGCAGACGTTCAAAATTAGGGTCAACATATGTACCTTTGTGGATTCATGAACCCTGAGAAAATTATGTAAAATGCTACATGTATGTGCTCACCAGCATTATTCTGTGAGAGGCCCCTCAACTTGCTTCAGATTTTCAAAGGACTAGTAGTCCAAACTCTAAGCACCACTGTCTTAGACTAGAGGACACTCCCAGAGGTGCTTCCTCCAAGACTCTAGATCCTAACTACTTAAATATATTTTAACCCAGGGACTCTCTATTGCCTTGGCCCCCAGGAGAGCAGAGGCAGCAGATTCAACATAAGTGGCGAGGCAGGTCACTTCTAGAGGAAGGCATAAAATCAGCAGGGTTTGGAATTAGCCTTGAGAACCCTGCAAAGAGAGTCTCACTTGCATACCTCTGACGCCATGTGCCAGAGGCTTCCACAGATGAAGCCAGGCAAAAAAGCCCAGATTCAAGTCATCCCACCACTGGGGCACCTGTAGACAACCCCGAGTGAAAGCAGCAGCGACCCCACAAGACTTGTGAGCAGAGTCCCCAGATCCAGACTCCAGAATAAAATGAAAGCAACAGATTCATTTTCCTTATTGCATCCCCTCAGTTGTGCATTTGTCGAGAGTCAAGATTAATCACTGCAATTTATGAAATTTATACCCAAACTTATTGCAATTCTAAACAACAAGGTTGACATTTCAAGCAGTTCTATCAGGCTGTTTGTCTAGCTCGTGGAGAAAACATTTTTCTTGGTGCTTACCATTCAGTAACGTTGTGTCGGACGTTGGCCTCCCCTCCATCATTGCTTCAGCCAGAATTAACTTTTGGTGAAGTTGCTTATTGCGAGTTTTAAACTCCTTCAGCTCCCCCTGCAGCTTCAAGATCTGGCCCTGCAGCTGGGCCACCACCTCCTGCGTGGCAGGGAAATAATACACATTTCCTAACGACCGGGATGGTTTTACTAGGATTGGCAAGCGGGACTTCTTAACATCCTGAAAACACACACATATACAACAATGAATACACACTGAACACTTTGGTTGCACAGTCAACATTCCCATGCCAACCTCATAAAACGGGATTCAAACTGCCTGCCCAAACATGTATGTTTATCCGCCAGCCAGAGTTTGCGTCTTGGCAGGTCCCACCTCTCCAGGCTTCTCCTCGACACCCTCTGGCCCTGGCAATCCAGATGTTCCGCATATGGCAGTCCTTCCAATACAATCTTTTGGGAAACATTTTTATTTCCTTGTTTCCCAACGATTCTTCAGTCTAAGCCAATCTGCCTCCCACCCCTGCTAGTCTACCAGAACCTTCCTTCAGGGGCTAGTGGGTCACTAACCCCCTATGCATCTCCCAGGCTCAGAACTCCCAACCTGCCTACCATCCCAGACATCTTCAACTACGGTAGTTCACAGGCACTCCAAAGTCCTCTGAAAACTCTTCGATTCCACCCTCCTGCGTCCCCATCCGAAAATCTATGCCACTTCAACAGTCTCTGTCTTGGTGAATCATATGACCATCCACTTACTATACAATCCAGAACCCTGGGAATCATTTTTAAACTTCCCTTTAATCTCATCACTCACTTTCCTCATTCCTCAGGTTCCATTAATTCCAACTCCCCTGTTGTCTCTCAATTCTTTCGGGTCTTCTCATCCTGCACTGCCACCGCCACACTGCAAGACACTGTCAGTTCTCACCTACGCCGTGTCAACAGACTCCTGAGTGGTCTCCACACACTGGCTTTTGCCCGCTCTTATCCACTGTCCACACTGCAGCAGTAAGGCAGACCTACTATTCCTCTTTTCTGATTAGAACTACTTTAAGTGCTTCCCAATTCCCTTATGACAAAGGTCAAAGCCCATAACACAGCCTACAAAGTCCTGCGTGACCTGCAGCCTGAGATCCCACTTCACCCTACTCTCCAACCACACTGATCTCCTACTGGTTCTTCAAATGCCATATTCCTTCTACCTCAGGACCCTGACATATGCTGACTCTTCTGCCTAGAATGCTCATTCTCCACCTCCCACCCCCATTTCCCATGCTAACTCCAAATCATTCATTAGGACTTAGCTCAATTGTGCTTCCTCAGGAGAATGGGCCTTGATTTCCAAGACTAGGTCATGTCTCCCTGTTATACATTCACTGTCCCCTACAATTCTCCACGGAGAATATTAGTATCATTATAATTAAATGCCTGTGCAATTACTTGTTCACTGCCTATCTTCAGCACCAGCCTGTAAGCTCCAGGGTCAGGACCTCTGTGTATCTTGGCCAGACTCTCTCCACAGCTTCCAGCACAAGAAGTTGTGCACAGTAAGTATTTGACAACTCTTTTGCAGAATGAACATGCAAATAATAAGAGGCCAAATGGGGGTGTCTCTCAAGTGGGGAATTGTATATTTAAAAGCTGAGGAAAGGGACTTGAATCTAGAATAGATAAGGAACTATTACAACTCAAAAATAAAAACACAAATAATCCAATTAAAAGATGAACAAAAGATCTGATAGACATTTCTCCAAAGGAAATAGACATATTGTCAATAAGCACATGAAAAGATGTTTAACATCATTAGTCATCAGGAAAATGTAAATCTAATCACAATAAAATCACCACTTCATCCTTGTTAGGAAAAAGCTATAATCAAAAGCACAATAGTAAGTGTTGGTGAGGATGTGGAGAAACTGGAACCATCATACACTGCTGGTTGGAATGTAAAATGGATGCAGCCACTTTAGAAAGCAGTCAGGCAGTTCCTCAAAAGGGTTAAACACAGAGTTACCATATGACCCATCAATTCTGCCCCTAAGTATATACTCAAGAGAAATGAAAACATGTTCACACAAAAATCTGCACATGAAAAGCAATATTGTTCCTAATAATCAACTCATCAAAATTGCTCAAATGTACATCAACTAATAAATTGATAAATAAAATGTGGTATATCCATACCATGGAATACTGTTTGGCAATAAAAATAAATCAAGTATTGATACACACTACAATATGAATGAATCTTGAAAAGATTATGCTAAGTGGAAGAAGCCAGTCACCAAAGACCACATATTGTTTGATTCCATTAATATGAAATATCTGCAATAGGTAAATCTAAAGAGACAGAAAGTGGGTTAGTGGTTGCCTAGGCCTGGGGGTGGTAGCTGGGGGAATGGCAAATGAGTACAGGATTTCTTTTTGGGATGATGGAAATGTTCTAAATTGATTGTGGTAATGGTTGTACAACTCTGTGAATATACTAAAAAACTACTGAATTATACACTTTAAATGGATGAAGTGAATGATATGTGAATTATATCTCAATAAAGCTGTTATTAACATTTTTTTTAAACAGTAGAGGAAAAGGAACCCAAGAACAGGAAATATTTGGGTCCCAAGGACTAAGGAAATCACCAAGGTCTCTAAAGAAAGAAAGGAGATGAAGGGCCTCTTCTTGCACATTCTAGAATGTAAAATGCTTTCAAGCACATTCTCCCATAATCTTAAAATAAACTCTGCATTCCTGGAGATCACAGGATAATCGCAGTTATCATGCCTATTTTCCAGACCAAGAACTGAGACGTCAAACAACTTGTCCAATGTCACGCAGCAAGAAGGTTCAAGAGTCAGACCTCAGACTAACTCTTCAGACTCCAGTGCTCAGTTAAGAAAGGCAAGATACTCTCTGACCTGAAAATGCAGGGAAGAGGAGAGAGCAAGTTCAAGGACAAGAACAGTTTGAGGTGGCGATGGGGACCACTTGGGAGGAGGTGGGTGCATCATCAAAGAGGGCTGGAAAATAACAATCATCTGCCTGGTCCTCAGTCTCCACCAATCTTTATTCTTGGGTCCAAATCTGTGTCTCATACAGCAGCAGAAAAGATATCTGCAAGTGCACAACTACCAAAGCCAATTTCAAGCTGGAAGACTGCTGTCAGTCAACTTAATGCTGGTTCTAAAATAACACTAGACAAAATGTTACCTTATGGACTCTGAACAGAGTCCCACCTACCACCTTATTAAAGATATCATATTGGATCTCCCCACTTGGGAATGGAAGGGGACAAGAACTCACACACTCCTGCCCGTACAAGGTACTGCAATAGGCGCTTGCCACACATTACCTCATTTAGCCATCATGCCAGCCTCAGGTTCTAGGTCACACTGATCCCATTGGAGCCATTGAGAAAGGTCAGGTGACTTACTACCCAAGGACTCAAAGCAGGCATTTGGCCAGGCCTGATGCAAACGCATATTAATGTGTAACGTCTATCCTCTTGCCTCATAACTAAACAACTGAAAGGATATCTGGTCTCCCTGTCTCACCTTCAGGCTGTAGTGACAGTCCTTTTAACAGGATACCAGAGTATCCTTTTAAAAGAGGTAAGGTAAGCCATACGAATACTGACTTCTAGACTACCAAAGACCACAAAGAATATCATTAAATTTCATCTACTTCGCATAGACCGGAGGCTACAGCAGTGATAAGACAGCTCCCTTCCTCCCTGAGAAAGGTAGGTTTATAATATCTCTGTCTGCCTCCCAAACCAGACTTTAGTTTAGGCCCGTCATTCCAACTACCATCTGAGTCACTCACGACAGTTTTCTGAGCCATTTAGAGCCTATATTTTTTCATAAGTAAAATGTAGGTAATACCTACCAAACTCATACTCTTAGGATGGTTAAATGAAGTGATGTAGAGAGTATCTACCATGTTTCCCCGAAAATAAGACAGGGTCTTATATATATTTTTCCTCAAGAAGACACCCTAGGGCTTATTTTCAGGGTAAGTATTATTTTTTTTAAGTACGATACAACAATCTACATTTATTCAAATATAGTTAAGTCATCTTCTTCTGGAACATCATCATAACTCTCCAAACCCCGAATTTCATCCTGAATTTCTTGTGACTCTAACCATTGGCCCCAATCTCTCATGTCGAGCAATAGAGCTCTCATGGGGCAGATGAGAAGGGCTGCTCGTCTTCTTTACCGCTCCACGACAAAATGCATGGGTTGTGCAGATATGCTGCGTAGCCACGCCCATCACTAGGTCTTATTTTCGGGGTAGGGCCTATATTATGCAAATGCTTAGAAATCCTGCTAGGGCTTATTTTATGGGTAGGTCTTATTTTCGGGGAAACACGGTAGCACAATCCCTGGCACATATAGCAGATGCTAAAAATAATAATAAATAAATAAACACAGTTTCCTTCCTGTTGAAGATACAAGCAAGAAGGATAATTTCAAACTAAAAAAAATTTTTTTAAATATATTTGGAGAGATTAAGTCTGTTCAATTCTCCAATTATCCTGAACACAGAACAGTATCTCTCACACAATAGAAAAACACAAACAAAAAAACCAAACAAAAAACATCTAGTTTTCCTAATATATAGGTACAAACTGAAGGAGCTGGGGCAGATGAAAGCATTTCTATTCTAGCCAAACTGCACATATTTGCATTTCGAGTACCATTAATATAATGACAGTGTCTTTTTTTTTTTTTGTCTCTGATATCTTTAGAAAACCCTTTTCTAGAAATTACAGTTTTGGTGCATAATTTAAAACAATCAAAAGCAATTTTGCTAATGATACATCTAACTCTCTTTGGTATGCACAAAAGCAGTAATTTAGTGGTCAGAAAATAAACTTAATTCTCCATTCTGATGCTATAAAGCAATGTGTACAGTTGATTTCTCAGATACAAAACACCCATCAGAAATGAGCACACCAACAGCCAACACTGGAGCTGTGTCAGAAACATGACCCATTTTTTTCTCTACTAGAACATATCTCCCTGCTGTGGGGATTCTCAACCCCAAGCCCTACCCCCAAGAGGATTTTAGTAAAGGTCCAATTAAACAGTGCTAGAGAGTCTGGCTTTTAACAATCTGGCATATTTAATGGTATTTGTGAAGAACCTCGATACAGTACCTAGACCAACTGAAAATCAATATGCAGACATTCACCCAACAAAACCAGACTCTGCCATTTTGTGCTACCACAGCTGGGAGGTAGCTTGACCTAGGGAAAGGGTGTGGCTGTGGGGAGCACAGTGGGAGTCCCAGTGCAGCCCCTTAACCGCTGGCCAACCATGAGCCTGTGGGACCTGGCTTCCTCATCCAGCTTTCCTCATCAAGTGTTGTAAGATAAGAAAATATAGACAAAGCCCTCAGAAAAGTACCTCTCCTACACAAAGTCTGCACAAAATAAAATCTAGGTTCTCATCCCTACCTCTAAAGTCAGGTTATTACAATTTTCCTGCAACCTGCGAAAGCAAATGTCCATCGATAGATGAAAAACTGTATAAATTTTGGCACATTGCCACATGGACTCTTACGCAGCCATTACAAGAAAAGATGCTCCTCATAACATGAAAGAGAAAGCTACAGGTGGACGTATAAACAGGATCCCGCGCTTGTATTTTCTAAGGAAAACACATAAATATCATGATATATAGATAAATTAGATAGGACTGGATGGGGGAGGGAAAAGAGGGGGCCGGGAGTGAGGAGAAGGTTCAGGAGGACACCACATCTAGGCGGAGGCCAGGGTAAGTGCAGGCCAAGGGACACACCAGAGTTTCTCTTCATATAAACGGAAAAAAGTGATGGGATCAGAGGTAATTTTTAAAGTTTTTTGTTTGTATAAAATAAATGCATAATTAATATCTGGAAAAACTTACTCTGTCAGTCCCACTGAGGGAGGAGCGGGAAGTGGCCTGCCACCCAGGCCCCCTGCACCAGTTCTCTGGCTGATGCTCAGCGCTCAGTGCAGCGTTGGTTGGTTTCTCTTCCCAAGCCTCTCTCCTTCCTTCGTGTCTGAATCCCAGCAGGTCGCCCTCCATAGCCGCAGTCTGCGCTGAGGCGTCTTTCAGCTTCCTCTTGGGCGCTTCACCTGCCTTTACTAGCTGGGCCTCCCAAGGTGGCTTCAGTTCGTCATGTGACTTGGAAGATGAGTTGGCTTGGACAAATTGTCCAAGTTCGCCTTTTAGCTGAACAGCTATTTGCTTAAGTGTCTTCTCAGTGTTACCATCAAGGCGTTCTCCGGAAACTTCCTGTTCTGTCAAGCGTATTCGGTCCAGAAGCAGTTCATGTAGCATTTTCAGAAGGTCGGGTCTGTTTTTCCAAAAGGGAAGAAGTGAGAGAATTAAGCTTTCTGCCACAGTCTTGCCCCCTTGCTCAGATTCCACCCCAACTAAACATAGTGTATAACCACAACATGCCAGCAATCACACTAAGTTTTTTATCCCATGTAACCTCATGACAACCGAAGAAGGCAGGTACTACCCTGTCTATTTCATGGGCAAGAAGACAAGAGGCACACAGCTATTGAGTGGGCAGTGTGGATCTGTGAATGCAGGCTGGGCCTGGGTGGGAGCAAGCAGAATCAAAGGGTGTCCGTGACAATTATGGGTCCTCCAGTCCCACTACGGCAATGGTCCCATTCCTACATCCTGGAGCAAGTATAGCTTTAGATGAATGTGGCCAACCTGGTTGGTCCATCGATGACCTGATCCATCTTAGTATACAATGGATGCTCATAAATAGATGTTAATGAAGAGAAGCTGGTATACAAACACAGTAAAAAGGGCACTGGCTTTGAAGGCAAATAAAAATGGCTCCAAATTCTAACTCTGCAATTCTTTGAAAGGAAGATAAGTCTTCCTCCACAAGACAGCCATAAGGATTTTTTCTTTTTAATTTAGAGATGGGGGTCTCATTCTGCCACCCAGGAGTGCAGAGGCATGATCACAGCTCTCTGCAGCCTCGAACTCCTGGGCTCAAGTGATCCTTCCACCTCAGCCTCCCAAATAGCTGAAACTACAGGCACGCACCACAACACCTGGCTAATTTCTTTCTTTTTAAGAGACAGAGTCCCACTGTGTTGCCCAGGCTGGTCTTGAACTCCTGGCCTCAAGCAATCCTCCCACCTCAGCCTCCCAAAGTGCTAGCATTACAGGCATGAGCCAGAGCCCAGCCCAGTCGTGAGGATTAAACAAGGTGGTGTATAGGCAGCAGATGCTTTTCATGTCCCTTGACACGTGCCTTGGCCCACCTCTGATTTCAGCTGCAGTTGTGCTGGCAGTTCCTATAGACATAAGACAGTCCCACCTTAAGCACCCTCTACATTTCTACTGCCTTAAGGGCATTTTCCAGAGCTCTCTGAGCCAGCCAGTAAGGCAGTGTCAAGTGTCAAACAGTTTAGTACGGGAAGAGATCTGGTGAGTAAATGCCCCAGTCTCCCATCCTTCAGGAGGACAACACAGGCACAGACTATACAGCTCTCTGAGGGTACCCGGCAGGATTGAGGTCGAACTGCCCACAGCAGTAACCAGATCAATACTAGACCCTCAATGCCTTTGTTTTCATTGCTATCTTCCTCTCTCTGAGCCCTCCTTCCTGTTGCCTGCTGTCACATCCCAAATAAATCACTTGTACTCAAGTCGGTATCTCAGGCTCTGCTTTCCAGGGACTAAAACTAAGCCAGCATGTAAAACACTTGGTATGGTACCCAGGGCAGAGTAGTCAGAAAGACTCCCTTTTGTGCTTCTTGTACCAGGCACTATCGTGGGCACCAGGGAGACAAGACAGCCCACAAGGCCTTAGATTGGTTTTAGAAACAGCTATATAAACAAATCATGAGGGTTACAGAGCGAGTATCCCAGAGTGTCCAGCTGGGGAGGCAAGGAGAATGTCAGAAGAGGGCTTCTGACACCAAAGAGAAGGTAGCCAAGGGGAGAGGTGAGGGAAGAGCCTAACCATGGAAAACAATGGGAACAGAGTCAACTGGCGAATAAGGAGGTGAGGCTAGAAAGCTAGGCAGGGAGAAACGAAGAGTCTTACACACCACCTTAAGGAAAGGAGGGCCACAGAAAGGCCCTGAGATGGAGTGGCCTGGTCACAGGTGTGCTTCGGAAAGGTGACTCTGGCTGCTGTTATGTAAAGGATGAATGGAGAGATTTCCCATCAAGATGCTCCTCTCACACTGCTCTTAATGACAAAAAATGACAGCAAGGTATACATAACAAAAAAAATTTTAAGGTACACTATAGGGTTCAAAATCAAGATAAACGTATCCAAAGATCAGAAACAGAGGAGGAAACCCATAGCCAGGAGAAAGAGGCTGGAGTGGGCGGCATTGGCAGGAAGCAGCAGAGCCAGAAATTCAAGCCCCATGCTGGAAGAGGTACCAGACAGATTTCATGGGCCTAAAGTAGGACCCTAGAGGGCCAAGTTGAGGCAACTTTAAAATCACCACGCAGGCCAGAGTAAGGGTGGAGTAGCACCGGGCTGTTGGCACAGGCAAACCACACTCGCAACAAAAAATCTACTATTAAAAAAGACAACAATCCATCAAATGAGAGAATTCACACTTGAGGAAATAGAAACAATAACCAATCTGAAAAAGATTTTAAAATAAGTATGTTTAAATCATCTGAAAAATAAAGGAAGAAAACAGGTTCATAAGAAAAGAAGAGAAAGGTATGACATTGAGGCAGAAAATTATAGGAAAAGGGCCTGGAGGGGCAAGTCCAGAGGCAGAGTCAGGTCGGGAAGCTGCTGCTAACTCCTGGGAGAAGGAGCTGTGGGTCCGGATGAGGCGGTGCCCACAGAGAAAGGGGGACAGAACAGCCCTCGTCAGCGTTAGCTCTTTTCCTTCTCCCTGCAGTTTCTCCCACCTGCCTGCCTTCAAGCAGCCTCCTGTAATAGTCAGACCAGACTCTACCAACTGCTAACGTACCCTGACCTTCCCATCCTGGGATCTTTGCTCCCGCTGGAAATGACACACACCCTGGCATTGTCTTCCCAGTGAGCCCTCTGAGGGCAGAGATATGGCCCTCTGCATGTCTATTATCTAGACTGGGGCAGAGTCAATTCAACTCAAATTAAACAGCTATAGCAAGTACACTGAAATGGGATTTAAAAAAATAAAAATATTCACAAAATTTAAATGTATGCACATTTTTCATTTCTAATATAGGATCATCTAGGTTACATAAACCATCTCAAACTGTAGTAAACCAAGACTTTTAAAATATTTCTTGTATTTCAAGCTTCAGGGGATATTAAACTAAATTTTCCTTTCCTCTCTCTTTAATAGAGATAAAAAATAATGACAATTGTTATTCAGCTAGCCAGAGGACCATCACTCACCTCCAAACAACACACAATAAAACCCAGGAAAAAGACTTTACAAATGGATAGTAAAAGGTAGTGAAAGAGGCCATTATAATATACTAAAGTGGTGGTGCTATTAAATAAAATATTTCAAGTGTAATTTTGCTAGAAATCTGAATAGCGGATTCATTAAGCTATCACTATTATCAGGACCTTTGGAATAGTTCAGCCCAGGGATTTTCTCAGAGCCCCAAATATTGTTCATATACCCTTCCGGAGCAGCTCTGCCATGCAGAAGGTGTAAGGGGAAAGGAACTGACATTTACTAAGTACTTACTATGTGCCAAATCCTCACAATAAGACTGTGAGGTGAGGACTGCTACCTACCCCCATTTTACAGGTGAAGGAATGGGCTCCTAAAGATTCAGGACCATGCAGCAGAGTGGCAGAGAAAAGATTAGAACCCAGACTTTTCTGACTCCCAACCATCAGCTGGGGCTGAAAAGGGCCTGTCTGCCAGAGGGAGCATGTCCCCCCAGCCCCAATCACCACGCTCCCACCACAGCCCATGGTGCCTTCCCCGGCTCGCGTCACCCAAGTGCATTCCTCCATGGCCCTCAGAAAGAAAGTGGTATCTTTTAACTCCCACGTAAAGTTTACGACCCTGATGTTTAGGAAATCCTCTATTGCTCAAGCACTGACAATGTTCAAGCACCTAACTACCTGTGATGCTGTGATAATAAACCAGAATAGCCACTGAGCATGTGTCCTCAGAAGACTCATGCTATAAAAATGTTAGACAGATGTCAGGGATTGGGGAGGGGTTAGCCTCGCTGAGCTCACAAAAATAGAATGCTGCAATCCTCTTTTTAGCTGAAGAAATGTCCATAAGGCTTAGCTAATTGATGATATAAGAAATTCTACTGTTCCTGGCTCTTGTCAAGAGTCATGGGCAATAGCCACTGGCTCAATTTCTCTGTCTATACTAGAAGAGAACTGAAAGCTTTTGTCCAACACATACCACATGCCAGCCATTTTCCTTAAACATTTTTTTTCTTACTCCTCACAGCAACCCTAAGGACTGGTCAGAGAAACTGAGGCACTGAGAGATTAAGGTGCAGCTCTTTTGGCTCCAAAACCCAAGCAGCTGTTATAGATGGACTAGAAAGAATATGCAAGGGGTGGCGGTGGGGGGAAATTGCTCTTAAAGGATTAATTAAAAAAATACAAACATACTGTTTCTCCTTTTTTATTTTAAGAAAAACAACCTGTAGTATTTCCTCACATAGGAATGACTCCCAGCAGATATAATAAGAAAAGAATTTTAATTTAAGCTCTACATAAAACAGCAGAGTCATAACTACAATGGTATTTTTTAAGCTATTGCAGAAACTGGAAGAGATTTCAGTAGGGCTGATTTCTCTCGCGGACAGCAAGGCAGCCCTTTCTGGGGCTCCCAGGAATAATTCTCAAGGAAAGCTTTCTTTCTCCTCTTTATAATGGGCTTGCATGAGGCTCTGCTGAAGTCCCCTCACAGCCACTAGCATGCAGCCTAATTACTTAATTGCATGACTGGCAAGATTCCTTCCAGGCCATTTCAGGAGCTCTCTCAGGTAAATTACACAGCACCATCATCTAAATCCATTTAGCAAAATGAGTTTGTTCTCCCCCTAAACTAGAGAGACAAAGCAATGTCTGGGCCCGTGTCTACCTGGATTCCAGTAACAATGTGGCCTTCTCATTGATGAAAGGGGCATGCAGGTTCATGAGCTCGCCTTCTTCCAGGTTCTTGTCTCCAGGGCAACCAGATTTGTGGTCTCCATCGTAGTCTGATATACTGGAATCTGTGTGCTTTAAAAATCCATTTTTGCAACCCCCTCTGAAACGATCCTCCATAATCTGCAAATAAAGGTATTTGGTCAAATAGTGGAACATGGAAGAGGGGAAGGAGGTACACTAAGGAGAGAGAAAGGATGGAGACACAGGGTAAGAGAGAGAAAATGAAAGGAGGAGGAGGAGGAGGAGGAGTGGGGAGAGGGAGGAACACAGGCATACAGGTTCACACACACCCACTTTAATGCAGGGAGACATTCTAGAAAGAGGATAGAGATGTTTACATCACTCCTCCTCACCCTCGGTTTCCTCATCTATAAAATGGGGATAGTAATGTTACCTCCCAACGTGGTTAGGAGAATGACATGAGATGACTGGCTCAGGTTAAGCGTCTTACTACAGGTCTTACTCACACACCGGATGTGTGTTCTCCCACCCCATGGCCTACTCCTTATAAGTTCTTCCTAAGAAGGGTACAGTGATATGGATATTTATTATATTCTTCTTGCAGTGTATCCTCCTCATTACATATCAGAAAGCCCACTTAGTCTTTACAGACACATACTAATTAACATGGCTTTGATTTGTCTCATTAGGAAGGTGAAGAGTTCCTAATTCCCATGGAGATGTTATTTACAGATCCACCTTTGTGGGTCACTGAGGATCCCAGAGGAGTGGTACCAAGGATACATCTAGTTAAAGCCTATGCTGGGCATGTCTTAAGGTGCCGCAATTAGCATTCTTTCTCCCCTATCCAAAGCTGTAAATTTCTTCTACCAGTCTATAAATAACTCCTCTTGACTTCATTACTGCTGGTGATATACACACTAGCCATCACCCCCATCTCTCTATACTGGTAAAATGATTAAGATTTTTAAATGGAAGATAAGACCCACACAAACGAGCTGTTATTTATAGGGTCTTGTTTGCCACCGATCTAGTTATTAAATCCATCAAATAAGCAACCTCCAAAGAAGGAAAAGCCTACAACAATCATTCTCTTTTACTGACCACTTATTACATGCTTTTCTACTTAAATAACAAAACAATCTTAAAAGAAAGTATTATTATCTTGATTGATGAGGAAACTCAGGCTTAGAGGTAAAGTAATGGTTAACCAAAGTCACAGAGATGGTGGGGCCAAAGCCAAGACTCAAAATGAGGTCTCTCTGATTCTAAAACCTCACTTTTAATTACTTTGCTCTCCAAAACCACCTACAATTTATTATCTCCCGTTCACAACTCCATGAAATTGAATACCTTAAATGCCTAAACTGCCCAATCTGCAGCATCCTATCCCCCACCACCTCCCAGTCTTTGGGGTTCTTTCAACCTTGGAGAATGCCTGCTCCGTATGTTCAGCACGAATGTGACTGAAGAGCATTCTGTGTGGATGGGGGTCAAATGATCACAATGCCCAGACGACATGAAGCTGGGTTCCAGATCAGGAGACTGCAGAGGGCCCCTGAGAAGGAGAGCTTGGTTCCACCAGCAGCTCTTCACACTGCAGTCAAATGATCTGGGACTTCGCAGCAGTCCAGACACAAGGCTTCTTGCCCCAACTCTGTCACCAACTTACTCTGTGTCCTGGAAAAATCACCTTCCCTCATAGGCCTCAGTTTCCAATGCATAAAATAAATGGGTTGGATTAGATCTCTAAAGATCTGGCCAGGTCCGACATCCAATGCCTGTTATTCTCCTGTAACCACCCCATTTTTATTTATACCTATATGTCTGTTTTCATGTTTCATGGCTGGCTCTATCACCCAGTTTATAACTTCTGAGAGGTAAAAGATCTAGTCTCTTTGCTCTCTGCTGGCACACAGCAGGCACTCGATGTAGGAGGAATGAACAGAAAACCCACTGGACTCATTCCAGACGGGAAGACTGGCTTGGGCACAGAGTGGGGCGGATGGAATAAAGAGTTAACTGCCACGTTCCTACCTCATTACTCTGCTCCAAATGCTGGTCACTCAGGAAATTATTCTCGTCATCCTTTCCAATTTCGATCGTGTCCTCATCCTCCTTGCTAGCCAGAAGCTACATGGAGCATGGAATGATGTGAAAATGCAACCCAAAAAAGTGTGCAGCATGAATATGTATGAATAAGTCAGTGATGTCTTTTTTTAAAATGCAAAACAACAAACAAACAAAAACGAGGCAGAAACAAATGCCAAAGCCATGAAATAAAAATTAACCAAAGTTAGAGTTGCTAGTTCTGGCAAATCACACACAGCTGCCTGGATCAAGCATAATTTAAGGACAAATTCCCCAAGAAATAACTAAAGGCATTTCACCTTGCCCTTGCCCGGCCTTTCCTGAGCTGCTGTAAATTAAATATGCTGTCTGTTGTGCCACTGCCATTCCTGCCTTTGCTAAATTTACTTTCAGATTATATAAAAGTAACAAGATTTTGGAAAATAGCTATTGATGGAATTGAAAATATCAAATAGCGAAAAAGCAATAAATTTCACTTATGGTGTGCCCAATTTATGCATCACTTCTCCTGTTTAGCACAGGCATAAACCTCTTGTTGGACTGTCACACATCTGAGATGGACAGTCCCCACAACACTGTCATTTTGCTGACAAAAAGTCTTCATCTCTAATGAGAAGAGTATCATGCTTGCCTGGTGATAACTTTGTGCTTTTGGAAATGAAGGACAGTTATTTATAAAGACTGCATAAATCCCTAATTCTTTAAAGTGTAAATCCCAACGCTTCTGCATTTTACAGAAGGAACAGTACAAAGTTCTCAAGAGAGCCAGTTCTCAACTCTCTGGAAAAGCAACATTCCTAGTCATGGAATACCTGGATTAGCCAAATAAATAATAAGAGGAAAGGTGGCCACACCCAGGGAACGAATCAATCAAAGGTGTTTCAAAATTATACCAAACCTCATCTCACCCCTGAAAGTAGTTAACTCTGCACTGAAGGTGTTAAAATCAGAGTGGTGGGTCACTTGATGGACATGTTGTACATATGAGATATCCATGGTTCTAGCTCAACAGTTTTATTTTGTAAATTTCTACATTTAGTCAACTGCCCCCATAACTCTCCCAGTGTAACTTAAATTCCCCTGATCTTCCTCTTGGAAGAAAAATCCTTGTTTTGGAAAAAGAAAACAAAACCAAGCAAATTGACTTTAGTTTTTATAGAAACTTTCCAGGATCAGGACACATTCAACCTAACCATATGCAAATGTGCAATGAAGATCAAACTCCTACTCTACCATCAAGCTTTAAACAGACTAGATGCGTAAATATACTTAGTAAGACATAAAAGCTTACAAATATGGGTGAGGAACCCTCTTCCTCTATTGGCTTCTTCCCTCATTACTAAAACATCCCCAACTGATAAAGACCAACTAGGACTATCAAACTTGTTGGGAGGATAAAATGTTAAACCACTTTGGAAAAAGTACTGCCAATTTTTTGTAAACCTAATAACCCTACGACACAGAATTCTTTTCATAGGTACCCATCAAGAGATTAAAAAAAAAAAAAGTACGTCCCCACAAAGTCTTATACATGAATGTTCATATCATCTTTTACCCATGTCCATTAATAGCAGAATGAAAAAAAAAATTGTAATATATTCATACAATGAAATACTACTTAGCAATAAAAAGGAACTGTTGATTCACATAACAACACGGATGGATCTCAAAAACATTATACTGAGTAAAGGTTTACACAAAGAAGAACATACTGTATGACTCCATTTACATGAAGGTCTAGTACAGGCAAAATTAATCCATGATAGGACAAAAGCGGAAGAGCAGCTGGAGTGGGGTGGGGGTGGAGGCCAGCAAGAGAGGACACAAGGGCTCTTGACAGGGGTCTGGCTTACCCCGGTACATACACTTGCAAAACCTTAGCAAATGTAGGCTCACAACCTCTACATTGCATTGCATGTAAATCTAACTTTAAAAGAAAACAATAACTATAAATGTACATTGAAGATATACATGCTTAAGTATTTAGGGAAAATACACTGATATTTGCAATTTCAATTAAAATTTGTCAAAAAGATAAGATTCTGTGATGATGGACAGGAGGGAAATGTTAATAGAATCTAGGTGGCGAGTATATGGGTATTCACTGTAAAATTCTTTTCACTTTGCTGTGTCTGAAGTTTTTCATAATTTAAAATGTTGGGGGAAAAGTCTTTCCCATCTTTAAAAAATGACAACAACAACAACAACAAAAGTCTCCCTCCGATTCCCCAAGAGTTCTGGTCACTGAGCGCTCTGCATCTCTCCAAGTTTCCAGAAAAGGTCTAGTGCAATGTGGCTTTTCTGCCACTTCTGCCCAGAAACTGCCCAAGAAAAGGTCCCCAAAGACATAATATAGGAGATAAAATCCATCTGGGGTTTGGGTGGGGCAGGGGTGGTGAAAACAGAGAGAAGCTCTTCCTCAACTCCTATGGACATGAAAAAGGTTTCTCCTAAGTTTAGCTGAACAAAGCACTGTTAACACATATCATTCCAAGTTGAAATACCAAAAGCATCAAAATTATCCTGCATTTCTAGAATTACAACCATGTCATTACTTGATACAGTGAAACAAAAATTAGCTTTCACTTCTCTTTATCTCTGCTGACTTGGTCTAAAATTAAAAAGTAAACTCTCAGTTTCTAGCAATGGTCAAGAAATTAAATGTTGTGGACATAGATGTCCTGCATGCCATATGCAACTTACCAATTTTTAGGAACATGGAACAAGATGTCAGAAAGAACTGAGTCACCATACCCAGCTCTGTTTCCAGTCCTGCCACCACCTAGAGAAGCGACCTCCACACCTCCAAGTGTCAGCCAGCCCTATCTTATCTCCTCACTCCTCATCATTCCTCTATCCACGGCAAGCTGGCTTCTGTCCCCGTCGCTCTGATGAAATGTCTCAGGTCATAGGACTCATTGGAAATTCTCAGTAGTTTTTTCTTTCTTCTCACAGTATTTGACACAAGGAAACACTCCCTCCTTAAAACACCACGCTGGACTCTGCACTCTCCTCGTTCTCCCTCTGCCTCCTGGGCAGCTGCCCTTCCTCCTCCAGGAAGAACTTCTCTTGACCCCCAAACGGAGGGCTGGGCACCTGTGTTCATGCTCCTCTAGGCTCTGCATTTGCGCCAACACAGCCCTCCCCACACTCTGCTGCAACTGCCCCTCGCTTCTGTGTCTCACACACTATACAGGGCAGGGGCATGTCTGTGTTCAGAGTTTTAACATCAATGCCTGGCTGAATAAAACACTGCTGAACGAACAAACAAATGAGGGAAGATTTTTTTTCAAAATGAAAGCTGGAAGCACACAGTTTTCAGGATTTCTTCTGGTCTTGCTACTCAAAGTGTGTTCCTTGCAGCAAACAAAGCATCCTCACCTAGAAGCATGTTAGAAATACAGACTCTCAGGCCCCATGCCAGGCTTACTGAATCAGAATCTTCATTTTAATAAGACCCCCAGGAATTCATAGGCACTTTCAACTTACAGAAGCACTCCCCTGTGGTATTTTAAAAACAACTCAAAAAAGAGTTAGAAGAGGGTTATAGTTTCAACTCTGCCACTAATTTACTAAAAAGTAAAAATAAAAATAGCTGTGTTTTATTGAGTGCCTACTACATGCCAGGCACTATGCCAAGGGCTTTACAAATCATGCAAAACTCATATTATAAAGTCAAATTGTTAGCAAATTCTTCCTTTTCATGAAATTAAGTCTGCTCTGACAAACCAAATTTTATTCTGTTACTATTAATATTAACAGAATATTTAATAAGCACTTTATACTTCTGAGTACCATTTCTATACTTTAGAGTCACACCAGGTGTATTCCTTGTTCAACATGACAGCCCTACAAATACCTGAGTTCTGTTAAATTATGCCCCTTAATCCACATTTCCTCTCTATGCCAAAAAAAATCTTAGTTTTCTAAGCATTATTAACAATGACAATGTAAGTAAATAATAACAATAACTAATCCTTTTTGAGCATTTGCATGTGCCAGTACCCGTGCCAAGTGCTTTACACATATCCAACACTTAGAGATGGTAGGTCCACAAGTTACACAGTTCATAGTTTTCAACACTCACCAACCTGACTATACTCTGCTGAAATCACTCTGTATGGCGATTTCCAGCCAAATTCTCCTATAATGCATAAATAATCAGCAGAAAAATTTAAGAAAACAGGCAACCTCATAGAGGTTTTTTAAATGCACATTAAAACAACAGGTCTTGGTCTTTTGTTTGGTGATTTCTATATGAACTGTCAGCGTTCAGAGAATAAGCACGATCATACCCAGCTGGCAGGGTTCTACACCAGGGCAGCCACTTTGAAAAGAAACCTGGCAAACTCCATCAGGGCCTTCAAACTACTTATACCCTTTTTCAAATTGAAAGTTGTTGGGCGAGGGTATATGAAAATAAATTTTATGCCTATTGCATATCTGTATCTGTCCTTCGACCTAGTAATTACACAATCTGGGAATATAGTCTAAGGGAAAAAACTCTTAACACAGAAAAAGATCTCTGTCCAAAGACATTCATTATGTAATTTAAAATAGTGAATCTGCAAGTTTAACAATAGCAAGCCGGTTAAATTTCAGTGCATTCATAAGATACAATAAGATGCTATGACCTAATGGCAATTAGGAAAAACGAGACACAAATTGCATTACAGCAGAGGTGTATGCATCCACATGCTTACACATACAAATACAGAAGGCACAATTCCAAAATGTTAAATAACTGTGCCTGTTTCAAAGTGACAAGATTAAGGGTAATTTCTTTCCTCTGTTTTCCTATTGCTAGTGTAATGCTATGGGTAAATTAAATATCAGAGGAAAAATACTGAATTTCAAAACACAAAATATATATTTTTGTTGTTGTTCTCCTTCTCTGATTTATAGGCTCCCAGAGAGCAAGAATTATGCCCAGCCCCCACTCTGCAAGTCCTGCTGCTCAGGAAATGCTGTGGACAATAGAAGCATTTCTGGTCTGTTTCTGCCTTCTCATCGAAAGAGCACCACAGGCACTCCCAGAGAACAGCAGCCTCACTCTTTGCCATCCACCCTCACCCCTAACTCCCTCTACCCCTTCAGCTCAAGATTATAGTGGGCACATCATTTTTACCATCCCATTCCAGGGGAAGATGGGGAACTGTGCTATAAAGGATAAGACTATTCACAGGGAACATCAAATCAAAGTGCAATCTGACAAATGACTCAAATCGGAATCAGCTGGTATTAAGATCTTAGAGTGAGAAGAGGAAAAAGCCTCTGTTCTCCAAAGGACATAATGGGACATTTAACAGATTTTTTTCAAAGGGCAAATACACAAACAAAACTCGCCATTTATGTCTCAAATGAAGTCAGTGAAGAATGAGCTGCTTATTAAAAATGCTGCCTTAGAGAAAGCAAACCAAGAGACTGGTTTCTCCCTAAATAGATCGCAGATATTCTTGGTTTTCAAAATTATCTAGAGTCCTCGAAGCTAAGATCAATAATCTTCCCTCTCTCAAAGACAGCAAAAATATCTTTGAGCATTTCCCACTTTGAAGATAGGAGGAGGCAGCTTAAGGCTGACAGATCTCTCCCAAGAAATGATGTGACAATGAATGTGAAAGCTCTATTTACCTGGCACTCCAGGTTGAGTTTAAGACAACTCCAACCAGGAAGATTCCAGTTTTGTACTTGAGAGACCCAAGACAAAAAGACCCTACTCCTGTGCTTCACAATGAGAACAGTTCTGGTCTTCTGAAACAATGCTAATACCGGTGTGGAGCGAGGTTCTTGCTATAGCAGAGTTAGGCTTTTCTTCACCATCACAACTTCAGGGTCCTCCCGTTCTGTAGCACGTGTCACAGACACAGAAAATCAGAGACAACATATCACTAAGATCAGCACTGAGACCCAGAAGTCATCAAGGTGAATAAGGCTTCCTTGCTTTTTCCCCAGGTGGTGTGTGTGTGTCTGTTTCTCAATGTTAACGGCATCATTAAGGCTGCATCTACACTGCCCAAATTACCTGGATGGTTTGGCAACTCTCCAGATCCCTCTGAGACCACATCGCTCATCCAGATGTGCCATCTGCAGCTCAGATCCCAGGGCTAGATCAGAGTCAAAAGCGTCACAATGTATCAAATGTGTCCACGATGCAAACCTGAGGAAGCCTGTGGACGGACCTGCTCGACCCAACAGGGCCCTCAAACCCAAAACCTCATCCACAGCAAAGAGAATTTCAATTACAGACCTCCCCAGGACAGATGCAGTCTTGAGAAATCTTTTGAGTTGTTATATTTTTGTAATTAGCTCGACAACAAGAATGTTTCTTCTTACCTCTGTTCGTCCTGCTGACTCAAGTCTGCCATTTCCCTGGAAACCCACACAGGAGAAATCAAAAATGGTTTTCTTCAGGTGCTGGTTGTCTGTATACAGTTCCTTCACTAGCTGTATAAGTTCGCTGACCTAAAAGATAAGAGCAGGAGAGGGCTGGGTACCCAGTAGCAGACTTCTGCTTCCTGGGGCCACACACCTACACAGGCCTTCCTACTGAGCAGACCCTTCCGCACCACAGTTACAGAGAATCAGGCTGCCCAGTTCTAACCTTCAGGACGCCCTGGATATAGTGACAAAACAGTGGCTTTGACATCTGGCATGCTGGTATTCTTATCCCAGAACCAACCACTTTAAGGCAAAGATATCCTGTGCAAGCTGCCTAATCTAAGCCTCAGTTTTCTCATCTGCAGAAAGGATTACTATAAAAACTGAACATGACCACTGTCACAGCACACCAAAGTCCTTGGCACAGTGCAAGTGATCAGTCAATGACAACTAATACTATTTCTGTCTTGTACTTGAGACCGTCTAGAGGAAAACTCCCCCAAGGCTGAAGCTTCTGAGACTATCAGCCTTATTTTACAGCATCGACCCCTTTCTTTGTATACCTATCTAGCAATGCCAGTAATAATAACAGTTAGATAACAGACAATTAGAAAGCAAATTATGGCTAATACTAAAATACTCCTACAAGTTTCAGTCAATCATTCCTTGCAAAAATCCTGAGGAGGTAGATAGGCTAGTTTGTCTATTCCCAATTCATAATGAGGAACCTTAGCTACAACAAAGTTAATTGTCCAAGGTCCCACATCTGGGGTTTCTGGAGAACGAATTGAGATGTAACAGTGGCTGAAGTGCCTAATCATGTGGGGAAGGGCGACTGCCTCCACAGAGGCAGAGCCAGGCCTGAACTGAGCTCCCTAGGTTCCCAGTCCAGTGCTTCTCCTGAAAGCATAGGTTGTGCTGGGCCAGAGGCATGAGCAAGCTGAGCAGACACCACCTTTGTTTCCTGCAAGTTTCAAATCACAATGGCCAGGAATTTTCCAAACACCTCTTGATGGGAGCAATCATTAGCTCTTCAAATAAAGTGGAAAATCCCACCCTGACTGCACATAGTAGATGTTCAACACATAGAAACATGAGTAAAAATTGGATCCAATCCTCAAGGAGGTTCTAGTGGGAAGAACAAGACCTTCTGATTCTACAAACATTTACTAAATGCCAACCAAGGGAAACATCTCCTGCCCTTACTACAGCCACAGTAGACACTAGCAGCAGCTATTATCACCTCCATTTTCTTCATCTTCAAAAACTAGCAGCTGCTTCAATGATCCTTGCCCTACTCCTCACAAAATATCCAAAGTTTTACAGTTCTCCTTGCTATCTCTTCTGTGCTTTACACAGGCTGTTTTCTCTTTCTCCACTGAGAAAGCCCTCCACCTGGACAAACTTCAAATTCATCCTTCAAAACACATTTCAAGCCTCACTTCTGTTAAGAAGCTTCCCCTGATCAAATGGGCCACCCGCATGCCCCTGGCAATTAGCCTCTCCTCCTCTGCTACCTCTGCACCTTGTACAGCTGCCCATTACAGCAACCCTTGCACTCCATTTTGCAATTACTTATTTACGTGCCTGTCTCCTCTACCAGAACGTGAATTATTCCAAGAGAGAAAATGAATCTCAGCCACACATGTATGATAATTTATAATAAATCATGCGGTTTCCTCTATGCTCACACTTCCTACTCTTAACAATGGTGCTTAGAACCTTGAAACACTAAACCACTCTAACCATGCCACTGATCAACAGATTGAAAAACCTTTCCGGTTAAAACAAAACAAAAAAAAAAAGATTTATTGAGCAAACCTGGAACTTTATTCATTCAAAGAGCATCGATTAGCTCCTACTATGTGTGTCAGGCGCTAGAAAATCAGAAATGAATAAGACACGATCACTAAGTTTCGGATGTTCACAGTCTAGTGGGGGATATAGACAAATAACCAGACAATGACAGGTTGAGTATGAGAAAGACATCGATTTGGATTAGGTGCAGGAAGACAGGTGAATGATCTGACAGGCCAAAGAGCCTTTCCTTAAGGACAGCAAGCCTGGGCTGGAGTCTCGGGCCTAAGAAGGCCTGTGTCAGACATGGGCGAGAGCAGTCCAGGTAATGCACACAGGAGGAACAAAGACAAGGCGGAGAGCACAGGGAATGAAGGAGAGGAAAGGGGCTTTCAGATTCAAGAGACAACAAACAACTTTAAAAAAAAAAAAGCATTAAAAGTTAATAGGTCAATACCTTTTTCTTAAGTTCTTCTTGAGAAAAATGTTCCACTTGAAACTGATTGTGCTCTTCAAGGCAAATACTTAGATAAGATGTTTGATCACTATAAAATGAAAATGGTTCTTCTGCCCAGAAAAAAAGGAGTGGGGAGGGGGAGGAGAAAAAGAATATCAGAAAAAGATCCTTCCGAAAACCAATCCCAGTGCAATCCATCTAAAGCAATTTGAATTGGGGGAGGCGGGGGTGGAAAGAGCGTAAGTACACATAGGGGGTTCAAAGCACCACCTTTGGAGCAAAAGTAATTTTCCCTTTCTCTACAGGCTGATATTTCAATGTATGGTTTCATCTTAGGCTGTAGGTTTTCACTGTGGCCAATCCTGAATCATAATTTGCATATCGAGTGTTGTGCCTGGAGACCATTCTAAATGGCACAAGCAAATGATGATTTCAGTTTAAATGAGGGAGTGATTCTGTTTAGGCGAGAATACAGAAAAATTAGATGTGACCCTCAAGGGTAGAACTCAAGGGAAATAAAAGTATCTGATCTATTTTTCACTGGCCCCAGACCCCTCACGGGAAGCAAGCACATTAAGTGCAGAGACTGCCTGCTAGAGCTAAGATATTAATAAAAGAATCTTCAGTCACCTACGTAAGGGTCTGCTTCCTTGTAGTGAAGGTCATGTTCTAACAGAGAGGGAAGAAGGGGAGGAGGGGGAGGCTGTTTATTGAGTGAGGCATATCCACAAACAGTATCTCATTTAACACATGTAAGAGCTGATCCACCTTTTAAAACACAGTATGGAATACTGGAAAGAGCTAAACTCCAAAGGGTTTACCCTGGGTCAAATCTGGGCAAATCAAACCCAACCCTACCCCCCAGCTGAGCCTTGGTTTCTTCATCTGTAAAATGAAGTTAATACCTGCTGTACCCAATGGGATGACTGCCAGGATCAGAGATGAAAAGTTAAGTGCCTAGCACTGTGCCTTATACATAACGGGTACTCAAGGAATGTCAAAACTACCAATTTCACAATACGTGCCAGGCACCAGACTAGAGATACAGAAGGGAATAAGACACCAGACTTTAAGGGGCTGAGGTTCTAGCAAGGGAGAGCGCCAAATATCACTGTGATGAGTACAACAACACAAGTCCCACAGGACCCTCATCTTGTAGCCCTCCCTTAATGAATCTACACTGCTAAAAACAATGTTTCAACCAGCAACAGCAGCCTCACCCATACATCTGTGCAGTCCTGGGCTCTGCAGTGGGTGCTGTGGTAGTCCTCATTGCCCAGAAGTTAGGGCAATGAGGACTGTTTACCAGAAAAAGAAGATTGCAAGTCCCCAAGGTTATCCACAGCTAGGAGTATCAAATGATACAAAAAATAGTAAAGGCAGTGAGGAAGCAATCTGCAACAGACCCTCTGCAGAATTTAATACAATTTACTAGGCTCTTCAATATGAAGGCCAAAGCCAGATAGATACAGCCTGGGAAAGCCAACATCAACATGGTCACCACAAAAAGAATCCCAAGATGAAATCCTGTAGGTATTTCATCTCTTAATGAAGTTTTAGCACTATCTTAAAGTTCAGCCCACATCCTCCAAGAGGAAAAACCAAAAGGAAATACATAGAAGAGAGCGCATACCTTCACGCCTCCGAATTTCACTGATCTGCTCCTCCAGGGTCTTTTGCAAATTCCGATAAGAGAGTACATCCTGCTCCAGTTGCTTCCGCAGGGCAAAAACGCTGTTTAACTCAGCCTGCAGGTTGTTGATGCTTGGTAAAAACAAGACATCAGAAATTTTAAAACAGACCTATTTGTGCTTTAAGATGCAAAGCCCAGCAAGCCTGCCTGTGATCTTTATGTCTTTTGTGTTTTTTCTGGTTATAAAAGTAAACACATGTTTATTACAGAAAATTTAAAATATAAAAGTATAAAGTAAACATAATTCCCGTGCTCCTACTATCAATTAACACATGGCAGACTGTATTTCCTCTCAACCTTTTTCCCTGTGAGTATTTTTTACAAGGTTAAAATAATGCTAGACATGCAGTATTGAATTATACATTCCTCACTTAAATATTTCCCTACATTTTTGGAAATTATTTGCAAACATCATTTTTAATGACTATAGAATATTAAACCAGTGACTGTCACACCATGTACTTTAACTCATCCCCTATTAGTGGATATTTGGGCCATTTCCAAGTTTTTGCTACAGATATAACCAGGTGGAAATAGTTTAATTCTCCAGAATGCTTCTCTACTTGGCATAATGCCTTGAGAGGGCTTGTGTATAGAAGGGGAGGCTATCCAGGGCCCAGGTGTCACCTGGCACCCAGGCTTCAGAAGAGAGGGAGAAGCTTTTGTGTTACTCCTCAAAGATATCGTATTGGGAGTAAGTATGGGGGACAGGAGGGAAGAGAAAAAAATGAAGGAAGAACAGTGAGTCAACAATAAGAAAGAAGACCGATTTAGGGCCAACAGAACTCCATTGTGGTGGGTTAACTACTTATAAATGCACAGTAGAAACGGATTTTTATTTGGGGCGGGGAGATGTCAAGTTTCACATATGTGTCAATGTGATACAGTGCTGAGCTACAGAGAGAGCTTTCACGGAACCAGAAGCCCAAAACCTAGAGGCCATGAAAATGCACACCTCCCAAAATTTGTGTTCATTGTGGGGAGCCCTATGCAACAAACTTTCTCCGATGGAAATGTTCTATATCTACACTTTCTACTGCAGTAGCCACTGGCTAAATGTGCCTATTGAGCATTTTGAAATGTGGCTAACATATCAATGAACTGAATGTTTGATTTTTATTAAATTTAAAGTAAGTTTAAATTTAAATAGCCACGTGGCTAGTGGCTACTGTATTGGACAGGGCAGATCCATAAGAAAGGCTTTGTACTTCTGCTGACATGCAGCTGGCAGAGATCTTAAATCCAGCTCTCATAGGAATGAGGAGACGCCAGCTGACATCTAAATAGCATAAATAATGCTTTTCTGTACATCTCTGTGCCTAAAGCCTTGTTTGACATTCAGGTTATTTTCTTAAGAAAGATTCCCAGCAGTGCAATTACTGGGTCAAAGTATATGAACATTGTTAAAGATTAAACACATTAACAAATCAGAAATCCTCCTTTTTTAAACACTGAGAAATATATCACTTTGTGTCCAGCATCTGACCTATGGTTCCCTAAGAAGGTCCAACAACACCTTGAAACTATCTGTAAAAATTTATGAATACATGGATTTTTCTAGGGAGATAGCCCATAAGCTTCCATCAGATTTTTTAAAAGGGGTCCATAGTCCTCAAATGGTTAGGAGCCATTGCTCTAAATGTGTGTCAGACTCAAGCCCTATTTCTCCTTCAAAGACTTCCAGCTCCATCCATCGAACTGCACACATAAATCAACATACACTGGAAGGAAAATAAACCATTATGTCTAATCTGCGATGCTTGCTGCTCTGAGGATGGTTCACTGTGAAGTAGTCTTCATGCAAGGGAAGGGGCCCTACTGGCAACTTGTACCTAGTTCCATTTCAAGACAATCCTAATGATCAATTTGTAAGGCTGATGGAAAACCTTACAGAGGTGTGACAGCACAGCACTCGCTTGGATGCAGTCATGCTGCAGACATTTAACTAGGGGGAAAAAAGGAGATTGTTTTAGCGAAGCTCCAGCGATTAGGGCTGGGGAAAGCTAACAGCTTCGCTCCCTCTTCCATTTCTGACAGGGTGAAAAGTACACAGCTGCTGCTCCTCTGTCTGTCATTTATGTTTTCCCAACTACAGAATCTTTTCAAGGTGTGAGGAGTTGGCAGAACAAAAGGTGCTTCGCTCAGAAAGAAACAAAAACCCTCTACCTTCCTCTTTCTGGAATCAGAATCAGGGTGGCGGGGGATGGGGGACAGGCAGGAGCAGAAATGAGGAGTCGGAGAGATCCAAGCTCAAAACACTGTACAACACTAACTAGCTCCATGCCCATGGGCACGTCAGTTGAACTGCCTGAGTCCTGATTTCCTCATCAGTAAAACGGGGATGGTAATACCTTTACTTTAAGATTGTTTTGAGGATTAAATAAGATGTTGCATGGGAAAGATCTTGCACAGTGCCTAACACATATTAGATGCTCAAAAAACATCATCTCCTTCTTTCTACATACCCCAACAACTCCCATACAAAAGATGATACTTATGGGCCAAAATTTCTGATTTTCATGAGTTACAGCAATTCTTCTCTGGAGATGATTTTGCCCCACAGGACATTTGGCAATGTCTGGAGACGTTTTTGGTTGTTATAACTGGTAAGGAAGGGGCAGGTGTGCTACTGGCATCTGGACAGAGGTCAGGGATTGCTAAATATCCTACAGTGCATAGGATACTCCCTCATGACAAAAAAATTATCCAGCCCCAAATCCCAACACTGCTGAGGCTGAGAAACCCTGAGTTACAAGGAAGTGCAAATTGTGCTAGTCTTCACAGTGGGTGGTGTGTCCGTAAGAGCCTAGGCTCAGTAGCCAAAAACATCTGAGCTCTAAATACACTTAACATCTTAGAAGCCACTTCTGTAAGATGGGGCTAAAGCTGCCAACTTCTAAGTGTGGCTATACAGAATAAATAGTAAAAGTAAAAAGATCTGGCACACGTAGCCTGCAATGAGTTTCCTTCCTCCCTGCCCTCCCTGTCCACTTTTAATCACGGCACATCATGTTGCCAGACATCCGCCTTTGCTGCCAGTTTCCAGAAAGCGAGCAGTTCTGGAGTTACAGAAGGGAGCTCCACCTGCTTCAGCCCACAATTCTGCCCCCTGAGGATTCAAAAGCCCCCACAAGCTACATGGAATCACACTGGGATACTGAAGCATACATGAGCTTTTCATGTTGTTCTTATTCTTAAGAATTAGTGTTATCACTTACTGACGAGTGCTTACTTTGTGCAAGGCAGTATTAGGACTTTACATAGTATCATCTCTTATTTCAAAACAAGCCTGTCAGGTAGAAAGATAGGTAGGTAGGTATGTAGGTAGGTGGGCTAGCCAATCTTATTTTATGAACATACTGAGGCTCATGGTGAAAAGTGACTTAGCCAAGAGCTCAGAGCTGCTGGGTGGCAGAGCTGGGATTTGGACCCAGGTCTGTCTTCCCCTAAATGTACTGCAAGACAGAAGAGGAAGAGAAAACCTCTTAAGCATCCTTGTTAGTCATAGCCCTGCCTCGCCTCAGTCCCATCCATGTTTTCATTCATTAAGAGAGGGACTGTGAAACTCAGAGCCACTCACGATGCCGATGGGGCTTGAGGGCAACCACAGCCACCCACAGGGCCTCCCGGTGCCCAGAATCTAACCTGGCTCCCACCCAGAGAAGCTGCACGACTGAAACGAGATTTGACCGTTCCTCTGAGTTTTCCCACATGACTCAACCCCTCACCCAAGTGAAAATGGCCAGCAGCTGAGGCTTCTTGGAAAAGCTCACTTTCAGAGAGTGATGCCACTCCCAGAATTTTATCACCATGTTTTCATTTTCTCTAAACTCATTTCAGATTTAAAATTTCGAAATCATCTCATCATTTAGAAGATCAGCATTGGGGAGAAGGGGTGTTCCTGCACAGAAGTTACCAGAGCGCCTACTCTACACCAAGCCCTGGGGAACACAGACAGTAAGACGGGATCCCTGCACTGGGGGAGCTCCCTGTGCAGGTGAGGAGACAAAGCAGTCACGGGTGACCGCACAACATGAGACAGGCCCTCTTGACAAGGGTTAATACTCAAGCTAAATTCTAAAGGACTAGTGGGAGACAAAGGAGGGGAGAGGGGTGGAGGGGCAGGTAGGAAACACAAGTGAAGGCAGAGGCAGGAACACACAGCCCAGGGAACAAGGAAGAGCTCACGACAGTGAGAGCAATGGGTAGATGAGAGGGGGAAGTGAGGGGGGTGATGGTTTTACACTTTTTATTACGAAAAATTTTAGACATATTCAAAAGAAGACAAACTAATGTACCCAAACTCTAGCCCCAACAATCAGGGAGCCAGGGCCAGTCTTGTTCCTTCAATATCCCTACCCACTTCCTCTGCTTCTGTACTGTTTTGAAATGAATTCCAGATATTATATCCTTTCAACTGTAACTATCCCACTGTGTAGAGAAATGATTTCTTAATGTGAGAACTCCCTGAGGCCAACCCTGCATTTATAGATGTGCAAACAGAGGCCAGAGCAGGCCACTTGCCTGAGGACACAAAGGTAGAAAGTAGCAAAGCCAGGGCTAGAACAAGACCACTAGCCTAAAATTGGCTCTCCTTACCAAACCACACTGGTAACAAATCATTTCAATAATTCTGCAGAGACACAAGTTGCTCCAAGACATGGAGGCCTGTTTGGATCCCAGGGTTCTAACACTCAACACCTGTGTGACTTTAAACAAGTCACTTAACCTCTCTTAGTTTTCATGGCTTTGTGGAAAATAGAGATACCATTAATACCTTATAGTATAGCTATGAGGATCACAGGAAATAATAGACATGAAAACACTTTCTAAATATATTATAAAGTATTTACAAATCTGAACAATTATTATATTTTATTCTAACTTTGTTGCCAAAAATCAGACAATTCTTGATAGAAAGCAGGTATATCTGACTAAATATGGCAATTACCATCCAAGCACTTTATAAGCTTCCTAAGCAAAATTATTTGCTGCCTCAGAGACCACGAGCATTTATTCAAGATGTGTGTGTGTGTGTGTTCACACTCATATGTGTGTGATGTCCAAACAGAAACCCCCTCACCTGTCTGAGTCCTGCAGAGATTTTACCAGATGGGTATAGATGTCCCGTTCTTTCTTTAAGACTTGAATCAGTTCTTCATAGTCAGATTGTTGCTTTTCCTGGAAATGACAATAGGCATCTGACATTAAGGGAAGAATTTTAAAAGAGTACATCCTTACATTATGCAAACATATGTGGCTAGCTCTGGTTTTTAAAACCAGACGAAGGTGGGGCCTTGTGCCAGCCTCTGGCTCAGGCCACAGTCAGAGAGCACCACCTTCAGGAGGAGTGGGGAATGACAGCCCATCACTTACCCTGGAACAAACCTGAGAGCTGAGCTGCTAACACTAAACAGCTGCTAGGAAAGGTATCACAGTTATCCGACTTGCCCATCATAAAACTTTCACCCCTCAGAGAGGCTGGTCATCGTTTTCACAACACTACAAAGAACACCTTTCCATGCCTGCTGTTGCTCCAAAGAAGAGAAATTCACAAACCTGAACCTGACAAGTACTGAAGACAAGGGACTTACAGCAAAGCAGAAGCAGCCAAGTGGGCGTTGTGGGGAGGCATCCAGCAGAGTGATGCTAGAGACCTGAGTTGGATCTCTGCCACCTGCTAGCAGTGTGACCTTGGGTAAGCAGCTTGACAAACCTCTATGAGGTCCAGTCTCCTCATTTATGAAATGGTGATGTGGTTTTGTGAATTAGCACTCACAAATGTGATGTGTTTTTAAAAGTTCAAATTTTGCCTCTACCACTTACCAGTTCTGGGACTTTGGAAAGTTACCTACTAGGACCCTTGGTATTCCCGCCTGTGAAATGGTGGACAATAACCACCACCTATGGAGTCATGGAGCAGACCAAAGACAGATTGTAGACCATGAGAAACCGGGGGTATATGGAGAAATGGCTGATTCCAGTATTGAGACAAGGAAAATCAAAGGAAAATGGAAGACACACTGTAGCATTTTTCTTGTGCCACAAAATAAGGAAGTGCTTAAGCACTTTGGTACCGCGCTCACCGG
>VBSM01003204.1:7139751-7155975 GCA_008086735.1 Cheirogaleus medius | reverse complement strand
TCATCTGTGGCTATCAACTATAGTCGACGCTGGTACCAAAGTGGTTAAAGAGTAGAACAGTGGTTGCCAGGGTTAGGGGGATAGAGGGATATGGGAGATGTTGGTCAAAGGGAACAAATATCAGTTATGCAAGATGAACAAGTATAATCTGGCCAAGAATCATAAAAGGATGCTAAAACTAGTGTGTAAAAGTTTAAAGATCAGGATATTTACACATACTCAAAACACTTCCCCCAAAATACTTATTACATATAAAGGAAAGAAGAGTAATAGACAGTCAAGACACCTGGCAGACACCACCTTCATGAAGTTATCAAAGTCGGCATGGCCAGGAATGGGACAAACAGAATCGTGTACTGTTGGATAAGACACAATGAGAACAGCATCGCTACTGTGATTTTCCCACCAAAGACGCATAGACTGAATCTAATCACCAAGACAGACAACCCAAGCTGAAGGACATTCCATAGCACAACTGGCCTAGACACTCTGGAAGTCCCAAAGGCCATGAAAGTCAAGAAAAGACTGAGAAACTGTTCCAGATTAAAAACTGAAGAACCAAGACTACTAAATGCAATGTGTGATCCTGGATTGGATCCTTTTGCTACAGAGGGTGTTACTGAGACAACTGACGAGATACGCATGAGCCTGAGGCAGCAGTGAAGGAAGGCAGCAGTGAAGGAAATTAGCTTAGGCTAATTTCCTGGTTGTGGTGGCTGGGCAGAGGTTATACAGGAGAATGTCCCTGTTTATAGGAAATACACATAACGTATTCAGAGAGGACAGGGCTTCACATGGCAACTTTCTGAAGGCTCAGGAAAAATAGAATCCTTTATTCTTCTAACTGTAACTTTTCTATGAAGTTGAAATTATTCCAAAGTTTAAAAAAATGTTAAAATAAAGTTAATGTGTACAGAATACCTAGAACAGTGCCTGGCACCACCTAGATGCTGGAGCAGGATGGTAGTAGTTCACATTGACTTATGTTTTCTCCTAAAGTTAATATACCACTTAAGAGGCATTCTTACTGTGAGTAAAATTTAGGCTGGGGCTGGGCGCAGTGGCTCACACCTGTGATCCTAGCACTCTGGGAGGCGGAGGCGGGAGTATTGCTTCAGCTCAGAAGTTAGAGACCAGCTTGGGCAAGAGTGAGACCCCCCATCTCTACAAAAAACAGAAAACTTGGCTGGGCATGGTGGCACATGCCTATAGGCTCAGCTACTCGGGAAGCTGAGATAGGAGGATCGCTTGAGCCCAGGAGTTTGAGTTTGCAGTGAGCTATGATGATACTACTGCACTCTTGCCAGGAAGACAGTGAGACTCTAGCTTAAAAAAAAAAAAATTAGGCCAGGCGTGGTGGCTCATGCCTGTAATCCCAACACTTTGGAAGGCTGAGGTGAGAGGACCCCTTGAGGCCAGGAGTTTGAGACTAGCCTGATTAACATAGCTAGACCCCGCCTCTACAAAAAAAAAAAATTTAAAAATTAGCCAGCTGTGGTGGTGTGCACCTATAGTCCTAGCTACTCGGGAGGCTGAGGTGAGAGGATCCCTTGAGTCCAATGGTTAAAGGTTACAGTGTGCTATAATTGGGCGATTGCACTGAGCTCCAGCATGGGTAACAGAGTGACCCTGTCTCTAAGAAAAACTTAAAAAATAAAAAAAATAATAATATTTAGGGGCTGCATGAATGTGAAAAAATTAAATCTTTATTTCCACTAACTTCTAACTGAAATTTAGCATGTCCTTCAATTATGAATTGAAGGAATATTACTACTACTAAAAGCCAGTACTAGTGGTATTACTGTGACTTTGTCATCAAAAGAAATAATTATTTTATATATGTTGCAGATATCTCCAAGTATTCATTTTTATCACTTCAAAACTACAGCAGTCACTTTACTCACCACCATATTTGTTGTTTAATGTATTAACAAACATCATTTCTATAGCATAATTTTTTTTATATTTTGATAACTGAATTTCAAAACATTTGGTTCCCTTTAGCATCCTTTGCATATATTTTATGCATTTACACATTTTTCCAAGAACAAGATCCTTGGCTTCAGCAGACTACCAAAGGCATGCAGAGGGCAAAAATGTTAAGAACCCCTGAGCTAGGAGAACACCACTGTGTTTCTAACCCTGACAAAACAAGTCTAAGGCACCACTTGCTGATTAAAAGTTGTAAATGCTAAACCACCAGCTTGGTCATGATAAGTTAGTCATCCAGACTGCTAGAAATGTCAGGCCCTTTTGTAAATCATGCCACATGTCACTGGCACAAGGAGTTTCCAAATGCCTTTTATATACAACAACAGTATCACGTGGGATTCTCTCAGCTCCCACCTGCTCACAACCATGTGTGCAGCCTGAGAATCTCAGAAAAGAGAGGGGGTAGGATTTAAATAGGACACCAAGACCAAGGAAGATACCATGTCCTCAGCCACCATGTGAAGTACTTCCCAGGCACTTTCTCATTTAATCCTCACACCAACCCAATGTGCTTATGTGTTACCACGCTCTGCATTTCAGAGATGAGGAAACTGTGGCACAGAGGGCTGTGTGCCCAAGGTCAGGGAGGGGAGGCAGGGTGTGGTTTCTGACACCCGTGCTCTTCAGCCCACCCATCACTGCCCCATAATGGATGCAAAACACTGGGTGCTTGACAAGGGTGACATGTCAGCCACACAAAGGCCAGCCAAAGAAAATAAGAAAACTTACTGCTTCTTAAGGCAGTAACGTGCAGGCCGTGATGGTTAAGATTACGTGACCTTATTAACTGTGTGACCCAACAAGTTATTCAACTTCTCTGTGCTTCAGTACCCTCACCTATAAATGGAGGTAAGAATTCTACATATTTCACAGGGTTGGTTGAGGGAATTAAACGAATTAACCTAGACAAAGTTCTCAAAACAATGCCTGGCTCGGAGTAAACACTTGATAAATGTCAGCTGTAACTATTATTCTATGCTAGTTACTTACATATTAATATAGTAATATATCATCTCTACTTGTCACAGCATTCCAGGGAAGTATTTAATTCTTCCACTTTTTAGATGATGACACTGAGTCTCTTGGAGCAGAGGTAACTTGTTTGAGTCCACTCAGCTAATGATAGGTAAAGTCAGAATTTGTGTTTAAGTATGTAACTTTAAAGCCAACCAAGAAGAGATAGGGAAAAAAGACCAATATGGATTTCCAGTGGATGGCGTAGAGACCGCAGGAATGTGTGTAGGTGGGACCCCATATCTTAACTGGATCTCTGTAGGCCGGTTCCAAGTCCTAGAGGGGGACAGCTCACTGCCACACTAGAGCCTGGATGCTGCCTCAGTCCCCTCCCCACTTCCTTCTGGCAGCTATTCCGAAGCTTCCCCAGGTTTCTCAGGCCACCACTATCCTCAGCTTCTGCCCTCATCCTTTCCTCCTGCCCTTCCATCTCAGTGGAACTGGGAAATCCCTCCATCTGAGCCCCAGGAAGGACCCCTCCTCCCTCTTCAGAGACCAAGTGCCACCATTTACCACTCTCCACTGACACACTCCAGGGCACCTTATAGGATGCACTCAGGCCAAATCTCACCGGGAAGCTTTCCCTGACTGAGAAAGGTGCCTCCTCCAGCTGCCAGAGCAGAGCATACTCGCTCACCTTTGCCCCACGGCTAGTGTACCAACTGCCTGTTTACAGGGCTGAGGGCTCCCTGCAAGCAACAGTGTCCTGCGCCAGGCACAGTGTCTGGCACAAATCAAATGCTGCCATAAATACCTGCTGAACTGATGATTAAATAGGTAAGAGGGAACACAGGGACTGATATGAATCTTAAGAGCAGAGATTCCTGGGGATATTTTGCATAATGGAAGTCAGAGTGAGTCAACGTCTTCCTAGAAGCAAATTGCTTACCCATGTTAAATAAATGAACTCTTCAGAGCCATTTGGGTCCCATTTCATCAATCACCTATTCCCCTGCGTTGAATCATGCCCCATTAGAATGAAGTCATTTGGCTCCCTCAGCAGAGCTGACAAACCAGTAGATCTCGTGGCATAGAGGCAGGGGCCAGGCTGCCCAGAACGGGGTAACAAGAAGCACCTGCTCAGCAAGAGCAACCAACCCCCACCCTCCACCCAGCCCCTCCAAACAAGCAGCAGCCCAGACAGGAGGCCTCTCATCACAGAGAAGACGTACCTCTGTGCCACACACCTGCCGTGTGTCTCGCTCAGCACTGTGTGCTCCACAGCCCCCGGAATGACACCCAGCTCACCACATTCCCCTGCCTCTTCTGAGAACTGTCCCTCAGACACAGGGGCAAGTCCCAGGAAGACTCCTCTCCTTTGTAAGCCAGGCCCTGGGCCCATGCTAAACCAGTACAATTCTCTCCCAGCAACTGAGAGATTTAAACTGAGACACGAGACATCTGGGAGTCACTGGGTCTGAGGCATGTCAAAGACAGAACCCTGGAGTCTGCGACTTCTGCTGTCAAGATCTGCGGAGCCGCTGGTTTTCACCCTCCCCCTAAGTGTGGCTGCTCAAGTCTTGCTTGGCATCTGTGAGCGCCTCCAGTGTGATCCCAATCAATACTCCCTCTGGTTGTTGTTTTGCTCCAACTACTCGATGTTGGATTCTGTAGCCTACAACCAAAAGAACCTTAACTAATACACTTATATTATTTCTAGTCCTCTCAGAAGGCAGGCATGTAATTGCCCACTTTAAAGATTAGGAAGGTGAGTTTCAGAGAGATTAAGCGATTTGCTAAAGGTCACAAAGCTGGTAAGTAGCAGGACTGGCATTTTCTCCTCTACCATAGTTTCCTTAATGACTCGAAGGAAATACATGTTCTGTGCAGACCACAGTCTGAAGACACAGCAGACATGTAAAGCGAAAGCTTAATGGATCACTTGTTGGTAATCAGGGCAATTTAGTGGCCTGGTAGATGGATGATGTCTACTTCAGTAGCTGTGTCAAGCCCTGCAACAAAGACATTAATTTTAATACTCAGAAAATTCGGCAGCGATGTCCCAGCCATGTCAATAACCAAGCTATAAATCTCTGGCTGCAGCAAGTTAAATATGGTCAGTGTGTTTTACTCTCTATTCTTCAATTCCCTGATCATCTAGCATTAACTCTCAGGATCACACAATGATTAGAAGGAAAACAGACTGCCCAGCATCTACAGAGACATCATCATAGCCTCAAGTTCTTTGTAGAAATGGGCAGAGGACAAATCCTAAATCAACACAAAATGGCCAAGGGCATAGCAAAAGAATTCCACGTTTTCTACAAAGAAAGAACTACAACCTGAAAAGTATACCTTTCTTGGGGACACGGGGGATCGTAAGGCTGCAACACTTGGGATTTCTTAAATTGACAGCTAGAAATTTATAATTCCTAAGTGATAATGTATAATTCTTTATCTACAATTTGAAATTAGTCTTGCAGAAAAGAATTAAAACCTTTGCTAAAATACTTGGGTATTTTGCACAGTAATTTAAACATCACCAGGATATAAATATTAAATGCCCAGGCAATGACTTTATATTTGTAGTTATATGAAGCACAGACCCACCCAGCATAAAAAACTAAAAACAAAATGGAACAGATGATAAAACTAGTGAAATTAAATTTTAAAATACTCAACCTGTTTAATAAATGTATAAATATTTTGTTCAACATTTGATACTTTTTACATGATTCAAATGTGATTCAAAATAGCAAAGTTTAATGATATATTCAAATGAGTGAAAAGATTTCCATCTAAAAAATCTAATGGGCTGCTATCTTGTTGCAAAACAAACTGTGTCTTATTATAGGCTAATGTGAATCTTAATAGCTCAACTAAATTTGGTCAAAATCAAATAACTAAATGCAAGTTAAAATAATAAAATATTAGCCATCTGAGATTTAGTTATCAGACCTACGCAAGGTCACCCAGGTAAAATGACAGCGCCAAGACAGAAATCCAGGCCTCTGGATTCCTGGCCCAGCCCAGGGGTCCATGTTGACACTCTCAAGAGAAAGAGCACAGGCAAATACACAAACGGTCAGAATTAAGAAAGAGCTCCAACTCTTCAGCCAATGATGCCCTGAGGACCAGGTCTGATGTGGAGCCGACACACAGCACAATGGCTAGTACTGATGCTGAAATACTAAAATATTTCTACACCAGTAAGAAAATAAACCTTAGTCCATCCACTCCAACCACCCCAGCTGCCCTGGCCCATTCCTGTGGGCCCCTAGAGACCTCCCCATGATCTAATAACTACAGGGTTGGTGCCCAGCTCCAGCCCTACTACCCGAGTCTGTTCTGATGGCTGATGGCCATGTTGTACCAGTTGTTAATTATTTTGAGAATCACCCTTCACAAAACCACAAGTCACGATCATAGCCATTCATCAGAGAACTAATTTGCCTAAGAGCTCTCTATCTTCCGAATTTATGAACTTAATTAAAGCCAGGTTTAAAGAAAAAAAAAACAAAACTCAGCCTAGAGTTAATTCCTTTCCCTTCCCATATTTGGCTGCCTAGTTGCATTATTCATTCATTCATTCATTCATTCAACAAACATTTACAGAGCCAGGAAATGGGCTGAGCCTTGAGATTCAGAACACGTGCCAGTTCCTGACCCCAGAAGTGCCCGCCCAGGGTGATGCACAGGGGTTCAGGGGAAAGGAGGTAGAAAGGTGGACCCCATAACTCTGACACAAGGAGTAAGTGCTACCATGGAGGGCTGTGCAAAGTGCTGTGAACCAGAAGAAGAGGGGACCTGGTTACTACGGGAAAGCTCCACAGGGAAGGTGACAGTAGAGTGGCATCTGTAGGGATGTCCTGTTAGCAGGTAAACAAGGAAGGAAAAGTCATTCCAGGCAGATGGAACAGCAGATGCAAAGGCACAGAGTGGTACAAACATGGTGTTTTCAGGAATCTGCAATAAGTTAGCTATTGCTGGAGATGAAAGAAAATGAGATTGGAAAGATGATCTGGAGGCAGATGAAAAAGAGCCTGCCATGCCATTTTTCATATGTGTTTGAACAGGAATACTACTAAACACTTGGGATTACATAGTTCTTGAGAGACTGATCCCTGATAGAGCAAATGAGGTTTCTCTTTAACAAGCTGTGAATTCTCAGTTTCATGGACAGTGCAAATACTAATGCTCAGCTAAAGGATATTAGTCTGTAAGGTAGTAGGCTAAGAACTCCTCCTCTACCTGTTATCTGCTCAATTTTCAGCAAGAAGGCATTTGAGGATCTCTAGATCAAAGGAGTTATCAAATATGTTTTAGAAAAGAATATGAATACATTCGCATGTGAATGTCCAATTCCAGTCAAACTCACCTCAGAGAAGATGACTTTGCTGCCAGGTAATTGTTGAGAAGAACGTTTTTCTGTTATTAAACCTTCACTCCTAAACTCAGGATCCTCTGCAGTCATTAAATAACGGTTCTGCTGTATTACTTCCAAATCTTTTTCATTGAATTTCTAAGGAGATGAAATAAGTTATAAGGAAGTTTTCATCAAAGAAAAAGTATTAAGACATTGTCCCAAACTCTTTAAGGAATTATATTTTATTTTTTCATAATACCCATATGTCCCCTAAATAATTTCCACCATCCCAAAATACCAGACAATTACAAAACCATAATGCAACTCCATTTCTATGTTAGTACAACTTAGAGAACAGCAGCATTCCAGCAAGGCAGAGCCAACAATCAGTTGTCACGAACCTTCCTGACTCACCACCGTGAATGCCTTTCAGTAGGTGTGGAGGACAGAGCCCAGGCTCTGGCCCAACAGAACTGGTTCCAAACCTCGGTCCTCCCTGCTTAGGGTGTGATCTCTGAGTCTGTGTCCTATTCTGCAGGCTTACTAGAATGATTAGAGGGCTTCTATACCAAAACCCAACAAAGTCTTAGTTTCTCTTGAAATGTTACAAAGTTTGAATTTTCCATATCCACAAAGAGATTTGCCTTCCAAGAAGAAAAAGCCAAGACTGCAAATACTGTTATAGGGTCTGGACTCATATGATGATGCCACAAAACACAACTCCCCTCACTGATCCCTCCAGATGATCTGACATCTAGCAGCAGGACTGGACAGGACTGAGGACTGCACTTCTGGTTTTTTGGCCAAGTTCAAGCACAGAATCTATTCCTAACCACTTAAACCTGGTCCTAAACTAAGACTCTGTCCACTCTCTGTCAGAAATCAAGGGTAGGAAACATATCTTACTCCTAAATACACAGCAGAATTAATTTATCATGCCAAACTTTCATAAGAAATTAGATGAACACAAACAAGAAAGCGGAGGCAATTCTTTGTAAAAACCCACTGAACTATAATAGAAAGAACTAGGAACCAACATTGACTTTCAACTGTCATAATACAGTTGTGCTTAAATTACACTGTTCATTTTTTAAAGCCCAATTATATAGTTTAACAGTAAAATAGCACTATAAGGCTTAAATGGAAAATAGCAGTTCTCTACCTCTCCACTTCTCACCTCTAAATCCCATTCCCCAAAAACAACTTTCACCTCTTTATTTTTTCTATTTACCTTCATGTTTCTACATTACATTCTTACTCTCACATTTCTTCATTTCTTAAGTTTAGATTTCATTTACTGGCTCCTATCATAGAAGTTTAAGGATTCAGCTCCTACATCTTCTGCCCCTCAACACTTTTTCTAATAATCATATCATAATTTTAGTTATCAATAACTAATGATTAGTAAATCATTATTCTGCATTTACATTATTACAGCCACACAAATACTGCTCATGGCTCAGCCATACCATGTTCCATGATTACATTTCCTTTCATGTTCAGTTCTTTGCTTATCTTGGAATTAGTAACTGTTTTATTCTATTTGTTTACTTAGTTCATAAAATTATGTATTTAATGTTAATTTATCTCCTAAACTCTCCAGAACTTCAAAATTCCTCTCATGGAATCAAATACATCAGGTAATTGACCTCTTCCATTTTAGTTTCTTGGAGATCACAACTGAAACTCTCCCTCAAAGGCTCAAATCTGGGCTCTCTACCTTAGTGGCTCAGCTGTCACCCTGGGGCTTCCCTTCACCCCATCCCAGGTGAATACTTTCTGGATCCCAAGTCTCTCGCTTTCGATTTTTCCCTCATTGATATGGAATCATCCTCCAAGAGCTTCCTACAAAGAGCACACATGAGGCTGATGATTTTAGGCACCAAATGTCCGAAAATGCCTTTAGTCTGCCCTTACACTTACTGACAGCTTGGCTGAGTACAGAATGCTGGAGTGGAAATCACTTTTCCTCAAAATCAGAAAGCATTGCTCTTCTGTCTTCTGAATTCCAGTGTTGCTGAGAATTCTGATGTCATTCCAGGTCTGTGTCCTTTGTATGTGACCTGGATTTTCCTTTCCGTAGAAGCCTTTCAATCCTCTCTTTATCCCTGTGTTCTGAAATTCCACAATGGCATGCCTTGGGGAATGGGTCTTTTTTCATTCTTTGTACTAGAAACAGAGCAGGCCCCTTCAATGTAGACACAGCTGTCCCTCCATTCTGGGAAATTTTTCCGTTACTTTGAAATTTTCCTTCCCTCTCCTTTGCTTATTCTGGCTTTCTAGAACTCTAGTTAGTCATATCTTGGACATCCTGAATCAAGCTTCTAATTTTCTTTATCTTTTCCCTCCCATTTTTCTAAATTTTTGTTTAATTCCATTTTCTGGAAGACTTACTCAATTTTATCTTCTACCTTTTCTAACTTTTCTATTAAACTTTTTGTATCTGTGATCATACTTTCAATTTCCAATAGGTCATTCCTCTTTTCCAAAAATCTTTTTTATCAGTCCTGATCTTATTTCATATCTAAAAGTGGTACAGTGTTGAATTTCTTGGTCTTTTAAAAGCTGTCTCATTTTCTCCTACCTGCATTGTTTCTATTTCTTCTATGTACCTTTGTTCTGTTTTGGCCTTTGTCTTCCTCTTAAATACTTTTCTCCTATTTGATGAACTCAGGCCATCCCTTTGCTTTTAAGGGTTAAAAGTGCTCAGAAGCTCCGTGAGAGTGGAAAGGACATGTGAAAGGTGGCCTCACTGTAAGACGCTCAGGTGGAGACCAAACCAATTTTTTGGAGGACCCCCGAACATTAGCACCTTTCACTCTTTTCTCCCCTCCGAGGAATCTCACTGCTGGGGATGCACACTTCCCCTCCCCACCATTTTCATTCAAACTATCCACTTCTGCTTTCAGTTGCATCTGGTGACCTCCAGGCCAGAGCTTCTCTGGTTTAAGGTCTCCAGAAATATTCAACTGGTGAGAAGAGGATCACCTACAACTGCTAAGAATGTCAGCCAAGTCTCTTGTTTTCAAAGGTACCAGGTACATCCAATGCCTGCCGAGCATTCCTGGGGTTCTGTAGCGTAAATCAGCTTGCTTCTTGTTGGCTCTTCACCCCAAAGGCACATGGCAGAGTGGAGAAAGCTGAATCCTATACTGCTACCACTTGTCCATCCACTTATCCAAAATATCTAACTCACACCTGCTGTTGTTCCTGCTCCCATTCTCCAAGTTAGTCCTTGTAGGCTTATACCTTTTTATTCTTTCACTGTTATTTTAATGAGGTTTCAGTATGAAGTAGAGTTAAATACCCATGTTCAATCCAGCATGGTACCTATAAGTCTGAGTTGAATCTCAGAAATTCACTGCATGATCCAACAAGAAGGGTATTCCAAGACAAAAAGGAACAGTTAGAGGAGAAGTACAGAGGAATGAATGAACACAGCACAGGTACTCAATGAAAGTACTCACAGTAGAAGTACCTCAGTGAAGTGGGCTGGGCACTAGGGCAGAAAAGGCCAGGGCCTGAACCCAGGCTCTGCCATTTACTAGTCATATGACCCAGGATAAGTTAATCCCTTCTCTGAGCTTCTGTTTCTCCAAACTTACTTCCCTGGTGGCTGAAGCTCAAATGACATAAGGAAAGCTCTAAAGTGCTCCAAAATATTACAATGATGACTATAACCATAAATGTTCCTACAAAAGAGTTTTTAAAAAACCAAAAACAATTGATCAAAATCAAAAGAATAAAATCAAAAGACTTAAATACAAAAGAAAAAAAGTTATGGTACCTGAAGCAACAAGTCCTTTTGATTGGCACTTTCTGTTAGATGTTTGATCAGTTGCTCTTGACTCTGCAATTTTTTATTGCTTTCATTCAAAAGACTCTTATATCGATTCTCCACTGCTTTCTCTTTTTCATTCACTTCATTGTGTAATTTTTCAACTTCATTTCTAAGGTCCTACCAGGAGAAAAAGGAAAAATGGACTTTACTTGACAAAAATTTCAAGGTGACAATCTCTTATGTGTTTGACTTGCTAAATTACTGTTATAAAAGCAAGATAATAGATGCATTCAACAAATGTGTACTTCCTTCTCATTTGAAGTCTTACAAAAGCCAACTTTAAGAATAATCTGAAATTTGAAAAGAGCTCTATGCACAGGTATTTATCACAACATTTACAAGGCTAAAAAAAAAAACAGAAAGAAACTAGATAGCCAACAATACAGAAATAATTATAAAGAGTACAGTATTTTTAAAAAGCACAATTATAAATAAAAACAAACCAGGATACCAAATTGTATATATAATATGATATGGCTTGCTTTCTAAATGTTTATATAACTGTTGTAAGGCTATGCGGTAACACATCAAAAAGTAACAGTATATCTAAATAGAGGGATTATGGGTGATTATTCAATTGATTTTTACTTTTTTATTTTTCTAAGTTTCCAAAATCTTGTATCACTTTCATAATCAGAAAAAAATTGTCTTAAATACCATTTACAAAGAATTTATAAGTTGGAAAATGCTCATGTTATAACATTAAGAAAACAGGAAGAAAAAGTATACACTATGATTCTGACTACCTTAAAATATGTACTATTTGTAATACTGAAGCGCTATTCATAAAAGTAAAAGGTTGTAAACAACCCAAATGTCCACTAATAGAGGAATAAACTATGGTACATTCTCACAATGGAGCACTTCTAAGCTATAAAAGAAAAGAAAAGAGGACTCTAAATATACTACACTTAAGTAATCTTTAGAATATATTGTTAAGGGGGAGTGAGGAGTACATCCAAAAGAAGTAAGTATGGATAGCATATTGCCATTTATTTAACCATAATATAAATCAAATGACTGTCCATAAGGTATAAGAGAGAACAAGGTAGAAGAGACAGAGATATAGACTAGAACTCATTTTACAGATATGACAGTGGAATCATTTAAATGTTTACATAATTATCTTAAAATAAACTCCCCCTAAAACTGAAAACAAAGCAAACAAATAAATCTAACTGTAAAGAGTTGATTGGTTGAGAGGAATTATTTCAATAACTTTAATGCAAAATAATTTGTACATCCCTTGTGGGATATTTCTCTACAGACAAAAGAGACCAAAAAATCTTAAACTGTTTTTAGTACTCATGTTCTAAGTATATTGGTACTGTTACTCTGAAACTGTGTGTACATATAATATGTATTAAGTAATTATTAATGTCCTAAGAACCAAGACTTTAAGCATAAAAGACATACAAAAGAGGATAAAACTTATAATTATAAATCTGAATTTGAAATATCAATATGAACTCATATTTTGTTACTTCATTCCTTCTACTGAAAAAAATCTGTGTCCTCCTTGGTATCCAGACTGTAGTTTCTAAATAGCATTTCCTATCTAAAAGAACAGGGTTTTTAAAGCAGTTCTTCTCAAAGTGTAGGTCCCTAGACAGCATAATCAGTATCACCTGATACTAGACCTATTAAATCAGAGACTCAGAAGGTGGGCAGGGCCATCCACCAGCGCTTTAACAAGCCCTCCAGGTAATTCTGATGCTCACTGAAGTTTGCCTCCTCAGAGAAAGGGATGACTGCAGACCTGGGACAGGAAGGTATATTATGAGTCCAGACATCTTTTCATATCAGAAAGGAAGGAAGCTATCAACAACTACAGTGTTCATGTCCGGAGAACTCAGGAATCAACTAGAATAAACTTTTCCACTGTCCAAAGACAAGACAATTAGAATTATGATAAGGATAATAACAATGAATTAAAATATATCAAAATGTTAAAATCTATGAATTCATAATGATAGTGTTAAGAAAAAAAACCTTTGGTCACTCTGGTAGAAGGATAATAGCCCCCAAAGATGTTCACATTTTAATCACCAAATGGCAAAAGGGAACAAAGGTTACAAATGAAATTAAGGTTGCTAATCAGCTGACCTTAAAATAGAGAACAGCCTGAATTATCCAGATGGGCCCAATAAAACCACAAAGATCCTTAAAAGTGGAAGAGGGAAGCAGGGAAAAGGCTTCTCCAGCCACTATAGGCTTTGAAGATCCAAAGGGGCCACAGGTTTAGAAATCAGGCAGCCTCTAGGAGCTGGAAAAGGCAAAGAAGCAGATTCTACGTTAGAGCCTTCAGGAGGAATGCAGCCCTGCCAACACCTGGATTTTAGCCCAGTGAGCCCCATTTCAGACTTCTGACTTGCAGAACCACAACAAATTTGTACTGTTAAGCCACCAAGTTTGTGATAATTTGTTGCAGCAGCAAAAGGAAGCTATTAATAATACAGTAGCCTTTGGAAGATTCTAGGGAACTCTTATTTTGTCTTTCTTATATGAACTGCACCTCAGGGTAACTAAATAGGTGATGAAAAAGAAGTTGCTCTTTACAGAAGTATTCAGCTATAAAACAAAGAATAATGAAATTAGATTATTTCCATTTGCCAATAATAATCAATAGCCAGTAACATCACAAAAACAGGGACTATCAAATATTTGGAAGTGCAAATGAATGACCACCTACGATGTAATCTTGCCAAAAAATTAAACCTGAATTTGATTGTGCATCTTTATCAACTTACTTAGAAATAGAGTCAGCAGGGAAACAAGTTAATGATATTACAAAGACAATCAGCAAAATCTACAATGTGGAAAACTCTAAAGCACAAATGACCCAACCTAGTTCACAAATATATTACAAGGGGGAAAAAAGGCGGAAGAACCTGTGCATTAAACAGTAAGTTAGGGAAGGCAAGAGTGAACTCTGTCGAGTCAGTAAGAATTCATGACTATCCACAAACACACACAGCATTGGACAGATACAGAAATAAATATATACGTCTGTATGCAAGTATCAATACACATACACTTATTTCCTAGTTCCATCCACTGACGAGGCCTAGAGCCAGCAACACTCTAGTAGTAGTGGAGATACCTATTATCATTCAGATCTTTGTTTCTAAATCTCATTCTCCAATAAAAGAAATCAGCATTCTTTGGAAAAATGGCTGATTCCAAGCTTGGAGCAGGGAAAATACAAAATGAGCTCAGGATATCTTGTGGTCCCAGACAGCAAGGAATTGCTCAAAAAATGAGGGAGCGTGTTGAAAGGACACAGGAATCAATTTGAAGGAACTCCCAACAGCCAAACCTGGGCTAATTTGAGCAACAAAATAAATGATAGTAATGGCTTACAACAAATAGAATAAAACAAATATCCATGAGTCCATACTGACATAAACAAATAACTAAATATAAATACAGGAAAAGGAAGGACAGCTCTTCCTTATAGTATACTTACAACTACTAAGTGTAGAAGGAATGATGGAAATAGAAAATCCCCACTAAATAAACACCACAGTAATAACTGATGCAGGTAAGACTCATCAATGGATGCTAAAATTCTTGAAAGTATGGTAAGAAACAGGATATTTACAATAGTCTCAAAATATTACCCCACAAAATACTTATTAATTATAAAGGGAATAAAATAGTAACTTTACAGTGGAGAAACGCCCAGAAGATTCCACTTTAACCAAGTGACTAACACTACCCTCACCAGTAATAACACGGATTGACACTATGCACCTCCTGATATGACACAAGAAGAGCACATCACTTCTGTGCCATTCTTACCAAGAATGTATTGATATGACCTCAATTTAATCATGAGAGAAACGTAAGACAAGCCCAAATTTATTATAGGGACATTTCAGCAAAAAACTGGCCAGTACTCTTCAGTGCCGTCAAGGTCATGAAAAACAAGGACTGAGCAACTGTCCTAGATTAGACAAGACTAAGGAGACAGGACAATTCAATGAATGTGGATCCTGGATTGGATCCCGGACCAGAAAAGGGTCACTAATGGGAAAAGTAGCAAAATTCAAATACAGTCTGCAGATTAGTTAATGGTATTATATCTGTTAATTTCCTGGTTCTGGTGAGTGTACCATAGTTGCGTAAAATGTTAACATTAGGGGAAGCTGGGTTCAGGATATATGGGAACTCTTATTATTTTCCCACCTTTCCTTTATGTCTAAAGTTATCAAAATAAAAAGTTTTTAAAAAGAAACATCAATCAATGCAATGTGCATACCTTACTGGATCATGATTTGAACAAACTGCTTCAAACAATTTTCTTAATGAGACAATCAGGGAAATATAAACATTAACTGGCTAGTTGGTAATTTAAAGAGATTATTAAGATTTTTGATATGAAAATGGTATTTAATTTAAACATACTGAAACACTGATAAAATAATGTCTGGGAATTGCTTAAAATCAGTATTGAAAAGGAGAGTACTGGGGGAGAGCAGAGATGACATGAGGTCAGCTACGAGTTTATGATTACTGATACTGGGAGACAAGGATATAGGAGTTCAGTGTTCTCTTCTCTCTTTGTGGGTATTTAAAAGTTTCCACAATGAATAGTTTTTTTCTTTTTCTATTTTTTTTTTGAGACAGAGTCTCACTCTGTTGCCCGGGCTAGAGTGCCATGGTGTCAGCCTAGCTCACAGCAACCTCAAACTCCTGGGCTCAAGCAATCCTCCTGCCTCAGCCTCCCGAATAGCTGGGACTACAGGCATGCACCACCATGCCTGGCTAATTTTTTCTATATATTTTTAGTTGGCCAATTAATTTCTTTCTATTTTTAGTAGAGACAGGGTCTCGGTCTTGCTCAGGCTGGTCTCGAACTCCTGAGCTCAAACGATTCGCCCACCTCAGCCTCCCAGAGTGCTAGGATTATAGGCATGAGCCACTGCGCCCGGCCCACAGTAGTGTCTTGCTTGTCTCAGTTGCAATCACTCCAAATTGGTTTGCTGCCCAATTCGCTGCTCAGAAAGGGTGCGTGATAAAGGAAGTTGTTGCATGGCCAGGGGAGTATTCCAAGTCTGAAATTTTA
>VBSM01003204.1:7123012-7139651 GCA_008086735.1 Cheirogaleus medius | reverse complement strand
ATGGCTTTTTCCCTACCTGTTCTTGGAATGAGACAGCCCTGGATTCAAATCCCGACTCCTCTAATTTCTTTTCTTTTTTCGGAGACAGAGTCTCACTCTCTTGCCTGGGCTAGAGTGCCGTGGCGTCAGCCTAGCTCACAGCAACCTCAAACTCCTGGGCTCAAGTGATCCTCTTGCCTCAGCCGCCCAGGTAGCTGGGACTACAGGCATGAGCCACCATGCCCGGCTAACTTTTTCTATATATATATTTTAGTTGGCCAAATTAATTTCTTTCTATTTATAGTAGAGACGGGGGTCTCGCTCTTGCTCAGGCTGGTTTCGAACTCCTGAGCTTGAGCAATCCTCCCGCGTCGGCCTCTCAGAGTGCTAGGATTACAGGCGTGAGCCACAGCGCCCGGCCAACAGTTTTATTCTTAAAGGCATTTATTAAAAACCTGTAAGAAATGCCAAAACACATAATTATGGATGGTTTTATAAAATTACATTATTCTTGTTTCATTTTTTTAAGTACTTCATACTAAGTATAGGCTACATTCATAATGGGCAAGGGTAACATTTTTTTAATCCTTTAAAAATTAAATGTTAATTTTTTTCTTAGTCAAACAGATGATGAGATTGCCTTAAACCTTTAATCTAAAACAACTAGAACACAAACTTATCATGAATTGTAAATGTCAGTAAATAGAAATTCAATTCTGGAAGGGGAAAAAAGTTGTTGTTTTTTTTATTAGGATACAAATAATACTGAAGCAACATTAACAGAATTCCAAGATGAGAGAATAGAAACATTCTCGCACAGTACAGTCACACCAACAGATCACACATCTCCAAACTAGATGCTCCCTGTGGGCCTTGTCCATCTGCAGCTCTAATTTTTATGTAATTTTAACTTTGGTTTGGACTTTTCCCCATTTTACTTTATTTATTCCATTATACTACAACCTACAAAGAACATACAGTGATTAAATGACATAAAAAGAACAATTAAAAAACAAAAAGTTTAAGAGTAAAAAGTCAAGAAAAGTTGTTTTTATTTAGAAGTACAGAGATGAAAGGCCAGGTGAGGTGGCTCACGTCTATAATCCCAGCACTTTGAGAGGCTGACGCAGGAGGATCGCTTGAGGCCAGGAGTTCAAGACCAGCCTGGGCAACATAGTGAGACCCCGTCTCCACAGGAAAAAAAGTACAGAGATGAGAAAGGACTACAAAGTTGCCATACCTGAACTTCCAACTTGGCTCTGCTCATTCCTCTTAGTCTAAAGGAATGGCAAAACAACGCTACATGGTGCTTAGTGAAAGGTACCACATAACCTTTATGTATATCCATTGTAATGAATATATCTTAAGTCACTTAACTACTTCCCACTATCTCCAACTCTTACAGATAATACAGCATAGCATAGCTCTGTGCATAAAACAAGTTCTTTTTCCTAACTTTTCATTTGTTTTCTTAGGCTAAATGCCCAAGAGTAGAATTACTAGGCCAAAGCATAAGCATGTTTTGAGGACTCTTTCTACAAACTGACAAACTTTCTTCCAAAAAATCAGTGGCAAAAATGGCACCACGAAAGTATCTTTTGTTTCAACACATCCTCACCAGCACTGATATTTTCTTAAATGTTTACTAATTTATTAATAATTGGTATGAAATGGTTTCTCACTGTGTTTGAATTTGCATTCTTTGATTGCCAATCATGCTTCTATATATTTGACTATTGTTTGGATTTTCCCTTGTGCAAACTGTCCTTGCTGGCCATGAATAAAAATAGTTGCAAGGACAGTTCTAATAAAAAGATGCTGTCTCAAGAATCACTCAAGGTGTGCATATACAAACATGTAACACAAACTCATTTTCCCTCCACGTCAGAAAATCCACCGGGGCAAAGGCTGCCTTACCAGCACTATTAGAGAAGAGGCAGCTTACAAGGATGTACCTTTTAAGTGTACTTCATTATGTCTTTGCCTTCTTGGATGTGTTTTGCTGGCCATGAGACTCATCAGAATGAGCAGCTGTGGCTGAGGAGTGGGTACTGAGTGGAGTAAGGGGGACCTGGGGGCTCTCACACCTGGGAATTCCTACATCTGGATTCTATTAATAACAGACACTACTGTGTGTCAAGCGCCTATTCTTGTTCCAGGCAATGTGCTAGATCAGGGGTCCTCAAACTTTTTAGACAGGAGGCCAGTTCGCTGTCCCTCAGACCGTTGGAGAGTGCGCACTGTGGGCCCAGGACAAGTCGGCTGCTAAGCAGGACAGGCAGCGGTGGCAAAAATACCCGGAGGGCCGGATAAATGTCCTTGGCGGGCGGCATGTGGCCCGCAGGCCTTAGTTTGAGGACACCTGTCTAGACGCTTTCATAATTACCCATTTAATCTTCGCAACCTACAATGGCCTACAAGGCCCACACCAGCTGTACCCTGGGACCCTGCTGCCCTCCTCTGCTGCTGCTCTGCCCACACTAGTTCTGCCCTGGTGACCCTGGCTGTCTTGCCGTTCCTCTTACATACTAGCTCAAAGGCTTCACACCTGCTGCTCTCTCTGCCTGGCAAGCTCAAGGCTGCTCCCTCGCTTTCTCCAAATCTGAGCTCAACTGTCACCTTCCCAGTCCAGTCTTCCCTGGCCACTCCATCTCAAATGGCCACCACTAGCCCCACCATAGCCTCACTCTCCATATTCCCGCCCTTCACTATTTTTCCCCATAGCACCTCCTAATATAGTATTTAACTGATGTGTGTGTTTTGGTTCTAGTCTCCCCCACCAGGGTGTACGCTCCATGAGGGCAGGGACTTTTGTGTATTTTACTTACTGCTGCATCTCCAGCACTTAGAACGGTGCCCAGCACACAAAAGGCACTGTGGCAGATTAAAGATAGCTATAAATTCTTTTGACCTACCTTCCATCAAGAGGTGTGGTGTCTGTGTCCCTTCTTATTAAATCTGGGCAGCACAGTGACTGCTATGACCCACAGAATATAGCAGAAATGATACCACGCCAGTTTCTGGGCCCAGGCCTTAGAAAACCATCAGCTTCCAACTCCTACCTCTTGGAACACTCTCTGAGAGTCCTAAGAGTCATACATCTAAGGAGAATACTGCCATGCTGGAGAGGCTACACACAGGTGCTCCAGTTGACAATCCCAACTGTGCTTAGCTTTCCAGCCATTCCCAACAAGACATGTGAGTGAAGAATCATGGACCCTGCAGCCCAGCCCATCCACCAGCTGAATACTCTCAATGACCTGGGTCACATAGAGCAGAAAATCACCGAGCTAAGCCTTGCCCAAATCCTTGGCTCACAAACTCATGAAATATAATAAAATGATTATTGTTTCAAGACACCAAGTTTTGAGGAAATTTGTTATCTAGCAATAGATAACCAGAAAAGCACTAAATAAATATCAGTTAGGTAACTGAATAAATCAATGAGTTAGATGGGAAAGCTCCCAATTTATGGATGAGGAAACAGGCTGTGACAGGTAAAGTAATTTGCCCAAGATCACAGTCACTAAGGGACAGCACCTGCCTGATTCCAGGTCTCCCTGATTCCAAAGCCTCTCAGTCCACCTCCACACGACTTTAGATCTCCAAGACTTTAGATCTCTTTGCAGCACTCACTAACACACTGATCTCAAGCCACTTAATGATCACATGATATTCACTTTCAGAAACTTCCTCTTGAAAACTGCTATGAAGAATGACTATAAGATCTGTGTTAGGCCAGCCATTTACGTACATCTTTAAATTCACAATAAACTTGCATACCATCCTAGAAAGATCATGCCTACCCTTTAATTCTAAATTGTTCATACATCATGCTGAGTAAAGAGAGTGCACTGTTCCTGTGCATGGTAATTACCGGTCCATTTACATCATTGCCCAGATTTGGTTCCCTCCTTTATACAAACACCTATCAGACCCATATTTTGATGTGTGGTTCAAGTTCTAGTGTATATGTGCGTACTCAGCAATCATTTATTCCATTCTCCTTTATATTTGCTTTTAAAATTTTAATTCGACTATCTAGTAAGAACTTCTTACATGTCTTAAGTCTGTAGTCTCCAGCCCCTGGACCACGGCCCAGTACTGGTCCATGGCCTGTTAGGAACCAGGCTGTACATCACTGCCTGAGCTCCACCCCACCAATGGAAAAACTGTCTTCCATGAAACTTAGGAAACGGGCCCCACCGCAGGAAGTGAGCAGTGGGCAAGGTAGTAAAACCTGAGCTCTGCAGCCCTGTCCGTGGAAAAACTGTCTTCCATGAAACTGTTCCCTGGTGCCAAAAAGGTTGGGATCGCTGTCTTAAGTGACAAAGACTACTAATGTGCCGTATTTCTCTCACATGTCCCCTAAACCTAACAGAGTTGACAATATGAAAATGACCTGTTCCAGAATTCCAGAAAGAACATGTAGTTTTGTCATCCTCCAAGATTAGGAGTTCTTAACCTAATGTCCATTGACTAGGCCCTGGGATCCTATGTAAATTTGTGTCTGTGCACATTTTTGTGGGGGTAGAGGGCCTACACCACCATCAGGGTCTAGAATAAAGTCAGGACACCACTTCTCTTCTTATAATCGCTAGTAACAGAATCTACCATTTACTAAGCACCAGCTATGAGCCAAGCATAGGCCAAGGCATTTTTACATAAAACATCTCTAACCCTAGCAACTGCCTACATGGTATTATTGGTCCTGTTTTCACAGAAAAGAAACTAAGGCTCACAGAGGTTAAGAGATTTTCACAAAGCTTTACAAGTAAATTCTAGTGCCGCAATTCAAACCCAGGTCAGTGGGACCCCAAACTCCTTCAGAACTTTCCACCCAACTGCACTGTTGGTTAAGGCCAAAGAAAGTATTAATATAAAACCACTCTGTGACAGGAGCTTCCATTGGTCAATAATTCTAACACCCCGAGGTAATTTTACAGTTTCTTAAGGACCTGGATTGGCAGACTATCTAGCCTGAGACTGAGGTCCACCTCCTGAGGAATGGGGCAGAACCAGAGGCCTTGAACCTCGTATGAAGAGCAGTCAGAGAAGGCTTAAAGTAAAAGGACCCCTGGGGCAGGACGGAGGCAGGGGTAGGGGTGTTGGTGTGCTGAGGTGGCTTTCAAGAGGAACAGCTGCCATGGCAACACAAAGACAGCCACAGGCTCATGTGCTTGTCACCAGAGGGGTTATAATGAGTGTTTTGGGGAGGCATGGAGACAGCACGTCTTGCCTGAGCAAAACAATCAGAAATGAAAATTGATCATCTTAGGTGGTTTCCCCTAACCTCCTTTAATATTCCTGGACTGTGAAAACAGACAGACCTAGCCTTGAATCCTGGCTCTACTGCTAACTAGCTGTGTGACCAAAGACTGATAACTTAAATCCTTTTTAGTGTTTCCTTTCCAGTAAATGAAGATAATAATGCAAACTCCCAGGGTCCCTGGAGGCCTAAATGAGAGAATGCAGGATGGGTAACGCCGCACAACAGCTGGTGCAGAGCACATGCTGCTGTCCCCCTCCATTCCCCCCATGCACAGCCCCCAGGGTGACCCCTCCTACTGGGCTTCCTCATGAGGACACAGCACCACCACTCACCCAGCCACAGGGTTTGGCTCTTGCCCCTCCCTCTCACACACACCTGGTCATCCACCAGGTAACCCAGGCCTCAAGGTACAGCACATCCTCAACACAGAGCACCTGAGATGAAGGTGAGGATTAGGTGTTCTTCAAGGCCAAGAGTGCTGAAATCCTGCCCTGTCTTCCACTCCTGCCATCCTCAGAGTCCGAAAGGAGCCATACAACAGAAACAATAGCAGGATGGGAATCAAGGTACAAGTCTGTGACAATCTCGTACCCAGAGCAGCGCTTTCTGATAAAATTAAAGGTTTGTGGTTTGTTGTTATTGGTTTTTTGGTGGAGAAAGGCAGGGAAGGTGAACACAGCATAAGAGAGCTGCCTGAGTTCTTTCACTCAAGTAGAAGTAAAGTGGGCAAAGACGACTGGGAAGGAGATGAGGCAGTCAGCCTGCTCAACAAGGGCCAGATCTGGCTGCGTCTGAAGCAGGAAAGCAAGAGAATCTGGAACTTGGGTTCTTGCCCTAAGGAACAGTAACCCATCCGTTAACAAAGATGGCCCCCAAAATATCTTAGACTCTGGTTAATCAGATTAGTAACTCCTCCTCCCTTGATTGGAAAGGAGGAAAAGGCCAGGCATGGTGGCTCACGCCTGTAATCCTAGCACTCTGGGAGGCCGAGGTAGGAGGATCACTTGAAGTCAGGAGTTCAAGACCAGCCTGAGCAAGAACGAGACCCCGTCTCTACTAAAAAATAGAAAGAAATTAGCTGGACAACTAAAAATATATAGAAAAAAATTAGCCGGGAATGGTGGCACCTGCCTGTAGTCCCAGCTACTCGGGAGGCTGAGGCAGTAGGATTGCTTGAGCCTAGGAGTCTGAGGTTGCAGTGAGCTATGATGATGCCACCACACTCTACCTGGGGCAACAGAGCAAGACTGTGTCTCAAAAAAAACAACAAAAAAAGAAGAAGTAGAGCCTGAAGATGTGACTGAACTGCTGCAATCTCATGATAAAACTTGGACAGAGGAGGAGTTGCCTCTTATGGATAGGCAAAGTGATTTCTTGAGATGGCATCTACTCCTGGTAAAGATGCTGTGAACATGGTTGAAATGACAGCAAAGGACTTAGAATATTTCATGAACTTAGTCAATAAAGTAGTGGCAGGGTGTGAGAGGACTGATTCCAATTTTGAAAGAAGTTCTATTGTGGGTAAAATGCTATCAAATAGCACTATAAGCTACAAAAAAAATCTTTTGTGAAAGGAATGTCAATCGATACAGCAAACTTCATTGTTGTCTTATTTTAAGAAATTGCCACAGCCACCCCAACCTTCAGCAACCACCACTCTGATCACTCAACAGCCATTAACATTGAGGTAAGACCCTTTACCAGCAAAAAGATTACGATTCACTAAAGGCTCAGAGAATTATTATTAATAGCATTTTTTAGCAATAAAGAATTTTTAAATTAAGGTATGTACCTTGTTTTTTTTAGACATAATGCTATTGTACACTTAATAGATTACAGTATAGTATTTATATAACACTATATATGCACTTTATATGACACTTTTATATGCACTGGGAAACCAAAAAATTCATGTGGCTCACTTTATTGTGATATTCGCTTTATTGCAGTAGTCTGGAACCAAACCCACAGTATCTCTGAAGGATGCCTTTACTCTGGTTAGGCCCATTTTACCAATCAGAAAACTGAAGCTCAAAGAGCTCAAGCAACTTAACCAAAATAACATAGGTAAAAAGTAGTAGAATCAGGATTTTTTTTAAACCAGGTCCATTTGTATTCTTTTTACCACACCAGCAGTTTATTCAAACCAAACCAAGAAGCCCTAGGATTAGGAATACCCAAACTTGGCTGGCTATCAGTATCATCTTACTACATGTTCTTGGGCCTTCCTCTAGAAACTGACTCAGTAGGCTAGGGGAAGAGTATAGAATGTTATATTTGATTTTAATGCAAAAAGCCACCATCCTAAGGAATCTGCAGAGCTCCCTTGGGTGCATCTGTTTTATTTGCATCTGAACAAAAAGGATTTACAAGGGAAATAAAAGTTGGAAAACCCTATCCTACACCAGACTACCAACTTGATTTAAAGTTAGTGCTCACAGCAAGATCTGTATGATAACATCAACTGATGGCTTCAATTTCTCTACTAACCAGCAATTTTCCTTTAAGATTCGAAGGTACACTCTGGACCAACACTGAGCTGAGAGCTGCCTCTGCATGGCAGGGCTCTCTCAGAGCAGACTGGCTGATTAAAAAAATTTTTTAAAAAGTGGATTGTTTGAAAAACTAAAATATCCCTAAAATCTTAGAATCACATTAGAAATGAAAAGCCAGGCCCTCATACTTCCTTCTCCAGCCAGCTAGTTTGTTTTATCTCTGGCCAGATGGGGAACGAGAAGGTTCTCATCCATCAAATTTCCACCTTATCAGGTTTCACTCTGAGAAAGCTTGTCAAAGCGCTCAGTGGTTACCTTTAAAAATACAAAGGAAACTTCTCCAAAATCTTAATGAGGTATAGGTACTTGGTGACGTAAGGAGAATTTCTGGAATTAGTAGGAGACAGCAGTGTTCAAGCCACATTCTGTGGAGCCTCATTGCTCCTGGGGGCTGTGGCAGAAGCAGGACACGGTGGGGGAGAGGAGGGTGCCGGGCCTCCTACCTCACTTCACCCTGAGAAGCTCTACTTTTATGTTTCCTCTCCCTAAGAGGTCATTTGAATAAAGAATTCTTATGCTGGGGGGAAAAAAATCCAGAAGCCACTGAAATGAAACAGTCCTTGCCTAGAGAACTAACAAATGTGCCTCACCTAGCTGGGTAGTACTGGCTGTGAAGACTGCAGAAGTTCTGAGCAAGGGGCTCAGCGTAGCTGTCACCAGAAAGCCACAAAGAATGGACAAAGGAGCTGGGAGTTCACATTACATAGGCATCAAGGTCCAGCTGGGTCAGGCACCAGGCAAGACACCACACCTCTCTAAAACTCCACCTGAAGGATGCAACAGAACATACCTGCCCCATCTCCAGCCCCACTCACTGCTGCCCATATGCCAGGCTCATTCATGCCCAAGCCTTGGCACAGGCCTTTCCTCTACCAGGAATGCCTTTCCACCTCCTGTTCCCCGGAGAAAACAGCTCGAACCCACCTCCTCAGTGAAGTTCTCCCTCCCTCCCCTTCTGGTCTCTTAGCACAGTTCCATCCTCTGCTCCCAAAACACTGGGTCCATCCCACTATCAGTATTTATCATGCTATATTTTAATTAGCTCTTTCTCTGCATTTCTATTATATTTCTCCACTAGATTCCTTCAGAGACTGTGTTTGATTTGATTCAGTCCTGTACTCCCAGTACCCAGGACAGAGCCTGACACAGAAATGATAAAATAAGAAGGTGAGATAAGAGCAAGTTTCCCTGTTTGTGCCCCACAGAGATTACAGCAACTCCACACGCAAACTGATGGGACAGCCTCTTAAAGCAGCTTTCCCAGCAGCCCCGTGCATGAGCCACTAAGACGCTCCAGAGTCTCTCAGGCTGGGAGTGTTCTGACTCCCTTCCCAAAGGGATCACCCAGCTGGAAAGGAACAGACAAGCACTTCCTTCAGAAGAGAGGTTAGTGTTGATCAAGGAAGAAATTTACAGCTCTGATGACTTGACTGGTAGAAGGGCAGACCACATTTATTAATCAACAGTGTCCAGTAGATCCAGCAATGGTTTGTCATTCAAAGTCCTGAGCCAGCACCTGCCACACAATTAAAAGCAGGAAAAGAAGAAAGAAGAGAATGAATCTAATACACTGAGCATATACCTCTCTATGTCAGGAACCACAGCAGGCATTTTCTCATGCATTAAACTTTAGTATTCATTTGTTTAATCCTAAAATAGATGTAATCAACCTCATTTCAGGAGAGTAAACATTAATTTAGAGAGGTTAAGTAGTTGGCTTAGAGAGAGAGAGAACCTCTAAATGAAGCTGACATTGCAACTCAAGTCCAACACTGTCTTCCACTATTCCAAAGATGTCTACTAAAATTGCTAAGTTTCTAAGGCCCAAGGCAGAGGTGTTATCATCAAAATAGCTAACAATTATTAATCATTTATGATGTGTCAGATATTATGCTAAGTACTATACCCTATCTCAGATAATCCTAACCATTAATCCCCATTTTTCTAATAAGCAATGGACACCATGGTACTGAGAGACAAAGTTGCTGCTTAACAGCTAGTAAGTGATGGAGCCAGGACTCAAATCCAGTGTGACTCCAATGTCTCTGCTGACAGGCCCTCTTATAAGAAACTGGAACTTGCAAAGACAGAACTTCTTCCAACATAGGTCATTTAAACTGCACATTATTCTACAAGATTACCAACTCAAAATCTTCACACTTGATTTAAAAAACAAAAAAAGGCAAGGTGAGCATTTGACCCTTGTTAAAAAAACATACTACCTCAGGTCTGTGGTCTTAGCCCTAACCAACCAGCCTGTAGACTCTGTCTCCAAATGCCATGTTTTGATTTCGGTTCACCAAGAGATGTTCTGAATGCTGTCACAGTCTCACTTGGAGCTATCCGTCAATGAATGCATGTAAGAATGGGAGGGGTTCAGGCTGAAGCACCCTGAAATTACACCCACTCCTGTCAAAGCACACAGGATTAGCCAGCAAGGTGATGGGTATAACTTTAATTAGATTTGGGGGCTTTAGCCAGCAAATGCATCCCCACAGAGCTAAGCACCCAGGTACTGAAGCACACACTTGTCAGGGTAGCGGATGACAGGGCTCATAACAGATGAGAGCATTCTGAGACAATCTGGGGAATACAGCTAAGCCAATGTCTAATATATGTTGCTTATAAAGGAGAACAAAAAAAAAAACTATGGCTTGCTTCTCTCCCCCATCCACTTTGAGTAGAATACGGAGCACCTAAACCAGAGAGAACACATCCAAAATATAGATTTCTCTCTCTCTCCCTTCACTAAACACACACACACTCATGCACATGCACGCACTAAAAGGAAAGCCTCAAGTGTCTGGGCCCAGACAGTATCAAACTCAGAGACGTGCGGGCAGGGATTTGAGGATCCAAGCAGCATCCCTGTTACAGACCTCAGAGGTTAGGACACCTTAAACACCACAGTTAGGACACAGACTTGGGAACACTGGCTTTTTTGTTTGTTTGTTTTTAGGGGGTCTTTTTTGTTTTATTTTGTTTGCAAAGGCCTCCTGAACTTCCTTGTGGGGATATGCATTCCTCTGGTGGCAAAGGAGGTATAATACGATACAGGGGATCTATTTGTGACCCTTACTTTTTGACCTTTCTCATTATAAATAAAATTTCCAAAGTAAAAAGCAAAGCTCGTATTTACCAGAGCCCAACAACAGGGCCTGCACCATTGCAAGTACTCAATAAATGTCTGTTGAACAAATAAATAAACAAAGTGCAAATTACAACACATGTTGAGTCAACTGGCTCTTGGTCACTGCAATCACAGGCAATTAAAACAACCATGAGGACCTGACTCTCATTGCTCAAGCTCTGTGTTCATGATCAGGTACAATGAATTCATATGCCTCTGATCCAAGCTGAATTTTCAGCAAAAGAATTGCCACCCTTCCAAGTGCTAAAGAACAGGCACAACGAGACTGACAATAAATGTTATTGGCATGAGCAAAGGATGGTTTGATCACATCCAAAAGAGAACCAGTTTGGCTTACCATCAGAATTCAGGGAATGCTACAAAAACCAGTACTGCTTGATCTAGGTCCTCAGCACAGGCTTTAAGTCAAGCCTCGTCTGTAAACAGGGCTGCAGCATTTCCAACTGATTTTGCAGTTCTTGTCCAAGGAAAGAGAATAATGAAAAATAACTAGATATAGTCCCAGGAACTGAGAACCTTCCTACTTACAAGCTTACTAACTTGGATAACACTGATCTGGCCCTGTGCAGAACTCCTTTTATTAAATGGGGTATTGTTGAAGATTCTTTGCATTGCTCAGAGTACTCTTTATAAAAACCCAGCAGAGGCAATTCTTCCCTCAGGCCTTAGTGCCAGCAAAAGCTGCCCTATTTTATCTTAACATGTTCATCTTACAGACACTGGAGACCTTGTAACTGAATTTCCCTCTTTACCTTTGCTGCCAGGAATTATCAGTGGAGCTGTAAGTCTTCCTCCTTAGCAAAGTGAAGAACATCACAACATGCATTTTCACATACTCACTCTGTGGTTTCATTTAACTAGTCACCTTTATTTTTTCTTGACCCTAATGCCTTTATTTTTAATCTCATTTAATCTATGACTTTCTATAAACCTCTGCAAATGTTTTTGAAACAAGAGAGGAACAAATTACAATTTTTAAAGCTTCAATTATCCAGAATATTTAAAGTTGGATGTTCTTGAGAATGTATTATTCTGGTCTGTTGAGAAGCTAAAAATGTATCAATCTTCCTTTCTGCCAATAAGCACAGTATTCTCAACATTATTGTTGATTGTTTGGCATGGCCACAGCACAGTATCTTAGGCAAAGTCCTGAAATTAAAATCCACAGACATGTATCCATGTCACGTATATCACTTTCTATGTGACCAGGGTCAAGCCATTTAAATTCTGAGGTTGAGATTAATCTATAAAATGCCCAAACACAAGGGTGTGAGCATCATGAAAAACACAGGCAATCCTTTAGAAAATGTAGAGTATAATCTACACCAAAGGACCACATCTGCTTTATTTCTATCACTCCAAATAGCAGTTTTCATTACCAATGAAGGTTGTTGAAGATTAAGCTGAATGTGAATTGAGAACAAGACTTGTATTTTGGACATTTTTTTTACCAATGTTTTCTTTATTCAACCTGTGGGATGCAGCGAAATTCAAGTAAACAGAAGACTAAAAACTGAATATCCAAGAGTCCTTATGGATAAACCTTTGAATATGCACCAAGACAAGACTACAAGCCAGACCTCAGCATCCTCATTACAGAGGAACAGGTTCCTTCCCTTTCCTACCTATAACCCTAACCTCTCAAGAGCTGGGTTACATGTTGAAGAAACGACTTTTCTCACCTCTTATCTCTCGACCTTCCCACACCAATCCATCCTCCAGACATCCATCAGACTAGTCTTTTCAAACTGCAAAACTGATCCTATCCATCCTATGCTAACTCCCTACCACATGGCCCCACTGCCTACGGGTCAAGTACAGGCTCCCAAACTGACATGTCCCTTCACTACAGCCCCAAACTCTTCTTCCCCAAAATCACCACACTCTCTCCCACTTCTGAATCTTCGCCTTCTGTACAAAACCCTCCTCTCTCTTGCCTATCTATTAACCTTTAACTCAAACTTCAGAACCAGTTCAACAGTTACTTTCCCTGGGAACCTTCTCTGGTCCTGTAAGCCACTTCCTTTCTCTGTGTTCCTATTGTAGTTTGTTCATATCTCTGTTATGAAATTGTCCCCCACTTAGTAGAAGGCATGCATGAAGTGTTCTATGTTGCTAAATGTATGAATGGACGCCTCCCCTTTGCCAGGGCAGAAATAAAGACCACTAAAAGGTCTGGGTTTTGGTCTGTTTCAATCCAAAAGCAACACCAGTAGCAGCTAGCAAATGAGAGGCACTCTAGTTAAATAAAGTTTTAGTTAACAGAAACAACAAGATCTGCAAGGCCAGTGGGTTATGCTCTACCTGTGCATTTATTCTAGCACTATAAAGCAAATAACCATCCTACCATGTTTCCCCAGACTCTGAACAAGCTAGTACCCCCAAGATCTGGTATAAAACATTTATGTGAAACAGACACATCCAAATCTTTAGACTATAATCAAAAGTTAACTAGAGATACAACTAGGATGCAGTATATATGCAAAAAAAGAGGAAACATAGCCAAATCATCTTGTCAGAAACATATATGTAATTTGATGTATCAAAGAAGCCACGATGAGAGAGATACCAGGAAGTTTTAAGTCACAGGCACGCTCACATGAGGTAAGCATTTAGAGTGCACAGCTATTGTTTTGGTCTGCCCAGTGCCCTGACACAAAATACCACTTTCTCTGGGTACCTGCTTCCTCCAAACATGTGGTTCTAGAGGAGGCTGCCAATGATGGTATACATACACACACACATGCACACACACACACACACACACGCACACTACTGCCAAACCAAGACGGGCAAGTGACCCAAGTTGGGCTTCTCAGTACCTCACCCACCTGGCTATCTTGACAAGAAGCCAGCAGGGGTAACAAAATGTGAGAGTCTTCCTTCCTCTTCTGCAGTAAACTGGGAAGATGTGATCCCAGCAGGAATGGCTAAGAGGGGTCCAACGACTTGGAACTGGAGTATGCAGATGTAAGGAAAAGAAGCCAGCTCTCAGAGAGAAAGAGTCTGCCCTGGCAGTGTTCCAGTGCCCCTGTCCTTCCAGCAATTTAGTTACACAAGGCAATAAATTTCCCTTTTCACCAAAGTTTGTTCAAGCTGGGTTCCTGTCACTCGCTAGAAAGTCCTACTCGTAGCGTACTTCGTCCTAATCCCTCCCTCTTGCCATCATAGTCCCTTCCATTCCTTGCCAAATACTGTAACATCCTTATGAAAATGTATACATGTTACATAGGAATACATCTTTTTATCCACAGCAGCCTAAAATTCTTCTAGAAGCACCAGTGTTTATATGAATAAGTGAATTAGGAAACCAACAATGTCTAATAATAGAGGGACATGTAAGAAAATTACAGCATATCCACTTGATTTAATGTTATGTATCCATTCCAAACGCTTACCAAGAAAAATCTATAATGTAAAAAAATTACATATCATATATGTATATAATAATTTTATATACATGTGTATGTGTGTGCACATGTGCATGTCTGTGTATCTTCCCCCCTTCCTCTGCCATCCAAATTTTACTGAATGAACATTTTTATGATAGCAGTAGGGAGTAGGGGGTAAATTTTAAACTAAGAAAACTGTTATCCAACAGCAAAGAATGTAAGAATTGACAGTAAAAACTGTAACTCTATTAAAGGCCCCTCTGGCCAGGCTTTTCTTTATTCATCCATAAAGTCACACTACCCAAATCTTACCCTTCTCATTCAACTCAAGTGTCAGCCCCTTCTAGCAGGTTTCCCCGACTACTCCATCTCACAAAGATCTTCTGCACTGAGAACAGGTTACATTCATTAGCTCTGGATTTAAATGGTTTTGTGTTTTGTCATGAATAACATTTTTCCATCTTTCTTAGAAAAATAACACTTCCAGAAGTTATATCTTACAATTCCATCAGTATCTAAACCACATTTGGTGTTCAATAACATTGAATAAATATGGGAAACAAGTCTTTTAATAACATGCAAAAAAGCTCCAACATTGCTGTTGACAGCACAAAATAGGCCAGCCCTTTGGACAATTAATTTGGCCGCATGATTAACCAGTATAAAATATTTGCACTATCTGACCCAGTAATCTCTCTTCTCAGAATCTATCCTATGGATTTCAAAAGAAAATGTCTTTATGACCAAAGATGTTCACTGTTGCATTATTTAAACAGCCAAAATGTCCAACAAAGGAAAAATTATTAAGTAAATCACATGAAATCTATTCAGTGAAAGTGTGCGCCATTCACCATGATCACACTGGAGCCTACACAGCGTGGGAAGGCGCCTATGACAGACAGAGTAAGTGATCAAAGAACACAGACCAGCATTTAGCCTGTACCAGGACCCCAAGTACACCAAGACTGAGAGGTAATACTGAAAAGGAAAAAGAGTTATTTTGATAGGATACTGGAACTGTAGCTGCTATTTTCTTATTTTTCTAAATTTCCATTACTGCTCCATTAATGTTAAAATTAAATACACAAACATTTGTATTTAAATTCTTTCTTCAGTGTTAACACTGGAGTTACAACCTATGGATCCTGTCATCCCTGCCAACAGCAGCCACCAGAACTACCCCCTGGTACCTGTGGGCTCTTTTTTTTTCTAATGACTCTGCCTGCCCCAGGATCTAGGGCAAGTAATTCAATTAACCCGAGTGTCAATGATCACTCAGACTCAGACCCTAATCCAACCTGACTGCACCAAAGCTATGCATCTGGATGAGACTCCCGGGAGGGATTAAAAGACATTGAATACTTAAGTTTAAATATAATTGAAACTCAATAAGCCTCCAAAATTCAGAGAGAATTTTCGAATGGTAATACTCAACGCTGAATACAGTACAGTCATGAAAAAAACCACATATAGAAACCGGGTACAATCTTTCCACAGAATAATTTGAGTATATCTTTTAAATAATCTTTAAAATATTCATATTCTTTGACCCAGGAATTATACCCCTATAAGAATTAATCAGTGAGCTGGGTGTGGTGGCACATGCCTATAATCGCAGCTACTCAGGAGGCTGAAGGGGGAACAGAAGTTCAAAACCTTGAGACCAGCCTGGGCAATATATAGCAAGACCTCATATCAGAAAAAAAAAAAGCAGGATACAAAGCAAGCTGAAACGCTGTATTTTCAGCTTGATACCAATTGTGTGTGTGTGTGTGTGTGTGAGAGAGAAAGAGAAAGAGAGAATAAAAGGACTGAAACATCAAATAGTTAAGACTGCTCGCTTCTAGGTAATGAGATAAATTTATTTTTATTTTCTTCTTCATAATTTTCAGATTTTTCTAAGTTTTCTGCACTGAATATCACCCTATAAGCAGAAACAGCCACACAGCCCCAGCCCACTCTGTTAGAGGGCAGGAGATACTCACACGGATGGTGCAGTCTCCTTTGCTCTTCTCTCGATGGGCTTCCTTCAGGTCCTTCTCCAGTCTCTCCCTCTCCTGCTGCAAGTCGCTCAGCTCCTGGGTGACCTTCTTAATGTTCCTACGCAGTCTGTGGTTCTCTGTACTCTTGGAGAGGTTTTCTGAGTGCAGCTCAGCCAAAAGGGCTTCCTTTCCTGACAGAGCAGCCTCGTAGTCTTTGGACCCCTAGAAAGGGGAGAGAGGTAAGATGAGCTTATTGTCATACTTCATGAAACCAACCAAGAAATCTGGGCTCCTTTTCTACCTTGGGG
>VBSM01003204.1:7095057-7122912 GCA_008086735.1 Cheirogaleus medius | reverse complement strand
TTGACAGATTTGGGGAAGGCTATGAAGAGACAGTTCTCATGGATAAATGCCTGATAGCAAAAACTATCAACAGACTCCTCATTCCATGAAGCCATCATGACCCTCTACAAAAAATAATTCTGCCCAACAATTGCCTGTCCAACCTCAGACTGGTATCACCCTTGCTACTGACCCTTGTAGCCAAGGAAAATTATCTCAAAACAATTATGTAATCCTCCTCATTTTTTCATTAAAAATCTTTGTCTTCCTTTATCTCCCTGAAAATGCACATAGTTTACTAAAGCATGTACATTCCCATTGTAATGCCCTATTCCTCAATAAACATCATTTTCTTTTAGAGAGCCTCTCTCTGTTTGTTACTCAGGTTGACAAAAAGCAGCTATGGATTCAAGCACTTGTAATGTTCATCTATGTTAGAATGGCTCAAACCAAGGGTCATCTGGAGAAAAAGAAGTGGTCAGCATGGTAGTTCAATAGCCACCCTGAAAGGCTACAACTTTAGCAAAGTCCAAGAGCTAAATGAGTCAACAATATCTTAATTTCATTAATACACGGTTCACTAGAGAAAATACACATGTAATTATCAAACATATCAAAAAAAATTCTGACCCACCAATACTCAAAAAGAACAAATTAAAACGAGTTCTCCTTTATCAAGTGAGATTGTTTTAATGAGAACATCCACTGCTGGCGAGCTTCTTATGAAATGGTGCTCTTAATAATCACCCCTCAAGAACTGACCAAGCACCTGTTATCTATGGGCAGATTACGTATAGAGTGTGCATGTATAGTACAAACAATGTTCACACTCGTCCCAGTAATTCCATTCCTAGGATTCAATCTCAGAAGAATCCAAAATATAGGGTGGAAAAAACAGCCTTATATACAAACTCATTCATCCACAGAATTACTTATAACAGTAAAAAGTAAGAAATAACCTAAACATGCATAACACAAAAATGGAAAAGCCAGGCAAGGTGGCCCATGTCTGTTGTCCCAGCTACTCGGGAGGCTGAGGCAGGAGGATCCCTTCAGCCCAGGAGTTGACGGCTGTAGTGCATACGATCACACTGCACTGCAGTGTGGGCAACACAGTGAGACTCTGCCTCTTTAAAAAAAAAAAAAAAGATAAATATGATAAAGATACATGATTAAATCTTAAAACCATATTCACAAAGATTGATAACATGGGAATATTTCTAAGTTGCAACATTATATGAAAAAACAGATGACCAAACTATAAATTATCTAAAAAGAAATCTAGAAGAAGTTTAGAAGGAAAAAAGATCCAAATGTTAATAGTGGTTGGGTGATTTCAGGATTTCCTTTTTTTTCTTCTTTCTAGTCCTCTGAAAAAAATTTTGAAGTATACTAATACTTCTAATCAGGAGAAAATAAACTTTCTTTTAACCTCCTCTTTGAATTAAGGCTGTTGTGTTATCATTCCAAAACAAATGATACTTGAGCTGTCAAGGTCATAACTCAGACTGTGAAATAAAGGCCCCTTTTCAGGCAATCCATCTCTGCCACCCCCACTGGTTACGTCTTAGCTGCTCAGGTTGTCAGCTCAGTTGTTCAGGGGAGCTAAACTACAGCCACGTTTAATCCCGAGTGAGAAGCTCTGCTGTTCCTGGGCCACCGAAGCCCAGACACCTTATCCCATGTTCCCTGAACACAGCAACATGAACTGAGGGTGAACTACATGCAGATTTAAATAAGTTTATAAAATCTTCTGGTTTTGTTTCTTTTGAAATTAAATAAAAAGAAGTGGGAAACCTAGATCACAAGGCCAAAAAAAAAAAATGTGTGGCAGTGTTTATTTAAATAATCTCAACCAAAGAAGGTAAACAATGATTGGAAAATGCTCATCTTGAACAATATTCATAGCTACCTCTTATTAAGCACTAATTATATATGAGGAGCTAAACCAAGTGCTTTTTTTGTTTGTTTTTCTTTCCAAAATCTGTACATTTGTGTCTACCAAGAGCTTTTATGTTATATCTCCATTTCTCACACCAGCTCCACAAAGTATACATGACCACACCCATTGAAGTGACTGAGGCTCAGAACTGCTAAATGACTAGTCTGTTTTGAGACCATCGATTCAAATGATTCCAGAGCCTGTGTTCTTTCCACAGCAATACACTCCCTTGTCATTAGTGGTGAAGATTCTAATTAACAGCAATTAACTAGCAAGAATTAAAACAAGCAGGCCAGAGGGAAGAAGGCTAGAGGCAGGAATATTAGGGGCTTGTAAAACATAGGACAGCAATGGTTATTATTAAAAGTTATTATAAAGTGATGAAAGTTTTGCAGAATTATCATATAAATAATGACAAAACCTCTTCAAAAAATCCAAGCTCAAAGGATTCAAATGCATAGATTCTATTAATTTCATAAAAATATTTTCCATGTTACCTTTTCATTAAATGTCCCTTTGAAAAACTTCTTTGGAAGGCTTTTTATCTTTTTCTGCATGATATCCAGGTGGCAAATATTTGGTCCAATTAGATACAGTTAGAAACTGAAGGCCAAATATAATATTAAACAATTCGTTCTTGCCCACTGTGCATCAATATGACGAGTTTAATAAAGAGAAAGTCAGAAAGCCCAGGGTTCAAAGACCAATTGTAGCTCTGTGACTTTGGAGAAAGCTAACTTCTCTGAAGTTCAGTTTCCTCATTTGTGAAATGGGAGGTGATCGCCTCTATTTTGTATATGTATAAATATGCACTGAGTCAAGGCATTAACAGTGAATATCTTTAGAGGTGAATTTATTGGTGATCTCTATCAACATCTCTCTGCTACTTTAAGTATTTTATCAATTTCTTACCATGTGCATTTTTACTTTTACAGTTGGGGGGGTGCTATTTCCAATTTGAAAATATTTTTTTTAATGGGTATGGAGGTAACAGCAGCCAGCCCACACTATAACCTTCACAGTGTCACGCCGGTGATTAGAATTCATATCTCTGTGCTTCTGAACTTTGGCAACCACTTCAAGAGTTTAAATATTCACTTGCTGTTGCTTCAGTGTCAGGCTTGTTGTCAACCCTATGAACTTTGGCTAGTTTACTCATGTTGCAATTATTAATAGTTCAAAACGCATACTATTCCAAAAAGATCCCATGAAAGAAAACGCATCTATAAGTATCTGTGCAACATTCAAACTATGTCTACTTCACAATGAAACAACCAATGTAAGCATACTGTGTGCATTTACTCACACACAACCAGAGGCATGGAAAAAACATAGACTTTGAAGACAGACTTGAGCTTGAGTCCTGGCGCAAACTCACTAAAGTTTGTAAAGCTGCTACCTCCTTGGGTAAGGACTAAATGAAGGATCTCCACACAGCCAACCTGACGTGTATAAAATAAGGAGTTACAACAGTTCCTGATCTCTCTGCACTGCAAGACAAGAAACCTGATCAACACTGTATCACAAGATCTCAAAAATCATTCTTAAAGTCTTTCAACTAGGAAAGACAGTTACAGTTATTAAATTAATAAATGTAAGTAATAAATCTGGGTAACATTTAAATTTATAAGACTCCTTTTTCTCCTTCAAAGCTTAACATAACAAGTAAAATATCACAATGCTTATAAGGATGTCTGATATCTCTGGCTATCAATTGCCAACATACTTTTTTTCCAAGCAATGGAAATATGAAAGTTTCTCCTAAAAATTCAGCTTTTAAGGCATGTTATTTTCTAAGCCAGGAAAAAAAACCAACAGTTGAAAGTGTAATCTCAGCTCCATTTCATCAACCACTGGCAAAATGGTGGGAGAAAGCAAGTCTGAGATCCTCAAAGCAGAGCTCATAGCATACCAGGACTTAAACCAAATTACTTCAATTATTCTTACCGTGAACCAAAGCTCTGCAAAAGATAAGGCAGGGATATGAATCTTGGAACTCAAACAGTCTTAAATTAGATTTAACTTCCAACTTCTACTTTACAACCAAAAGCAACATCGGTACAAGGGGTGGGAGGACAGGGCTTTAGGCAATATGGACTTATTTTGATGATGGAACTTTATTGATTCATTAAATTATTAGTAATAGGTATAAACTATATAGGGAAACTAGAAACAAGAAAAGAAAAATGCTAAAATAATTTAAAATACAAAACTAAAATTAGGAAAAGAGAGGTAAAGTCAGGGGCCGATCTGCAGAAGTCCTTGCAGTACAAGCTTGAGGGGACCGGGGGAGAGAAAGGCAGGTCAGAAATAGCAAGGCCTGGAACAGAAACCTGGAATGGAGCAGTTGAGACTGAAGCAGCCCAGTGAGGGGAGGTATGGGATGACAGGTAAAAGCATATGCCTTTTTGGGAGTGAGACTGGCTCTGGGGTCAAATCTGAGCTCTACCACTTACTAGATTTGGAACCCTGAGCAAGTTACTTGAATCTAACCTGGATTTCCTCAGCAATAAAACAAGAACATTAATAATGCCTACTTCACAGAGCTGTTGTGCAGATAACTGAGATAATCTATGGCGAGCACTTAGCAGGGCTTGGCACATCTCATGTGTTCCATAAATGTTTCCTGTTATTATTAGCAATTACTACATTTAATCCTGGCTCCACAGTTTGCTAGCTGTGTGACAGTGAATAAGCTGCACACTCTCCTTGAGCCTCAAAACCTCACGAATACAAGGAGGATGATAATTACCTTCCCCACAGGGTTGTGAAGATTAACACATTAACTGCCATGTGAGTTGTATTTAACTCATGCTAGTTTTGAGCCCAGGGCCTCATCAAGCATGCGTAACTCACACATCTCTTTACCTTGGGAGCCGCGTCATGCGCAGGCAACTCACACTGCCATGCTATAGCATACATGCTATGTGACGCGTGGCCTCCTGAGCAAAACCCTGTAGTTGGTTCATGAAAATCTTATTTGTTGATGTTCTTATTGTTACAATTAATATTGACAATTTAACTGCATATAACTCATGCACACAAAACAATAAAAAATAACAAATTTTTCATTAAATTAGAAAGGATCATTTTGTTTTTGAAATTTTTATTCTATTTTCATAATAAAACACCATAGTCCCAAGGAAAAAATTTTTCTTTCTAGTGTGGCAGTCAATGTGTTAAATGAGATAATCTACATATCTTGCCCCATTACTTGGCACAGAATGAAATCAGCACTCCTAACTGTGGGGGTACTTAGGATTATCATTATCATCTTGAGGAGGGGGCTGGAGAAGCTCCCAAAGCTGGTGGAGAATCTCCCTTTAATTAGACTGAGTGAATTCTATCACTAAGGACCTCCCACAGTTTTCCTTATTAAAATCATCCAAGTTCCTTTCAGCTGCAAAGTCCTCGCCTCAACAGGAGTCAGGATCAAAAAGATAGCCACTTAAGCCAAAGTGAACACTTACCTGGAATTCCTGGGTCTGTGCTTTCTGCGCAGCTTCTCTGGCTTTAGCAAAAGCAGCACTGAGCTCTTCTATTTCAGAGTTAAGTTCTTCAACCTGGGGAAAAATAAGGACTAGTAGCCACGTATGCAACTGGGCTCTCCTCTCTCTGCACAGCCCATATGCTCTTCCTGCTCAATTGTGTATGGTATATAGCCAAGGGCTTTGTAGTCAGAAAAGACCTGCATGGGATTTCTAGTTTGGCCATTCACTTGAAGCTGACTTCAGTCAAGGTATTATACTTAGCCTCTTTGAGACTCCTTTTCCTCAAGTGTAAAATGAGGATACCACCACTCACCCAACTATAGTTCTAGGGTTAAATGAGGAATGTGTATTGGTGCTAACATAATGCCTGGCTCATACTAAGTGTTACTACTATTATTATCCATATAGAAGACCCACCCAACAACCTATAGCCTGGCTATTCCCAGACTTCCTCACCCTCTAGTGACTTTCTCCTAGACCCGGGAGTCAAACATGAACTACCATGGCCACGTCCTGGACTTTGCCGGCACCCAGAACCATTCCACCACTGGTGTCACGACCTCAGCCCCAACCTCAGCTGGGCCTTAAACTCCCGACACACAATGCAAATTATAACTACTATTATTATGAGCCAAATCTCTGTTGCATCTGACACTGGTTCTTATTCAAAACTTGCACTCCTTCCACTTCTTCAACACCAGAGTTTCCTGGTTAGTTTCCTACGTCAGCAACCATTCCTTCTATCTCCTTTGTGCATTCCTTTCCCCATCCCTGAAATCCTGACGTCCCCTGCTGTCCCATCCTTAGCCTTCTCCTTTCCCATTCTACACTCTCCATGGATTAGCAGGTCAACTATGAGATTTTTTTTTTTTTGAGACAAAGTCTCACAGCTAGAGTGCAGTGGTGTCACCATAGCTCACTGCAACCTCAAACTCCGGGCTCAAGTGATCCTCCTGCCTCAGCCTCCTGAGTAGCTGGGACTATAGGTGCGTGCCACCATGCCCAGCTTTTTTTTTTCTATTTTTAATAGAAGCAGGGTCTCACTTTTGCTCAAGCTGGTCTTGAACTCTTGGGCTCAAGCAATCTTCCTGCCTCGGCCTCCAAGAGTGTTAGGATTACGGGTGTGAGCCACCGTGCCCAGCCAACTATCAGAATTTTAACTCACACTTGTATACAAGTAATTCCCAGATCGACTTCTTGAGGCCTGACTTCTGTCCAAGCTTTAGCTCCCCCTAACACCCCATCTTGCCATCATCCTCTATTTTCTATGCTTTGAACTGAGTCGGTGGCACCACCATATCCTACTCAGATAAGCCAGACACCTAGAAGTCATCCTTGACTGCTTCTTTTCTGAAGACCTACTCTAATCATCTGATTTTCCCAATTTTATTTCTAATTTAAAATTATTTCTAATTTTATTTCTTGAATAAGCCCCTCCCCCTCCACTCCTACTTGCTATGGCCACTTCTCTAACTCAGCCTTTCTTGGCTCTTGCCTCAGCTACTGGCCCCCTGCCTCCATTCTCTCCCTCCTGCAGTCCACTCTCCAAATACAGCCGGAGACCTCTCTAAAATGAAAATGTGATCAGATGTCTCCTGCTTCAGAGCTTTCAGTGGCCTTAAGTGCTACCCAATCAGCTCAGGAGGATTAGTATCCCCTCAACCTGCTGGCCCCCCACAACTGCTCCAACTTCTTCTTTTGCCTCCCTTATGTTTTGCACTTTGTGCTCTGACAACTCCAAACTGTTTGTGGTACATGTCAGTGTCTTTCCTACTGTAATGTCTTGACCAGAGTCCTATGCCTCTGCCCCAAAGGCATCCCTGTCCCTGCCTGCCTTCCCAACTAACTCCTACTCATCCTTTAAGATGCAGCTCAAGATCTTCTTGCCTAAGTACTGCTCCCCATGCCCCACGTCCACATCCAATCTGGATCAGGTCTCCTTCCCTCCTCCTCTCCACCCCCCTGCACTTCCCTCAGTCACAACACCCATCACTCTATACTCCCCACCAGACTTGCAAACAGAGCTGGGTTTTCATCTCTGCATCTCTGCATCTCTGCCTAGCATAGTTACTGCTACACAACAGATTGCCGTACTGACTAACAACAAGAAAGCAGTACAGAACCGTCAGCCACCACCTTGGATCCCAAAGACAACAGGGTACCCCAGGAAGCTCTCTAACTGGTTCACAATCATGGCCTTGCCTCCCAAAACTCCTCTGTCTCAATTTTCTGTTATCCTTCAAAAGATCAGACCTGCACAATATGGTACAATATGTACAATATGGTAGCCACTAGCCACATATGGCTCTCTGCAAGTGAAATGTGATTAGTCTGAATTGAGATGTGCTGTAAGCACATCAAACACTTTGTTTTGAAAAAGAAAATGTTACTTTTGTATTATTGATTACATGCTGAAATGATTATGCTTGAGATGTAAACAATTATTAAAATTAACTTCACTTGTTTCTTTTTACTTCATTTAATGTGGCTACTAGAAAATGTAAAATTACATGCCTACCTCATATTTCTACTGGACAGCACTGGATTAGACAAACCAAAAGAATTTCCAACTGACTAAAGGTTCACCTTCCCCACTTTCCATACTATCTCCACTCTCTTACAAACTTTTTACCCAAAGCTAAAAATTCAGGGTAGAAACAGGCCAGTCACAGAAGCTAATAAAGAAAAATCTCACTTCAAGTGTCTCAGACATACCTCTTTTTCCTTTGATTTTAATGCCATGGTTAAACCCTGAATGGCTTTATCCCTCTTTAAACTATTTTTCTTCTCTGTAGCAATTTCTCTTTCCTTCTCTCTCAAGTCCTCCTGAAGTGCCTAAATTAGATTAGAAAAAGATTCACTAAGTTGATGCGTTCCAACCAAAATGCACTGTAAATATATCTTTAAGAGCACACTCAAATGCAGTTATTCTATCTTATTCCTGTCAACCTGTGATTAATGTTTCCAAGTCGAGCTGAACGTAGTGGCATCGGCTCCAAGTTACTGTGTTACCGCTCACGGCAACAGGGCTGGGTGAAGGGAAAGGGATCAGATCAGTTAAGACGATGACAGCTATTCCTATGGGAAGGATTCCAGTGCCTCCTGGAATATGAATACAGTCACATCAGAGCCTTTCATACCAGGTTATTTGGGGGAAATAACAGATCATTAATTTCATTCCTTTTGATGGAGACTGAACTATACATTTATAGTCAGTACATTTCTAAGGATAATCACCGCTGCCTCCCTCCCGGGCTGCTGTGAGGATCAAATGAGATAATGGATGTGAAAGCACTTTCTAAGCTGGCAGCCACTACACCAGTGCCAGCTGCTGTGACCGAGGGACCACGGAGCACGGGCGGGTCTGAATCCTTACTCTACCTTTTCCTGGCTATGCGATTGTGGGCAAGTGACCTCAACTCTCTGAGCCTCAGGAACCGTGTCCGTAAAATGGGAATGCCTGCTTCACAGAGTTATGGCAAAGACTGAGAACCCCTTTCTAAAATGCCTTACACTTGTCTGGCAGGCAGTAGCAGTCCATAAGTGACAGAAATTGTCACACAGAATTTTATGCTGCACTCCAAATAAAACAAGAGGCAAGAATAGGATAAATCTTCAATAAATTTTTAAAAATTATATTAACATACCTGGATCCTCCCTTCATAGTGACTTCCTTCCTTCTGACGCTCCATTTGTGCAGCCTAAGGAAAAGCATTAATTGGCAGTGCCCAGAAGGGACCCACAATCCAGTAGCTTCACCAGAACAATTAAAATGAGCCCCTCATTTACTCAGTTTCCCCCAGTGCTGTGGAACTCATTAAAACAAGTGTCCCTTTCTTCTCTTGGCCCCACCCAAAGTGAGTGAGTGGGGCCAAGAGAGTGGATTTGAGTGAAGAAAAACGTCGCCAGCCCCACAGAGAGGAAAGCCAGGTGCTGCGGAACAGGATGAAGAAGGCCTGCTAAAGCCAGCACCCGGGAAGTGGGGAGAGGTTAAAAGGATGAGCAGGAGACAACGGCTGATCACAGACAAAAACTAATCCACTAGACTACAGAACTCACTGCTGTGGGAGGAGACAGACCTTGCTCCATAAAAAAATCAAGACTTTTCATGAACACCCAGAACACCCCTAATGTGAATGTACCACATGCAATGGAAGGCCCAGGCTGAGACCTACCTGCGCTTCCCCGCCTGCCCACCCTCTTCAAAAGCGCTTGCTGGGGAGGCTGCCTAGTGAGGGGGAGGAGTCCAGGGAGGCCTTGGGGTCAGCTACTAGTAACCCACCTCTTGGAGCCTGGAAAAATTTAACAACTCCCCTGAGCCTGTTTCTAAACTCAACAAGGAGACAATGATCTCTACGTCGCCAGGTGGCGGGGAGGACTGAACAAGGTGATACGCGGAACCCCTCCCACGCTGCCAGGCCCAGTACATGTTAGCTCCCTTCCCCCACTACCTCTCAGGTTGCAGACCAAAGCTGGCCTCACGCCTGTCTCTAACCACAAAGGCAAAATGGACATATACAATGCACCGCAATTGTATCCTTAAGAAAACCCAAAGGATGAAAATAAAGTCCCCAGGCAACAACAAACTAACCCATGGTAAAATAGAGACAAGCAGGTATGGCACTGTTTTTTAAACGACCTCTTTATATGAACAGGAGGCTGACAGGGCCCCTGATAAAGGCAGTTTCTGTTCACCCCTCAGCTGACAGCGAACTCGTATTTAGAAGCAAACTGTATGTGAACCGTGAAGACTGAATGTGCATCCATTTCCCAAAGAGGAGTCTGGTTGGCTAATTAAAGCCCTCCCCCTCACGTCCTGTCACCTCACCTCAGTTTCTCTCTCTTTTTCTTCCCTTAGAGCAGCAGAAAGTCCTCGGAGCTCTCCTGATGACACATTCTCATCAGGAGATGCCATCTGAGATTTCTCTTCTTTAAGGCACTGAATTAAAGCTTCTTTGCTCTTCAAAGACAGCTTCAACTCCTCAATCAGTCTAAAAGAGAACAAAATTTAAATATTAATTCTAAGCTGTTCTCTTAGCTCAGTGGAGCAGGAGGAGGTAGGAAATGGGGCAAGACATCTTCAAAGTAGACATGTCCAATGACTGAACGTAAATGGAATCATCTTTTGCAGGTCGGAGATTAAGGGCCAGAATTTGTGTGACATTAACGGGTCGCCCTGTCTCCAGCCTGACTCCAGTCGATCCAACTCTGAGCTGCCAGACTACGGTCTGGCCAAATCACACCACTGTTCAAAGACCTTCAATGGCCCCCACCACTGACAGCAGTGGATTACTAATTTTTTTTCACCAAGAGAAATCCTCTCTCCAAAAGAAATGTCACCAAAACCTAAGCAAACAAAACCAATAAAGCAGAGCTGTTCTGGTGAATGTGGAAAAAACAGGGAATATCTCTCCCCAGCTTCTCAGGGCAAAGTTTAAAAACACCACTGACATTCAAGATAAAGGCCAAATTTCTCCACAGCGTACTCAAGGCCCTAGCTCTGAGGGCAGACCAGATCAGAGGCCCCTGCTGACAGCCTCAGTCTCGTCTCTCACAGGAAACCATCACCCTGTTCCAGTTCTCTCCCGAAGCTGGGCTGTTTTGTGCCTCTCTGCCTTTGCTCACACCAGTCTCTCTACCTGAAATGCCGTTCCCAACACCACCCCCATCTCCACCTGATAAGCACCCGTGCGTCCCGCCAGAGGTCGTCAAGCATCACCTCCCCTCAAGGAAGTTCTGCCACCCCTTTCACCCTGAGGGTGCCCATCAGGGAGAGCTGAACACGTCCTGCTCTGGGCCACCAAGTTACCTCACATCAACTGCTCTTTGACCACAGCAAGTAATTCAGCCTCTCTGAGCCTGTATTTCCGCAGGTATAATAGCAGACTGGAGACAAGCTATTTAAAACCACCTTACACCGCTCCTGGCATAGGGTGGAACTCAACAAATGACAGTTGCTATAATTATTACTTTTTTTAAACATTCAACAGCTAGTATTTTGTCAAAGGACCCTTCAGAAGAGTCTTGCCACAGCTAAGCCTAGAAAGCAACTTAGTTTGGTAGAAAGAACAAAGGCTTGGAAGTCTGACAGAGCTACCCTAGCAAAGCACCCAGCTTCCCAGGGTGAAGGTGAGCAGGGAGATAAAAGTAGCTGAGCACCCAGCAATGCAGTGGGACGGGCCCAGTGCCAGGTGCCTAAACTCCTGGAAAGAGGTGCAAGGGTGCCCTCTAGGGGTTCAACTATGAAATCATCACATCAACAACTGGAGAGGTAAAAGTCACCAAACTGTTGGATGCAATTTATACCTCGATAAAATTCTTCTTCTTCTTCTTCTTTTTTTTTTTTTTTCCAGTTACCTTGAAGCAAGTTCTAGATAGGGAATGGAAAAAGTGGGCAGGCCAGAGGCCAGGTGGGGACTGTGACCAGACTGGAGTACGGGTCCATCTAAAGGGAACAGCAGGACCAGTGTCCAGGGCTGCTACATCTAGACTTTCAAGGGAAGCTGGAAACCCAGACTGTTATGGGAAATTCAATTTTTTAAATACTGGCAACTAATTCAAACTCTTAAGAACACTGTAGGCTAAATAAAACATATACGTTGGCCATATGTGAACTGCTGGTCTCCTCTAAAGATACAGCATAGCTCAAAGGCCAGATTGAAGGAAATCAATAAAGCATGTACCTTTGAAAGGAGGATGGGAGCCCAGAGACATTGACAGTGCCCACGCACATGAGGCAGGCCCTGGGCCCTAAAGACTGGACACTCTGCCCTGCCCAACAGCAGGTCAATCCTCACAGCGGATCTGGATCGATCTCACCAGGGCACAGCCAAGGACTGCTGCTCTAATTCTGCGCTAATCTTCCCACCCTGACTTAGCTCCCTAGGCAGGCCCACCTTCAGGGAGGGAACACACTGATCCCAGGCCCAGGGGAGTTTCACCACAAAAGGGGTCAGACCCTGAGTAGAAAACCTGAGTTGGCATCCAGCTGCTGCGCTGGTCTCTGGTAGTGCATCCGGGACACATCTATCCCTGAAAGACAGACGCATCTGCAGGACTCACAGAGCACGTTTCTGTGCCTGTCTAGCCACATCTATGGGAAATCCTGGGAAGATGCAGACTTTAGCAAAGCTCTGACCTCACCGCCCACCTCCATAGAGACCCCAGTAAGAACCTGACAAACATGAACCCTTCCCAAATCCCCTCTTCCAAGAGAAATGAGAAGTCAAGCTTCTGTGGCACATGCTAACAGGGACAACTTTCCTCTACAATCATCTTGAAACGTGCCAGGCTCTGTACCTCTGCGTGTGCCGTTCTCTCTGCTCCGCAAGGCAGCCTCACCCCACTCCAGGACTCCTCCTCTGATAAGCCTTCCCTGACCCACACCCAGGCAGAGCTGATCACTCCCTTGCTTTTGTCACAGCACAGAATCCTGGGCTCACCTCTATCACAGCATCAGTCACAACATATTTTTAACATCTCCCCACTGCCACACTGGGAGCTCCACGTAAGCAGGACGGTGTTCATCCCTGCATTCCTGGCATGCATTCCCGAGGCCATGCTCATGGTGGGTTAAGGAAAGAACCTATACCTCCTTTAATTCAAGCCATAATCCACACACCCAAACACCTCTACTCACAGATGCTCACAGATCCCTCAAACCCAACATGCCCCAATTGAAAGCATCATCTTCTCACTCCCTCCACCCAAAAACATTACCTCTTTTCCTCTTTAGGTCCCCCAAACTCTGCAAAATGCACTACCACCCCACAGTTGCTCATACTCGAAACCTGGGTGAGGGGATATCTCAAAAAAAAAAAAACAAAAAACCAGTAGCAGACTCAGATCTCAAAAGGTGGCACTGACAGAAGTAAAAGCAAACAACAGTTGAGAAACCAGGGCCATTAGGCGCAAGAACCTAAGCAACGTGTTGTGCCCATCAACACGGGGGCACCGAGAGATCAAGAAAATGGAACCAGTCAGTATCCTCTAAAATAGATCGCGTGCTTTAGAAAAATTTCCTCTAAATTCCAAACAAGCTTGGCTCTTTGACAGACAGGTCACAGGTTAGCCATCAGTTGCACTTATATTTAGTTAACCTTCCACTCAGTAACTGCCAAAACAAGGCAAGAGTATCAAAGTCAGGTTCATGGTAAAGATTAAAAACAAATTTCTCCTGACAAGTTTTTATCAAAAGCTTGGTTATAAGATATGATGAGCATTAAAGACCACCTAGAGGCCATCTTGGCCCCCTTCTCTGAACTAAATGGCATACATTTTATCCTAGATCATCAAAGAGCTCTGTATTTGGTCTACATTGCTGTTTTTGGCCCCTTGCACTAATCTGGACCTTGGCCTGCATTAAAAGATGTGACAGAAAACAAGTCACATAAAATGCACACGTATTTATGGTGAGGACGTAGTCACTCACTGTTCCCTTTGGGAAGAACCACAAGAGAAATTTCCTCTTGACAGTGCCAAGTAAAACTGGGCTTCGAAGATGCTGGCTTGTTTTACCTTGAGAGCAATGTGAATTTGGGGGCCATCAAGATTGTTTTTCCCTTTTTCCTTTGACTACTAGGAAGTTTAGTGCCAAAACTGGAGGCTCAATGTAGAATGTAAGTAAAACTTTTCAGCATAATGTCTATCAGTAGACGTATCAATAGACTCTATCTCTGTCCTCATATTACTGTGCTGCTCCTTTTCTTTTCACCGGATTTTATCCCTAGTTTTCTATCTAACTGTGTTGGACATGTTCCAGAAAGTCACTCAAGTCCCATGGGGAACACAGAGAGAAGGGAAGGAAAGGAGGGAGGGAAAGGGAACAATTCTGTCTCCACGCTGCCAGACAATGAGACGTCAGGGTACCAGAGGGACAAGAGCCAGACCTGTCTTTCTCTTCCAGGACCAGAACCATCTCCAAGTCTCCCACGTGCATCTTCTTCATTTCCGAGAGCTTGCTTTCCAAGCTCAATCGAAGAGCCTTCTCTGTTTCTGTCCCTGCAAAGGCTTTTTCCAGTTCTGCTTGGGCGGCTTTCACATCCTAGAGTTAAATTAAATGCATTTGATGCAATTTTTCAATACAATTGGGAACATTTTGAAAGGAAATTGGATTAAAATATAAATATTTATGACTTTTTCTCCGGCACATTTCCCCTCCCTGAATTGTACTACACATGGAGAGAATCGGTAATAAATACATTTGCCAGCCATTTTTCCCTCTTGTATCCTGAAGAGTAATAGACATTTCCAGTGGAAAAGACTCAACTATACAAGAACTGTATTTTTGGTTTTGAAAAATCAGATCAATATTTACAGCTTCAATGAGAACAAGGAGAAATGCGCCTCTCAATACTAAACATACATAAATTTCAGAGTCACCATAATCTCCATAAAAATTCACTCCACACCTAGTGCCCCCCTCAATATTTTTTTTAACATAATGACTACACAATTCTAAAGTACATTTTCTACAGCTCCAAGGTGATTTAGGTGTTAAAGAAACTCTATGTTCTTCCCAAGAGCTCAGAGAAGCCTATAAGAAAATTATCTAAATCACACAAGCAGTGTCTATGTGATGGAAAAGGCCCTGGTGCTCATGAAAACGACCTCGGAAGAGACAATCTCTGACTACTCATGTCATGCCAACTGCCTCTGATTACACCAAAGATAAAAGCCAAATCGAGCTGAGTTCAAAACCCAGCTCTCCCATTTACTTGCTGTGTGACCTCAGGTAGTCACTTAACCTCTCTGAGCCCTAGCTTCCCAATCTATAAAACGCGGATGGTGGTTACCATCCCATCAAAGAGCTGTCGTGAGACTGTCAAATGCCTGCTGCATCACAGAAAGCTCATGGTGGCTTCTTCCTCCCTGTCTTTTCCCTCCACAGCACCCCCACCACCAATGTCTCCCCAGGAGACTGGCCTGCCAATCTCAGTGAAAGCTGGAAAAAATCATTTCCCATATTCTTAGACAACAAACAACAAAGCCTGTTATTTACTGAATGTGTACTAAATGCCAGGCTCTGAGCAAGGAGCTTTACACATATTATCTTTGATCCTCACTCAACCCTAAAAAGTTATATACTGAGACAGTAGAGTATGGCAGTTCTGCAAGTCTACAGACAGACTACCTGACATTTACTGCCTATGTGACCTTAAGCAAGTGACTTAGCCACTCTGTGCCTATTTCATCATTTATTTAAGAAAAAAGAAAGCAAAAGTATGATAAGCACATTGACCTCATTGGTTTATTGAAAGGATTAAATCAGTATATGTAAGAAGCAGAAGGGTGCTTCACCCAATGGTATGCCCATAGGGGACTGTTAGTAATGCTGTTATTATTATCATTACTAATGAAAATTAGGTATCACTATCCTCATTTGACAGATGAAGCAGCAGAGGCTCAGGGAAGGTGATAAAGCTAGTAAGTGACAGAGCAGAGATCTGGAACCCCAAAACACTGGGAAGCATTTACTGGAAAAATAAGATGACTGAACCCACAGTCGGTAAAAATTATATTTTAACAAAAATTCAGAATTTGGGATCAAAAGATCCTTCTTTTGGTTCCAGCTCAATCACTTATGAGCTAAGCTAAATTTCTTACCCTCTCTGAGCCTCCATTTCCTTGCCTGTTTTTGGATCTAATATCTACATGCCCTGAAGGGGAAGATATAAGGACTGATGTGAACATCATAAATGGAAAATTGCAGGCTGCAAAATACAGTAACTGTTTTTTGTACCCAGAAGTGCTTTTTGGTGCCATTTCTTTTCAAATCTACCTAGAAGAACCAGAGTTTCAGGTAGGGAAACTGAGATGAAACAACAGACTTCAAAGACCAAGAATTAAATAATATTACTTAATACTAGCTTAAAATGAAGGAAAATGTTCTAACAGCTAGGAGACAGAATTTCTGAGGCAGGAGACACCCTGACTCCCATCACAGTCTTAGGAAACACCTAAGTGAGAATAAAAGGAGAAGCTACACACAGTGCCTAACAGAGAAGATGTCCAGTGAGCACTGGCAGGATAACTGGACAGAGGCTGGACACGGGGAGCCGGAGCCAGACGGGTAAGCAGTGGCCTAAAGGTCAGGAGTCTGCTTCCGGTCTTAGCTAATGTTGAGAAATCACTTCCCTTCTCTGGCCCTCAGCTTCCACATCTTTAAAATTAAGTGACCATACTAAATAATAAACGGAGTGGGATTGCAGAAAGAGCATAGGCTTTAAAATCATCAGTCACAGGTTTAAATCCAGGATTAAACTTGGACAGGTTTGTACTTTTCTCTGTACCTAAGTGTCCTCACACAGGAATGAGTACAACAATGGCCCATTTGCATGGTGTAAGGGTTAGAAATAATATGTATAAAATGCCCCAAATGGGACTAGAACCCAGGAGATGCTCAATAAGGGTGGCTGTTTTTTCTGCTGAAACTGACAGTTCAGGAAAAAGGAAACCAAACTGTGCCCGCCCCATCATTAACCCACTGTAAGAAATACATTCCCCTCAGGAACCCAGACTTGCCTCTTCTAAAAGGACTATCCTTTTGTTCAGGACATCTTCCACCTGCTGCACCTTCTTCTGAGCATCTTCTTTCACCCGCTGAATTTCAGAGCCACCCCCTTCAGCTAAGCTCTCAACCGCTTTGCTGCAAAAAGAGGCAAAGAGGTAGAACAAGCTAAAGATGACATTCTGATGGTAACGTCAACTGCCCCCAAGAGACAAGGGGTATTTGTTACTCATTTCTCCCACAGACCTGTGGTGAGCTTTTTTTTTTAACTTAATATCTATAGTTCAAAAACACAAATAAGAAAAAAGTGAGTACCATCCACAGTCTTGTCACTCAGGATAACTAAGTCAACATTTTAGCATATAGTCCTTCAGACATTTTCTACAAAAATAGAACCATTTAGTATGTATCAGTCAACTGATTTTATTACTTAATATACTATAAATATCCTTTTGTGTCAATAAATAAAAATCTGTATCATCACTTTTAAAGGCTACATATTAATTCTTCAGTGAAATGTATGAAATGAACTATTTCTATATATGTATACTGAATGAATGTACTATAATTTATTAGATCAATTCCCTATTTTTAAAGCATTTAAATTGTTTCTGATTTAACACATTTGTCTAATACTTCATAAAGTCCTGAGAACAGTGCCTGATACAAAGTTTCCAATAAATGTTAGTGACATTGTTTATTATAAAAAACAATGTTATGATAAAAGCAACCTTGTATGTCTACTATCCAGTGATTTCCTGAGGACAGATTCGTAGAAAGGGAATTGCTAGGTCAAAGGGTAAGCCACTCTTAAGATTTCTGAGAGCTGTTACAAAATTTCCCACCAGGACGCTTCCAACAAAGTACATTTCCCCAGTGGTGTAGGGAAGGTAGAGAGCTGGTCTGACAAATCAATGTGCAAAGGAGCAGTATGCAACAAAAATAAATCTGTGAGATTACAAGTTTGTATGCTTCATCTTCTGCCAACTGGAGGGGAAAGAATTTTAAATGCAGCACCGTCAATATGAGCACAAACTACCACTCAAGATTATGTAAGCAGGCCACACTCCATGTCATTCTAACATAACACGCAGAGTGCACACTGCTGTGGCACCACGAGTTAGCCTCTCCACGTGGCCAGCAGTGGTGGGGATGGTACACCACAACCACTGACGCCAAAAGAAAAAGCGTCGGACATGAATCTGTAAGACTTATATTCTGAGCAGTCCTCATCAGATTTCTAAAATGATTGTGGGTTTCCAGAAGGCAGAATAATAAAGGAAATGGCTCCACCTAAAGCTGGTTTCTCAGAAAAACTGCAACAACAAATCTATTCACCACCAACCTCTCATGCCCTAATTTAGGGATATATAAAATTTTTCCAACCAAGAGCCATGTGATCAAACACTCACATGTACAGGCCATGTGAAGTTTTTACTGAGAACAATGGAAAGTCAAGAGGGCCATACTTGTCCAAGTCTCAAACATGAGTCGCCTGCAAATAAAGACTTGATTCATATCTTTTTTCCTTTTGCCAATAAGGCTTCAGAAGGCCCCAGTGTCATGATATCACTTTAATGGAATTCAATGTGAGCAACTGGAAAGAAAGAACATGGGCTATGAAGCTGCACAGATCTGCTTCCAAATTTTTACTCTATTATATCCTCAGTGTGACTCTGGGTAAATTACCTAGCCTCAGCAAATTGCCTCTTACACCTTAGTTTCCTCGTGTGAAAAAGGAGATGATTACCTCTTAGAATCAATGTGCTAAAACATGTGGGGCCTCCTGCTCTCTGATCTGAGTGCTCGGCACGCTAGCCCGTGGCCTCTGAGGCCCATGCCGCGCTGGTCCCTACTGAGCCGCGAGGAGAGGCTTCATGCTACCCCTCTGCTGAGATCTCTGCTGGCCAGACCAAGTTTCCACTTCCTGATTAATGCCATTAAATGTCTTCAGTCCCCAGTCCCTGGGCTCATTTCTGGATCAGTACTGTTTCGAATTCAGTGACTCACAATCATTTCTATCACCCCTCAAGGGGCATTATATATGGCCAAAAGAATTCTAGACTAAAAGCCCCTCCTTCCCAAGCCCTGGATACAGGATTTTTCCGGTAATGAATTTCTGCTACCCACTCACAAATGTTTTAGCCCTAGGGCTTTATAAAGCCTTCTCTATAAAATGGCTCACCTCCATTCCCCCACCCTCACTCCCCTACCCACCAGAGTGCAAATATACCACCTCCTTCCCATAAGCCCAGATCTAACCTTTGTGTTTTATAGTCTGAATCATATACATTGTCAAGAGGCTGACTACAATTTTTAACAAGTACTGGTATTATTCAGTTTGCTTGTTTTAGTTATACCAATAAGATATACTCCCAATAATAAATGTTCCAACTTTTCATTTATCATCTTTGTATTTTACAGTTACTGTAGCAATAAAATTTATATTCAGCAGTATGGTACAATTTTCCTATACTAATGGAATTATTATTTTTGTTTGTGTTTTAAAGCTACAGAGATAAAATTTACTCCAAAGAATACGACTGCTTTTGTTTTTAATGTCCCCTTATTATAACCGATAAATATAACAATGGAAAACTTGCAAACAAATATGTTAACTTCATGGCAAGGTACAGTGGGCTCTGAGCCAGCCCAGTTCCAGCTCTGTTACCAACTGGGGCAAATTCCCCCACTCCCCCTAAACCTCAGTTTTCTCATCACTCAAATGGGAATACTGGCTGCCTTGCATAACTGTTGTAGAGATCAAATGCAACAAAGTCTGTCAAGTGCCAGGCACAGGGTTGGGAACTAAGCAGGATCCCAACAACTGTTAGTCCCTCCCTCCACCCTTTCTTTCCTTGTAGAATTCAGGCTAGCAGATAAGACAGACAGCAAGACCTAGGAGAGGAAAGGTTGAGAGAATTTGGTCTAATCCAGCTTCCCACGCAATATAAGAAAGGACCTTCTCTAAATACCAGCCTCACTACCCTTTGCAGCCCTCAACATTTCCTCTTGATTCTTTCCATTCTAATTATAGTTCTGCAGGAAAAAGCAGGGGTTTTTCCTGGGCAAGTCCCATATCCTGCCCCCACACCAAAAATCATAACGCTGAAAAAGGGAGATGAGGGCATTATGGTAATAAAGATATTTTCCATCAACAGGTATCTACCACAGACAAACTGCTGCGTGCTGGGCAGTCACGGGTAAAGGCAAAGACACATTTAGCAGTTACAGGGTAGATATTGTCATTGAACGGACATATAGATACTGTGAATATACTACATTTATACACGAAAATAAGAAAAGAACATGAAACCTAGCCCTAGACTAGAAGTCAGGGACATGCGTTCTAATCCCAGCTCTGTCATCTCTGGCTAGGAGTCATGCCTCTCCCCTTCTCCAGGCCTAAATTCACTCCTCTATAAAGTAAGGGTATTCCTTGAGATTGGCCTAGCTCCCAGGATAATGATGGGATAAAAATGGATGTGAAAATGTTTTACAAACTGAACAGTGGTACACGCATGGGACTGTCACTGTACGCCACAGAAGTCTGTTACAAGACTGCCATGGGCCAGAGGAAGCCGTGTGCAGTTCACCACTTGAGTTTCCAAAGGGCTAGGCCACAGAAAGCCATTCGGCCTGGGAGGAGACAAGGGAAAAAGGTCTGCTGAGGAAATGTTAGAACAGCAAAACAAGAACAATTTTAGCATCCATGACCCGTGTCTGGGATGAAGAGGTGGTGGAGAAGAAGCTGGAGTGGTTACGTCACTGTGAACAAGCTTAAACAGAGTACATGACCTTAACCCCAGATAGGAGGCAACCCTGACATTGCCCCTCCCATCTTTCACCAAGACTTTTGCTTCCCAAACGTCTCCCTGACCCACCCACTCACCCGTCACCTCAACCACTGGACTAGCTTCCTGACTGGTCTCCCAGCTTCCACTCGAGCTCCCTCCACGATTCATTTCCCACCTGGCACCCAGAGTGATCCTTTCAAAAACAGAACTCTGATTGTATCACTTGCTCAAAACTCATGACTGCTTCCCATTTGATCTTAAGATAAAGACCAAAATCTCTCCTTTTCTAGACTTCTCATGTTTCCTCAGACCTATACATTCCCTTTTCCTTGAACATTTTCTCCACCCATTCACTGGGTTAATTCCCACTTGTCCTTGAGATCTCATCTCAAATGCTACCTCCTCAGAGACACACTCCCTGCTATATTTCCCCATCTATATATCTACTCCCACAGCTATAACTCTCATAGCTCCCTTTATTTTCCTCATAGCTCTTGTCCCAGTTTGTATTTATTATTGCGAGTATTTCATCACCATCACCCTCAACAGAATGTAAGGCTCACAGAACTATCTGGACTACCACTGTGTCCCAGGAACCTAGTCCAGTGCAGCACACCACAGCAACTTTATCAATATTTTCGGAATAAATTAATAAAGCTGGTTAGACTACAAAGGGTCTTGAATGTAGGCTGGGCAGTTTGGGAAACACACACACACAAACTTGTGCACAAGCCTCCAAAACACTCAATCCTGTGTGCTGGTACTGAGAGGTGCACACAAGCCTTTGTAAACAGAGGTTTCCATGTGTGTGAGCTTAGCTACAAACAAGTCCTAGCCAAGGCCTGCAGCAGGCAGGGTGTTGGGTGTAAAACAGACCAAATTCTATTACTGATCTTCAGGCTGCATAAAGTAGATTTACTTCCCTGCCCAGAAAATATGTGCTTCCAAAACAACAACAATTTGTTAATCTGGTTATATTTATTAATTCATTCACTTATTCAGAAAATACCATGTATGCAAGTTCAGCAAAAGTCAGAAAAGAAGCCTGGGCCTGGGATCCTCTAACATGGTCAAAGCCAACAGCAGGCCAACCTCCAGCAGCTGGATCCTGTGTCAATGAAAAAAATTATACTGGCCTGGCCCAGAGCAGTACAGCTGTGCCCTAAGCCAAAGACTCCATGCTGTTTGCCCACCACACCCAACAAGAGCTCGAAAACCATGACAAGTGAGGCATTGCCACATAAGCTTTCAGCCAGATCCTCGGTGGGGCAGCCTGGAAGTCTTATTCCACCCTCACAGGACAAATCTCAGCACTCTTGTGTCCCCACTTTACTCGCAATCGTCCTCCATCACTGTACCTCCGTTCCACTCTATTTGTTCACCAGTCTCTGATGAGCTCTTGGAGTAAGGGAGTGTCTCTTTTCAGATCCTCAGTGTGTAGCACAGGTTATTACATAATAAATGTTTATGAATGAGTGAATAACGAATTGATTCACAGACCATATTCTCTGAATTGTGCTTATTGTTTAATAAATATCTCAATAAATGAATCAATTAATGAAAATACTGTTTTCAAATGTTTTTTAAGCAGAACCCCTTTCAAACAAAATATTACAAATGGCTCTAGTACATATAACAGATAAAAAAACAAAACAGTTACTCTGGCTGAAGCCCTGTCCTCACGCCCCCTGCCTCACCCACCAGGACCCCTTCAAATCCTCTAGGCTTTCACACCAGTGAGAATGAACTACTGAGATATTAGAAATAGAGGTGGATCCCACAAATATGGTGTGAGGAAGGAAGCCACACACAAAAAGTATATGCCGTATAATTCCATTTATCTAAAGTTCAAAAATAGGCAGAACTAAGAAACAACGAAAACCACAGTCAGGACAGTTGTTATCTTTGGAAGAGAACAGTAAGTTCTGAGAGCACAAAGGGGGCTTCCAGGGGGCAGGTAATGTTCTGTTTCACGATCTGGATGGTGGCTCCTCGCGTGTGTCTGTTTTGCGAAAATTCATCATGCTGTACACTTATGATCTACTCAAAGTAAGTAATTAAATAAAAAACAAAAACCTCCTTGGGGTCCTCAAAGCCTAGTTGGAGAACAACTGGTTTAGAAAAACGTAAGGTTCTATTTTACTGACCAACCCAGTGCCTACCATCAGAAGCCCGGGGCAATATGCAAGCTTTTGACAGGATGACAGGTACTCACGAGGCTTTGATGAGCAGCTGCTCTCTCTCCTGGAGCTCCCGCTTCAGACTTTCTACTTCCACCTTGAGCTCAATGTTCTTGAAATGATTAAGAAAGAAAAGAAACAGTGTAAAATACAGGATCTATGAACATCAACAGTGGGGAAACCACTTCTAGCATGGGCTGACTATGCGAGGCTTGTAATAGGCAGATGTTAGATTCAAAAACCTCATTAGCCTCAGGGCACAAGGAAAAGGGAATTATTAAACACTGGTGGTCTCAAAAGAAAGCCCCCAATTTCTCAAGACTTGGAACAATTATGTAAATGTTCCAAGCTTCTAACAGCCAGAGCATTCAAATATCAAGGCATAAATGTCATACAAGTGAGGCTGATTTAAAAATTGTTTGCCCTTCACCAAGCAAATTTATAAGCAATTCTGCAGTTTGTTTTTACCATTCCAAGGCAATTACTTCTGGTTGTTTACAATCATGCATGTGGTGGCTGTAGCAGTATATGGCTTTAACACACTAACTACCACGTGAGTTGTATTTAACCCACACTAGTTTTGAGCCCGGGGCCTCGTGAAGCATGTGTAACTTACACGTCTCTTCACCTTGGGTGCCATGAGAACTATTTTTCAAGTTGCACATAATTCACACACAGAAAACAATAAAAAAATAACAAATTTTTCATTAAATTATAAAGGATCGTTTTGTTTTCAAAGTTTTTATTCTACTTTCGTAATAAAACACGGTAGCCACGAGGAAAAAATTTTTTTTCTAGTGTGGCAATGTGTTAAAAAAAATAAAACGTGGATGGGTAAGTGGGAGGCCGCATGTGGTCTGTCCCATTTCAAGATAAAATTTCAGGGTATTCACAAAAAAGCCACAAAAACATGAGGCAAACTGTCTATAAGGGACACCACAGTGTTCTCTAACCATCTTCCTCCTAACTGACTGGAACAAAGCCTTGGGCTGACAACTCACATGATAATCCAAAGACAGAATCTTTGGCAAATGGAATGCAATGTGAGACAATGGAATGATGGCAGGCTTTTCAAACTTATCCACAAATATATCCCAGACAGAATATTAGATGAATTCATGTAGTAGAGATAGGAGGTCTGGGTGCATAGTTTGCAGAGGATTGCTATAAATCCAAGATTTCTCAGAAATCTCTCTCCTATTTTATTTTAATAACTCATTCAAACTCTGCATTCTACTGCCTAACACGTATGTATTATTTTAAATAAAAATAACATTTCCAGTAAAATTTACCATCTCAGAGGACACACTTGGCAAGCAGCCCTGGAGGAACGAGTACCCCAGATTGAAAAGTATGGCCAAAACAGAAAGGTCATGGGTGTGGGACCTGAAGGACATGGGTTCAAATCCTGCCTCTAGTCTTTACTGGGAAGAGACCATAGTGAGTCAGTGGATACTCATGTATTCTCTCCTTCACTCCACTTAGCAAGCATCTATGAATGGTCTAGCACTGAAGCCATGGGGTAAACAAGACAGACACAGGCCCTGCCTTCACGGTGACATGGAATACAAGACTGCAAGCGTGACCTTTCGAGGGGGAGAGAAACCAATGTTTCTCCTTTCCAATCCTTCAAGTATCAAATGAAAACCATAAAGCCCCCATGACATGGGGGATTTGAGGACTAAGTGAGCTAGCAAATAAGAAAAGCCTAAGAGATAGGACTCAAAATAGGTTATTTTCTTCACTGTCAAACAAGAGGAACTAGAGAAGTCATCTATGATACAGAACTTTTTCTAAAAGAAACTGAGATGTGCATAAAGGACACTGAGGGGCAGTGTATAATGTCTTCAACTGTGATTTTGTGAAAAACTGCACAGGCACCCTTCAAACAGAGGATTCCTTTTCCAGCTCTCATAGGGGCAGAGAACTTTTATTTCTTTGTATGAGCTGATATAATATATTCTAAGTGTTTTGCTTTTGGATGAACCACCTGGCACTCCAACTAATAAATTTAGAAGAATGGATAGCTAACATGTCCATTATACTATTTTTCTCAAGCCCAATATCTCAAGTTACAAACTTACATACATGGTGATCATAATTTCCAAATCAAAAGTCAGGACACCTTCTAAGCATAAATAGAATATTATGAAACTATAAAAAAGAATGGAGAAACTCTTAAACTACTATTAAGGAAAGATATTGAGTGAAAAATGTAAGGTACAAAATAGAATATGTTTACATTTATGTAAAAAGGGGATTTACACACACACGCACACACACATACTATATATACATAAAATTCCTCTGTGTAAGGAATAAATATTGGTTAGATCTAGGAGACCAGGAGACAAGGGTGGGAGAAAGTCTTTTCAGTGTAACCTCTCCACTGTACAGGGCTGTCGTGAGAGTTACAATAAGATGACAAATGTACAAATGCCCACAACAGTGCCTGACAGAGATTCAGCAGTTGACACATTTGGGCTTCCTATCTCCCCAGAAGTTCTGAGACGCATGACCACCACACTTTTTAAAACACACAAAATACTTTAGAATATCGGTTTTCCTTTAAAATTTTGATTGCAACATCACCCTCTTCCACAAAAGGGGACATCCTCATTGTCTTTCTACCTCTACAGTGAAAGAAAAAAAACTGTCTTAAGGGACAAAGGAGCTTTTCAGTTCTTGAGAAGGCTCAGAAGTACAGTACAATCCCTCTTCTAGACAAGTCAATTTAAGTTCATCTGCTGAAACTAAAGGAGAATTCTTTTTCCTCCTTCAAAAGTTTCCACTGGTACAAACTTCAGAGGAGAAAAGATGGAATAATTCCCAGGCCAAGGGCTAATCTGCTAGAAAAAGCCAAGAAATGGGCACTGCAATGTTGCTTGTACTCATGTCTTTTCAAGAAAGCCAAGTTCTTTTTTCAACTTTCAGAACCAAGGTTTGTTTTCAAACTAAGACCTCTAGGTCAAGACTTCAAATGGGAATAGACTTTTTTTCTGACAGTTATAAGCAAGCACACAGGCATACAGAAGAGTCAAATCACAGAAAACCTGAAAATCCTAACTTTGGGCTGCCAAAGGAAGCCTCAATAAGACAACGATGATAATTGTCAAGCACTGACTATGTGCAGGAGCTTTTCATCTGTCATCTCATTTTAATCCACACAAATAACCTCATGACAGAGGGATTACCAATGAACTCTGGAAGCAAGCCCTGAGAGCTGAAGTGACTTGTCTAAAGTTAAATAAGTTAGTTGGTAACAGAATTCAATTCCAAAGCCATTGCACCATTCCACTGCCTGTTTCTAAATAATAATTATAAAAAGCCAATTTAGATAAAGATAGTAAATCGAATGCTGATTTTAAAAAGAGAGTGAAAGATTTCCTTAAAATTAATCATGTACCTTTTCACTTAATATTAAAGTCATCCTAGTATCTTTATGCTCCCCATAATCAACTCAAATTAAATTAAACCAGCTCTACCTATGCTTGCTAACTCTGAGAACAAATATTAATCAAATTTCTGCTTGGAATGACTATGAGAAAAGACACAAGGGGCAGCAGTTATAAGTGGGCCACTCACAGTTTTGTAGATGTGTTCAGTGGGGCCATCAAATTCCTGTTGCATTCTTTCCTCAAGGAAATAGATGCGGAGCTTTAGGTTAAAGTTTTCTTTCTTCAATTCAGTAATTTGCTGAAAAATATCACAGAAGGGTTATCTAAAGCCAACGAAACATAAAGGGTCTAACAGATGCTACCTACATTAATCCCCCTAGATTACAAGGGTACAAAATGGATCCAAATGTTAAATAATAAAGAAAGCTTTTCTTTGCTGTAATTGTATCAACCCAAAAGAATTAAGCGGTTCCCACTAGTCAAATTTAGGACAATTTGAGCATCAAAATAAGTCATAACAGGAATGAATGATAACTGAATAAAGAAATAATTCATGACTCCACACTGATAATAAGCAAATAAGAAAGAAAAAGAAAGGAAAAGAGGAATGTCTTCTTTATAAAAGAAATCCAGTTAATAAATGCAGAGGAAGAATAGGAACAGAAAATGACCACTGTACAACTTTTATAGTAGTAAATAATTCAGGTAAGAATCATCAACACTAAAAGCATTAGATGAAAGATGACTGCAGTCTCAAAATATCACCCCACAGATGGCCCTTTACAATTTAGAAACCTTGAAAACATACCTTAATCAAGAAAATACATCTATTATCACCACTGATGAGACAAATGACATCATGTTCCTCCTGAAATAAATCAACGAGAGCAAACAATTCCATCTAAAGTGCTTGTGTCTACAACTTTTGACCTGCATCTAAAGAGGAGTCGATCAGACAAAGCTACATAGAAGGATGGTCTACAAAACAAGAAGACTGAACTCTTCAAAAATCTTAATGACAATCTTAAGGTGAAAATGGGGAATTCTTGTAAATAAATGGAGGTTGAACAGGCATGACTATGTGCAATGAAATCTCAAATTTTTTAAAAAAACACAGCAATAGGATGATAACTGGGGAAACTGGAATAACTTCATATTAATATTAGGTACCAGTATTATGATTCTGTAGGAGAATGTCCTAAGAAAGAGACACATGCTGAAGTACTAAGGTGCTGTGTCATGATGGCTGCAACTAACTCTCTAATGATGGAGGAAGGAGGCAAAAAAGAGATAAAGCAAATGTAGAAAACATTAATTGGTAGATCTCAATGAAGTATACATGGTTGTCTGCTGTACTATTTTGCAACTTTTCCACAGGCTTGAAACTTGTCAAAATAAAAAGTTGGGTGGGGGGAAAGGAACATACTAAGAAAACTTATATTTATTGAGACCCTACTAAGTAAACAAGCACGGGGCTAGATAATTTATATACAATATCTCAATTCTTTTCTTTTTTTTATTTCAGCATATTATGGGGGTACAAATATTAAGGTTACGTA
>VBSM01003204.1:7071278-7086124 GCA_008086735.1 Cheirogaleus medius | reverse complement strand
TCACACCAAGCTCATTGGCAAGTCATTTAATCTCTCCAACTTCAGCGTCCTCATCTGTGAAATTCAATCAACACAAGCTTTTTGCAAGAAGTCAGAGATAAGAGATAACAAATATAAAATAGAATTTCCCTTCTTTTCAATTTTTCACAATTATACACAATGTGGCAACAAACACCTCTGTGAACACAGCTTTTGCCTTTTCTACTGGGTGGTTTCCTTAGGTTAAATTTCGCCAAAATGGATTATTGGGCTCAAGAGTAATTTTATTTTTAATGTCTATCAAAATCTTTCCAAATGGCCTTCAAAAAGATTGTAAAAATTTACAATGCCCAGCCCACCATCTGGCCAGGTTTTTGGAGGGCATGGCCAGGACGTGCAGAGGTACGGGAACCCAGAGCGTTCAATCCAGTAGACCGTCCTACTGCACAGATGAACCCCTGTACTTAACACAGCCATAAACTCTGCAAAGGCCCTCGGCGCCAGAGGCCGTATGTTGTGCAGAGAGCTACACAGACAGTGGCTGTGACACTCACTTTGCCAGCTACAGACGTGGTCCTCAACTACTTCCACTGAGCGGCACCCCACACAGTTCTTGCTCTCCTGCCTCGTTCTAAGCTCACCCTTGTCCACCCCATCTTAGCCTCACCTCCCCCTCATCACTGTTTATTCTCTTGAGACTCTGGCCCTGCATACCCCCACCCACATTACCAGCGGTCTCCCTCTGGGTACACTGTCTCCAGCCACTTTATTAACAATAACCACAGCAGCTGCCCTGTTTGCTGAAGACCTGGTAGACCAGGCACTGTCCTGGCATGTTATTTAATCTTCACCACAAGCCCATGAGATAAATTTTATTTTTCCCATTTTACAGACAAAGCAATCGAAACTTAAAGGTTTAGTATCTCACACAAGGTTACACATTCATTCAAGCAACAAATGTTTATTAAGTGCCTACCATCTTATTAGGTTCAGAGTTGAGCACTACACACAGAGAAGACACATGTTAAGCAAGTACACAAATAAAGACATAACCTCGGTCCTAAGATTAATGGCAGGAAAGACAAGGTGCTGAGCACTTGCTAGAAGAGAATAATAAACTGGGGAAGGGAGTTAGGGACAGCCTCTCCTGCAAGGTCACATTAAAGCTGAGGCGTAAAGGTCCAGAGGCCTGCCATTCAAAGACAGGGAGAAAGGGTGTCCAGCCAGAGGACGAAGCAAGCACGAAGGCCCTGACACAGGAATGAGCCGGGTGTGGTTGAGGAAGAACAGCCTGTGTGGCCAGAGCACAGCGCAGAAGACGACAGGGGAACATGCTGAGGTTGGAGAGACAGGGAACTGCCGATCACACAGGGCAGGATTTCGTGAGCCATGGCAAGGTTAGGATTTTGTTCCAAGGTCAAAGATACGTCACAAAAGGATCAGCAGAAACTGAACATTGCTGGGGCAGAACCCAAGGGCAGTGGCTGTAGTAGACAGAATCTTCAGATTAGAGCAGATACAGTATTTATTGAGTACCCACTATGTACCAGGCAGGATAGGTGCTTTCCACACCAAAGCTCATAAAATCTTCATAACAGCATTGAATGAAAGACAGTATTAGCCCCACTTTACACATGAGGTTCTGGAAGCAAACTATCCAAGGCTACAGGTCAGTAAGTGGCAGAGACAGACCTAAAACCCAGTCTTTGTCATTCTAGAGTCTATGTTGTATCCACACACCATGGGGCTTTTGAAAGCTTTGGAGCCATACAATTGGGGCAGGGCCAGAGGGTGAGAGAGCTATGCTCTGGTAATAAGTAACTCACAATATAGATGTCACAGAGCAAATTTAAAGATGCAAATCTCCTAACAAAGCCACAAATAAAACACTCAAACTTGACCAACTGCCTCAGCTGAGACTATGAATTTTCAACAAATAGAAATAAAGGTCTCAGTACAAGGAAGGCCAACATCTCAGGGCAGGTGGGTGAGAGACAAGAGCAGCAAAGGATAGGGATGAAGAGAGACCTAGGTGTGGCCAGCATACAGATAACTGTTTCAGCCACACCTGGCTAAGTGTTTTCCCAATTCCTTAGAAAGAAAGGCACTAGAAATAACAAATCCCATGACGTAGTATCTATTGTCTGTTGCATATACGTTATAGTTAAAACCTCTGCCATCCAGAAAGCCCATTTCTAGGAATTTACCCTTAAAAAATCACATAACTGTAAAACATATGCACAAAGATATTCATCACAGCTTTGTAAAAGTAAGAAATTAGAAACAACTTGAAATGTCCCATTGTACAAGATTATGTAAATTGTGGCTCAATCTATCCCTTTTAATTATGAAATATTACACAGCCATTAAATACCACCACCCATCAGTATTAATGGAGACTGAAAGCTATCCATGTCATTCCCTGTTGAAAGCCAGAATTAAACTCTTCCGCACATTGATAAAGATTGCTACCTGGACTGGATATGCTGTACCAGAGTCTGAGTCTTGCCCACTGAAGGAGCTCAGGCAACTTCACCCCAAAGTATGACTCTTGGGTATAAAGAGTATTTTGAATTAAAGGCCCTTAGAGATCAACAGGCTGGAAGCGGCTTTCCCTCTATCTGCGTAAAACCAGAGGGACCCATCAAAAAGAACAATTGCTTTTCCTTCCCCTCCAAGTTATCTCAATATATTGCAGGGAAAAGATCAAGAATGTAACCAGATCTGGCCCAACTCATTTCAGAGATAATACCAGTCTCTCGGTTAATTTCCAAAGAGAATCATTTACAAATTAATCTGTTTTCTCCCATCCATTCATTCTCCCAAATATCTATTCATCCTCCCTAGTAACCGTTTATTGCCCCTAAGAATTACCTATATTCCTCATCTCCCTGACCCCTCTAAAATGAGGGTACATAAACTTCTAAACCCCACTGAGATACTGGGTAATCATTCTGTGGTTCTCCACATGCCCAGGGTAAATCAACCTTTTTCTCTTATTAATCTGCCTGATTGTGAGTTCATCTTTCAGTGAACCTTCCAGGCGAAGGGGAAGGGCGAAGGGGAAGTTTCCCCTCACCCCCACACCACTCACCCAAAAAATTTTTTTGAAGGGAGAGAGAGAGACTGTAGTGTCCAGAACAGGCCCCAGCTGGTAAGCACTGGTCTTCACAAACCCTGCCTCAGCCAGGCCTCCTCCATCCACCTGTCTGGGAAGTGCCCTATCTACTACACTGCCATCTAGAAAGGACCAATAAGTCAGGCTCCCACTGAAGACCAAACTGATTTACCACCTTCCTACCATAAGCCTACCATACAGGTGATTATGCCCTCAGCTAACGAGGATATAAGACAATGGATTACCAGTTTAAAGAAGGCATGTGGTTTACACATTTCCGAGTGAGTACTTGCACAAAACAGACGAATGCAGTAGAAAGGACTTCTTGTGCCAGAAGACCTGGGTTCAAAGCCTAAGTAAGTCCCTATTGCTCTAAGGGCTTCAGAGTCCCCATGTATCAAATGGAGGGACTGGACGAGATGATTCCTGGAGCTCCTTCAGCTCTGAAATTCTGACCCTATTCCAAATATCTCTTTACTCCATGTCCTTAGCTCTGGTATTCCTCCCTCTGGGTCCGCAACACCACAGGAGCGTTTTAACTCATCCCCTTGCCGCCAACCTTGCTCCCCTCCAAACTCTTCTCCTTGTAGTCACCAGCCCGGGTAATCTTTTGAAAGCACAATTCTGGTCATTTCCCTCCCTAAATTAAAACCTATCACTGATTCCCTTTCATCTTCAGGACAAAATTAAAACAAAGCAGTGTAACATTCAGGTACCTGCAGGATCTGACCCCTACCTGCTTCCATGGCCTCACTTCTCTCAGCCCCCCTCATATAGCCTCCCTCCAGCCAAAGTGAGCTTATAGCTCCCTGAATGCATCACATCCTGCCATGCCTCCCTCTACATCGCACATTGGTTCCTTGCACCTGGGATGTTCTCCCAGCTCTTTCCACTTGGCCGATCCCTATTTGTCCCTGATGACCCAACTCAGGCAACACCTCCTTCAGGGAGGCTTCCCTGAATCCCCCAGTCGATTCAGAGCCCCTCTTCTGTGGCCCCACAGCACCCTGTGCTTTCCTCTATCACTGCAGTTTTCCTATCCATCTTCCCAACTAGACTCTGAGCCTCCTGACAGGGAGACTTATCTTGTTTTAATCCACTGCAGGTTCCCAAGACTCTGGGAGAGAGCCTGGCACAGGGGCATATATTTGAAAATGTTTATTGAACGGATGAACTCTGAGCAAAACCAGAAGGGGGCCTATGTCTTGTAGTCCCTGGCTAAATGCACCTGCTGACGGTTAGATTCACGTGAGACTAGAATAAGAGGAATCATGAGCTTCCTCATTAAATCAAAAGTATTCCAGCCCCTTCCTTAATATGCATGCTGACTCTAAAATTAGCTTCAGATGCCAAGAGTATTTCCTGTAAGCATCCCACAGAAGGTTCAGACAACCACTACACAGAGATCATGCATTTAGTAGCTCAGGCCAAATGAAAAATTTCAGTGACTTATAAAGACCTGAAAGGGAGACACTGAGAACAGTCTGGCCATTTCAATTTCAGCTGCAGAATTTGCTCTTGAAAATGCTACAGTAAAAAATATTAATGCCATAAAAACCTAAGAGCAGCCAAAGGACCACAGTCATAAAGAAAAAACATAAATCCTAAAACACACTGGCATAGAAGGCTCTCCCTCACCTTCAAGGAAAACAGGATTTAGGTCATCAAGAAAACGTCTGAGCAAGGGAAACTTGAACCACATGGCAGAGTAGAAAAAATAACAAGTATAACAATAAGATGGAGAAACAGCTTACACACAGAATGTACTCTGTGCTAGGCACATGTGCCTCACATATATTCACTCATTTACTCCTAACAGCCCTAAGAAGTAGGTACTATTATAATATCATGCCCATTTTAAGCTTGAGAAAAATACAGAGAGGTTAAGTGACTGGCCCAAGGTCACCCAGCAGAAGAAGCCATGGTCCCTGGACAACACTGACTGCCTCTGAGAGCAGCTTTGCCATATTACATCTCTTGGCCTCAGTTTCTCCCACATATAATAAGAGTTGTATTCAATTCTAGGACTCCTTCCAGTTGAGTAGGCAGACAAATGATGTGAAACCCAAATTCTAAGTTTCTGTGAAATTTTCTCAGCTAGAAATAAAATTTAAAACTGTGCCCTTCAAAAGTGAAATAACTCTGTATCTTGTAGAGTCACTTTAATATTAAAGTAACATATACAAAGAGCTTAGCACTTAAAGTGCCCAGCTCAGAGCCAGAGCTCAATAAACAGCAGCGATTATTACTCTTATGATAAAATGGGAACAACCATTTAATAGTAGAGCATATTTTAATTATACACGATGTAGAATAATCAAATCTCATTCGTTTGAGGCCCCAGACCCCATAGCATAGATCGAGTTGTACAGCTGAAATTATAACAACTCAAAGCTCAGAAATTACTTGTTTCCATTAGAGATCTGACAAGTCATTTCTTCGATTGGTCACTGGTGGTTTGCAGATAACTATTAGCAGTAATGAGTATTCTAAATTAAATCCAGAGACAGCACTGCTCTGTTCTGTAAAGACAACTGGGGAGAGAGCAACATAATTGTGGAACGTCCTTCTCTCTGTGTCCTCCATCTTCTCTCTGATAAATATCTCCTGCATCCTGCATAGTATGGATTTCATTTGCTTACAAACGAAGAAGGGTCTAATTCTTCCCAAGATAAATGAGAGCACTGAACAGGTAACTTGTTAAAGAGAATTGGAATTGGGAAAATAACTTATTTTCCTGTTACTTGACAACAAACCCCCTTTGCTAACAAATGAAAGACAATGCTGGAAGACATTAAGCATCAAAGCCAAATTTATCACCAAGTAATCCATTCTCAGACAATTACTATACAGTACTGGGTACAGGCTGCTCACATTTCATTCAACAGAAACAAAGATAAAGCCTATAAAATGCAAGGGGAGGCACAATGCAGTGGAAAGAACAGCCCTGAAGTCATTAAAAACCTGTATTCAAATCCCAGCTCTGACACGTATTATGACCATAAACAAGTGTCTCCTAGTCTTAAGATTCCTTATCTGTAAAATGGGAATAATACAAAACAGCTGAAGAGTTGTAGCAGGATTAAATAGGGCCCATAAATAATGTGCCTTCCATCAGTGCTCCCCAACCTTTTTGGCACCAGGGATTGTCACGGAAGACAATTCTTCCACGGACTGTTGGGGGCCGGGGGGAGGGATGATTTCGGGATGATTTAAGCGCGTTACATTTATTGTGCACTTTATTTCTATTATTATTACATTGTAATATATAATGAAATAATTATACAACTCACCATAGTCTGGGAACCCCTGCTAATAGTAAGGCCCTTGACAAATGTTAGCTCTCCTCAGCTGTGGAATATGGTAACATCCTCACCTTCAGGACACCAGAAATATATTAATACCATACTCCCCAAAGGTGAAAAGTGCTGATCCTGTTAGAACTCATAGCTGGCCCTTGTGTAAAAGGGCTGACTGTGTGTGTATGCTACAGTCTCACAGAGAAAGCCTACAAGACGTGGCATTCCTCCTGCCTCTGGCATGATTCAGCTTAGACGGTTCTCAAGAAACACAGCTCTGTTCTGGGCTGGTTGGACAGCAGCAGCAGACATGTTTGTTAAGGCCAATAATTTGGTATCTCCACTTACATTTTCAAAGTCCTTCATGTTCCGTGCTCTAGTGGGAGACACCATTTCTTCTGACACCTCGGGGAGCACTATAAAAAGGTAAAATAGACAAAAGAAAACATCATAGGATGCACATTGACCAGCACTCCTATTAAGGACTAGAGCCCAGAGAAGAAAAAACATGAACAGCTTCCACAGTATAACCTGTGGTACCTGCTGTCTGTTGTGATTTACTGATTTCAGCCCAGGGAAAGCTCTAAACCATTATATTTCCAATATTTACAGATTACTTAAAGTAACCCCAATGTACAATGTGTGTGTCAAAAGGTGAACCCAGAAAATGCATCAGGCATTTGGCAAAGCAAAAATACATACTTCTTTATTTCATAAAATTATTTTGTTGAACAGGATATCATCTTCACCTGTCAATAATTAAAACGAAGCATGTCTAACTGATTTGACAGCAGAGATTGGCAAACTTTTTCTTAAAACACCAGACAATAAATATTTCAGGCCTTGTGGGCCATACTCAAAGCCTAAAATCTGTCACAACTGCTCAAATCCTGTCAAAGCACAAAAATAACCATAGACAATTCATAAACAAATAGAGGCACTGTGTTCCAATAAAAGTTTATTTCCAAAAGCAGGCAATGAGCCAGAAACTGCTGACCTCTGCTTTACAGCGAATAAAGACTTTGCTAATACCCAGTTTTCTCCACAGCTTCTTTAATTCAGCACACATTTACTACATACTCACTCTGTGCCAAGCACCATCCTGTGTGCTGGGGAAACAACAGTGAAGGAGACACTGATCTTGTACACAAGAGGTTCCCAATCAGCTGGGTAAGACAGAGATGTAAACAAATTTTTCCATGCTGTGCAAAGCCCTTGGCACTTTGTAGGTGCTGAGTAATTGTGTGTTAAGTGAATGAATTCATTCATTCTTCCAACAAATATGTATTGAGAGCCTGCATTCTGCTAGGTCCCTCTCTAGATGTGGCTACATCAGGAAGCAAAATAAACCAATGGGCCAGGCATGGTGGCTCACATCTGTAATCTCAGCACTTTGGGAGGCCAAGGCAGGAGCATTGCTTCAGGCCAAGAGTTAGAGACCAGCCTGAACAACATAGCAAGATCCTATCTCTTCAAAAAAATTTTTAATTTTTTTAAGAATTAGCCAGGTGTGGTAGTGCATGCCTATAGTTCCAACTACTTGGGAAGCTGAGGCAGGAGGATCATTTGAGCCCAGGAGGTCAAGGCTGCAGTGAGCTATGATCAAACCACTGCACTCTAGCCTGGGTGACAGAGCAAGACCCCGTCTCTAAAAACAAAAAGCCATAATGGAGCTGATATTCTAGAGGGAGGAGACAGACAATAAACAAAATAATTGGGCAATTACATAATAATAAAAGGTGATAAATGCTATGGGGGAAAGGGGGAGGGGATAAAGTAGATAAAGATAGGGAATACCAGGGGTGGGGTGAGGATTGGAATTTTGAGGCAAATCTCACTAAGAAGTGACATCTGGGCAGACTTAAAGAGAAGGAGCCAGTTACCTGGCGGAAGAATGCTCCAGGGACAGGGAGAAGCCTGAGATGGGAGCACACCTAGTGGATCTGCAGAACAGTCAAGAGGCCAGCGGACTGGAGATCAATAAACAAGGGGGACAGTAGGAGAGGAAGTAAGAAAGGCGTTGGGGGACAGACACTGTGTGGTCCTGTAGGCTCATCTAAGGACTCTGAGGAGCGGCTAGTGAGCTAAGGAGTAACATGATCAGACTTGGCTTTCTAAAGGCTCCCTCTGGCTGCCTTGCTGAGAACAGACTGTAAGGGTTTTAGGAAAGAAACAAGGAGAACAGTTAGGAGAATACTGAGACAATCTAGGCCAGAGATCACCATGGTTTGGACCAGAATGGTAAGAGTATAAGTGGTGAAAAATAATCTGATTCTGGATATTTTAAAAGTAGCCAAAAGGAATAAACTAAGGAGATGAAATGAAGTGAAATATATAATGTTTAGAGAGGAAATGCACCTAAGTCAGCCTGGGGGGAGCCAAAAAAGGTGGGTGAGCTTTGACCTGAGGCAGCCACCAGCAGGTTAAAGGGACAAAAGGAGAGAGAAACAGCCCAGGCAAAGGCCGGAGTGAGCCTGGTGTTCAGAAACAACTCGGCAGAAAAGAGGCCATGAGAGTGGGTGGGGCAGACTATGAAGAGCCCTATGTGCAAACTAAGGGCACACGGGCTTGTTTTCCTGTCCCTCAAAGAGGCCATGCTCTGCTGTCTGTGTCTGGAATGCTCATCCCCTCCCTCCTCCCTGCCTAGGTCCTACTCACTCTTCAATTCTCTGCTCCATAGCAGTTTCTTGGGAAATTCTTGCCTGGCCCACCTGCATGCCAGGGTAAACCTCCCACTAATCCCCTCTCACAGCACCTTATAATTTTTCACTCCAGTCACGGATTATATATATGATTTATCAGAATTTTTTGTGTAATTGTCTGTCCTCTCACCTTGATGGTAACGCGTTCGAGACTGAATCCCAGCATCTAGCCCAGAGCCTGGCATGAGGCAGATGAACGCTGCTGGCTGAATTAAGGAGCAGCCTATCAGTTTTCTGCTTCTAACTGCCTATAGGCAGGAAGAATAGAAATCAGGCTTGATGCATTTTTTATTTAAAGTAAAAGTTAACAGGTTCCTAAGGAAAGCTGACTGTGGCCTGTAAGTTAAAGTATTCTCCAGAAATACACCTTGGAACACTTAGCCTGTCTGCTGCAAAAACAACTTCCTTTTGCATGTATCTCATCACTTTGGAGAAGAGAAAAAAGTCAAAATATCTCTAAGATATTTCAACAAGGCAAATTATTAGCACTACCCCACAGAGACACTTATGATAGCATTCATTTTTCTCAGAAACGTAAATTATGAAGAGTGCTTAGCAAGACCCAAACTGCAAAGTCTCCTCATAATCCAGCTTAAACACAATACGCTGCTTACTTATTCAGCGCCATCTCCTGTGGTCTAACCAGCTATTTGTCTGCAAAGGGCAGGCCCGTGTAGGAATGCTGGGCCTCAGCTGGCAAACGGGACCCAGCAGCCTGCCAGCAAGGCCGTGGCACACGAAGTCCAGATGGCAGCTCTCCTGGGCCTCCAGCCACTCGGCCGTGGAGACCAACAGAACCCCCGTCCCTGGTCTAGTCATCAATTCAATGTCCAGCCTCCACGCAGTCCTGCAGTTCAGTAAACATTATCTGAATCCCTATCGACTTGGTAGCAAGAAATAAAACTCATGAAGTATGGCCTAAAGGACATCAAGTCCTCTAGTGTTTATGACAGGAGATGGAGAGCAAATCAATACGTACAAAAAATACTGAGCACCTACTATGTGTCAGGCTAGGGCAGGCTCTGGGCCCCAGAGATATGAAAGCCCAGTATCCAGCCTTACGGAGCTCACCATCTAGTGTCTACTTCCTTTGTTCTTACTTAAGAGAACACCCAACTTTGTGTACTCACCACCGTTTCTCAAACCAGCATTGGGGTTGACACCACCCAGGTCATCTGGTACGCTGGGAACAAGGCCACTAGGAGAGAACACACGGGATGAGAGATGAGCTAGTATTTGAACAGAGACTGCTAAGACTGTCGGGACCGCACATGCCAATCGTCAGCCCATACCCAGGAGGGACGACTCATAGCTGCGCCACCTCAGAGGCACGAAACACAGAGGTTAAGAACTTAGGTTGCGGGGCTGAGCTCTGGCTTTAGAAATAAGTGCCAGCTTTAACACTTGGTAGCTGACTGACCTTCAGCAAGGTCATTCATTCATTTGTTCATACATCAAATGTCTGTGTGCCAAATATGTGCCAGGTACATAGGCCCTGTGCAAGTACAAGCTGTTTCTGTTTCTGAGTCTCACTTTCTTAATGTTACATGGGGATATCATTCTACCCATAAAAATTAAATTAGTTCACATACAGAAACACTTAGCACATAGTAAGAGCTCAACAAGTGGTACCTATTATTGTTTTATTATTATTATTATGACTACTAATATGCCTATCACAACTTCTGGGACTCAAGTACCAATTCAGATGCTTTAAGAATGTCAAACAAAAATACAAAATTCACTGATCCAAGAAGTTGTACTGGTTGAATCATATAAATAGGTTCAGTAAGAATCTGGAGACACTGACAGAAAACTAAACCATAACTGGAGGTATGGTTTGACACAAGAGACACTACCCTGGATTCTATTCTAAGCTCTGCCACGTACCTTTCCAACCCTCACTTTCCTTGGCTGTAAAAGAAGAATAGCAGCTATTTCATAGGGTAATTGGCAATTAAGCAAGATACAGCAAGGTACCTGGCATATAGTGTATACTCCATAAATGAGAGCAAAATATCATCACCACCTTGAAATATATGGTGCTTTATAATTTATAAAAGATTTACCATCATTAGAATTGCCCAATTCCCTGAAGGTCCACACATGTTTCAAAGGAAGGCTCTGAGGCCCAATGTCAGCGTCCTAGCCAGGTCACATGGCAGTTAAGTGGAGAACCAAGTCCAGAGTCCAGGACTTTTATGCCTAAGCTCGACTCACGCTTCTCTGTCCATGCTGAAAACTAGGAGTTGACAGAAGCTCAGCTTGACTTTTTGGCAGTTTGGTCTTTCCATGCCTCTAAATCCAAATTCATTCAGCTCCTGGGACAATTTTGCCTAATCACCGAACTTTGGAGTTGGAATGGACCTTCAAGATCAAGAACAAGCAAAAAATTGGAAATATCATAAAATTCCAACATCAGGAAAATGATCATATAAAATGTGTCTGTTATAAAGATAACTGAAAAAACTTATTAAGCAAAGTATGTCCTCAATTATGAAAAGAATGCATACAGTACGAATACACTACAGTCACCTCAAATCCTTTTGAGAAGTAGGTAGGCTATGGACACATAAAAAGACAAAATATATTAAAATATTAAAAACCATCATTTGTAGGGAAATGAGAAATGCTTTCCTCTTTTTTAATGTTCTATAATTCCCAATTTCGTCCAATAAGCATCACTAAAAGGACAAAGTCCATTTTCTAAACTGAATTTTAAATATTAAAGTTCAAAAACCACCTTTTGCAAATGGTGGGCCCAAGGCCCAAGGTCTCTCACACACACATACACATACATACACATACACACACACACACACACCAGGTTATTAGACAAGCTTAGCCTGAGTCTGGTCCACCATTCTCAATCTGGGATTCTCTCCACCACAGCCATTAAATTAACTCTCATTCGCTGAAATAGCCCATCGATAACTCATGCCAAGATCAATCACGGCTGAAAACTACCTAGCAATTGATGCCAAAGATTTTGGACTCAGACCAGCTTCCAACAGTCAAATACTGAAGTTTGAAAAATGACATCGGATGTCCCAAATCTTACCAAAACCACTATGTAATGCAGAAATTTCTGCCTGGTTCCTGCCAAATTTCCACTTGTGCTTTACCTACTCTCTTTACAATGCTATGAATCTCTGTCATCCGCACCCTCCAGTCAGTACCAATCGCACCTCCAGCCCCAAGCAACTCCTCTTCCCATTCTGATCATTCACTCTTAGCCTTGTAATAAAGGTTGGGGCCTCATGGAGATCCACTAGAAATAAAAAACAATAATCAAAAGAAAAGGATTCAGATATGATTTTATCACTGTAGAAATGGGAAGAATGAAAATGAGACCTCAAAAGGGATAGGAATTTACTTGCTCAAAATCACACAAAGCTGAGACTAAATTCCAGGTTTCCGTACCCTTTCCACCGTCTAACCTGTGTCCGGGCTGCCCAAAGCTCCTACACGAATGTGGTGGAGTGTCAGTTTCCTCACGTGCAAAGTAAAGGATAATCCTAAGGAACCTCCCCGGTACTGGGCACCCAGGCAGCACAGAAGCCACGCTCAGGACAGCACAGGCAGTCTCCCATTTAATCTTCTCCACGGCCCTTCTGTAGTTGGTGGTACTTTTTAAATGTCACCCTTTTTTTAAATGAGGAAACAGAGGCCAGGAAAAGTTAAGAAAGCTGGAAACCCCACACTGGCTTGACTTCCAACCCCATGCTCTGACCCCTACAACACCCTGGCGCCCTGAACGCCTTCCCCAAGCGGGTGGTGGTGAGGACCTAATGAACAGAGGCAGAGGGTTTCCAGCGCTCAGCACAGCAGCAGCTGTCACAGCTGTTGTTTATTTGCTGAGTGAATGAACGACCCTCCCCTGAGCTTTACCATCTCACTCTTCTAGCTTGCTCAACTGTCACTCAAAAGGAACGATCTCTTTCTGTGCCTATATGCCAACAACAATTGTCCTTTCACACCACAAGACCCAACAAGGACTAAGCATTTCATTGAGAAAGTGTCATAAGAGCCATAGATGGGACTGGACATTGCATTTAGAAAACAATCACATCAACAAGCGCATTTTTGTGTTTTAACAATTCCTTTTTCATTCTGTTACTTATTCTTAGAGAAGAACTACATAAATACAAAAAGACAGATAAGCCTAAACTTCTCCTGAGCTATTCCTCACTTCCATCTTAGTCTCCACATGAGAGGTCATCACTATTGTCAAAAAGACCTGCAAGGTGAGAGGATCGCTTAAGGCCAAGAGTTCAAGACCAGCCTGGGCAACACAGTGAGACCCCATCTCTACAAAAAATTTTTTAAAAACTAGCCAGGCATGGCGGCATGTGCCTGTAGTTCTAGCTAGTTGGGAGGCTGAGGCAGGAGCACCACTTCAACCCAGGAGTTCGAGGCTGCAGTGAGCTATGACCAGGCTGGCCACTGCCCTCCAGGCTGGCAACTGCCTCTAAAAAAAAAAAAAAAAAACAACCCATATCCCTCCAGATCTTTTTCTATGAATTCACATACATACAAACAGTTTTAATTTTGTGGCTTAAAAATAAAGCAAATGCAATCAAACTGCATATATTATTCTACAACATTTCCTCTACTACGTCCTAATGATGTTTTCTTGATAGTACAAACAGATCTGCCTCAATGTTTTTAACTCCTACAAAGCATTCTACAGCAGTTTTTCAAACTTTATTGACTATGATCTACAGAATATATTACCCTTCATCCTTGAAATGTCTTCTATTCTGCTCTAGTTTTCTAAATCCTGGTTGCAACCTACTAAATTGACTTTTATAAGCTACCAATGGGCCACGAACAGTCTGAAAGACACTTTTGAAAGGATATGTATTTACCCAATCCCCTATTGATGATTAAATCAATTTGTTGCCAAGTTTTTCTTTTACAAACAATGTCATATAAATATTCTTATACAGGTCCCACTGTGCACATGCATGAGCATTTCCCCAGGATAGATAACAAGTGGAATTGCTGGGTCAAAACAGATTCATGTTTTTTAAATGGGCAAAGGATTTGAACAGATATTACTCCAAAGAAAATACACAAATGGCTACAAAGCACAGGAAAAGAAAACACACCAGTAGTCATTAGAAAAATATAATCAATACCACAATGAGATACCACGTCATACCCCCAAGGATGGCTATAATCAAAAGGACAGACAACAAAAAGTATTGGTTAGGATACAGAGAAATTAGAACCCTCATACACTAATAGTGGGAGTATAAAATGGTGCAGCCACCTTGGAAAACAGTTGGGCAGTTCTTCAAAATGTTAAACATAGAGTTACCATGTGACCTAGCAATTCCACTCCTAGCTATATTAACAATATATGCCCAAGAGAAATGAAAACATGTCCACACAAAAACCTGCACATGAACAAATGTTCATAGCAACATTATTCATAATAGACAAAAAGTAGAAATGACCCAAATGCCCATCAACATGAATGAAACAACAAAATGTGGTATATGTATATAATGGAATATCATTTGGCCATAAACAGGAATGAATACTATCAAAAAATAATAATAACAAGTGTTGGTGAGAACATAGAGAAATTGGAACCCTGCACAATGTTGGAGGTAATGTAAAATGGTACAGCCACTGCAAAAAAACAGTATGGCAGTTCCTCAAAAAAATGAAAAATAGGGCCCAGCATGGTGGCTCATGCCTGTAATCCTAGCACTCTGGGAGGCCAGGGTGGGAGGA
>VBSM01003204.1:7058748-7071197 GCA_008086735.1 Cheirogaleus medius | reverse complement strand
AAAAAAAAAAAGTAAAGAAAAAGAAAATTACCATTACTGTGTGATACAGCAATTCTACTTCTGGGTGTATGCCCAAAAGAATTGAAAGCATGGTTTTGAAGAGATATCTGTATACCCATGTTCACAATTGCTAAAAACATGGAAGCAGCCCAAGTGTCCATTGCAAACTATGGTATATACATACAATGAAATATGATTCAGTCTTTAAAAGGAAGGAAATTTGATGCTACAACGTGGAAGAATCTTAAGAACATTACACTAAGTGAAATAAGTCACAAAAAGACAAATACTATGATCCCACTTACATGAGGTACTTAGAGTAGTCAACAGCAGAGAGACAGAAAGTAGAATGGTGGTTGCCAGGGGTGGGAGGGAAGGGGAACAGGCAGTTACTGTTTAATGGTGCAGAGTTTCAGTTTTACAAGATGAAAAGAGTTATGGAGATAAATGGTGTGACAGTTGCACACCATTACAAATGTATTTAATATGACTGAACCGTACACTTAAAAATTGTTAAGATGATAAATTTTATGCATATTTTACCAAAATAAAAATAATTTTTTTAAAAAAAAGGAACAAAGTACTGAGACACATCACAACATGGATGAACCTGACAGAAGACTATACGTTGTAAGATCCCATTCACATGAAATGTCCAGAGTAGGCAAATCTGTAGAGGCAAAAAGTAGACTGCAGTTGCCTATGCTGAGGTAGGGGAAGTGGATGCTCAAGGGCACAGGTTTCTTCTCTGGACACTGAAAACATTCTAAAATTAGATTATGGTGATCGTTGCATAACTCGCTAAATATACTAATAACCATTACTTTAAATGGGTGAACTTTATGGCATGTAAATTATATCTCAATAAAGCTGTTAAAAAACACACACAGGCACATTGTTAATGTTAATATAGATAATATCAAATTATATTCCAGAAAGATTGTACCAGTTGACACCCTGTGTGTGCACTTTTTCACAGTGATTAGAAAGCAGCATGTGACTACTAAATATGGAGTCTATATTTAGATGGCATTTATCTTTTCAAACAGAGACTGAACAAAATTGATTCATTCAACAAATATTTGTCAAGTCTCTACCATGTGTCAGATGGTTCTAGATGCTAAAGATGCAATGCAGAATGAACCACACATGCTCCCTGCCCTCACTGAGCTTGCACTGGTAATGGCATCCACTGTCCCCAAACCTCACTGCCCCAGGGCACCCCATCGAAGGTCAGCCCTCCTACTACCATCAAGCCTTCACCACAAATTTCATTCCACCATCCTCTTTCCCAGCTGTCTACAAAAAGTCCATGAAGGCATTCTTTGCCCAAGAGAGTGCAAACTGTGTTTCTAGGAAAGCATTTCTTTTTGGTCTGCTCCTAACTAGACAGCAAGCACTTAATGGCCTCATGCTGGAGGAAACCATGGATGAACAAGCCTGGGCCAGGCCTCAGGAAGCTCACAGCTGGGGAGAAGCAGACTCCTAGGCATAAAAGCAAAGGGATGGACTCAGCATTGTAGGCACAGAGGGTTCTGGCCAGGGCAGGAAGCATGGTGGTATAACAACGGTATAACAAACCCTGCCAACATTTAATGCACTCCCCAGTAGGTGCCAGGCACTTAATATACACAATCTCACTTCATCCACACAGCCACCCAATAAAATAAGTATTATCATCGAAGAGAAACTGAAGCTCGGAAGAGTTAAATGAATCACTCAAAGCAACATATCTAATAACTGACTGAACCAGGATTCATATCCACTCATCCTGGCTACAAAGCCCAGGTTTTTCATACCACTAGGCAGGACTTAATAAAGGGCTTTTCTTTGGGCAAAGTCCCCAAAAGTCAGAATCTGAGCCTCAATTCCTCAGGGCTGGAGCTGCATCGAGTGCCTGCAGGTGATCAGGTTTGGAGGAAATGAAATACAATGACCTTCAACAAGTCTAAAGACAAATTGGACTCCAGGTTAATCTTTAAAACTGGGGCTTGGAAATTACTATATCAAGCGGAAGAGTGCTCAGAAGGTACTATTAATATAACAAAATAAAAAGGGGTGATATTACTCTAGGGATCTTTCTCTCCCATTGTGACCACCTAATGGAGAACCTGTCTCTCTCAGGATATTTCTGCCATTCCTTAAGGGCCAGTTCAAGTGCCAGGAGCTCTGTAAAATCTTTCCAGAATCCTCTCAGTCAGAATTGATTCAGAGAACCAGCTAGAGGGCAAGACCGGGTACTGACAGCCAGGCTTTGGAGTCAGTGAGCCTGAATTTAAATCCTGACTCCGTCCCGTTCTGTTTACGTGATTCGAAATCATTTGCTTCACCTCTCTGAGCTTCAGAGTCTCCTGTAAAAAAGGAGAAAATATCATCACATCAAAGGATCATTGTTTATTCAGTGATTTAACAAATACCCACTGAGCCCCGATTATGTGGCAGATACCAGGTTAGGAACTGGCATTACAAAAGATGAACAAAATGCAGTCCCTGCTCTCAAGTGGGTCACAGTGTGGGACAGATAAGTTAACAGTCAACACCTGCACTGCCCAACACAGAAGGCATCAGCACTTATTATGCACTTGAAATGTGGTTAGTCCAAATTGAAAAGTGTTCTAAGTATAAATTAATACTGGATTTCTAAGACTTAGTAAGACAAAAAAGAATGTAAAATACTCATTAATAATTTTTTCTATCAATTATGTTAGAATAATATATGGAAATATTAGGTTAAATAAAATATATTATTAATTTTACTTGTTTTTTTAATTTTTTTAAAGTGGCTACTAGAAATTTTTAAATTACATAAATGGCTTACATTGTATTCCACTGGACAATTTTATTGGCCAATAAAATTCAGTAAAGTCAAGGACTGAGATAGGGTCAGTGATAAGTGGGAGTGGCTAGAAAAGTAGAGGGCCCAGGTGGGGATGGGGAAATGGCAGTGAAGGCTTTCTGGCAGGGACACATAAATTGAGACCTGAAAAAATAATAGGCACTAATAACACAAAGGGGGGAAGGGAAGGCAATCCAGTCAGCAGGAACTGAAAGTACACAGCCCCAGCAGTGAGAAAGAACAAGGTAAGAGCATTCATGACAGAGTTTGTCAACCTGGCTTAGGGAGGAGACAGGGTTGGGAGAGTAAGAAGAGACAAGATGCGAGAGGTACCAGGACCAGATTATGAAGGACCTGGAAGCCATATAAAAGAACTTCATCCTGGGGATGATAAACCAGGGAGGGTCTAAAGTAGGTGAGTAAGGGATTCGCTACCAGGAATGTATGCAGTGCCTAATTCCTGCAAAGACAGGGAGAGGAAGGAATGAAAAATATTTGCTGATCTGTTGAGCAGCTACTCTGGGTCAAACAATGAGTGGGCTTAACTCTTTTAGACTCATTTTAATCCTTATGCCAAACCTAGGTTTTATACCAACCCATTTTACAGATGATAGAAACTGAGTCTCACAGAAGATGTATGGCTTACCCAAGGTCACAGGGTTGTTAAGTGGCAGATCTATGATGAGCCCAAGTATTTGGCCAACATGCACCGAAGTGAGAAGAGCTGAGAGAATAACGGACTTTATCTGAATAGCAATAGGAAACATTAAAAGTATAAAGCAGCAGACTGTGAAGATCAGATTTACATTTTAAAAGTTTTCAAACTGCAGCATAAAGAACTATTAGAGGTGTGAAGAAGCCAGGACAATCCAAGTGAGAGGCCATACCCCAGTATACTGGGACAGTGGAAGAAAGATGGATAGAAAGGGGCATGATGACTATCACAGGATCCAATTAGGCAGGAACTGCAAAGGGTCTTCGTCTGTGCCTGATACATAGTAGGTTCTCAATAAACAGAATAACCTTTACTCCAAGTTTACCCAAGATAGGACCTATTTATGCCTGCTGCCCAGGCATAAATATTAATTGTGCCTATTTCACTCTTAAAGGCATCCCACTTGGCACAATAAACACTATGGTCACCCTTTCAGTTAGGGTATGCTGACTAAAAGCAGCAGCCTATCCTGGATAAACGGTGCAGATTCTCATTCAGGGTTCTCCTCCTCTTCCTTCTACCCACTCTCCAACCAGGAGCCCAGGAGGACAACCCCAGGGGCCCAGTCATGGAGCAGTCTAGGGCTCCACCAGGCCCTCCTACCAAAGGAGAGACACTCGCCCCATCAGCAGTGGGGCCTCCACCTACCTCTTGGGGCAGGTCCAATGGGAGGCCATTATTCCCTGATTTATATCACTACTGATGATAGTAATAATAATAATAATGGCAACACAAGATCATTTTTTAAGCACTGATTATGTGCCAGGCACTACGCTTGCCAAGCTAATTGCTGGGCAAGCATCACCTCTTTTAATCCTCACCCCAACTCTGTCGGGTGGATATTACTGTCAGCCCATTCCCATTTTACAGATGGAAAACTAGGTTAAGTCACTTTATCAAGGTAGCACAGTCAATTTACAGGACTAGATTTGAATTCAATTCTGTCCAAGTCCAGCCAAGGTTCTTAACCAATGCATTCCATTGCCTCCTTCCTGGGTGGCCACTATGTGACTCGGAAAGTAAAGTCTGGACATACTGACTACATTCTCCACGATGAAAGCAAATTCCCCAAACCAAAATGAACCATCAAGGGCCCTCAAGGTCCCTGCCCTCCAAACAGTCCCCACCAGTGGAATACTCGAAGTGCACCCCCTACTCCCACTCTTTCAGAAAACCCCTTACCTGCCCTTCAAACCCTCTTCAAAGTAAGTGAGATGCAGGTCGGGACTCCCAGCCCCCCACACTCAGTATACCTGGTGGGCCCCCAGAGGCCCTCCCTGAAGTAACCCGCCACACATAGTGACCCTGGCCAGTCACCCTCAAGCAACCTCAAGAGCAAGGCCCAAGGCTGCGTTAGAGCGAACCGGCATCAGTGGGAACCCAGGCCCGGTTACCGCGAACCCCAAATTCCCGGGCCGCACCTGCAGCCGCTGAGCGTCCCAGGGAGGGTGACGTCCTCTTCCAAAACCGAGTCCATCATGGACACGGAGGCGTTGGCAACTTTGGTGTCTGTGGTGGCGGCGGCGCCACGGGCGACCCCCGCTGGAGCGACCCGCCCGGCTCCCAGGTCCCGCCCCCTCTAACCCAGCTCTTGTTCGGACTCCGGCGGCGCCGCTGGAATTCAAACCGCAGCCACCGCCATCTTTCCGGGCGCTTCTTCCTACGGAAACGAGGCGGGGCCACCGCGGCGCGCGCGGTGAAGCCGACCTGCCGGGGCCAGAGGCCTGGCAGGGAAGCGGAGGCGGGCGCCATCTTAACTAAGGGCACTGCGTCTGAGCTTGGGCCAGTAAGACTAAGGAAAGAGAGGCCGACTGCCATATTGCATGAGGGCACTCAAGCCGAGGCTGGGGCGAGTGCCATCTTTGGTGTGGGCGAAAGCCGGCCGTGGTCCGTTAATTTAAGCGGGAGATGGGAACGTGGTCCCGGACCTTCAGAGTCCCTAAAGAAGTGTTTGGTTTTTTAGAGTAATGACCCCAAAACCTTACGTTGAGGTCTGTGCATCCTAAAACCTCCTCCGCTTTGAGTTGAAACTCAGATAATCGGGTGCTTTAGAAAAATCCTACATGCAGAATCTCACTCAAGCAGTAATTTGCAGACTTAGTTTGAAGCAAATAACTCATCCCTATGAGCCAAGAGGTCAGCTACCCTCCCACTCCGATCTCTCACCTTTATTACTCTTGGGGCGCAAATGCACCTGCGATCAGTAGACGGAGGCCCAGAGAGAGAAAGCGACTTTCCCAAAGTAATACTGTGAGTATTAACAATAAGTGTGTCAAGTGGAGCCAGATCCGCGGCTCCTGCCAATCGGATGACAGCTTCCTCCAAAACCCTGGCTGCCTTTCTTCACGTAGCAATCACTAAACACCTAAATAATTTTGGCAGAGCTTAAGCAGTGAAATCAACCTTCCGCTCCCCTTCTCAGTGTTGCTCCCTCCTCTGCAGGCTGTTGGGAGAGCCCTGGATAAAAATAAGGTGGGTGAATGGGTAGATGGTGAATGGGTAGATGGTGACTTTCCCAGTAATCATGAACAAATCCTCTCTCAGCCTCAGTTTCCTCATTCTTGAGTTAAGTAATTAATGAATTACTTTCCAAAAGAGGTCTTTCCTAATCCTCTAAATCAAATCACTTCTTGCATTCTCAGCAACCCATATTACTCGTTTGTAGCACTTACCACATTTGTACATATCTGGTTTTTTAATGTCTTCCTCTTACACTAGACTGGAAGATCCATGAAGGTAGGCACTCTGTTATGAATTGTTAACTGCTGTATCCGCAACACCTAGCACTGTGCCTGCCACCTGGCAGGTATTTGAAAATATATGTTAAATAAATTAATGACTCAGTCAGTCAATCAATCTGGAAAATGGAGCTAATATCTATCCTGCAAGGCTTTGGGGAGTATAACCTGAGATATAGGAGCTCGATCAATAGTAATTCCATATATCCCATATTCATTCCTTCTCTCTCTCTCTCTCTCTCTCTCTCCCTCACTCACTCACTCTCCCTCCTTTAGTGAGGCTTACAAAGCCCATGATTTTGCACCTGTCCCTCTTCCTTACCCAGATCTTCAAGCATCCCTAGAATCAGCAATGGGATAACAGCCTGAAAGAAAAAGAGAGAGCTTGGCAGTCCTTAAAGCCCTGGAACCAGTACTCCTTGCCAGTGCTAAGTTCATCCCACCTCTGAGATGAGTGTACCCAAAAGCAGGGAAGCTGGGGCGGCGAGATTCCCACCTTGGCTCTGCCAATGCCTCTGTGATCTTTGGCACACCACTTCTGCTCTCTAGACTTCAGTTTGTACATCTGTTAAATGAGAGGATTGGACCTCTCAGGACTTTAGAGCTCTGGAGATGATTTCTCTGTGTTTATTTCACAGCTACTAACATTAATACAACCAACTCTCTTCTGGAGAGGGAGGCTGAGTTACAAATCATCACTTCCCAAATGGAGGGACTAACTTTCCATCCAGCCAATGAAAACTCTTGAGAAAGAAAATAAGAACGAGGACCTGCTCATTTTGAGCATGTCTTATGTGTCACCTGTGCCAGGCATATCAAATGCACCACCTCAGTTACCCTCACAGCAACTTTCTGGAAGAGGGGCTGATATTATACCCATTTTACTTACAGTTGAGAATACTGAGGCTGCAAAAGGTTAAAAGTGCCTCCTCAAGTTTCCACTGATGGTCAGTGCCAGAACTGGGAGATGAGCCCAGGTCCCTCTGAACCCCAGTACCCTCATTGTTTCAGGCAGCCTGTCATCTCCATTTGTTTGTTTTTCTCCATTTTAGAATTTAGGATTGAGAGGTGAGGGCTGCATCCACACAAGAGTATTTAAGTAATATGTTCACCAGACTCTACTTCAGCAAGTGCTACAAGGTGGCTGAGAGGTGAATCTTAGTGTGGGCAGTATGATCACAAGGCTGGAAGTCTGGACACCTGGACTCTGACTCTGGAAACTCCTCCAATTTATCGTGTGACCTAAGGTCCCTTTCCCTTGCTGTATCTTTATTTTCGCATGTGCAAAATGGGTTGGACAATGTTGAGATCACATGTTCGCATTATCTAATTAGATATTTTGGACACTATAAAGAAGAAAACCTGTGAGGTGAGGAGTTCTCATTATGGTTAATCCATCGCCTTATTTAGCATGACCATGTTCCTGCATTATGTACTAAACCCTTTAGTGAACCCAGAAACAGAAAATAGAATCAACTGCACAAATGAAAGGCTATTTGGGAAGTTGTTTTTCCTGCTACTATGGTGGTTTCATGGTCAGGGACGGAGGCCTTTGCCCTGTTTCTGTCTCACCATGGCCTTTCTTTCTGCCAAGTCTGGAGATGACGTCACTGCCACCAGCTGTTTGAGCTATCTGGAGCCATCTCCTTGGCAACAGCCACACCACCACAAAGCTGGCATTATTATTTCCTTGGACAAGGTCATATCAAATGGTTGGAAGGAAGTAGCTTGCAGCCAGATGTCTTTCATTTGGATGGAACCCTTCTCAAGTTTTAGCAGCTCAAGACACTTGAATTGCCATTACAAACAGCAAGAATAACTTTGTATAGGATCAGTACATACACATTGCTACTTTGCACTATTCCGTTTCATCCCCACAACACTGTGAAGAGAATTGGGATGACTGTGCTGCTCCACAGAAGAGGAAACTACGGCTCAGAGAGGGAAAGAGATTTGTCAAAGGCTAAACTTCCTTCTTGCCTTTTTTCTTAGCTTTTTATTTAGAAATAATTTGAGACTTAGGAAAAAGTTGCAAAAATATTGCAAAGAATTTCTCATATAACCTTCACTCATTTTCCTAACATATTAACATCTTACATAACCACTGCACAATTGTCAAAAAATAAGAAATTACACTGATACAATGCTATTTATGGCAGACCTTATTTAAATTTAATCTGTTTTCTCATTAATTCCCTTTTGCTGGTCTGGGATCCAATCCAGTATTCCACGTTGCATTTACTTGTTACGTCTCCTTACTCTCCTCCAATCTCTGGCAGGTAGGCTGTCTTTATCTTTCACGACATTGACACTTTTAGAAATTCTTCCCATTATTTGATAGACTGTTTCTCATTTTAGGTCTGTGTGGTGTTTTCTCAAGATTAAATTCAGGTTACGCACTTTTGACAAGAATACCCCAAAAGCGACGCCGTGCCCTTCCCAGGGTGCGTGTCAGGAGACACACAGTGTCACTGCGTCTCACCAATGGGTGATTGTAACTCTGATTTCTTGACTACAGTGGTATCTGCCAAGTTTCTGTATGGGAAAATGACTATTTTTTCTTTTGTAATTAGTAAGAATCTTGTGGGGAGATGTTTGCGGCTATGTATGCTGTTTTCCATACTTTCACCCACTAATTTTAGCACCTATTGATAATTCTTACCAAAACAATTATTACAGTGGTATTTTCCAATTGGTGATCTTCTATTTTCATCACTTCTTCTATATTTATTAATTGGAATTCTACTGTAAGGAAGAGCTTTACCTTTCCCCCAATTTGTTCGTTTATTCAGTGGTTTGTTTACATCAGTATGGACTCATGGATATTTGTTTTATTTTATGTGTTATAATCCATTACCATCATTATTTATTTTATTACACATGTTGTCCTAGATTTGGCCAAGCTGCCCTTCTAATACTTGGCTGTGCCAAGGTTCAAACACAGGTGTGTCTGGTCACAATGTCAGCAGTATTTCTGGCACATCAGTCTGCCTGCTTGCTCTCAAAAACTCCTCCCAACCAACCCTCAACATCAGCAGTCTTTGCTAGGGACCAATTCCCAATCAGCAGCCACTGTCTTCTCCATAGCATGCTGGTGTATCAAGCCAGTGACGCCTTTTGGGCCCACCATGTAGCCCAAGGCTGTGCATACAGTAGGTGCACAATACCAGTTTGTCAAATTAACTCCAATTCCTGACTTTTTCTCAAGATGGGAAGAGGAATGAGAAATACCCCGGTACAAAGGGAATCGAATGTAGATTATTGAACTAGAGAAGGTAACACACATGAACATGCTATGACCTTAGACCTGCCAGTTCAACTTTCTGGGCCTATTTTCTTATCCGTATACTGAGTGCATTAGGCTACAGCATTCAGGCCCCTTCAGCTCTGATGTCCCATGAATAGCTAGCTACCATATACTGAGCTCTTTCTATGTGCCAGGCACTATGTTAAATACTTTGCACTCTGTCCTCACAATAACCTCATTAAATAAGAACTGATAATGCTCCAGTTTTATAGATGACAAAACTGAGATTTAGAGAGGAGGAGTTGCCTGGCCATTGAAGGGGACAAGAACATGCCATCCCCAAATATGCCACTTTGGCATAAGGATTATTTTGAGCTGAAGGCGACTGAGAATCAACAGATGCGGGAAGAATTCTCGGCCTTCTCCTTTTCTGCCTTAAGGCATAAATTCCCTTTGCGCGGGTGTCCTCCCTCTCTGTCTTCCATTAGTGTCCCCCACATCTTCACTAGTCACCTCCCCGTGATGTCCCGTCCCTTCAAGCACAAACCCCCTTTCTTTTGTTGAAATGGTATGAAAGCCCTCAAGCCTAACCACTTCTTTGAGTTTCACCTCTTTTCTGTGAACACCTGTGCACATAACCATTAATAAAAATTGTATGCCTTTTCTCCAGTTAATCTGTCTTTTGTTCTTTTAATTCACAGCCCCCCCCCACCCCCCCGCCCAGCTACTGCTGAACCTGGGAGGTAAGAGAGAAAGTTTTTCCTCCCTGACACCATACACACAGCGAAGTGGTGGTGGAGGTGGATTTGAACCCAGATTTCATTCTAAAGCCCATGCTCTCAACCACTAAGTCATAGTGCTGGAATCCCTGCCCTCAGGAAGCTGGTTAAAATGCTCATAAATAGTTATAAAACAAAGTAAAACATCTTAAATACTTTGTTGATAAAAGAAAAACAACAGGAAAATTCTAGAGACACACAGAGAAGGGGTTGAGTCATTCCGATCCAGGGGGTGGGGAAAGGTGTTTTACAAGACCTATGCCCTGCAAAAGCAGGATAGCAACCTGTACGTACCATATGTGCAGTGACTTCTCACTGTTTAAGGCCTGAAGGTGAGATAGTACAGAAGGCGGACTTTGGCTGCCTGCCCGAGCCTTGAGCCAAAGCTTAAGTCTGCTTACAATACTGAACAAAAGCTTGGAAAATGATTAACACCCAGCTTCAGTAGAAGGGAGTTCTGCTTTCTTTAACAGGACGTGGCAACCATTGGAGCAGGTTCCACCCGCCCCGGGTCAAAGCCAGCACGAACTGGTCACTGCCAAGATGAAGCCCGAAGTTGACCACTCATAGACATTTTGCCTCATTTTAATGCTAAAAATCACGCCCAAGGGTGGAGATTTAACATGCTAATGAGGCATGCAATGTATGAAGAAGCATGATCACTGGCTGGGCAGCTACCAACAAAATTCCACCTGTATGTGCTATGATTTCAATATTAGTGTCAAACTTTCTCTTTCTACCCTTTAAAAGTTCCCCAGCCCTTTGTTCAGAGAGCCAGTCTGCTTGCTCCTTAACCAGCATCATCTTCCTTTTGTTCAAGCAAAGCGCCACCTCCTCCTCCCCACCCTGCCCAAGTAAAGCCTTGCCTGTATAAATTCCTTTTTCAGTCTCGTGCCAATTTCTATTGACTCGGGGACCAAGAACCATGAGGTCAGTAACACAGAGATAAAATAAAATCCCTACTTGATACAATTATTTACAAAGCCAATGCCACATTCTTCATCCCTTGCTGCTCCTTCACGACAGCAACTTGAGACAAGTTCATTATCACTCCTCTATGGATAAGGAAATTGAGGCTCAGTGACATGAACTTATTTTCCCATAGTCACACAGCAAGCTACTGACAGAAAGGAACTTGGACCTTCATTTCCTGATTTTCAAAAGCTGACGCTCCTGAGCTTTTTGAAACTTACAGAAGGCATAGATACATCCCAAGCCAAGATATCCCTACTGAAATTGATCTTCCTCAGTACTATGGCCAGATCCCCACCCGTCTAAACCCAGGGGCTGGCTACAAGAAAGCCAAAGGCTGCTGGAAAAGTTACCCTAGGATGCCAGGGAGAGCTTTCAAGCACCCTCTCCAGCTGCATATTTGAATATGTAAAGCAGCAATAGCTCTAGGCAAAGAAGGATAATTAAATTCATCAATTGTCCAGACATTTTGCAGATGAAAAAAAGCACTTTTGTCTTGTGACTTGCAGGAGGGGATGGTAAACTTTGCCTCTCCCTTAAATGTAGTGAATTCATGTCGAGAGTGCAGGTCAGGGCCTAGGGAAGGGTGTACATATTTGTGGTGGCTGCAGTACCTCCTTCCTCAAAGGGATGAATATAAGACCCTTGACCTTTGCATTTGCCCTCCTCCCTGTCTGACACACCACCAGGTACACCGCACAGGTGGTGTCCTGAATGAGGGTACATCCAGCCATAGGATGCCTGGAGGTTTAGATTCAATTCATGCTCTGCTTGACAAGCTGTGAGTCCATTCCAAAGCAGGAATGCCTTTTACTAACTCACGCAAAGGAACTGTATGTGCTAGTGGTTCTTATATTCTAGAATACCTTTCCTACCTCTTCTCTTTCAAATTCCCAGGTTACTCCCAGCCACAGTTAAGAGGCCGGGTATGGGGTGGTGGCTCAAGCCTGTAATCCTAGCTTTGGGAAGCGGAGGCAGGATGATCACTTGAGCCCAGGAGTTCAAGACCAGCCTGAGCAAGAGCAAGACCCTGTCTCCACAAAAAATAGAAAACTTAGCCAGGCACGGTGGTATGTACCTGTAGTCCCAACTATTTCGGAGGCTGAAACAGGAGGATTGCTTAAGCCCAAGAGTTTGAGGTTGCAGTGAGCTATGATGATGC
>VBSM01003204.1:7023150-7058648 GCA_008086735.1 Cheirogaleus medius | reverse complement strand
TGGGTAGATGCCCCATTTTGGACTCCCAGAACACCTTGAGCTTATCTTCATTGTGACACTTAGCTCTGTAATTGTCTATTAATTAACTTGGCTGTCTCTCCTATGACAGTGTGAGCTTCTTGAGACTAGGAGAGGCAATGTTTTTATTTTAAATCAATTTTATTCAGATAGAATTTACAAACAACAAAATGCACTCATTTTAGGTATACGAGTACATTCTGATGAGTTTTGGCAAACTTACACACCCACACAACCACCACCACAATCAAGACGTGGAACAGGGCTCTCCAACAGCACTGTCTGGGATGATAGAAACACGGTATTCTAAATCTGCACTGTCCAACAGAGCAGCCACTAGCCACATGTGGCTATTGAACCCTGAAAATGTGGCTACATGATTGAAGAACTGAATTTTTAAAATTTTTATCTTAATCAATTTCAACTTAAATAGCCACAGGAGGTGAGTGGTTACCATATTAGCATAGATATAAAACATTTCCATCACCCTAAAAAATTTCCTGGTAATCCTGCCCTTCCACCTCAGGAAATCCCTGATCTACTTTTTGTCATTAAAGATTTGTCTTTTTGACAGTTTCATAGAACTGGAATCCTACAGTATATACTCTTTTGTGTCTGGCTTCTTTGGAGAGCAGGGACTTTTAATTCTATATCCTAGGATTTATTACGGTACTTGGCAGATAATAGGTGTTTAATAAATGTTGGGGAAAGAATAAGTTAATAAATCTTAACCAGAATTTAATGATCTTACCCCAAATGCCCTTTTCTTCCCACCTAGTAGAATACAAAAGTGAAAAAGGCTCGCATAGAGAACATTAAACTAAACCTTGTGGATTCACTGATGGAAAAACTGAGATCCAGATGGGTTCGGGGACCTGCCTGAGATCACTCTGTGAATTTATAACGGAGCACGGACAGACCTGACATGTGCAGACTCCCAGGCCTGCGCTCTCCTCACTCCACGATACCCACTTCCCATCTATTTCTCACAGGCAAATGTGGCAATTCTTGCTGGTCCCCGTGGGGACCACGGAATGGCCACAAGATGCCACGCTGCCTATTTCTGCCTCCTGTGGGTGCCATCTTGGCCCAAGATCACACAGCAAAGACACCAAAACAGCAACAATTCAACTTAGAAAGTATCTCATTTCATTCCAAATGTACCCAAAACCTAGGAGTGGCCTTACTCCAATACTGGAGTGGGCTGTGGATTGGTTTTCTAGTCAGAAAACAAACTACCTGGTACCTGATCCAATTCTCTACTCACTAGAAAAAGAATAACATTGCATTTTTGGTAAAGTTTTTATTAAAGACCTCTTAAATAATATGGAGAGAGGGAGGGGAACTACCATTCATTGTAGACTTTGCATGCGCCAGGGTGCTTAACATGTAAGATCTCACTTAACCTCAATGCAACCCTCAGGGGTCGGCATCATTAGTACTTTTACAGGTAATGGCAAGAGGGCTAAGCGCCATCTATTAACTTGCCAAGATCCTGTAGTGTGAGGCCTGCACTGGAACCCATGTCTCTCTGCTTTCAAAACTGATACTCTCAGCACTGCAGCCTATTCTCTTTTAGAATCCAGAAAAAGAGATTTTCTGTTGATGTTCCGGTATGCATACCTTCATTAGACGGTAACACAGTAATGTTGTTGATTCTTGGGAAGCTCATAGCTAAATTGGGTATCAATTGCTAATTTAGCCTTTAGTCTAGGTTTTCTGGTATATTTCTACTTCCTCCTTGGTATACTTAACTTATACTTTAAGTATAATTGAAAGGTTTTATGATCTATTTTAATACAAAAAGTTGAGATACAGATTATGAGTAAATGAGGGTCCTACTTTCCCAGGGCAGTACCTGTTCATTTTAACTGAAGGAAATTCAAACTGTAACTGTTGCCAAATTACTTGTTTTAGAATTTAAAGGCCTCTCCATTTCAGATAATTCCTTTGGGGATTAACAGCCCATTGGAGTCTACACAATTTGCTTAATTACCCTAAAATTATTATCTCAACTAAAGCAGAATCTTAATAGACACCCTTAATGTCTTTAGCCTTATCTGGAAGAATCTCATCTCCTTGCAAAAATAGCTTCTTCAAATGAGGCTGGATAATCCCCTAGCCATGGTGATTAAAGATAACAACGGCTCATTTAGAAAGTGTTTTGAGGACTTAAACGGCTGAGAAGTAGCCTGTTGATTCTGCAAGCTACTGAAAATAAAGGCAAGGAGGAGAGGGCACCAAAAGCATCCCGATATTGGACCATGTCTGCTGCCTACCCACTGAGCACATGCCACAGAGTTTGAGGAGATGCAGGCCAGTCCGTGGGCGAGATCTCTCTCTGCTCTGAAGGAATGAGCTTCATCAGCACCGGTCCACTGAAGGGGATTTTGTGCCGCATGTTACCAAGGTCACTCACAAACATCCCTACTTACAAGTGATGTGGCACTTTACAAAATAATAGTCTATTTGGTTTATTGTTTAAGCTTTCTCTAATTCAAAGCCTACATACCACAGTAAACTGACACATCTTTACCGCATTTATCGGTGTAAAAACTGTGATACTGCTGATTCACTTATTCATTTACTACCATTTATGAAGCCTTTTTTTTTTTATTAGAGCCAGTGCTTGGCAATGGGAATACAAAGATGAAGACAGCCCCATTCTTCGAACCCTTTAGTTAGGGTTTTATGGAGGCTTCGTTACATAAACATGATTTTTAAAGCATTGGCCATTGGTGATTAAACTCAATCTCCAAGTCCCAGAGGATGGGAGGTGGGGCTGAAAGTTTCAGTCCTCTAAACCTATGATTGGTTTCGCTGGCAACCAGGACTCCTATCTTTAGGGGCTTTCCAAAAGTCACTTCATTAAATCTGATATGGTTGACTGGGGCTTGCCATAAGTAACGAAAGACATTCCTTTCACCTTTATCATTCTGGAGTTATTTCAAGAGCCAGAGACAGAAACCAAATATAGCATCAGATGCTCCTATAGCTCACGACACTTAAGAAATTACAAAGGTTTCAGAGCTCTGACCAGGAGCTGGATGAAGATTTCTTATTATCTCACAATATCATGAGAGTATCATCATCATCATCATCATCATCATTTTCATCATGAATGGATATCGGATTCTGTCAAATGCTTTTTCTGCATCTATTAAGATAATCATTATATGAGTTTTCTTTTTTAGGCTGTGTGAGTTACATTGTTTTTCAAATGTTATACCAAGCTTGCATTTGTAGGATAAACCCCAGTTGGCCATGAGGTACTATTTTTTTTAATGTATTGTTATATTTAATTTGCCTTGCTTAAATTTTCTTAGAAATATTTGTCTATGTTCATGAGAAGTATGGTCTGTAGTTTTCTGTGATGTCTGTCTGGTTTTGTATCTAGGTAATGCTGGTTTCCTAGAATGAACTGGAAAATACTGCTTCCTTTTTAGTTTTTCTGGAAGTTTGTGTAGAATTGGTAATATTTCTTCTTTAAATGTTTCTAGAATTCACCAGTGATGCTATCTGGACTTGGAGTTTTCTTTGGGGGAGGTTTTTTTTAGCTACAAATTCAATTTCTTCAAAAGATACAGGACTATTTATGTTATCTATTTCTTTTTGAGTGAGCACAGTAGTCTGTGTCTTTTAAGGAATCTGTGTATTTCATCTATGTCATCACATTTATTGTCATAAACTTCTCTTACCTTTTCAATGTCTTTGGAATCCATAGTGATTATCCCTCTCTCAGTCCTGATATTGGTTTTTGGGGTTTTTTGGTCTTTTCCTTCTCTTAATTTTTCAGATCATCTGTGCAGAAGTCTTATCAATTTTATTGAATTTCTCAAAGAACTAGCATTTAGTTCCATTGATTTTCTCTGCTTTCTGTTTTATTTATTTTTGGTCTTATTTGCTATCTTCTGCATACTTTGGGTATATTTTGCTCCTCCTTTTCTAGTTTAAGATAGACACTTAGGTCATTAGTTTGAGATCTTTCCTTTTGTTTTTTTTCTTTTCTCGTGAGACAGAGTCTCACTCAGTTGCCCCAGCTAGAGTGCAGTAGCACTGTCATAGTGCACAGCAACCTCAGACACCTAGGTTTAAATGATGCTTCTGCCTCAGCCTCCCAAGTAGCTGGGACTACAGGTGTGTGCCACTACATCTGGCTAATTTTTTCTATTTTTAGTAGAGATGGGGTCTTGCTCTTGCTCAGGCTGATCTTGAACTCCTGGCTTCAAGCAATCCTCCAGTCTTGGCCTCCCAGAGTGCTAGGATTACAAGCGAGAGCCACCACACCCGGCCAGTCCTGTTTTCTAATACAAAAATTTAGTGCTCTAAATTTTCTTTTAAGTACTGCTTCAGTTGAATCCCATAATTTTGAAATGTTGTGTTTTCATTTTCATTCAGTCCAAAATACTTTCTAATTTTTCATTTCTTTTTTGACATATGTGTTATTTGGAAGTGTGTTCGTTTTCAAATATTTCAGAATTTCCCAGATAAATTTCTGTTACTAATTTCTAATTTAATTTCATTGTGGCCAGGAAACATATTTTGTATGATTTCATATTTTAAAATTTGTTGAGACTTATTTTATGGACCAGTGTGTATGGTCTGTCTTGGTAAATGTCTCACATGCAGTTGAAAGGAAAGCATCTCCTGCTGTTGTTGGGCTGAGTGTTCTATGGCGATCAGGTGAAGTCGGTGGTGGTGTCACCTAGTCTATAGTCTTACTTGTTTTCTGTCTACTTGTCCCGTTAATTATAATTGTGGTTTATCTGTTTCTCTTTTCACTAGTATCAGTTTTTGTTTTGTGTATTTTGAAACTGTTATGAGGTGCACATACATTTAGGATTGTTACATTTAGCTTTGATGAATTTATTCTTTTACCATTGTGAAATAAAATGTAATGGGTTTGTTTTGTTTGGTTGTTTCTTTAGCATACATATCACCAAATTATGGTGTTGCCTTCCAAATATTTTCTTCGTATATTTTTTTCAACAAAGTTGAAATTATGTTTTATCTACCAGTTTATATCCTATTAAAAGTTTTCACAATGAAATGTTACATATATATCATTGTGTACACACACACACACACACAGTTTAAAAAAAGAATACAATGAAAACCCACAGTAATGGGGTTTAAGAAATAGAACATTACTGGTTACTTTGAAACCATCTGTGCATCCCTCTTTCCCTTCCAAAGTTATCTTTACTTTTGTATTAATCATTCCCTTGTCTTTATTTACCATTTTCCTACAAAAATATGTATTTCTAAACAACATATTATCCTATTCCCATTTTTTGGCCCTTAAAAGAAATTATACTGTATAGATTTTCTATGGCTTTTTTTGTTCAACATTATGTTTTTGTGGTTTATCCACATTGATGTATATAGGCTATAATTCATTCATTTTCCATTACTGCATACAATTCTCTTGAAAGCATATGGATAGATCATAATCTATCCATTCTTCTACTGACAGACATTTGAACTGTTTCCAATTATTTTGCTTTAAAAAATCAATGAAAAATCTGGAATGTGGCTTCTGGTGCACATACATAAGAGATTCTCTAAACTATACACTAGGAGTGGAATTTCATGCATATCTTCAAAATATTCCATTTTTCTTCACTTTTGATTCTGTTTTTAATAATTCTTCCTAATCATTCTTAGTGATTGTATGTTATCTTAACAAGTATATGCACTAAACTATTCTTGAACATCTAGAATTTGTCCCTATTTTTTTGAACTTTAGATATCACTCTGAAAAAAAAAAAGTTGGTGAAGTCTCTGATTTTTAGGTCATTTCTTATGAAGGATTCCCAGAAGTGAATTTCTTGAATCAAGACCAATTTACCATTTTTACCAATTTACATTCAGTAGGATAACTTTTATTGCTGAAAAACACAATGTAAAAACCATCTAAGTAGTTGTTAATCTTTTGGGAATCATGGATTCTTTTGAGCCTATGATTAAAGTATGGCTTTTCTCTCCAGAAAAAATAGACAAGTAATTTGCATTCATAAATAAAATAGCATTCAATTTCAAGGGTTTCTCAGACCCTCTGAAGCTCATATATTGACACCTCTCTTGAACAAGAAATATCATCCTCCCATTGAATATAAGATTTCTTATAATACTTCACCAAGTAAGTTCACATACCAACTCTTGTATTGTAAAGTACCTTTTGTTTTAACTACCATTTACTGAGCACCCACAATGCACCAGCAATGTGCCAGATACCAGAGACAGAAGAATAAATGCTCCTGGTTTCAAGTCTACTGGGGAAGACACAAGCAAGTATTTTATAATAAAACATGTGCAGTAAGAAAGGTATTCATTAAGCAAAATGTAGGTACAAATTAAGGATTGATCAACTTCCCTTTACCAGGGGTTTGCAAAGAACAAACATTCTCAAGGATATTCCAGGTAGAGGAAATCATATCAGCAAAGGGGTTATATATGCCTATATAACCTGGCATATATAGGAAACTATACATGAGATTAATATGGTTGAATTAGAAAGGCAATAGGCATGGAGAAGGGATGAGACTCTTCCTTACATGGGTCAGAGATTAAAAAAACAATATTGACATGTACAATTTTAGCAGTTGGTCTGACAATACAAAGGAAACCACAAAAGAAAATTTCCTCCCAAATGCTTCCTTTATTACCCAAACCTACTCTTATTACATACAAAGAAAACATTTTGCCTGTTTTTCGCCAACTGTCTGAAGTGCAGTGTTCAGTTCAACATACAAGGTGTAAACCCTACTTATTATTAATACAAACAAGCAATACATTTTAAATTTAACATTGTCTGATTGGCTTTCATTTTGTACGCAGAAGTATTTGAAAGCCTGTACAATCATTACTACAATAATTTCTTCATAAAATTGCCTTGAAAAACTAACTTGTAGGTAAAACTATGATTTTAACATTGCTTTAGAATGTTGATTTTCAGCCTGTGCTCTCATGGAAAACATTTTGTTGTTTTTAATTTAGCTTAACTTTTTAAATATGACTAAGCACAATTGTTATTATACTTTGAAGTTACTGATTTAATTATAATGGAGCATGTGGAATATTTTTAAACATATGCATCTTATACTCCTATGGAAAATGAATACAACCAGTCTTGATAATGCAATCTAATAAATGTCTTTACTTGATAAACTTGCATTAAAAGTATGAATACAATACTATAAACGTTTTTGACAATATTTCCCCTCAGTGTGGTAAGTTTGTATATATTTACTTTCTCTTGAAACTTTGTTTAGTTAGATTTCTGCCATGCTTATTCTGTTCCTTTATGATGACATCCAATTCATATACATCATAGAACCACATTTATAAACATAGTAAGTGTGATTATAAAGTAATAAAACTTGTTTTCATGTGTGGTAAGAAAGGAAAAACAGGGCTTTAAAATTTAAATATCAACCAACTGAAGCTGAATAAACCAATTTAAATGTATAAAGCTCTTAGCACAAAGAGATGACTGACTTTTTTTTTATTTGGAGATCTCTTAAGATGCCGTCCCATCAAACATCGTTCAGCTTTGTCAAAATAGAGAATCTTCAAAGGTTCCTTAAAATAATAAAAAGATGTACTCTCATTACAAGTTATCTAAAAAACACATAGAATATGGTTTCCCTTCAGATTTCTACTAAAGAAATAGTTTACATGTGCGAAAAAGAAATCCAAAGTGAGCAAGTTTTCTCTATAAAATTTGTATGGAAATCTCAATGGATCTCACAGGGTATAGGCAAAAACACAAACAAGAATATATGTTAATATGTTTTCTTCTCATGTTTTGTTTTCTTAAAGGGGAGATCTTTATGTTATTTTTTCCCCAAGCAGAAAACATTTTTAAATGAAATTAAACAAAATACATGGTCAATAAATGAATGTTTCAAAGACTTCCATGAAGTGAGTTGAAAAGAAATGATCCTTGGCATATATATAAACACATCTAACAACTCTGACCACATAAAAAAAAGTAAAAGAACAAATCTACAATAGGTACAAATTATATACATTTATTTTTTAATAATTTTAAATAACACTCTTGTATAAATTCTTTCATATATTCAAATCATACACAAATTTAGAAATGTATTATGAAGCCTAGTACAGCATATGTATGAGACACAATTTTAAAATTTATGTTAGAATTTTAGTGACATAAATACAAGTTTAATGTTTCAGAAACATTTCCTAATTGCTTGGGCTGATTTAATGTATTACAGAGTGCTTGTTCCTAACATTAAAACTTGACTTTAAATCATTTAGCTTTTGGACTAACTTAGATCTGAAGCCCTGGGCTCACATTCTAGGGCTGCAGCTATTGCGTATGCTTAAGTAACAAGAAAGATTCCCAATGGCCTTTGAAAAAGCATCATTCAACCACTGACATTTTAATGATCCATAACATTTAGTCCATTTGATATTATTTGACTTCTTCAGATGGATCAGTGTATACTTCCTGCTTTTCCCCTTGGCATAGTCTCTGGCCCAAAGTTAAAGAGAAAAATTCATTAACCTTTCTTTACTCCCTCATACACATCAAACTCATTTTAGCTGAAAAGTCCTTACTATCAAGAAGATCACAACAGACCAAAGGTTCTTCATGGATGAGGCCAAAAATGCTTTCCTTGCTCTAACAGATTACACTAGGTTGTTTTTTTTTAGTTTTTTGAACTTTTTGCAGAGAGCTTTCCTTGATATGTGGAAATTCAACTCCTACCCACATACCCTACAGTATAAGTATGAAGGATGTTCATTGTAAGTGGTATTATGTTTATTAGGTGTCCTTCAAAATATACAGGACCAAGGTGAATGATCTAATAAACTCAGTTCCAATTAAATACTGTTGCTTTAGCTGCTTCCAAAACAGCACAATGACTAAATATCCTGAAGACACTCAGCTGACCAAAATGAGAACTAGCAGGTCAGTGAGTATTACTTTAATGGTCAATTTTCCTCGGAATAATGGGGCTGGAGAATAGCAACATAATTTGAGTCTTCTACAAATCCTGTCCAAAATATTCTCTCTCCTCCCACCCCATGTCTATTTTCTGTTCTCGTCTCATAAAATCTAGGTATCCCTGGGAAGAGTAATGCTTTAGGTCCATAGGACCTTAGTATAAATGAGGTTTAGTTTTTTATTATCATTTTTTCTCTATAACTAGAGAAATTCCATTAATAGGAGAGCCCCAAGGGATAGAGGGTAGAGGGAGGAGGAAGTAAGGGCAGACAAAGACATACTTAACACTACGTAGGGCAGCTAACTATAAGAAATGCATAAGGGCTTACTAAAATGAATTAATGAAGATAAAATTATCACCTAATAGCATTATCTGTCATTATTCAATAAGATTCACATCAGTCTTATCTTCTTGAAAAATAACACATTTCTAATCTTTAGACAAAAGTTCTTCCAATATCCCTGCTGCTGGATGCCACAGTGCATGGTAGCCCTGCCTTTACAGGAGTGAATATTGTGCAGCGCGTTCCATGCTAGTTTTCTAGTCTGATTTCAGTGGTAGATCACTTCATGATTTACTTATATTTTAAAGCAAAATTATTTCCACAAGCAAAAAGCTGGTGACACTAAAGGATATTATTTAAAAGAAATTTTAAGACTTTTTTTCATTAGGAAAAATTAAGAACATGACCTAGGAGCTGTTAAAAAGTATTTACAGGTAAATATTTTTTGTGTTTCAATTTTTGTAATACCTTTTAAGGTCTATTTTAAGGAGTTCCTACATGGCCAGAATCCTCACTATTTGGCTTTGGCTCTTAAGCTCCAACAGACATTCCTTTTTCTATTGCGTTAACTCCTATTTAACAAATGTTTATTTCTCACTATCCTCAATCCTGGCCTTTTTTCTTCTGAGGGGAGGGCTATGTGGGAGAAAGGCAGGGATGCCACTTTGCCCAGTTCCTTAGAATTGTGCACGGTCTGTACGCGCATATGCAGCAACTGCTGGGGACAGCAAGTTTTCCTTTCCTGCTTGGAGAGATTAGTTCACTCTAATGAAGCACAAACTGGCAGTTTTGTTTTCTTATCACTAATACTGATAACAATCTTCAAATAACAATCTTCCTGTGTTCTTTCCACTAAGTCCTTCATAGCTGTATGGTCCTGGACTGCACCTGGTACTCACAAAAAATTAGGAACATCCACAATGGGACTCTTCCTCCCAGCCTTCTTGTGTCCATGGCTAGGCAATCTCTGCATTAGTATATAGTTGAAAGCACATGTGCTTTAGAGTTAGACATCCCGATTCCAAGCCTAATAATGACATACATTGTGTAGCCCCTCTGTGCCTCAGTTTCCTCATCTATAAAAAGCAGACAATAATTACTTCCTCAGGGGGCTATGGTGAGGAACAAAGGATATACATGTGAAAAAGTGCTTTGCAAACTACAAAAGGTTACAGAAATATTAAATAATTTTAATATAATGTAATGTAACCTCTACTCTTAAGAGCAATGGCCAAATACACAGGGCACCCTCAGGTTACCAGAAATAGATTATTTGCCTGTACATCCTTGAGAACATCATCTCCAAACCCTGAGAACAACTTAGGGGTCTCCTATAAAGGGATGACCAAATTCTAGGTTTTTCTCTAGGGAAGGTAGGCAAAGGGGTCAAATTGGATTTCCTAAGTCTAATCTAATAGGAAGTCTTCGCTTTTTTCTAACCACTTCACAGTTTGCTGTTCCTCCTAATAAATATCTATATTTGACTTCTGACCACTTTTTCTGGCTTGTTTAATCCACAATCTGTTAATATCATAATAAATGAGAGCAACAGTAGTTGGACTCTAAGGAAAAAATTGCATCTAAAAGCAAGGACTAACTAAACACACCCGACAACTGGGCTACCTTCAAACCAGACAAGGAGATGGGAGAACCGTAGCACTGCAGGGAGATGGCACACACCTCATGGCAATGAATGACAAGTTATGTTCAAATGTAGGCTCTTTATGGGGGGATATCAATATTTCACAGGCACAAAAACTAGAGATTCCAAGTGATATGATGATGGCTTTTCTTTTGGAATTAAAATATTTCTATCCTTTGGAAGACTATCTTTTACATTCAGGAAAAATAAATTTTTAAATGAGGGTATGTTGTATATTAACGTAAATCTATATGGAGTGGATAGTGTCTAATTAGATGAGTATTTTGGAGAATGCAGCCTGTGTCCCAGCTTAACAATTATTGACTTCGGAATCTATTGCTTGACTCTACAGTAAGTCAAAGAGCATATAACTCTACTTTTAGATTGAGAAAGGAAAGAAAGATTACAAACATTCAACCTCTTATAAATTTTAACAGTGCCCAAAGAGGGACTAAAAATGACTGATGCTCACCAGAGTCCCAGCTCCAGCAATATTGCCAACTATTTTACAGTATTTTAAGCAACCCCCATATTTTCTTTTTACAACGCCATTAACTGCTGTACAAATAAATCCCAGATGATAAAATATGACATGATTTTTTTTACAAATAGATACAATGTTGACCAGATATGCTACATTAACTATGTACACCTTATTTCTCCAGAGGCAGGAATATTCCTTATTTTTAGTCAATTTATCATTTACACTGAGACCCTGAGGAGGACCATCAGCTTCCTGTTCCCAGTGCTGCCTTCCTCTACCATGAGAAGCTTATCCTGTGCTTTAATCTCATCACTGAGCAAGAATCCTGGGAGTAAAAATCAAGCCCTTCCGAAGATCTTCTTGGGACTCTTCTACCCCTATTCTAGAAACAATCAAGACTGCTTATTGTGATTCAGGCTAGACACCAGCTTTTCCTCAATGATGTCTTTTAGTACAGTAAAAAGAATACAATCCCTGACTCTCCTTTTAAAAAAAGGTATTTCAGGAATGGAGATGAAGCTTCCAGCAGTCCTTTCCCCTCCATCATGTCGTTACCACTGGTTTGGTGAACATTTCCCCAGGAGTCTACTTGGAGGTCAAGGTGGATTTGGGCTGCACTATGGGGTTCAGCCTTTCCTTACTCCTATGTGGTTTGGTACAAAAATAGACTTTACTTCAAGTCCTTAATGACAGTGAATGCTTCAGATCTTCATGGGAAAACTAAGAGCAATAGATAGGCTAAGCACATTACAAATTTGTACCTGAAAATTTCTGGTGCACTATTTGCCTTTGTTTTCTGAGCAAACTCTACCCAGGTTTTGTCTGGCCCAGGAGCTGCTGCTGTCTTAGTAAGCACTGTGGTTTAACAATCCAGGGGAATAGTTCCAGCTCCTTAGGCTTTGTAGTTATGCATGGGTGTTGTCAGGGTCAGTTGCCCATTGGGAGCCACTTCATTGCCATCATCTTCCAACAATCCCGACACATCTGCATTGGGAATGCTGTCATGGTAGCTGCTGAAACTGATATTGTCTTCTTTCAGCTCGATGGTCCAAAAGGGGGCATTGAGTTTCCGGTTTTGGTACTCACGGTACATATATACGGCCCCTACAAATCCCATTAGCAGCACCACCACAATGATGATGACTGTCAAAATGATGATGTTAAACTGGGTCCATGATACATCAGCTAAAGCTGAAGTGCTGTTTTCGGAAGTGCTTAAGATAGTCTGCAGGGTTGTGGGGGTAAATGTACTATTTATAATAGGGGTGGGCACTGATGTGGTCAAAGAGGCATTGGAAACCAAAATGGTAGAACCTTCAGGTGTTGGAACAATAACTTCTGAAAATAAAAACAGAGAATGAAATGTAAAAGACAAAATTATCTAGTTTTGAGAAACAATAAAAGAAATACACATGGGAGTGGAGGTTGATGTGGGATGTTTACATGATAGTCTGCTTTAAGGTAATGCAAGTTAAAAATAATTTTAAAGGAAATACAGTGATAAGAATCAGGGTCTAGAAAGCTAGATTATTACATCTGTAGCTGTTCTCTAATATGTATAATATCTGTACTAAAACCTTTGGGAAATTTCCAATGTTGGAGTTTTCTATCTTTATTTACTCTCAGATAGAGTCACATAAATTCCTGCAAACGCAGTAAATATGTCACTACTGAGTTCTAAATCATGTGGTTAAAAGTGACAGGGATAGATGGTAATCATTTGAACTAAAATAAGTCCAACATGCCTGATGGTATTGCATAAAGGTAAAATTCTCCTCAAAGGAGGTGTAGGAAAAACTGTATCTCTAGTTACATCAGAAAAGTACAATTTAAATTGTCCAGGGTCGATGTCAGCCAAGAGAGAAAATAGCCTTCCTTTAATTCCATGTGTAGTAATTCTTCCCTTGTGTAGATTATTGCTATTTTATAAAGTGCTATACTTTGTACTTCTAATGGCAGCACAGCTCAGCAGAATGACCAAAGGCTTTGAAATCAAATAGAACTAACTATGTGACTGTAGATAAGTCAATCTTTTTAAAGCTCAGGTTCCTCATGTGTAAAATGGGAATAATAATATCAACTTTGCAGAGTTCTTGGAAAGGATTAAATGAGATAATGTACTATGCAGCATTATCACATTTAATGCTGACAGTGCTCGGCACATAGTAGGTACTCAATAAAATGGTTACTATTATTATTATTATAATTCATCACCACAATCAGCCACATCAATTTATCCTAAAAAGAGGCAAAGTTTATATGTACTACCTAATACTTAATAAGAAAAATCATACTTTCAGCTTAGTATGAACAAAGTATGCCTCCCAAATGGGAAAGATCTCTAGCTAGAGATAGGGTTCAATTCGGGTCTTTTAGACTTTATCACAATAGCATAAAGATATCAAGAAAATGGCAGAAAGATGTCAGTTGCCACAGACCAATAGTTCATCAGCCTAGTACTCAACATCTGTTAGGGTATCAAAGAGCGGTTTGTAGAACAGCATGGTCTCATCTCTCTGTGACCTAATATGCCCTCGATATCCTTAACTCATCCTGAATTTATAATCATTAATTTTTTTCCTAATCTTTACTGAACTTCCCTGTAAGAACATATTTTGCCATATGAATAACTTCTTTTAAAAATCAAAAGGAATATTATTGCTATTTCTTCCATAATACATGGGAAACTTAGGCCCAAAGTTAGGATAGAAGCTAGAATGAACTCTAGCTTCTCAGCTGAAACTTCTATTACATTATAGGTCCCTACTTGAAAAAACCTTTGATGATCACTGGAGGTGATGAGAATAAAGGAATCAAAGAATAAAAGAAATGATAAGACTCTAATTATTAACATAAAAATAAAAGTAGATGAAGAGAAAGTGTGAGAACACTTCGTCTCACTGTCGCAATGACTTTGTCTTGGTCCTCAAATTTCTGGAGTTGACTTTGGAGTGTCAGGAGAGCAGCAGGAATGGAAAGAAACCTCTTTAGGCAAATATCTATCAAAATCTATTTCCAGAAACTCCTCTGGTAGGATTGGAAGCTTTTATAAAGCTAAAGGTAGCTGTCCTGAAATTTTCATTGCTAGGCTTAGATATCAAATTTACAACCTTAGGTGAAGTTTTACCTTTCTTGATGCAATTTCCCTCGAGGTCTTGAACATAACCTTCTAGGCAGTTTTCACACCAAAACCCAGTGGTGTTATGGAGGCAGTTGATGCATTCACCACTCTCGGGCTTGCAAATCTTTGGGGTTTTATCTGGGTCCACATGGCCATGACATTGGCACTTTTTACAGATGCTGTCAAAATTGTAATAGCCATTTTGACATGTATTGCAGTTCTGGCCTATGTAACCATCTTTACACTGGTCACATTCAGGTTCCAATTTATCCGATTCTAAAAGAGAGAACACCAAAATAGTTTAGTACAGTCTCAAGCTACAATTAAAAATACAAAACAGCTACCAGTCCTTAAAAAGATTTATAAGCCCTTCTTATTATCTCCTCTCAACCTTAAGAGACATATGGAATCAAACTAATAATCTATACCTAATAAGTTTCCAGCTTATTGTAGGAATGATGGGGCCATCCAGAGAACCTATTCAGAAAGCAAAAGAAAGATGCTTACAAAAGGAGTCTGAATAATTATGATGGGTTGGCACTCTCATATTTTTTTATTCCTTTCTTCTCAGACATGGCAGACTGAATAAAATATGGTTTTAACAAAAACTTCCTCCATCCCTCCCCTACTTAAATGTTGACACTCCCCAGGCTTCTATTCTTGGTTTCCTTTTCTTCTCACTCTGCTCATTCTCCATGGGTATGGTCAACAATTCCAAGATATGTATCTCTAGGCCCTATCTCTGTCCTAAATTCTAAAATGTATACTAAAGGTTCTGCCTCATGTTTCACTCCTTCTCCCTTATACTTTGTTTCTGCCATTCTAAGTAGTTCCTTGATCAAATCAGCTTTTTTAACATTTCTGTACCTTTGTTCATATTGATTTCTTTATCTGAAATGTTCTTCCTTCTCCTGTCTACCTGCTAAATGCTGACTCTTATCACAAGACTCAGCTTTTATATCACATCCTCTCTGAAGCCATGGCTGACATTCCCCCCACTCCAGGTAGAGTAACTATTCCCATGTGGTGTATCCACTATACACAGACCCGTGATATTTATTGCACTGCAATTATTTGTATGTTAGTCTCTCCACTAGAAACTGGGAGCTCTGAGAGCATCAAACTATCTAAATTGGCTGGGTACTTCCTACCCCTAGCCTGCAGTGTGAACTCAATATGTTTTGGTTTTTGTTTTGTTTTTTTCAGATAGAGTCTTGCTCTGTCACCCTGGGTAGAGTGCAGTGGTGTCATCATAGCTCACGGCAACCTCAAACTCATGGGCTCAAGCAATCCTCCTGCCTCACCCTCCAAGTAGCTGGGACTACAGGTGCATGCCACCACGCCCAGCTAATTGTTTTAGAGATGGGATCTAACTATTCCTCAGGCTGGTCTCAAACTCCTGACCTCAAGTGATTTTCCTGCCTCAGCCTCCCAAAGTGCTAGGATTACAGGCATGAGCCACTGCACCCAGCCTGAATTTTACATTTTAAATAAATTATCTGGCATGTGAATTATATCTCAATAAAGCTGTTATTTAAAAAGGCAATGAGGGAGAGAAGAATCCAAACCAGAGCTACCCAGTTTAGGTGCTCCCAAATTCCTAACAGAAACTATGTGAAATAGTAAATGCTTATTGTTTTAAGCCACTAAACTTTAGGTAGTAGGTTATGCAGCAATAGATCGCTAATATATCAGGAATAAATGAAAGTTAACCATATTTGTAAGATTACCATATAGACATAGTTAGTCAACATTATTTAGTACCTAGGAAGAACTATTTAATAATTAGTAAATGTCACCTTCAAATAGGTGAGCAAAAGTTGCTCAGTCTTGAAGTCCCTGTATTAACTCATTATACTGTTTTTTTTAGACATTTTAAGTCTTATTTCACATACGTATTTGGATTAGGGTGTAAATACCTAGAAAGGACAACTTTTGCTGTTTTTATAACTTGTTTTCACCTATAGCATCCAGAACTTTATTCATCGATGCAATTTATACTTAGTGATAACTGATATGCTGATTTTTTTTTTCTCTAAAATGAAGAATTAGAAAAAGGTCTTACTTATGCTGCAACTGCCTGTAGAAGTCACTGCTGAACAAGGGCAGCGAAGACATTCTTTAGCGGCATCAGGACTCTGATAAAATCCTTCTTTACATTTCTCACAGTGATTTCCTTTGCTATTTTCCTGGCAGTTTAAACAAATACCTAAAAGAAGCAAATTATTTAAAAAAGTTAAAGACCATGAAAAAGCACAGTAGCTTTCAAAAGCACAGTAACTTTAAAAAATCATTCCTGCAACAAAAAGACCATAAGAAAAAGAAAACATAACAGGGATTGGATAGAGTTCTTTTCTATTCCATCTTACTTCTATACTGGCCATGTCTATGAATTATGTCCCCTACTACACTCTAAACTCCTTAGGAAAAGGCTGGGTACAAGATTAACAGCACAATAAGCCTTTGTTGGTTGATTTGACTACATACCAAAAGCAGGCCAACTATGTGCAAAGAAAAAATAAAAACAATCAAAATACCTATTAATAGAAGAATAGATAAATTGTGGCATTTTCATAAGTGAACTAAACCCTTTATGCATGACCATGCTTAAATCTTAAAAACAACTTTGATTGAAAAAGCAAATTACAGAATGATACATACAGAAGAATACTTCATAAAATTTTAAAAACCACACTAAGAAATACTAAGTAAATGGACACATAATACACTAACCAGATGGATACATACACATGTAGTAAAAATTAAAGTGTACACTGAGAGAGTATAGGGGAATTTTATGCTCTGCTTATCTGTGGAGGGAGGGATAAAAACAAGACTAGGGAGGAAAACAAAGAGGATTCTAACTTTATTTGAAATTTTCTATTTCAAATACTTAACTATATACACATACCCATATGTATAAGTAGGAATCAAAATACCAAAATGTTTAACTTTATTAATTCTGGGTGAGTACATAGGTATTTGTTATATTATTCCCCATAGGTTTCTATGTTTAAAAATTCAAAATAAAAATAGAAAATAATTAATAAAGAAAATGAAAAGAAAGGAAGCAAGCAGAGTTATGTGTTCTGTAATAATACTCCTTGGTACTCTACTCATAAGGATGTTCTATAGACGCTGAAGCAGCATAATAACATCTGAAGGTAGGAAATGAGGAAGTACAGTATAATTTACGTTCTTTCTTTATGGGGCCATGAAGATACAAAGGGACACTTAGAACTACTATTACATAAATAAGTAAGTAAATTCTACATAGAAATCTAGGAAGATGATGGAATTTCACAAAATATGCTAAATATAATTCAATACTAAAATTGTTCATAAACAGTCTTATTTGATTTCTTTTCCATAGTAGTAGAAGTATTTATAAAAAAGGGAGAGAGAATGAGGCTGTGAAATAAAATGGTCTTACAACTGGAGCAAGATTTGAAAAACCAAAAGAATGAAAATGTTATTAATATACACAAATCTCAATGCTTAAGTGATTACAGTAGAATTTTCCAAAACGTCATCAACTTATTGGGAAAGACACATTCAAAAGTTTAATATATAAGTATTTAACTTTGAATTAAATCTAACGTGCATGTAAATATCATCACTTTACAACATACAATTTTTTAAGGCCTCATAGAATTAGTGACATTTTTCACATATATAACGAAGTAGTATATACTCATACAGTGATAGACTCTTTAGGTACTGGTTTCTTTCCAGATCTTCTTATAACCTAATCCCTCTTTAGCTATTTATCTTTGTGACAATAAAGATAGTTGAAGTAGATATACTAAGAAACTGTGGATTTTAGCTCTAAAAATAAAATAATTTTAAATGTCAAATTGTTCTGCAGATTAGAAAAGTTAAAATTTACATTATGTGCAAAATCTGTCTACCTGCTCTCCCCCTATTAAAAATGTTCAATGGAAAGAATTTAAGAGAAAAAGTTCTCATAAAGTACTAAACTTCAATGTAAAAATACTCAAAAAAGTTAACAGTTCCATAACAAAATTTGGATGTTTGGGGTAAGATGCATTCCAATAATAAGTTCTTTGTGTATGCCTGATGTGACAAGAAAAGGTCATGTCACTACCCTTTTAAACAATGACAATATATACGTACTTTTAATACTTTGCTCCTACAATGCTACTGGGTCTACATGCTTATTATCTGTGGGTTTTTTACTATTCTAGCTAAGACTCTAAGCCTTTGTGACTATAAATTATATCACAATATGATTTCACTCCCTTGAACCACTTATTATTAGAATAGTTCAAATTTTTTCTAGAAGAGTTTTTTATTTCTATTTGTTTTATGCCATACCCTGAAATGAGAGAAGTCAATGAGTAAAAAATAACCCTACATAGTAAAAATGCTATCTCAAAAGTAAAAATGAAAGCAAGTATAAGAATAAAACTCACCAGTTCTTAAATACTCATTACTCTTTACATTGTTTTAAGACAGTATTTACCTGAAGCACAGGTATAGAGAAAGAAAGTTAATAAAGATAGACCAGATATAAATATAACCGGAATGTTAACAATTGTTGTGAGGGGCAACAGTCCTCACAACTTTTTCCCCCTTGTAATTCTCAAATTGTCTCTAGTATGTATGCATCACTTGTATTTTTATTATGTTGATCTTTTTCTGATTATAAAATAATACATTGTAAAATATATCACATGCACATTATAAAATATATTAAGAACTCAAGCAATTTCAAAACACTTTACATAGAAACTTGAAGACTATTTTTATAATAAAAATAAAAACTATAACCTTTAAAATCCATATACAGTAGGAATTAATGTTGTGAATTTGCTTTTCCAATAGCTTACAACTCCTCTGAGAGACAACATAGTATAAGAAAAGTGGTATAAGATTTAATGCCAAATATATGTTCCATTCCCAGCTGAACCTCTCACCTGCTATGTGATCTTAAGCAAATAGATTCTCTGATATCCAGTTTTCTTTTTTTTTTCTGAGCCTAATTAGACAAAGAATAAACCTAACATTTATTTTTCTTCTTCTCTTCTTTACTACCTTGCCACAACTGAACACAAAAGAAGAAAATGTACCCCCAAATGGCCAGTGGATTTCTCCTAATTCTCAGAAAGACATTAGGGGAAGTATTTTTAATTAAAGTATTAAAAATGAACATAAGAATACAAAATATAACTAAAGAATACTAACTTGAGTTAGATGCTCCAAGAGAAGCAAGAGCGCATGAACAAAAGAATGAAAAGAAAGTGTGTGCCCTTAAAATCCAATCTACAACCATTCTCATGAGTGCACAGAGGTAATTCTAGTACTGACTAACCCAACACCACCACGGCTGGCCTGTATGCATTTGATGTGGTTAAATGGTACCAAACTGAATATGTCCCTGGCCATTTGCCCTACTAAGAAGGCTGTGTGCCAGTGATTACTGTGCATTAGAGGGAAAGAACCTGGATAAGAATATTCTACCCTCAAGAAAAAATGTTTTAAACACCTGGTTTTACATCTGAGCACTTTTTTGGTAAGAGCTGATTTTCACTTTTCTAATCTGTAAAATGGGATAATAATTCTTTGGCTAAGAATTTCATAAAATGTAAATATTTCAAAGGGTGAAAGACTATTCCATAGGATATGTTTTCTCTTTATGCCTTAAGTTCCTTATCTGTACATTTAAAAAGCTAAACTAGATAAAATCTAAGTTTCCTTTAAATCTAAAATCAGAGGAACTTTTTTATAATAAATGATACATAAAAATTAGCTGAAGTTTAACATTGTTCATTATGCTCTGCCTGGAACCTCCTGAAACACAACACACTGCCTTAAAATTCACATTCTCAGCTGGGTGCAGTGGCTCACATCTGTAATCCTAGCCCTTTGGGAGGCTGAGGCAGGAGGATCGCTTGAGGCCAGGAGATCAAGACCAGCCTGGGCAACATAGTGAGACCTCATCTCTACAAAAAAGAAAAAAAATTATTCGGGTGCCTATAGTCCTAGCTACTTGGGAGCCTGAGGCAGGAGGATCACTTGAGCCCAGGAGTTTGAGGCTGCAGTGAGCTATGATTGTGTCACTGTACACCAGCCTGGACAAAAGAGAGAGACCCTGTCTCAAAAAAACAAAAAACAAAAATCACATTCTTTTTGCTGGATGGCCAAACGTAGATCACCTCCACTCCCCAGGCAAAAAAAAAAAAAGTAATGAGTGTTTCCTGAAGATGATTTTTTGTTCCTTGGCTAAGCATCTCAAAAATCTAGTAGGGATAACCAAAGAAAGGAATGTAGGGCTCCTTTCCAACCAAATTCAGGGACAAAACTTTGAAAACAAAAATTGTTACCTGTAAAAAGACTTTTCCTTATTTCCTTTTTTATCTTGCCATTTCATAGTTTATATATAAACCTGTCAGAAATACAGGAATGTACTTTGTTGTAAGAAGAAAAGCCTTCTCCTTTTCCTAGGGCAGAAGGCAAATTTTAGTCTGTCAAACTGAAAGGTGGCCAGTGTGGAGCCTAGTGAACAGGGAGAGACGGTAACAGGAGATGAGGTCAGAAAGAAGGCAGGGCCCAGAAAATGTAAAGTCACATAGGCCATGGAAAAATATCTGAATTTTATTCAAGAAGGGATGGGAGGCTATTGCAGGGCTTATGCATGGAAATGGCATGATCTAATTTCACATTTAGAAAGATTGCTCTGGTTGTTATGTGGATACTGGCTGTGGTGGTGTTGGGGACAGGGGATGGGGAGATAAGAGAGGAGGCAGAGAGTACCAAAGTAGTTCCGAGATGACAGTGGCTTGAACAAGGATGATGCAACAAAGGTCATGAACAGTTGTCAGATTCAGGGTATATTTTGAAGAGAGGGCTGATAGATCTTGTTGATGGACTGGATATTTGCAGTAAGAAAAAGTAGAAGAATCAAATATGATCCCTGGGCTTTGGGACTGAGCAACTGGGCGAAGAGTGCCAGTTACCAAAATGAAGAACAGTAGGGCAGGGCTTAGCTTATAAAGTAAAATAAGCAGTTGTTTTGGATGTGTCAGGTTTATAATGCCAATTAAAACATTCAATTGGGCTGGGCATGGTGGCTCACACCTGTAATCCCAGCACTTTCGGAGGCCGAGGCGGCATGATCACTTGAGGACAAGTGTTTGAGACCAGCCTGGGCAACATAGAGAGATCCCATCTCTACAAAAAAGAAAAAAATTAGCCAGGCATGATGGTACACACCTGCAGTCCCAGCTACTCAGGTGACTGAGGCCGTAGGATAGCTTCAGCCCAGGAATTTGAGGTTGTAGTGAGCTATGACGACACCACTGCACTCCAGCCTGGATGACAGAGGGAGAGCCTGTCTCTAAAAAACAAATATTCATGTGAAGATGTCAAGTAGTCAACTAGATATTTGAGTGCAGAGGGAGAAATGTAAATATGATAATAAGCCCATATAGGTGGCATTTAAATTAATCCAGGGGACTATATGAGACCACTTAGGGAGAAAGCGTAAATGGAGAAAACACACTTGTCAAGTTCTGAGCTTTGAGGCACTCCAGTACTTATAGTTGAGCTGAGGAAGACCTAGCAGAGCTAAGAAAGAAAAGCGAGTTATGTAGGAAGAAAACCAGGAAAGGTATGATACCCTGTAGTGAAGTCATTGAAGAGTAAAGGATTGGTGACTCGGTCAAGCTACTGAGGTCAAGTTACTCACCATGGGATCCTATGACTACATAAAGACACCTTGAATTCTTAAAAAGAAGTATATTATGTGAACATAAAGTTCCAATTTAAAAAATAATAGCCCCTCTCCCACCTCCATTTTCAGGGAAACGTGCTCAATAAAGAAAACCTAGAAAAATATGGGAGTTGAGAGAGGGGGGAAAAAACTACCCTAAGAAACCTCTCATTAACATTTTGAATAATTTTCCTTGAAATCCTGCCTTATTTATAGGGGTTTTATTTTTAAATAGTCTAATTATATGGTACATGTCATTCTATACCCTGCTGCTTTCATTTCCTCACGTTATATGCCACTCTGTAAAACATTTTAATGACAACATAACATTAATAATAGTTACCACTTACTGATTGCTTATGATGGGCCAGGCACTGTGCTAGGGCTGTATAGATGTACTGCATTTAACCTTCACAACAACCTATTAGGCAGTCACTGTTACTATCCCAAATTTATAGATGAAGAAACAGATTAAGTAACTTGCCCAAGGGAAAACCAAGATTTGATTTTCTGTGTTCTTAACCACATACTGCCTAGAGAACAGCATTGACTTAATTCCTTATTGTTAGACATTGGGTTGTCTGACTTTTTAGGATGATTACTACCACTTTGGTGAGTGTCTTCGAACATAAAGCTTTGTACGAATTTAGAATTATTTCCTCAAAATAGCTTCTTGGAAACAGAATTACTGGATCAAAGAAATATTTTTAAGATTTCTGATACCTAATGTTAAATTTCTTTACAAAATATTTTCCTCAACATGTTTTACCACAAAAAGAATAGTTTGGAAGTCTATTTTGATCTAAAACACAAGGTATAGAAAAAGACTAGAGAGGGGAAAAACAAGGACTGTGAAGACACAGTCAGTGGCCACCAGGGGGCAACCGTATCACAGCACTGCTGAAACAAATTTCATCTGAGATAGAGGAAAAACTGGTTTTACGTAAGGCTTGCAGTTTTAAATCAAGTATTTGCACTCCTTCATGTTGGATTCCATTTTTATTATATTTCCAAACACAGAAACTCTTTATTTCTCTTGCTACTAGCTACTTTAAGAAATAATAACCATGGAAAAATATTTCTTTTGCCTTAAATTATCTTGAGCAAGGACAGGTCAACATTTATTTGACAGTAAAGAGAGCTGCTGTAAGAAAAATTAAAAGTGAGAACCAGCAGTGTAGCCTGCTTTCTGCTACTGTAAAAGATCTAGGGTGCAATTTAAATTGACTCAGTATGATGAAGCATTCCTGTTGTTAGCCGGTATTGAAAATCATCTTTCCTTTGTATGTTTGTCCATTCATTTCTTCAACAAACATTTAGTGAGTACTTATTACGTGCTAAGCTACATGCTAGAGATGGTATGTACAGTGGTGAACAAACTGATATCATTCCTGCCGTCACAAACTTACAATGTAGTGAATAAGTCACATGTGACTCATAACCACAAATAAATATATAATCACAAACTGTGATAAGTGCTATGAAAAAAATACAAGTATATGTGAGAGCATATAATAGGAGAATTGTCACTTAGCCTAGAGCATCAGGAAATGCTTTCTAATGAAGTGACCTTTAATTGAAGACCTGAAGAAGAATATGATTTCATAAGGCAAAGGGGTCAAGAATTGGGGTAGAGGTGGATTAGAAAGATTGTTCTAGGCAGAGGAAAGACCATGAATGAGAACTCTGGGACAAAGGAACATAGCTTGTTTTAGAAATAAAAGCCAGTGTGACTGGATCACAGATGTAAAGGGAAAAAAATTGCATAAGATAAAATTGGCAAGTAGGCAAGAACCAGATCACATAAAAGTAAAAAATACACAATTTCTTCTAAATCAATTTGTTTCTCTATAGAGTAGAGGATTAGAATAAAGAATAATCTTTCAATAGACATTTTTCCAGAGTACTTTCAATTTTAAATGTTCTGCTACTCTGTCCTCATAAAAACACCTGTTTTTGTCAGGCTAAGTGTGTCCTGAATTTTTGGTCAAGGAAAGAAAGGTTTCTAAGGAAGTATCCCTAATCCTTATATTTAGGAATACTGAAGATTAGAAGTTAATTGACTTTAGTTTTTAACAGTTTGCCTAAATATGGTTTTCTTTGGTTTTATATTGTTTGGGGTTTGCTGGGCTTTTTTCATCTGTGGGGTGACGTCTTTCGCCAATTTAGAAAATTCTTGGCCATTATCTCTTCAGATATTGCTCTGACCCAGTACCTCTTTCCTCTCTTTTTGGGTCTCAAATTATAATTACTTTTTTTTTTTTTTTTTAAAGAAACAGAGTCTCATTCTGTTGACCAGGCTGGAGTGCAGTAATGTGATCATAGCTCACTGTAATCTCGAACTCCTGGTTTCAAGCAATACTCCGGTCTCAACCTCCCAAGTAGCTGGGACTACAGGCACATGCTACCATGCCCAGCTAATTTTTTTCATTTTTGTAAAGATAGGGTCTTGCTTTGTTGCCCGGGCTGGTCTTGAACATCTGTCCTCAAGCGATCCTCCTGCCACAGCCTTCCAAAGTGTTTGGGTTACAGGCGTGAGCCACCGCTCCTGGCTGAATTACATTTATGTTAGATCTTTTGACTGTGTCCCACATGTCTTTCCTGCTCTATTCTTTCCATCACATTTTCTCCAAATGCTTCGGTTTGGATATTTTTAACTGTGCTATATTCGAGTCTACTAACTTTGTCTTCACTGTGTATAATCTGCTGTTATATCCATGCAATGAGTTATTAATTCACATCTTGTATTTTTCAGTTCTAGATTGTTCATTTGATTTTTTTTTTTAGATTTCAAGTCCCTACTGAAATTTTGCTCTTTTCACCTATTTTGTCTGACTTTTCCTCTATTTTCTTAAAATATTAATTTTAGTTATTTTAAAGTCTTTATATGCTAACTCTAACATCTGGATCACCTGTGGGTCTGTTTCCATTGTTTATTTTTTCTCTTTATTATTGGTCCCACTTTCCTGTCTCTGCATTGTCCAGTATTTTTTACTATATGCCAGACATGGTATATAAAAGTAGCAGAAAGAGCTCCCCCTTTCCTCTGTCAGGTAGATACAATGGGAAGATCAACTCAATCCAATTAGAAATTAAGGTGGATTGAGCATGGACTGCAATTTTAATATGAGTAAGTTCACCTCTGGTTCATCACTATTTCTTGGTCATGGCCATGGCCCTGTAAGGCTTTTGAGAGCCTAGCAAGCCCGTGTCTCCCCAGTCCTAAAAGATTACAAGAGATTCAGTATTGACCTTCGGTGGTTTGAGCCTAGGTCCCACTCCACACACCTTTGGAGTCTGATGATATCTTGAGAGACAGATGGTTGTATGTTGTAGCAGACTCTTTCTAAAGAAATTTTGTCTCCTCAGCACAAGACTAAAAAAGGTTTCTTTCCTCCTTTCTGGCCCACCCTTCCATCTTCTGCATAGTCAGCTAATGTCTTGTGGGAAAACTGGCCTTGTGCTCAGGGCTCCTCTAGTTTCTAACCATCGTGCAAGTCTCAAATGATTGCCAAAAGCTCTTCTTGTATCTCTTTCCTCAGGAAGAATTCTTTTGCTTGGGCCAAGTCTGCTCCCTAGCCTGTGCCCAGAATCAGCAAATGGCCCCTGGAAAGAAAATGACTGGTGATTATCAGCTTAACTAGGAAGAGTTCTATCCTTTCTGGCATGTTAGTCCATATAGTTCTCCTTGCTTCCATAGCTCTCCGACCAATATGATTTTTGAAATTTATATACTTTTTTCTTCCCTCTTTCTCTTTTTTTTTTCCCCCAGAGATAGGGTCTCAAACTCTGTCACCCAGGCTGCAGTGCATAACCTGATCATAGCTATGCATGATCACAGCTCACTGTAACCTCGAACTCCGTAGCTCAAGTGATCCTTCCACTTCAGCCTCCTGAGTAGCTAGGAGGCACGCACCACCACACCCAGATAATTGGTTTGGTTTTTTTTTTTTTAATATTGGTAGATACAGGGTCTCATTATGTTTCCCAAGCATGTATATTTTTTCAAGTTGTCGTAGCAAGAGTTTGGTTTGTTATAATCTATTACACCCTACTTAGAAGAGAAAGCCCTTACAAACTATTTGGGAAGAATCAACTTATCACTGAAAGATTTCAAAATGAAAAGAACAGTGGAATAATTACGTAACAAAGTTAAGGAAAGTACGTACCTGTGAGGGCATCACAACTGGTGGACCGATTATTGCACTGGCAGGGAAAGCAGCCATTCTTGCTAAAGCCAAAATATCCATCTTGGCATTGGTCACATGAAGAGCCAATAACACCCACTTTGCACTGGCATTTTCCAGAACTGCAAACAAAAGTAAAGACAATGAACAAAATTAAATTAGTTTAACAGTTTTATTGCCTACCATCCCAGAAAGGAAAGAAAGCCAGGCTCATGTAAATAGTGTATGCTTACCATATCTCGAAGCCTTGTATCCTAAGAAATCACCTGTCGATTTCTGTATTCCTATTTAAAGCTGTCTATTGTATTGCATTACATAATTTCTTAGCTAATAAATAATTTTACAGAAAATGTAAAATTGAGGCATCTGAAAGCAGGACTAATAATGATGATGATAATGATGATAATAAAAACAATGAGCCACCATTTATTGAGGGCCTGTGCCAATAAATATATATTCTCTCTAATGCTCAAGGTATTTCTACTAGGTAGAGGTCATAATCCTTATTTTACTATTGAGAGAATTCAAAGAGGTTAAAGTTATTGTCCACAGCTAGTAAGGTTTATTTACACAAAGCCAGACTTTTCCCTCTATACCATGCTATCTACCCCTAAGTTTAACTCTAAATTTGTACAAAAAATTTGTCTGCCAAATAACTTGATATCCACTCGGGTATCAAGCTTCATTTCGTAGATCCCAAGCATCACAACTGATCATCTACATAGGTTCTAACTCCAGTGATGCTGTTTCTGCCTTGTCCAGAGTAAATCTTAGTCTCTTTTCTCACCACCAGTAAATTTCAGGTGCTTTCAGTAAATTTCTTCCTTAACAAAGGCTGAGAAATCTTACTGCTTGAAGAGAATATGTAGTCTAACAAAGTCAAAGGCTCTCAGAGATACAAGTCCCAATATTTTGATATTTAGTTAAAGCTTAATTAAAATTTATACTGATCATAGTATAGAAGATGAGCATTGTTTTTTAATAAACCAACAGAAATTTACATTACCAAGCATGTCTCTTAAGTAACTTTGCAATAAATAAAAGAAAAGAAACTCCACACACATACATATATACAGCCTTACACAAGAATACCACAAGGTACTTAAATATCTAGCAAAGAAAATCTGTATTCATCAAAAATGAAGTTCAGGAATATCTTATGACTCAACAAGAAGGAACCAGTCAATTTAAGTCCCTCTATACTATCTGAAAATTACAAAGGATATAATGTACCTTTCAAAGAATGGCTAACGACACTTCCTTAGCCAACTGCCAAGGTTTATAAAATGTTAATCAAGATGCTTGCTCCTCATTCCTCTAAATATATTCGATTATTCAATATACAAAAGGATAAACAGTTACTTTTACAAATAGTGTTTGCCTAATCCACCACACACAAGAAAAACATATTATTTTAGAATACAAAAATCACTTAATAATATCTCCTAACCATAATATAGCCAGTAGTCCCAAAGCAGTTGCTATTCCTATAAGTGAGCTTTCCCTTCATAACTCTGCTCTGGGCACTTAAAAGACTGACTTAAGCAGGCATTTTTTTCTCTGGAGAATCTGCTCCCTGATTGCTAATTAAAAAAAAAAAAATCCATGAATCCTGATAAAGTAGTTAACTGAGTCTAGATACCACGCTTTAGATTTTCCTTGGTAGATTTTAAAACAAGAAAGGAGGTACTTTCCTCTCTTTAAAAAAAAAAAAAAGTATAGAATTAAGTAGGGAAGTTTGGTTGTGAGACTGCACTAGGAGTGCTTTTCTACCATGTTACTCATGGCCCAAGGCCAATTTCTGCATGTATAAGAATCAAATTAGCTGGGCTCAGTAGCTCATGCCTGTAATCCCAGTAACTTGGGAAGCTGAGGTGGGAGGATCACTTGAGGCCAGAGTTCAAGACCAGCCTGGGCAATATAGGAAGACCCCTTCTCTAAAAAAATAAAATAAAATAACTTAGCCAGGGGCAATGGCATATGCCTGTAGTCCCAGCTACGTGAGAGGTTGAGGTGGGGGGATCATTTGAGCCCAGGAGTTTAAGGCTGCAGTATGCTGTGATTGTGCCTGTGACTAGCCACTGCACTATAGCCTGGGCAACATAGTGAGACCCCATCTCTTAAGGGGGAGGGGAGAATTAAATCACTCAGCAAATACAAAGCTTTGTCTGTGTGACTTCTTTTATAGAATAAAGGCTTTACAACACTCCCTTTCGTGGGCTCTCTCTGTTAAAGACTGTTGCATGCTTTCTGAAGCAAAGGTCAATGATATAAATGCGATGAAACAAAAAAAAAGCTTACTGGCAGACCACTGAAATGCTTATCCATAGATTTGAAATGAAACAACCAAATACTCATAGGTTCATATCTGGAGAATAAAGGTGCAAAGCTGGATTTTGAATATAAATCAGAAATCTATTCTACTGATATCAGCTAACAAAGAATTTAAGATAGAATTTGCTCATCTGGTGTCACTTCTTAAAGACATGTGTTACTAGGAAAGTACTAATATAGTACAGAGAATTCTATGAGAAAGAATAATATACAATATTCATAAAGGAAGCATAAGCATTATATAGCTAAGCTGTACTAAGTATAACTATGCATATACTACACATTTCTTAAATTATCCCAGATGGGATTCTCAGATTTTCTATGGTATCAATGCTTAGTTATAGAATTTACATACTTACAGGTGTGAACAACTATTTCAAGGTTTTAACACTTTTAAAAAAGTATTTCTTAAAATGTATGTAAACAAATCACATATTTTACAATATGAATTGTTAATTTTTCAAAAGGAAATTCCATGGTGTATCATCTCGAGATATGGTACATATTGATGTCATACAAATACTAACCAAATTGTCTTTTAAAAGCTTCTGTTTAAGATGAGTGGGTGGAGCACCTTCAGACCTTCCATTATTTTATAATCACATTGATTAGGTGGGAAGGGTATAATACAGGAAGGGAGATATCAGGGTTTATGGGAAAAAAAAAAAAAAAAAAACAGCCTGAGGAGATAGAGAGAACTTGGTTCATATTCCAGCTCTGCTAGTTACTAGCTGGTAGGAAGTACTTGTTCTCTCTTAGTCTTAGCATTCTCACTTGTAAAATAAAGACAATTATACCAACCTTTGTAGGGTTACTGTAAAAATTAAAGATTGCATACACAAAGCTCTTAGCATAGTGGCCAGCATATACTCAGTACTCAAAAATGAAAGCAACTATGAAGATGATGACAATGATCCTAGATCTTGAATATTTTCTGAGAAATGTATGGAAAATAGGTTAAAATTCCCAGTAGGCAAAAACAAGGAAGAAGACTCTAAGTTATTTACTTTTAAAATCTTGTTAATGAACCTAAAAAATGGCAAGGAAAAAAAATTAAGGAATTATTAATTTGGTACAAAAAAGTGGCTAGGAAAAAAGAGTACATTATGAACATATGATAGAAACAATTTTTGGAAAGAAAATTTTAAAATTGAGAAGGGAAAGGATCTGCCAAATCCTACATTAGGTGAAATCAAAGCCAGCCAGATCTGACATGCTTTTTACCAACTAACTAATAATTTATTTCTAAATTGCCAAATGTTTTGGCATGTTTTTTGTTATCAAGAACATTGTCAATTTTCTTCCTAAGATTTACAAGATATAAATTATGTGTGCATGTATATCTTTAGACATCATATTATCAACTTTAACTCAAGCAGTCACAGAATAACTAAAAAGATATACATAGTTCTAATTAGGGGAGATTAATTCATTTAAGGTCATTCAGGAGTCTTGCTTTTCCTCATTCCTCTTCCTCAGACAGTAATACATGTCGGCACTCTGACATGGAAAGAATAAGAAACAGAAAAAATAGACAATTAAATATATTAATTTTCTTCTTCTGCCTCAGTTTTAGTAACTAAAAACAATTTAGTTTCAGAAAGGACTGAAAATACTAATTAATACAGTCTGAAATAAATGGAAAATTGCTGATTATAAGCTCTCTAAATATATTAAAATTTAAAATGTAGCTAGGAAAAGTTTTTATTTAAGGAAAAAAATTAAAAGTTCTTAACAACTCTAAATTTCATGTTTGGGTCATAGTTTTGTAGAGGTAATGAAAATAATAGTTTCTCCTTTTTGTTATTAAAAAACTCAATAATTGGACATTTTGGCAAAAGATTCTCTGCATTTAGTGTTCCTCTGTCCTTCAACAGTCATGGAAAAGATCTTTATGCAATGAGCAAAGCTTCTTTTCTGGAGGAAAAAAGGATAGCTTTATTGTTGAAAACATTGGGCTATTATTCTAAACATTCCTTGTATTTTTGAGGGCAAATAGTCTAAAATATGTTTAGAGGAAATCCATATTCAGACAGAAATTCTTTTTTTCTCCTCAGAGACAGAGGACAGTTTATTCCTCACAGCAACAGCAGTAGTTAGAGTATCGACATTTGTACCATGTCCTCAAACTTCAACTCCCGAGGGTAATGCAAAGAGGGCCGGTAATGCTTACATGTGAGGTGAGTTGTTACAGAAAGAAGAATCCCAAACTCAGAGAATCCAGATCTTTTATAATGGTCGGCGAGCCCAACTGATCTTTGCCTAGGAGGGAGGCTTAATTTTTATTATACTGGACAATCAGCAAATCTGTCCTTTACTCCAGAGGAAGATATTATCTTTATTTTCCAAGATTGTTTGAATAAATAGTCCAGAACAAAGTCAGCCAGTGCCTCTGCTTGCAGAAGTACAAGAGACCTTTAGAGAATTGTCTTGAAACAATAACAACCTCTCATTGACACAATGTCTTAGCCTCTGGAAAGCTTTCCCATGAGTACAACACTCCATCAGTCATAATGATTAATCTGAACAATAGAGCCAAATCCTGCCTGCCACAAACTTTCAATAAATTTTATTGGAACACAGCCATTCATTTATGTATTGTCTATGGCTGGCTGTTTTTACACTTTAATGGCAGGGGTTCACCATGCCTTGAATATCAGGCCATTGCTGAGTGGCTTTTTTTTCTTTTATTATTATTTTTAATTTACATATAATTGTACATATTTATTGGGTACAGTGTGATATTTCAATACATAAATACTTTTGTATCTGTTAACCAACCTTTAGTTATCCTCCCCGCCCCCTTACCTTTTCTGTCTCTAGTAACCGCTAGTCTGTCTACTCTCTACTTCTACAAAATCAACTTTGTTTTAGCTCTTGCATATGAGTGAGAGCATGAGGTATTTACCTTTATGTGCCTGGCTTATTTCACTTAACATAATGTCCTCCACACCCATCCATGTTGCCACGAATGACAGAATTTCATTCTTTTTTATGGTTAGTGTTCCATTGCACATATACAAGTGTACGCGTGCGCACACACATACACCACATTTTCTTTATCCATTCATCTACTGATGGACAGTTAGGTTGATTCCATATCTTGGCTATTATGAATAGTGCTACAATAAACATGGGAGTGCAGATATCTCTTTAGCATACTGATTTCCTTTCCTTTGGATATATACCCAGTAAAGAGATTGCTAGATCATATGGTAGTTCTATTTTTAGTTTTTTGAGGCACCCCCTTACTGTTTTCCATAATGGCTGTACTAATTTACATTCCCACCAACAGCATATAAGAGTCCCCCTTTCTTCACATCCTCACCAGCATTTGTTACTTTTTGTCTTTTTGATAATAGCCATTCTAACTGGGGTGAGATGATATCTCATTGTGGTTTTGATTTGTACTTCCTTAATGATTAGCAATATTGAGTATTTTTTTATATACCTGTTGGCCATTTGTATGTGTTCTTTTGAGAAATGTGTATTCAGATCTTTTGTCCATTTTTTAAATTATTTGGTTTTTGTTTGGTCCTTGTATATCATAGATATTAATCCCTTGTTGGATGAATAGTTTGCAAATATTTTTCCCATTATTCAGGTTGTCTTTTCACTCTGTTGATTGTTTCCTTTGCTATGCAAAAATGTTTTAGCTTGATATAATCCCATTTGTTTATTTTTGCTTTTGCTGCCTGTGCTTTTGAGGTCTTCTCCATAAAAATCTTTGCCCAGAGTAATGTCCTGAAGCATTTCCATTATGTCTTCTGCTAGTAGTTTCATAGTTTTGGATCTTACATTTAAGTCTTTAATCCATTTTGAATTGATTTTTATATATGGTGAGAGAGGAGGTCTAGTTTCATTTTTCTGCATATGGATATCCAGTTTTCCCAGCACCATTTATTGAAGAGGGTGTCCTTTCCCCAATATGTATTCTTGGCATCTGCTGAAGATCAGCCGGTTGTAAATACATGGATTTATTTTTGCATTTTCTATTCTGTTCCACTGGTCTACGTGTTTGTTTTTATGCCAGTGCCATGCTGTTGGGGTTACTGTGGCTTTGTAGTATATTTTGAAGTCTGGTAGTATGATGCCGCTAGCTTTTTTCTTCATGCTCAGGATTGCTTTGGCTATTCAAGGTCTTTTGTGATTCCATAAGAATTTTAGAATTATTTTTTGTATTTCTGTGAAGAATGTCATTGGTATTTTGATAGGGATGGCATTGACTCTGTAGATTACTTTTGGTAGTATGGTCATTTTCACAATATTAATTCTTCCAATCCATAAACATGGAACACCTTTACATTTTTGTGTGTCCTCTTTAATTTCTTTTATCAGTGTTTTATACTTTTCCTTGTAGAAATTTTTTACCTCCTTGGTTAAATTTATTCCTGGGAATTTGGGGGTTTTTTGGTAGCTATTGTAAATGGGATTGCTTTCTTGGTTTCTTTTTCCACTAGTTCATTGTTGGTATATAGAAACCTTATTGATTTTTTGTGTGTTGATTTTCTACCTTATAACCTTATTGAATTTGCTTATCAGTTTAACAGCTTTTTTGTGGAGCTTTTAGGGTTTTCTACATAAAGGACCATGTCATCTACAAACAGGGACAATTTGATTTCCTCTTTCCCAATTTTGATGCTCTTTCTTTCTCTTGCCTAATACTCTGGCTAGGACTTCTGGTACTATGTTGAATAAAAGCGGTGAAAGTGGGCATCCTTATCTTATTCTAGATATTATAGGGAAAGCTTTCATATTTTCCCCATTCACTATAATGTTGGCTGTGGCTTTATATGTGGCCTTTATCATGTTGAGGTATGTTCCTTTTATACCTAACTTGTTGAAAGTTTTATCATGAAGGAATTATTAAATTTTTAAATTTTTTATTTTTTTAGAGATGGGATCTCACTCTGAGCCCATGCTGAAGTGGGCATGCAGTGGTGCAATTATAGCTCACTGCAACATTGAACTCCTGGACTCATGTGATTCTCCTGCCTTGGCCTCCCAAAGTGCTGGGATTACAGGCATGAGCCACTGTGCCCAGCTGAGATATTGATTTTATCAAATGCATCTATTGAAATGGTCATATGGCTTTTGTTCTTCATTTTGTTGATGTAATGTGTCGATGTAATGTACTGATTTGCATATGTATCCGTGGGCTAAATCCCACATGATCAAGGTGAATGATCTTTTTAATGTGCTGCTAGATTCAGTTTGCTAGTATTTTGCCAAGGATTTTTGCATCTATGTTCACCAACAATATTGGCCAACAGTTATCCTTTTGCTGTTCTGTCCTTTTGTGGTTTTGGTATTAGGGTAATGCTGGACTTGTAAAATGAGTTCAGAAGAATTTCTTCCTCTTCAACTCCCTGGAGAATTTGAGAAGAATTGATATTAGTTCTTTAAATGTTTGGTAGAACTCAGTAATGAAGCCATGGGTCCTGGGCTTTTCTTTGATGATTTAGTCTTCTAAATCTTGTTACTCGTAATTGGTCTGTTCAGTAATGATCTTTCGTATTTCTGTGATATCAGTTGTAATGTCACCTTCTTAGCTTCTAATTTTATTTATGTGGGTTTTTCTCTTTTTTCCTTGGTTAGTTTAGCTAATTTTCTTTATCTTTTCAAAAAGCCAAATTTTCTTTTTGTTGATCTTTTGTATTGCTTTTTAGTCTCAATTTCATTTATTTCTTTTCTGATATTTATTCTTTCTTTCTTTCTACTGATTTTGAGTTTTGTTTGTTCTTGCTTTTCTAGTTCCTTGAGATGCATCGTTAGGTTATTTATTTGAAATCTTTCTACTTTTTTGATATAGACATTTATTGCTATAAACTCCCTCTTAATACTGCTTTTACTATATCCCATAGGTTTTGGTATGTTGTGTCTATATTTTCATTTGTTCTAAGAAAGTTTTCAATTTCCATCTTAATTTCTTCATTGACCCACCCATTGATCATTCAGGGGCATGCTGTTTACTTTCTCTGTATTTGTTCAGTTTGGAAAGTTCCTCTTGTTATTGATTTCTAGTTTTATTCCATTATAGTACAAAAAGATACTTAATATGATTTCAATCCTTTTAAATTTGTGGAGACTTGTTTTGTGGCCTCACATGTGGTCTATCCTGGAGAATGTTCCATGTGCTATTGAAAAGAATGTGCATTCTGTAGCTATTGAATGAAATGTTCTAATTTATAAGTCTGTTAGGTCCATTTGGCCTATGGTATACTTTAAATCAAATGTTTCTTTGTTGATTTTCTGTCTAGATGATCTGTCCAATGTTGAGACAGTAGACATTGGGTGTTGAAGTCCCCAATTATTATTGTATTGGAGTCTGTCTCTCCCTTTAGACATAATATTTGCTCTGTATATCTGGGTGCTTCAGTGTTGGGTGCACATATATTTACAACTGTTATATACTCTTGTGGAATTAATCCCTTTATCATTATATAATGATGTCTCTTTTTACAGTTTTTGACTTAAAGTCTGTTTTATCTAATTTAAGTATAGCCACTTCTGCTTGTATTTGGTTTCCATTTGTGTGGAATATCTTTTTCCATGCATTCACTTTCAGTCTATGTCTTTATAGGTGAAGTTCCTTGTAGGCAGCATATAATAGGATCATGTTTTCTTATCCATTCAGTCACCAGACCCTGTCTTTTAAGTGGGGGATTTAATCCATTTATATTCAAGGTTATTATTATTATTATTATTAT
>VBSM01003204.1:7007524-7018915 GCA_008086735.1 Cheirogaleus medius | reverse complement strand
AAAAAGTCATTTGACAAACAGATGTTCTTAATTTAAATATAGTTGAATTTATCAGTATTTTCCTTTATGGTTTCTTTTGTTTTTATATTTTAGAGAATAGTTTAGTGAAATAGTTAAGAGTAGGAACTCTGGAGCTAGAATATCTAGATTCAGATTCTGTCTTTATCATCTACTAGTCACATGATCTTAAGTAAATTACTTAATTTCTTCATGCTTCAGTTTCCTCAGTTATAAAATAGAGAACATACAAGGACTGTCTGGAAAGTATCCAGCCATATTATATGTCACATTCCATGTAATATGAAAAATAGAGACATTCATTACATTAACAATGGCTGGATACTTTCTGGACAGCCATCGCATATCATAGGTTTGTTGTGAAGATTAATTTAGTTAATATGTGTTAAGCACTTACATAAAGCAGTGCCTGGCACATAGTAAAAACTATATAAATATTGCTACTATATTAACATTATTGTTGAAGAAATCCCTACCTACCCTAAAATCATAAGATGCTTTCCTAAAAGTATTACACTTTGCCTTTCACATTTAGGTCTTTAATCCACCTGAAATTTATTTTTGCAGATGATATAAGTTAAAGGTTCAATCTCATTTTCTTTCTTATAGATAACCAAAGCTCTAGTACAATCCATTCATAAGTCCATCCTTTTGCCCCTAAGCTTTAGTACCTCCTCTGCTATATACCAAATGTCTTTATACACACAGGTTATTTCTGGGCTCTCTTTTTTGTTCTATTTATTTATTTTGTATCCTGAACCAATACCACACTGTTTAAATTACTATAGCTTTACTTCCCTACAGTGTTTTTGTATAAGAAAATTTGAAAATATAGATAAGTTGAAAGAATAGTATTCTGAATATCTGTGTATATATTTTGCTTTACAGGGGTTACTCTCCTAAGCCCCACTCCCAATGTACAGCATTTCAGCCACACCAACCTTGCTGTTGCTCAAGTATGTTAGGCATCTGCCTACACCAGAGATTCTACTTGCTGCTCTTTCTACTGGCAATACCCTTCCATGGGATCCACATGGTATGTTCCCGTATGTCTTTTTGTTCTTTATTTAAATGTCATATTCTCCACAAGGCCTTAGGTAGCCACAATATCTAAAATTATACTATCTCTTACTATTTAATATACTATATATTTTCTTTTTTATTTATTATCTCTTCTCATCTAGAATATCAACTCTAAATCAAGAGTTTTTATGTGTTTTTTCCACTGCTATATTCCTAGTGCCTAGCACAGTGCCTGGCATATGACAGTCACACAAACTTTGTTTAACGATTGCATAATCTGGCTCTAAAATCTGTATGTGCTTTCTTCATTAACTCTTGATGACTTCTAAGTGCAATATTTGTTTTCATTTTAGTCTATTTAACATTTGCCATGCACTTAATCTTGATACTTTATATCACATTTAAATAAACCCCTCAGAATCTTAGAAATAGGATATTCATTCTAGGTGATCAAAATGAGACACTTAATGACTGGCCCATGATAGGCCCATCAACCTTGAAGACAGTAATCCACTGGGTTTGTTCTTTAAAGTAGGACAGAGAGGAGCAGACAGGAAAAAAAAAGTACTAACCTGCAAAGAAAAATCCACTGTGCTTAACCCCAATATTCTATTGTGACCCTGCCAAAGGGACCTCTTTAGCTTATATAATCCTCATAGAAACAAAGAATAGAGGTTGGAAAGCCTCAAACAAGCCTCTTCTTTTTTAAGTTTTGGTTTCCATCTGCATATAAGCTGACCTTAGGGTTTTGGGGACAACATATTGCCCACTAGATCAGTAGTTCTCAAACTTTAGCATGCTGCTATCCCAGAGTTTTTGATTCAATAGGTCTGGGGTTGGGCCCTGGAATTTGCATTTCTAGCCATTTCCCAAGTTATATTGATATTGCTGGTCTGAGGACCATAATTAGAGAACCACTATAGTAGATTAACTGGAAAAAATATCACTGTACTTATTTCACTATTTTCTTAAATATCCCTAACCCTGACTGGTAAAGCTGCTTAATTTCAACCTCCAGGCTTAGTACTGAATCCTTAATTTGGTATCAATCCTGACTTAAGAAGATGGAACTTAAGACAATCAACCTCAGTTGTCTGTCATCAAGTCCCATTTGTTATTGGTTCTTTTGACCTTAGTCCCCTATATTCTTTTTTGTTTGTTTGTTTGTTTTGAGACAGAATCTTGCTCTGTCACACAGGCTGGAATACATTAATGTCATCATAGCTCACAGCAGCCTCAAACTCCTTGGCTCAAGGGATCCTCCTGCCTCAGCCTCATAAGTAGCTGGGACTACAGGTGTGCACCACCATGCGTGGTTAATTTTTTTTTTTCTAGAGACAGGGTCTCACTATTGCCCAGGCTGATCTCAAATTCCTGGCTTTAAGCGATCCTCCCACTTTGGCCTCCCAAAATGCTAGGATTACAGGTGTGAGCCACCATGCCTGACCAGTCCCCTATATTCTTAATGACTGAATTCTAACTATTTCCCTTAGTTTCTTAATGTCTGGCTCCTGGTCCCAGTTGCCCTGCCTTCCCACTTCCTGTCCCAATGGCTAGGTCCATGACACTTACTTTCAGACTTTTTACATACCCAACACTTGCCATTTAAACCCCAAGTCAGGTGTTCTGATATCTCAAACCATGGGCTCAGCTTTAATTTTATAATGTCCTAATTCCTGCCTTTTCCTATCAAATGATTCTCTATGTACACTCTCATTACTTCTTCTTGCCTTCTATGCAATATTTATTTTCATTGTAGCCCAGATCTGATTTCTAGATTTATATCTCCATGGACCAGTACCTAAATTGATGAATCATGCTCACCCACACGCAGCCCTACACTCACATTGAGACACTCAGACTGCCATATCTAATCTTGCCCATTCTATTTCAGGTTACAGTGGGAAGAGCCTTGGAGCCAGAGAGATCTGAGCTCAGATCTAAGTTCTGCCATTTATTGGTTATGCCATGTTGCTAAGTAACTTGGCTGCTAAGACTTTGAATTAACTCTCCTCATTTTGGTATTTAATAGCCATCCAAGCTTGGGCTTATCATGTAACCTCTTTGATTATTATTCCTCATCTGTAATTTGATGGATAAACATCTTATCTAACTCTTAGAATTGTTGTTAGAATTAAACAAGAAAATGTACAGGAGAAAAGGAGACTCTTAACTGTAAATGACTTTGTACATATTAGTAATTAACATTCCCTGGAAACCTACTGCAAACATAGGTACAAGCTTGAAAAACTCAATTGTTGAAACACATGAAATATATCATACCAGATAATTCATTTAATCTATATAGAGCCATAATAATAGAATTCCTGATTGTAAAACTAGGTCTATATACTTTAAATGTCAAAATAATCATGGCTGAAGCACTTATGTCCCTTTTTTATAGGAAACCTAAAGAAACTTGAAGTCCAAATCTCTCTCTGGCATTGACAAATTTAGCTATTTTGAGTTGAAATCATATCCTGGGAGAAAAAAGCTGAACTACCCCATATTTCTCTCTATCCTCTAGGAAACATATTTCTTGCTATGAAAAAAGCCATCTGAGATGGAAAAAGTGATGCTGATTTAATTTTCTTTCAAGAGGCACAGAGGAAGACAAAGACTTCTCTGTGGGAACAAGAGTCCTTCTATTTCAGTATAAGTCTACTAATATGAGTTTTAGAAGCTCCTCTTTTAAAACTTCAGAAAAAAAGAATATTAAAACAGGGTAAGAATTTGTATGTTCGAACCACAACGTTATACACCTAAAATGGCAGGTCCTCATGTCAACAAAGTAAGTTTATTTCCTTATCCTGATTTCTCTTCTGGACTTAAAGCTAAGAATTATCACTAGGACCAAATTTGCCCTCATAATTAAGACAATAATACTATTTTCCCTTGAATGCCTGCTCCAAATAACAATTCTATTAACTTTTTATTTTAAAATATTAGATTTAAAAAAGAGTTACAAAGATAATACAGAGTTCTCATATACCATTCACCCAACTGCCCCTAACGTTTAACTTCTTACATAGCCATGACATATTTACCAAAACTGAGAAATTAACATTAGTATAATACTATTAAATATTCAGATTTCTCTAATTTTTCTACTAGTGTCCTTTTTCTGTTCCAGAATCCAATCTAGGATATTACCTTGCATTTACTTATCATGTATCCTTAGCCTCTTCCAATCTGACAGTTTCTCGGTCTTTCCTGTCTCTTATGACTTTGAACCTTTTGGAAAGTACCGGTCAGGTATTTTGTAAAATGGCCCTCAATTTGGACCTGTCACAATTAGAATGAAGTTATAAATTTTGAGTAACACTATCACAGAGGTAACATATCTGTCTCAACTGATCACATTCATATTAGGGGGTATATGATATCTATGACTTATTACTGATGATAGTATCTTGGTCACCCAAAAGATAATTTTTTTTATGCTAGGAATCTGTCTGTATGATAGCTAAACTTAAAGGATAGTTATCAGGCTTATTTAGAAAATAAGCAGTGGTTCAGTTAATCAATTAACGAACACCGGGACCTACTGAATGCAGGATAGTTAGGTATTGATTTGAGCTTGTTTCTGCTACTTACTAGTTATCTGTTTGGGGGCAAATTAGTCTCAGTTTCTCCATCTATAAAAGAATATACTACTTCCATTGTTATTTTATCCTTACAAGATAGTATATGTGAAGCATTTAGTCTGCCACATAGTAAACAGTCAATAAATGTTAATGCTGCTCATTCTGGAGTTAATGGTGGTAGTAATAATGTTAGTAGTATTTGCCAAGTTATATGGTATTTTCATCTCAGAAGGAAGTCAAACTACAGATGAGAAGACACTACATGCTTATAAGGTTTTAAAACTTTTTAAGTGTAGTAAAATGTCCTATGAGAGAGATGTTTAAACAGAGATTAAATTTGTGGTTTCTTTCTTCTTTAGCAAGAGAAGTTTGCATTTGCTTTCCCATTTGCAGAGATAAAAAATAACCTTGAAGCAGATCCTTTTGACTGTGTGAAGAATCATTTAAGTTAGATTTCCCTTAGCTAACTTAAGTATATAGTGAACAGTCCCCATTGCCCTAAAAGAAGGGTTTAACAAGACCCTTTGCGTTTTGAGTAAAGAAAGGTGTCTCACCTTTGGGGAGGGAGGAAAATTGGGGATTTGTTAGTGAAAAGATTCTACAAAATGTCCTCAACGAGTACTGTTGGAGCTGGCTTACACACTGGGATGTGGCTGTACATACAAACTGAAGGAGCTGATTGTTAAGATCTATAACTTAGGAGCCCCAATTTAGAGCATCCAGGAAAGAACCTGGCACTAAGGAAGTGGGTTCATCCTCCCTCAAAGAATCATTGCTGCCTCTGCAAGGATCTGGACCAGTTAAAGCCTCATCACAGCAGTGAGCAAGCATCATTCATCAGGTTGCTCAGGGACCAGGCTTCAACCCACCAATTCCATAGAGCAGTGAGAAACAACAGTATTAGTGAACTGATCAGAATCACATTCTGCTTATACCTAGCATCACAGGAGGATTGGCCCCTAGAATTATTGGATAGGTAGTAACTAACTGTGGGAGAATGGGTTGCCTAAAGAGGAGAGTACTAGACGTTATGCTCTTGAGGCATAAGAGGGTCAGAGCAATTAACTAGAAAAATAAAAGAAGTATGACTATAATTGAACCCTGTTTGTGGAAAAGTTTGCCAATTATATAAGCTTTCAATTTCCCCATATCCATTGCTACCCTCAAAGGCCTCTTTATAAAGACTAATAGTTTTTAAAACTTTGAAAGATAAAGGGCCCTTGGATTTATTTTCAGCAGCACAGAAAGAACGTGGGTATGGGGACACTGCTTGATACTCAGCAGCAAGGCTTATGGAGGAATACAAATCCCATGGGATACAGTGGGTGGTAGCAACTTCTGAAGCACAGGAAAGCAGATTCCTGCAGCCTGCAACAAAGGAAGAATGGTAAGCATAGGGAGACAGTGTGGACCTGAGAAGGAACCCTAGGACTGAGCATTTCCATAAATCCAACTTAGAAATACAAACTACCTTTAAATTTGTGTGCATATATTAATGCAAAAATCACAAAATTTCTAGAGAATTATGCACAGAAACACCACTATCATAGCACATCACCATTCTGACTTTCTCCATTCTTTCAATATTCTCTCCATTCTCACTATTATCACACTAATTTTGGCTCTTGGTAGTTTTTGCTCTGCTTCTAATCTCTCTCTCCTTATTTCTACTCACCGTACTAGTGCCACAACACAGTGCTGATCCTTCTCCTGCTTAAAAATTGCTTAGTAAATAAAACTCAAATTGTCTCTCTTGCCCTTAAGGCTCTCTGTGACGTGACCCCAACAGGACTTACCAGACTCACCTACGCCCACTCCTCTTTCACTTGGCATCTTGAGTGAGCACATCTCTGTGATGTTAATCTTGCTCTTTCCTGTTCTGTAAAGTCCTTTCCCACCTTTTCCACCTTTGTGTGTCTAAATCTTTCCCTTTCTTCAAAGATGGGGTCAAAAGCTACCTTCTCAATGAATAAGTGATGTCTCCCAGCTTCTTACTCTCTTTAACTTCTTATCTTTATTCTGTATGTTGTGATAAGGGTCAATTTTTACTTTGCATTATAACTATTTATATATATTTCTTAGGGCCCGTACTATACCAGAAGCTCCTTTGGAATGAGAACCATTGTCTTTATCTCTCACAAGGTTTATTAAAGTACCTATACATAAATGCCATATTTAGTATCAAGGTATTTATTTACTCAACAAACCCTGCACATAATTTGTTGAATAAATAAAAATCTTCACTTGATCTTAGCCAAAAGGCCAAGAAGCGATGAACAAATAAAAATCTTGATACCAAATACTACATTTATATGAACTTGATTATTTATACTATTAGTATATATACAATTACAGATTTGGGAGGAGCCTCTCAGAAGAAACAAAATAAACAAACTTCTAATACTATCAATAACAAAACTTTAAAATATATATTTAAAAAATTCCAAACTGGCTTAAAGTAGTTTAATAAAGTGAAACAAGAGGAATCTGCAACATGGTTTAGGGACAATAACACATTTGATCAACAGCAACTCACTGTGACATGTTAATGTTCACAAAGATTACCAACAGCTGGAAAAAAGTGGGCTTTTTTTCATTCATTTGACTACTACAGCTGATATCTAATTAATAATTAGAAGACCAGGACTGCAGATTATGCCCTGTATTGAATGTAGAGTTTATGACAAAAATGCAGCAAAAAACACACGGAGCTTTCAGACTGCATTAAATATGCATTGTTCATGTTTAAACCTCAACATAAACAGGGTGTTTTTCTAAACAAGCCCCTCTCTGATCATTTATTAACATTCAAACTTTAGTCTAATTTGTTTTTCCATGAACTTAGCATGATACTTGGTATAACGTGCTTAAAATATCTTTTAAGACATAAACCATCTGGCACTGTACAAACACTGATTGAAACAAGTGAGCCACAATAAAATAAAGGCTAAGATCAGTTACCTTTTGACCAAGATGGCTCACTTTAAAAATTCCACTTTCAAGCAAAAAAATATTGAAATGTACCCTAAAAAAGTAATTTAAAGTAGAAATTGGTGCAACTGCAAAAATAATAATTGGGGTATAGAATAGCTATATTAAAATAAAATTAAAGCTATGAGGCTTTGTTCTATTTTCCTACAAAATAGCATAAGAACATGCTTGTTTAGATTTCTTGAGTTTGGCACAAAACATGTATGCAAATGTCTATTAGACATCTCTAGCTGAATGTCCCACAGTCACTACCAAATCAACATGTTTGAATTCTAACATCATCATCTCCCTCCAACTTGCTTATCTACCTGTATTCTTTATCTAGTCAATGGTTTATCTCTTCACTTATGTGCCCAAGCCAGAAAGAAACATGGAGTCATTTCTCTCTCTGCGCCCCCACCATGTACTCTCTTACACCATACATACAAGCAACCCTTCTAGTCCCACAGATTTTATCTTCCAAATTTCTGTTAAATTGGTTCCCTCCTCTCTAGCACATTGTTAATGCCAATATCAATGCCTTAGATCAGGCCTTTAACTTCTCTTGCTTAGATTGTTACTATTAGAAGGCTATTGTCTTCTCACTGGTCTCCTTGCCAGAGCTCACTCTCTATCCACCAGCCTTCTGGCAGAGTGATTTTTCTAAAAAGCAAGTCCAATGTCATCTCTTGTTCAATATTCTTCAGTGGATATATGGATTTGTGTGGCACATCAGGGCCTTCATGGTCTGGCCCCGTTTATCCTTCATTCACTCATTCTCTTCATTCATCAAGTATTAACTGAGAGTTTACCACGTGCCAGGCACTTTTCTAGGTGTTGGAGATACAACAGTAGACAAACAGACAAAAGTTTCATCTCCTGTCATTTCCTACTCTCTTTCAACCCATTCTCCACCCCCACCACTACCAAGCTTTGCCTTTGGGAAATAGTGAACCACTTGCAATCTGCTAAAGATGTCTTTTTCTTTCATACAAATTTCTACTCACTCTTCAAATCTCAATTCAAACACAACTTCCTCTCTTAAGACCTCCCTGAATCTCCTTGTGCACTTTGTGAATACTCATATTTTATTTGCATGTCTATCTTTCCACTAGCCAGTAAGTTCCTTGAGAACAGAGATAATGTCTTTAGACATACAGTTGGCAAATGCAATGTCTTTATTAAATGAAACAATTAGTGAATAAAATGACAAAATTTTCCTAAATTGTTAATTGTTTCTAGTTATCAAACAACTTTTTTCTTGATCTTCCAGAATTACTGGCAAAGTAATAAATAAGAGTTTGCACAAGCAGCTGTTATTCCTGAGTATTACACATGAGATGATTTTCAGAGCCCTATAATGAATGTGAGCCTTGGAGGTGTTTTGTCATCTTCCTATTTGAAATTTATTTGTCATTAGTTTATTTAATAAGTAAAAGTTTGCCTTCTATTCTGGGGTACATTCCCATAATTAAAATGCAAAGTAGTAAATACAGTTGTCTCCCAGTACCTGAGGGGGATTGCTTCCAGGACCACTCAATACCAAAATCCAAAGATGCACAAGGTCCTTATATAAAATAGTGAAGTATTTGCATATGACCTAATACCTAATAAAATATAAATGCTATGTAAATAGTTGTTATGCTGTATTGTTTTTTAATTTGTATTATTTTTATTGTTGTATTGTTATTTTTTACTTTTTTCCAAATATTTTCAATCTGCATTGGTTGAATCTGTGAATGCAGAACCCACGGATTGGGAGGGCTGACTGTGTTTCAAAATACACTGTACAGCAAGTCCTGGAATAATGTAGTTTCTTTACATTATTAGCTACATTATTTTTGATGAGAAAAAAATGGATTCCCAGCTGGAGCCACTGTTTGTGTGGAGTTTGCATATTCTCCCCATGTCTGTGTGGGTTTTCTCTGGGTACTCTGTTTTCTTCCCACATCCCAAAGTTGTGCACGTTAGGTTAATTGGCATGTCCGAACTGTCCCAGTGTGAGTGAGTGTGGGTGTGTACGTATGCGTGCCCTGACATGGAATGGCATCCTGTAAAGGGCTGTTTCCACGCCTTGCACCCTGAGCTGCTAGGATGCGCTCCAACCACCTGTGACCCTGAACTGGAATAACTGGTTAAATGATTTTCTTACTTATGTTTACTAATCTTTCATGTATGTATAGCTTGCATTTATTGCGATGTTTAATATTAGAAGTGTTTTGGGTCTTTATTTAGAAGTTTGGTTAATATTTTTGTGACCAGAAATACAGGAAATATATGAGCTTAACTCTTTTTTTTAAAATTTTTTTCTGCTAAAAAATGTTGTTGCTTTTATTTTTCACATGTCACATTACACAGAAGGGATGAACTTAACTCTTGTTTGTATCAATCAGCCTATGGTAAAACTGGTTTTGTTATACCTCTTTTCACTCAAAGTTAGTTTCCCAGGTTAGGTTTCCCAGTTAGGTTCCCATTGAACCTATGGACAGTGTCAAGTGAGGACTTACTGTACAGCAGCAACCACAGATTTTATGGGAAAGGATATTAGACCACGACAGAACTTCTTTGCTATCTTACTGAGACAGTCTAAAAGGATGCACCTTGTACACTAACCTACCATGAATACATTAAAGAATCTCAAATTAGTACTTAATTGCCTACATTTAAAGTCAGCCCTGATGATATTTTAAGAGCTATATGAAGAGATTCAGGCTCTCATTAGGCATACTGATTTTTGAGATAAAATGCTATCTGATTTCTCCATTCATTTTTTAAACATATGTCAAAATGTGAATCAGGAAAACATTAGAAATGTGTTACAAAAGCAAAATGAAAAGTTCAGATATTGTAGATCAACTCCTTCCAATTAAACAGGTTGGAACACCAACGGTGATGTGAGGGGGTGGCCATCTGTCAGTACATAAAGGACTTTGTGTTTGCACACAAAGACAGGGCTCAACCCACATCTGGATCCTGCAGCCAAAATCTACCCTCACTGGGACAACTCCCACTGAAAGGCATAAAGAACAGGGAAATGAATTTTTTAAAAGTCAGTTTTTAGTTCTACAGACTTTCAATGTATGAGAGTATCAGGATAAAACTGAGTCCACTTTTCTACTTTTATTTTTAAAGAGAAAACAGTGAGGTCAAGACAGAATAGAATTTGAGTAGGTGTTAGGAGATCAGATTTCTCATCTCATTGCAGAATCTTGGGAAATGCACTTGAATTCTCATAGTTTTTCTCCTGATAGGTTTTCTCACTTCTCTGCCTCTCTACATCGTAACCTGCAAGGCACATATCAGTTCCCATCTCTTCTGTAAAGCCTTTCCTATCACTTCTGCCTACCCCTGTTCTTTCCCTACTTTAAATTACTATACTTACAAATTAAGCATATATTTATAAACTATAATATTTTGTATTATATTCTAGTAGTTTTGTGTCTTTTAGTTTTATATAGATTATACATTTCTTTTTTTTAATATGCCAAACAATATTAAAAACAAGTAAAAACAGAAAATAACAAGATATTATGAGCCAGACAGGTGGCTTTGCAAAATAACAACATAGATATTCTAAAAATAAAAATAACATTATTGAAATTAAAACTCGAGACCAGACCAGACTGGATGAGGAAGAGGAGACCAGACCAGACGAGACCAGACAAGACTGAATGAAGAAGAGGAGACCAGACCAGATGAGGAAGAGGAAATGACATCAGACCAGATCAGATGAGGAAGAGAGATTATATATTTCTTGACAAGAGCAAAAGCAATATTGTTTTCACTACAAAGT
>VBSM01003204.1:6975842-7007424 GCA_008086735.1 Cheirogaleus medius | reverse complement strand
AAGTGCTTAATACAAAGAGAGGACAATATAATAGATAATGCAATTGATACTTGTTCATTGAAGAGCTGATCCCCTCATGTTCTCTATTTTTACTAAGATAAAACTAGGATTAGTCCTTACCAAGAATAGTTATTTATATAGCATGAGCTACATTACACCAGGGTAAGGATCTTATTACCAGGGGACAACTAGAAGAAACTCCTAGAAAATATCAAGTAGTCTGCACCATAGCATCAGAGTTTCTTACAATATTCATGCTCTGCTCAATATCCGAGGTTTTGAGAAAAGTTGTACCAGCGTAGTGGAAAGAAGTAAATACTCTAGATACAAATTGGCAAATGTATTAATCCCAACTCTCTTACTTACTGGCTAGTAAATTACCTAGTAAATTAGGCAAATTACCTAACTTGCATTTTTTTCCTATACCAATGAGAACAATAATAGTGCCGACATATGATTGCTGTGAGAATTAAATAAGTTAATAATTGCAAAGGGCTGAAGATAGTGCCTGGCATGTGTTTAATTTAAGCTATTATTATTATTATTATACTAAAATATAGAATGTTCAGTCTTAAAAGGAATAATAGATTTTTTTAATGAAATTAAAGAAAATAAGCTAATTTTTCCTGTTATAATGGACAATTCTTTGGCCTACCAACAAAAAACAAATATCCCAATATCTACTCATACCCATGTGTGGTTGACTTAATCCTTCTCTTTCATATAACATTAATTTTATTCCTCACCATTTTTTTTAAGATAGATTCAACTCTTAGGGAATTATTGAGCTAAACCTATTATGCATAGTCACAATGTAAGTGGATATCTATACACAAACAAAATTTCATTCTCTCTTTTAAAATTTTTTAATTTTTATGGATACATAATAGTTGTACATATTTCTGGGGCACATGTGATATTTTGACACAAGCATACAACGTGTAATGATCAAATCTAGGTAACTGGGACATCCATAATTTTAAACATTTATCATTTCTTTGTGTTGAGAACATTCCAAATCTACCCTTCTAGCTATTTTGAAATACATGATAAATTATTGTTAACTATAGTCACCCTATTGTATTACCAAACACTAGATCTCATCCCTTCTAACTGTATTCTCACAAAACTCCTTCATGTCAGATATATTAATTGTATTTTACAGATAAAAACACTGAGGTTCAGAGAGGTCAAATAGCTTAATCATGGCCATATAGTTAGTTAGTTAGTGGCTGAACCAAGAATGGAATCCATTTTCAGATTCCACTCCCTTTCTACTACAATTCACAGCACTTGCCTATAATTTCCTGTTTTCCTTAACCTACCCACACATAATTTATAGCAGAGCAGAACATAGAGGTGTTTCCTCATAGTTCACCCATATCTTCTTGCAAAACACGTAGTCCTGCAACTTCCCATTTCTGTTCTTCTAGTTTCATGTCAATTTAACTTCCTTTCTGGTACTAATAAATTCAGTGCTTAGAGCTATGTGGACTTAAAGCTCCTATACCTTCCTTGTAAAGACTTCCCTTTAAGTACAGGCTTTAAAATGACTTTTGTGATACACTGCTTATTCTGACAAATTGCCTGATGCTCTGAAATAATATTATTAAAATCTAAATAAATAAATGTTACTCTGTAGTAACCTATAAAAAAGAAGTACAAATTTATCTCCGAAATTGAATATGCCTATCCCTGGGGCCAAAGACAAACAAGAAATAGGGCAAATAAAAGAAATAAAGATTGGAAAGAGCATGAAGGAAAACCTATTGGAAGAGAAGTCAAGAAACTGAGAGGCCGAAGTATTGGGATCATTTATAGATAGTATAGATAGATAGTATAGGATGGCCAATGTAGTGTCAGAGAGGTAATGATGAGCCATGTGTAAAAAATTAAGGGTGGTGCCCAGGAGCAGGAATAGCAGCAAGGAGGTGTAACAACACAGTCTGCTGCCATGAGCTTCAAAGGAGACTTTTAGGAAGGAGGAAGAGCACTCTGAGAGTATAATGATGAGAAAGGAAGATACCTATTCCAACCCCAAGTCCAGAGGTAAGAGAGAGAGAAAACAGCCATTATTTGCACAAGCTGCAGGGGAAGCAAGGTCCTTCCAGTTTCACTTAGAAGAAGATAGTAAAGGATTGGAGAAATCCACATATTTTGACATTATGCTGATAATATATAATAAAAGCATGTGTTACTTCATTAAATAAAGAAACCAGCCTGGGCAACATAGCAAGACCTTATCTCTACAAAAAATTTTTAAAAATTAGCCAGGTGTGATGACGCATGCCTGTAGTCCCAGCTACTCAGGAGGCTGAAGCAGGAAAATCACTTGAGCCCAGGAGTTTGAGGTTGCTGTGAGCTATGATGACCCGCTGTACTCCAGCCTGGGCAACAGAGAGAGACCCTGTCTCAAAAAATAAAAACAAACAAAAACCCTACAAAGGACAACAGAACCTATCAGGTACACACAGACAATATAAATCATACAAACCAGGTAAAAATAATGACATTTTGGTCAATGATGTTCTGAGTATACAACAGTGGATCCCAAAGATAATAATGAAGCTGAAAAATTCCTATCACCTAGTGAGGTCATAGTTGTGGTAGCATTGTAGCACAACACATTACTTACATGTTTATAGTGATGTTGGTGTAAACACACCTGCTCTGCCAGTCATATAAAAATATAGTTCACACAATTATGTACAGTACCTAATACTTGATGATAATAAATGACTATGTTACCCTGGTTTATGTATTTACTAGACTATGCTTTTTATCATTATGTTAGATGTACTCCTGCTACTTATTAAAAAAAAAGTCAACTGTAAAACAGCCTCAGGCAGGCTCCTCAGGAGGTATTGCCTCCAGAAGGCAGCACTGTTATCATAGGAGATAACAGCCCCATGCATGTTACTGCCCCTGAAGATCTTCCAGTGGGACAAGATGTGGAGATCAAAGACAATACTACTGATGATCCTCACTCTGTGTAGGCCTAGGCTATATGTGTTTGTGTCTTAGATTTTAATTAAAAAGTTTAAAAAATTAAAAAAAAATTTAAATAGGAAAAAGCTTGTAGAATAAGGATACAAAGAAAGAAAATATTTTTGTACACTTATACAATGTATGTGTGTTTTATGCTGTGTTATTACTGAAGAGTCAAAAAGTTTTAAAAAATTTGAAAGTTTGTAAAGTTAAAAAGTTATAGTAAGCTAAGGTTAATTTATTATTGAAGAACTTTGTTTTATAAATTTAGTGTGGCCTAAATGTACAGTATCTATAAAGTCTACCTTAGCATACAATAATGTCTTAGGCCTTCCTATTCATTCAGTACTCACTCACTGACTCACCCAGAGCAACTTCCAGTCCTGCAAGCTCCATTCACCTAGACAGAGGTGTACCATGTTTTTATCTTTTATACCATATTTTTGCTGTATCTTTTCTATGTTTAGATGTTTACATACAAACATACTTAACATTGTGTTATAACTGCCTACAGTATTCAAATACAGCAACATGCTGTACAAGCTTGTAGCCTAGGAGCAATAGGCTATACCGCATAGCCTAGGTATATAATAGGCTATATCGTCTAGGTTTGCGGGAGTACATTCTATGATGCTTGCGTCCTAAAGATGTTTCTCAGAATGTATCCCCATCATTAAGCAGTATTATTATTATCTGTAATAATACAGATCTCTTCCACCTTCTGCATTAATCTGCATTACTGAAAATCAGATACTCTACATGAGATACTAATGCAGAACCTATTTTCCAATTTTTAAATGAAAAAAATTATAATTCATTATACATTAATCCAAAACAACTAACCAAGTTCCTAGAGTGTAACTAAAATACAGTAAAGCACCTATACAAATGTAACAAATTCCCATGTTAAGATATAAAATGCTTAAACATCACTTTCTGAGCAAAACCAATTCCTACTATTAACAGCGGCAATAAGCAGTTACACACTACACATCCTTCTTGTTAACATTTGGTGTAACCTTTAAAATTGTCTACATATGATTCTGACATTCTATCAATTACATTTGGAGTTTTTTTTAGAGGCGGAGTCTTCCTCTGTCACCCAGGCTGAGTGCAGTGACATGATCATAGCTCACTGTAGCCTCAAACTCCCAGGCTCAAGCAATCCTCCTGCCTCAGCCAAGTAGCTGGGACTACAGGCACGTGCCACCACTCTCAGCTAATTTTTTTTTTTTTTTTCAGAGACAGGATCTCACTATGTTGCCTAGGCTGGCCTTGAACTCCTGTCCTCAAGCAATCTCTCTTGCCTCAGCCTCCCAAGTGCTGGGATTACAGGTGTGAGCCACCACGCCCAGCTATATTGGAATTTAACACCGACTTTCCACACATTATTTTGTTAAACATGTAGTATTTGGCTTTATTGAGTTTCTGGGATATAAATACAAATATCAGAAAAACATCAACTGTGAAGTCATTCTGTGAACTCTGCTTGCATATTACATTTGTTCAAATGGATTGAATGGCTCCTTTAGAGTCAACTTAGGCAAGTTAACTATGCCCTCTAAACATCAGAATTCTCATATTCAAAATGGGAAAATAATAGTGTTATCAAGGCAGTTTTTGTGAAGATTAAATGAGATAATACACCTAAAGCAGTTAGCACCATGCCCTAGCCTATAGTATATGCTCAATAAATGTTCCTGTTATTATTTTTATTATCTATCTAGCAACTGCAGCTTACAAAGATTTACACATGTACTAACTTGTTAGATCCTTAAAACAACTCTGCAGGAGAGAGACAGGACATGGATTATTGTCTTTATTTCACAAATAAAAAGATAAACACTTAAAAGAAGTTAATGTGACTTGCCTAAAGTTACATGGTTACCTAGCTACACCCACCATGACTGGCTATAAATCACCATATAAATGAGGGGTTGACAAACTTTTTCTTAAAAAGCCAAATAGTAAATATTTCAGGCTTGTAGGCCATATAGTCTCTATCATAATTAGTCAACACTGTTACTGTAGTACAAAAGCAGCCATAGACAATGCATAAACAAATGGGTGGAGCTGTGTTCCAATAAAACTTTATTTACAAAAACAGGCAGTGAGTTGGATTTGGTTCATGGGCCATAGTTTGCAGACCTTTGCCCTAGACCTTTAGATTACTAGCCTAGTGTACTTTCCCACTCCAATATGGTTACTACCTATATTCAGGATAGTGTTTTAGCATTAAGCTTAATAGTAATAGCATTAATTGGCAGGGAAAAGATAAATCAGAAATAATTTATAAAAGAACTATGAAGACAATTAGATATTACATAAATATTAGTATAATTGTTTTTTCCTCTTTTCCATCTTCTAAAACTCTCTCTTCATCCTTTCCTTATTGCTTTCTCCTCTAATAAGGCAGTTGGCCTAGAAGTAAACACTTTTCTATCTCTCTAAAAGTATTCAAGGCAAATATGTTTGCAGAATCTTAGATTAACTAAAGTAGTGGGCATTCCATGAAATGCCAGAATGAACAGACTTATCAATACCTCTTTAAAAATTGTAGAATGTGAAAACTTCTGAATATAACTTATATGAGCATGTTTCTGAGGAGTGGGGGAAGCTATGGTAAGCAACTACTATATTCTCAATCTCAAACAACAGAGTGATTATCAGTTTTCTCATTATAAAAGCCACATGTTATGATGGTAAGGACACTGGACTTGGAATTAGAAGACCTAATTTGGAATTTCTTCTCTGCCACTTACTATCTTTGTAACCTAGTAATTACATATGAGAAGTTGTTGTGAGAATTAAGACAAATAATATTTTAAAATACCAAGCATTATAAACATTGACTATTGATGCATTTGAAATTATAAAGTTCTTAATCAAGTTTACTTCTATATTTTTAATAGAAGTATAACATGATACAATATTATATAATAGTACAATATAATTAATAAAGCATCTAAAATATCTATTGCTAAAGATAAAGTATAAAGCACTTTTTATGCCATGGAGCTAAAAGTTCTTAAAAAAAATTCCCTCATTTAAGCCAACAATATTCCTTTGAAATTAAAACAAACTAGAATTTATTGGGTGATATGTGCTAGGCATTTTACATACATCCACTCATCTAATCTTTATAACAACCTTGAGAAGAAACTGAAGCTCAGTGAAATGAATGACTTGCCCAAGGCACACAGCTCGTAAGTGGCAGCAGATCTTAGATTCACACCCAGGTTACACTGATTCTAAAGCCTGCATTCTTTTCATTATACAACACTGTCTCTTCAGTTTTGTTTTTTTTTTTACTTGGCATCCTCAAAAAGCTAAGTGCCTCATACAAGGTCAAAGAATAATTATTTTGAATGTAATAGAAGGCAAATCCTCAGATAATAGGACATCTTTAATCCACTAGATTAAGTCGCCTCCAAATAACATACTATTTTAAAGGTAATTTTCAGATAATTACTGCTTAATCTAGTTTTGGTCTCAAAAATGTACTGGTAAATAGAGTAAAACCAGTCTACTTACCACTAGTTAAAGAAATTAGGATATTACCAAGTTTAAGCATTAGATGCCCAAAGAAACAAAGCTAGAATTTTGATAAGAGAAAAAATTAACCATAAAACAAGTTTACTCAAATTACAATGTTAAGTTAATAAACATAGCTAGAACATTTCCACTTTCAGAAATGTCTGAAATTTAGGTCTTCTAGAAAGCAGATTCTTTCCTCAATAATTTTTTTCCATGAAATTTATAGAAACCATAGTAGAGCAAAATTGGTGATCCAGGTGCTTTTGAAGAATTAAATCAGTAAATTAGGTTTTTAATCATGACATTAAATATAACACACAAAGTGAGGGAATAAGAGTATACAAAATATTTCATAAATCTACGGCCCTCCTCCTCCCCCTTTATTTATGCCAGTCTGGTCCTTTTTTTTCCCGTGCTTAAATAAAATAAACTTTACCTCCACCATCTGTTGCTTACCTGTTGCACAGTATGCTGAGGGCTCCATGTGGACTACAGTCACATGGCAGACAGAGACCAGAAGTGTGATTCAGGTAAAAGCCCTCCTTGCAGGTTTCACAGAGAAGTCCCTGATAACCTGGCTGACACTCACACTGCCCTGTGGTCTGGTTGCAACGATTCACATCCAGGCTTCCAACTACAGAGCAGTTACATACATACTCTGAAAAGAAAAAAAGGAAAAGAGACATTACCAACTAAGATTTAACACCTTCTTAATAAAATGAACTCTATTTTCTCTTTTCATTCTTTGTTTTTTCTTTTCTTTTTTTTTTTTTTGAGACAGTCCCGCTCTGTTGCCCGCCCTAGGCATCATCATAGCCCACTGCAACCTCAAACTCCTAGGCTCAAGTAATCCTCCTGCCTCAGCTTCCCAAGTAGCTGGGACTATAGGTGCCCACCACTGCACCCAGCTAATTTTTCTATTATTTGTAGAGAGAGGGTCTCCCTCTTCCTCAGGCTGGTCTTGAACTCCTGACCTCAAGCAATCATCCAGCCTCGGCCTCCCAGAGGGCTAGGATTACAGATGTGAGCCACCACACTCGGCCTTTTTCTTAATAAATTATCAAGACTACTTTGTAAGGATAGATAAAATTAATCCCATGCTTAGAAATTAAGTCTTGAAGAAGGGGAAAAAACTAAAAAAAATTAACTCTAGTTCAAGTCTACTTTCTATCCTGTTTAGTTTATTTAAATTGGGAAATATACAGAGTAACTAAAATTATGTACAGTTCATAATTATAAAGCTAACATTCTTAATTTCCTTTACGGTACTCTTCATCTCCTATTCCTCTTACCCAACATCCCAATTTTGTGTATGTGTGTCTGTATATTATTAGTTTTTCTGGATTGAAAGCCACCAAAGGTAGGCTTATCTACATGGCACTGAGAGCACATGCGGGAAATGACATGTTAAATAATAAATAATCCCATTATATAGCAGCAAAAGCCTAAGGCTCAGATGATTAACTCTGGTAACCTATACAAGGTCATAATAAAAGATTGTGCTACAGCTCGAATCATAAGCTAACATGTTCTACTCAGGAAGAAATTAATGGAGAATTGAAAGTTTAAGGTGAGGAAACGATGAAAAATAAATCTAGAGGAAAAATTTACAGGTTTATCCTGATCAGTGAGTTAAAACAAATCAGAATTTGAATGTCTTTTCCAAATTAAAAAATTCAGAAAATAAACATTTCCTTTAGGTACATTTCAAACAGTTCTTTGGATAAAAATATTTAGAAGCCCTTAGTTTTACCTTGTAATGCAAAGATTCATTTAAAGGTCAGTTAGGATTTGGTTTTTGCTATTTCTACTCATTTTATCAAAAGGAGTGTTTTCAACATAGTGTGACACAGTATCAACGTAGGACTTTGTAAGCATGTGCAAAAACATCTAGTTAAAATCAACTACAGATAATATTCTAGGAATAAGCCTTATTCCAAAACAGCTATGAACCTAGTCTTAACGAGTCCAGAAAAATCTATAGTACAAATTATACTTCTGAATAGGCAAGGCACTATATATAAAATGGCTTTATACTGATATAGTTTAGCTTGGAAAATAATAACCTTTAATGTTATTTTTGGTTATTTCAGAAAAGCTACTGGATAAATGCAAATCCAGAGTCTTACACAGAAAGTTATAAAGGGATTTGCTTCTCCAGTCTAGAAAAGGAAATTAAGTTTCAAAATTCTTTATATATCCACAAACAGCTTATCCACACAAGTCAAAGCAAAGGATTCCTCAAAGAAATTCCCACTTGGCAACTCTGTACCTCCCACACTTCTGCAGTTCCTAACCTTTGGTGTCAGTTTATTTCCCTGCTCTAGATACCTCTTCTAACTTGTAAATACAACAAATAAATGAATATATATTGGTGGATGATTTTTTTATGTATATTTCAAGGTTGTATGGTGAATTAGTTAACAAAACCCAAAGAAGAGTTCAGATTTCTTCAGCCACAAGCTTAAGGAAAAAAATCAGCTTCCCATCACAATCAAGATTCTTATTTTTGCTAGGCTACCATAAGCATGACATTTCTTTGAAAAAGTTACATGTTTTCCATATGATATCTACTTTCTGAGTATGTGTACTGTGGTTTCATATTAATAAATAATAAAGCTATGTTCAGTTTTTGTAAACATGCCAATGACAACTTCATGACAAGACCTTCACTCCACCAGAAACGATGGGAACTCTTTTTTCTTTTTTTTGAGACAGAGTCTCTCTTTGTCCCTCCAGGTAGAGTGCAATGGTGTCATCACAGCTCACTGCAACCTCCAACTTCTGGGCTCAAGCAATCCTCCTGCCTCAGCCTTCAGAGTAGCTGGGACTACAGGTGAATGCCATGATGCCTAGCTAATTTTTTTTCTATTTTTTGTAGAGATAGGGTCTCGCTCTTGCTCAGGCTAGTCTCAAATTCCTGAGCTCAAGCAATCCTCCCGCCTCAGCCTCCCAGAGTGGTAGGATTACAGGCCTGAGCCACCGTGCACGGTCCAGAACTCTTAAAGTAACATTTTTCTTCTGAAATCTGGCAGAAATTCAACATACATCCAACTCTTCCTGCTGGACCAACTTCATCACAAATTAAACTGACCAAATTATGCTGGTGTGGGCAGAACTAGCTTAAGAAAAATGAAAAGACTAATACACTCTATACTAAAGAGTATGAATTTTATTCTATTTTTTTACTACTAATGTATTTCCATTTGAAAACTGAATCACTATTCCCAATGAATAAGATTAGCAGTATTTTTTTAAGAATCCAATTAATCCTAATCTAAGAACTCTAAGACTTAGGTTTTTTTCAGTAAAGTTCTAATGGATAAAAATTCAGTACTAACCAAGTTATTTGCTATGCATTATTTCTATAGAATCAGTTAATCCAATCTTCTCATTATTCCTTGAATATACTCTGGGTTAGCAGTATCTCTGAACTTTTGCTCAGGCTGTGCATCTAGAATGCTCTCTTTTCCACATATTCAAACCTATCCCCTATTTCAAAATCAGTTGAAACTCACTCCTCCATAAACTCTAACTGTATTGTCCCTACTGTGAATTCATAACAACACCTACTCCCTACACCTCTCATATGACAATAGTTTGAAGAGGCAGTAAAACAAAGCAGTAAATGAGCACAAACTGTAAAAGTAGAAAGCTAAGGTTTAAATCCTGCTCGCTTGCTTACTAACTTTATAATCTTAGACAAGTTACTTAACTTCCTTATATCTTCATTTTTTTCATCTGTAAACCGGACATAATAATAGTACCTGTAACACTCAGCTCTAACACCTAAGCTGGAAGTGATTTGGAATACTAGATTAATTAATACAATTGCTGGAAAAAAAGTGGAAAGTGATTTCAGATAAAAGAACATAAATGTAAAATTCAGATGTTAGATTGATAGGCCACAGCTTTGTTACATCCTGTGGACAAGATCTGAAAGCCCGAGAATGGGTTTATTACCATGGCAGCTTCAGACAATGTCTGGGGAAACAGAATTAGTGTCCTGTTATGCAGAAATCCAAGTTGTAGATCATCAAGGTAGAGAATAAGAGGGCATTCTACTTTACTGGGCTCCATATATTACCAATGTGTGTGCCTACAAATACAGTGGTGAAAACAGAAGGATTTAGGATGTGGATTCAGAGATGATGAAAGATGAGCATTTATTGATTATACAGCAACAGGGTGAATGGCAAACATTTCAGCCAGAGAGACCACCCTAGTGCTAGGACGGGGGCTGACATACCAAGACAAAGAGGCACTATCATGTTAATACTTCTCCCCAAAATAACCAAAGGAAAGGAACAGAGTACAAAGCACACCAAGTGCCAGGGAGCATGTGCATCTTTTCTGTTTGTAGTTCAAAATCCAAGGCTCTGTCCCAGTGATTTGATCTCAAGCGAAATGACCCAAGTTAAACGAATAGTGTGACAACTATAATAAATGTAAAACACTGTGAGCATTCATTAAATTATGTCAGGATAATTTGCTAGTTTGTAAGTAGAGTAAAATCTCAGCCTCTTCACAGTTCTAGACATTCATGTGGAACCAGATAGGAGTTAATGGAGAAATAATGCAATCCCCTTAGTAGGTGGCTAGCAATATGAAAAAGAAAGGAAATTTCAACTGATAGAAGGAATGAAAGGATGTATAGCCAAAGACAAGAGAGAAAGTGCTGGCTTTTTAATGAGGTGGAACCTTAGACCAGCACAAAGGAGTCTGCAACATGATTAATGGTAAATCACCAGTGTGGATGTTAATGGGAATAAAACAATATGAAAAGGACACCAAAAGCTAATCACAGACCAGTGTAAATGAGATGCTAAAAAGCTCGTTTAGTTGCCTAGGAGTAAATATGGAATAAACTCTTTATCATGTGAGTAGTGGGTTTTCTCTCAATGCCATATAATTATTGGGAAAACTGTAAAGAAATAAAGTAGAGTAATGTCAATGCTCACAGAGACACCATAATCTTTGGCAATGCTTTTTCTTTTTGTTGTCTGGTTTCTGAAGAGCAATAAAAAACAGTGATTAGAATCCTGAAGAAGAATAAGAAACTAAAATCTGGTGCCAAACTTCTTTCAGCATTTGAAAATAGAAATATGAAGTCCCAGAGAAGAGGTAATAAACTGGCATTTCCCCCTGAGAACTTGAATTTATGGGATAATTATGATATAAAAGTATCCAAAGCAATCAATGTATCTAAATCAAATGCCTATACTTTTTTAAACATTCCAAGGGCCAAGAGTTGAGATGAAATTTTTCTAGCACAAAAAAACAAAAACAAACAAACAAAAAACAACCAACCAGCAATTTTGCTTGTAAGTCCCATAAGTCTCCTCGTGGGCACAAACACTTGTTCTGGTAAGTGCAAGTGGTAAGTTCTACTTGAACTTACTAATGACCTTTTCTGGGCCTTTCATACACTTGGTAGGCTCTCTCTCCATCTAACTTTTAACCATCTTATATCGTTGCTCAGTAAAAAGCCCATCTTCTAGGAATTTTTAGTGTGTTCTGGTACTCAGCTTCTTCACATTAATGATGAGAGTTTAAAAACAAAATACTAATTGTGATTGTATGTCCTAATGAATGTGCACTCTCTTTCTGTGCCTCTTTTTGTGAAGTCCTGAGTGCTGAAATTAACTGTGATGCTCAAGCAGTTTAGTACAATAGTGTTTGGCCTTTGCAGAAAAAGAAGAACCGTAAAAGCAGTAAATGAAAGATTTGCATAAGAAAATGAAAAAAATCTGTGCCCTCAGTCAATTCATGATGCAAATCTCCTAGAACAAAGAAATGTTAGATAATAGTACTGTGGCTAAACTAAAATGATTACAAAATTGTTGCATTTAAGCTACTTGTAACTGTAATGAACACAGAACACTCCCAGGGATCTGATTCAGGAATACAGCCTGAAATTCTCTCTATAGCCTTTCGTAAAATTGTATAAATACCTTGGCAAAACTCAATAAATTTCTTATTCCTTTTCATTCATTCAACAATGATTTCACTCTTGCTTTTCTTTTCTTTTTTTCCCCCCTTTTTAATTGACATGTAATAATTGTACATACATATGGGATACACAGTGATATTTTCCATGCATGTATATGATGTGTAATGATCAAATCAGGGCAATTAGCATATCTATTACCTCAAACATATATCATTTCTTTGTGTTGTGAACATTCAAAGCCTTCTCCTATTTTTTGAAAATATACAATAAATTAGAGTTAACCATATTAATTCACCCTACAGTGCTGCAGAACACCAGTACTCATTCCTCCTATCTAGCTATAATTTTGTATCTGTTAACCAACCTCTCCCCATTCTCCCCTCCCTCCTACCCTTCCCAACCTCTAATACCCAAAATTCTACTCTTTACTTTCATGAGCTCAAAAAAACCTTTTAGCTCCCACGTAAGAATATGTGGTATTTATCTTTCTGTGTCTAACTTATTTAACATAATGCCCTCCAGGTTCATCCATGTTGTTACAAATGACAGGATTTCATTCTTTTGTGTGGCTGAATAATATTCCACTGTGTAACTAGGCCACATTTTCTTTATCCATTCAACTGTTGGTGGACATTGAGCTTAATTCTATACCATATTCACCTTATTGTGCATAGTGCTGCAATAAACATGGGGGTGCAGGTATCTCTTTAACATATTGATTTCCTTTCCTTTGGATAAATACCCAGTATTGGGATTAATAGATCACATGGTAGTTCTATTTTTAGTTTTTTGAGGAAACTCCATACTGTTTTCCATAATGGCTGTACTAATTTACATTCCCATCAACAGTGTATAAGAGTTCCCTTTTCTCTGCATCTTCCCCAGTATTTGTTATTTTTTGTCTTTTTGATAACAACTATTTTAACGGGGATGAGATGATATCTCATTGTGATCTTGATTTGCCTTTCCCTGATGGTTAGTGATGTTGAACATTTTTCATATACCTATTGGCCATTCGTATGTCTTCTTTTGAGAAATGTGTATTCAGATCTTTTTCCCATGTTTAATTGGATTCTTTGGTATTTTTTGCTGTTGAGTTGTTTGAATTCCTTGCATATCTAGATATTAGTGCCTTGTCAGATGAATAGTTTGTAAATATTTTTTCCCAGTCTACAGTTGTCTCTTCGCTCTGTTGACACTTTCCTTTGCTGTACAGAAGCTTTTTAGTTTGATATGATTCTATTTGTCTATTTTTATTTTTGTTGCTTGTGCTTTTGAAGTTTTACCCATAAAACCTTTGCCTAGACCAATGTCCTAAAGTGTTTTCCCTATGTTTCTTCTAGTTTTATAGTTTTAGTTCTTACATTTAAGTCTTTAGTCCATTTTGAATTGATTTTTATATATGATGAGAGATAGGGATTTAGCTTTGTTTTTGTTTTTGCATATGGATATCCAGTTTTCCCAGCACTAATTATTGAAGAGGGTGTCCTTTCTCCAATGTGTGTTCTTGGCACCTTTGCTGAAAATCAGTTAGTTGTAAATACATGGATTTATTTCTGCATTCTCTATTCTGTTCCATTGGTCTATGTGTCTGTTTTTATACCAACATCATGCTGTTTTGGTTACTATAGCTTTGTAGTATATTTTGAAGCCAGGTAGTGTGATGCCTCCAGCTTTGTTCCTTTTTGCTCAGGATCAGTTTGGCTATTGCAAGTCTTCTGTGGTTCCATATGAATTTTAGGATTTTTTTTTCTTCTGTGAAGAATGTCCTTGATTTTGATAAAGATTGCAATGAATCTATAGATTGCTTTGAGTAGTACTCTTGCCTTTTAATATCTTCAAATGTCATTATCTATTAAGAATATAAAAAAACAAAACTGTTCTAGGATATTCCTATACTTTTCACTCTTCCCCATATTCAGAAGGTATACAAATTATACTGCAATATTGGTGGCATCTTCTATTAATCTCAAATTAGATAAAACTAGAAGAAATGCATTTAAAATGAATTAAGGCTCAGTCCTTATCCTATAACCAAAATTAAAAACATTTAAAATTCTAATAAGTTTAAGCTTATCTGAAAATATTTTTAAACATTATCAATATGAACTATAAGTATTCTAAAATATACTTTGTAATTAAAATAAGTTATTTAATATCTATAAAAGGTATTTTTTTAAAAGTTCCAACAGGTTTTAAATTTTTCCAAATATTCCTTGAAATAGGGAAGAATTTTCTTCTAGTGTTTCAAAAGTCTAGAAACTTTATATCTCTATTTGGATATGCATACCACACTGTAGTATCTTCATCAGAAAAACATTAATTTGTGACCCAACTAGAGGTCCTCTACAGTTAAGAAGGAATTTAGTTTCTCAGGCAAATTAATATGGATCTATCTGATTTCAGAATATAAAAAATTTAGGGAGGTTTAACAAGTGAGGTCATATGGCATGGGTCATGTCAGTTCCCATCATACTGGAACAATTATTATCATTTTCTGTATTGTATCCTAAACATTCTCCCAACTTTCCAGGAATAACCTCCTATTCCTCTACCTTCTCCTTTTCCTACTTCTTTTTTTCTCTGTTAACTGAGGCCCAATGTTTGAAAATTAAATGAAGCAAAGAATACAATTCAAAGCAGTACTCAATATAATAATAAGTATTATTTTTAGTATTTGGACATACATATCATACTTTAATATATTTATCAGACGAGCATAATCACATCGTGAACATATATATAGTGCTCTGATGAATAGAACTTGGCCATTCAAGTTCTAAGTGCAAAAGAAATAGAACAGTTATTAGAGAGTTAGAACCACAGCCTGACTTGCAAAAGCAGAAGGAAGTAATTCTATTCTCCACACACAATGCAAACATTATAAGAACATCCACTGAATTGAAGTCAAAGAGCAAACTGCATGTTAAAAGGCAATAAGTAATCATCTGATAGAATGGCTAAAATAAAGAAAAAACTGACAATACTAATTGTTGGCAAGAATGCAGAATTTTCAAAAATTACTGGCATAAGTGCAAAATATTATAGATAACTTTGGAAAATAGTTTGACAGTTTCTTATAAAGTTAAATATACCTTTACTACCTTTACCATATGATCCAGCAATTACACTCCTCCATCCATACCTATGGATAAATTCCATAGGTATTTATCCAAGAGAAATGAAAACTTATATTAACACAAAAAATCATGCACAAATGTTTATGGCAGCTATATTCATAATCACCACATCACCTGGAAATCACCCAAATGTTCTTCAGTTGGTGAATGGATAGACTATGGTACATCCGTACAATGGAATACCATTCAACAACAAAAAGGAATAAGTCATTGACATGCAAGCACATGGATGAATCCTGTATGCATTATGTTAAATGAAAGAAGCCTCAAAAAGCTACATGTTGTATGATTCCATTTGCATGACATTCCGAAAAAGGCAAAATTATAGGATCAAAGAACAGATCAGGGATTTGCCAGGAGCTGGGGGTGGAGAGAGAAGAGCTGACTACAAAGGAGCAAAAGAAGGGAATTTTGAGGGAGTATGAAATTATTTTGTATCTTGATCATGCTTTTGTCAAAACTTCCAGAACTGCACATCAAATGAGTAAATTTTATTGGATTTAAATGTTAAAATAAGCAAAAAACTTTTTTAAAAAGTAAGGAAGTTTTACTAGATTAATTAAATTCTTAAATTTTGCTGGAGAGATGCCTTGATATGTCACAAGCAACTACTTCAATTGGACTGTGGCACTAAAGTCAACAAGGGACCCAATAATGATTCAGTCTTTTTCAAAGTGAATATCACAATTAAAATAGTGGGAAGTTATCAATGCTTCAGCTGATTATTGCATAAGGATTTGTGGAGCATTTTAGGGCTTAAAATGCTATTTAACTAAAAGGAGTAGAATTTTTTCTTTTCTCTTTGGCTACAACTTAAGTCTTAAGCTGCAATTGCTCCTATGCAGAATGAGGGAGAAAAGGAAAAAATGAAAGATAAAGATGTATAGGATTCCCATCCTTTTTTTCCATATACAAATGTTTGTTAACTTTTGAGATTCATCATTAAAAATCCTACTTTGTCTAAACAAGGACCAGGAAAATGCATGTAAGTAGTTTTGAATCTATCTAATCTATCCAACATAGAACTTCACCCTTCTTCACATGCCTAGGATAGGATCTACAAAAATAACATCTTTCTTCATTTTCAAAGCGAAAAGAAAAGAAAAAAATGATTGTCAGAATCAAGAGTAGGAATATGTAATTCAAACTTCTGCCTGTACCTCAAATGATTCTAAAACATCCTAACAAACTATATTATCTTGACTATAGTCCTGATGTCCTAAGTGTATGGTGTATTTCAAAATGTTCTTTTTATTAGGACCATATTTCATCTTTATAGGTTTAAAGAAAAGGAATCTCAGAAGGGCCTCTTCCTAGGGAAAAGGAATTATCAACACAAAAGTTTTATTTTTATAAAGGGTCTTACTCTAGTATAACATTAATACTCAAATTACATTTCACATTTATGTTATGCCAGGGTATGGTCACAAATCTTTGAAAAGCTGGAAAACTTAATGTTAAAGCTGATGAGTTTCTTGAGTTAAACCAGATTTCTGTAGAGATGTGGAAAACTTTTAAACCCACCACTTTTAAAGAAAAGCTTTAAGCTTTACCTTTTAAAATAAAAATGCATCAATTAAAATTCCCAATCACTCTTTACTACAGAAAAACATTCTTTCACTTTATGGTAGACATAGGAAAAAGAATTGGGCAATATAACCCAGGTTTTACAGAAAATTTTCTGTCTCACATTTAAGGACCATGTTGTTAGTGCTTGCCCTGGGATCACTGCCAGTTTTCCACAATTCAGAGACAATTTATCTAATTAATGAGACAAGATGACAAGTTCTGGGAAAGGCTGTGACAGCTAGCTTTTACTGCTAATAATAACAAAGATGATATTACCAGTTATTGAACATGTATTATACTACACACGTATCAGACATCGCACTGGAAATTATACACGTATGGCCTCCATTAGTCTTCACCACAATCCTGTGATGTAGGAGGTACTTTGAATGAGGAATCTGAGTCTCAGAGAGATGAAATAAATCATACAACTAACCAGTACTGGAGAAGAGATTAAAACCCAAACTAAATAATTCCAAAGACCATGTCTTTTCACTATGAGAAGCTTCTGCCTAAGAAAATAAGTAGAAAAACCATCAGACAAACACAGAACACCTTAAAATCAGACTTTACTGCTAATTAACCAGCTCTGTGAGCTTTAGTAAGTCTAACTGCTCTGAGTTTCAGTGTCTTAGCCTATAAAGGATAATTCTTGTTATCTGTACATCATAAAAAATAATTAAAGGTCAAATTATATGTGGATGTGTATACTGTTTTTTGGTTTATAAAAAAGTTTTTTTTATAATTGAGCAATTGGTATATCTAGTAATCCTAATAAGTATACCTTAAAGTAATTTCCTTTGAAAACTTTAAATGTATGTGTTAAGTTTTAAGTGAAAATCAGGCTGAAAATTGCTCATTGAGGGCAAATTTTCTCATATTTCTCTACATTTCTTATCGTGGCTATCAAAATCTATTTAAACTTGATTTCATTTTATGAAATAAAAGTTGTTCACTTTAAAAGACAAAGATCTTTAAGATTAATTTAAAACCCACAAAATCCAGGTACAAACAGGTTACAAAAGACACAAAACAAAAATACACAGAAAGGTTAAAAATAACTAAATAGAAAAACATGAAGAGGGTAAACACCAACCAAAAGAAAACTAGTACAGCTAGCTATATCAATGAGATGAAATAGATTTTGCGTGGGACAAAAAGCATTATTGGAGAAAAGAGGTCTGGTCACTACAAAATGACAAAATGTCCAAATCATTAAGAAGATATAGTTTTAGATTTGAATACAAGATATAATTCTAGATTTATATACATATAACACTGGAGTCTCAAAATATATAACATAAAATGACAGCAAATATACTATTATTTCTGAGGATAAAGTCAGATAAAAATGTGAAGGTACTTTCTACCTGAATAGGATATTTACTATTTTATAGCCCCAGATGTCTACTTTTTTTGAAATTTGGAAAATGTTCCCAGAAATTGGTATTAGAAATGAGATATAACAGAGAAAAACTACTGAATTACGAAAAAAAAAAAAAAAGAGATATGACAATAAATGCCCTAAAATGGAAGGGGGTGGAGACTAAGAATTAGAGCTGGCTAAACTATAGCTATTTACAATTCTCTGGCAGAGAGAACTTTCTTTTAACTCAGAATTGGAATGAGAATTCAACAATTTCCTGAAGTCATGGAAAGGGCAGAAGAGACAGAGAAGTCTAGACTAAATTATAGAAAAGTATTTATTATAGAGGATCAGGAACTTAAGTACTTCCCTCATTAGCATTCTGTATCTCCTCATTCCCTAAAAGTTCTTTGTACCTTCCACTATCTATCCTCTACCATGCTCTGGAATACTGATAGAGAAAGTCACAGTATTAAGACCTGGCCTGTGAAAGGTTTTTCTTTCACTGCATCCCTAGAAGTGCTGCAAAATCTTTGGATTTATCTTACTATTTCCATATTCATTGCCTGTGTTGGCTATTCCAAGCTTCTCTTTAAGTCTTCCATCCCACCCTACAACAAATGAATGATTTCATTTCCAACTTCACTGAAACTAAGACCTTCTTTCTCCTCTCCTCCTCCCTTTGCCCACCCATTTAACCTTCCCTCTAGTTTCAGCTAACCAACTCTTTTAAGATTAAACAATCCCTCTATTATGTCTTCTTGGTGAACTGACTCTAATATCATTATGTAAGATCCCTCACAATACCCTTTTCCAATTTGAAGTCTTCATTGCCTGACATTAATATAGCCACTCTAGCTTTCTCTTGATTTGTATTTATATACCTTTTTAATTTTTTTACAGCTTTTTTCTCAATCTAATTCATGATCATACACTGCATTTGTCATGTCTCTTTCATCTTTCTTTCTTTCCTTCCTTCCTTTCTTTCCTCCTTTCTTTCTTTCTTTCCTTTCTTCCTTCCTTCTTTTTTTTCCCCCCAGAGACAGGGTCTCGCTTTGTTTCCCAGGCTCAAGTGCGGCGGCATCATCATAGCTCACTATATGAAACCTTGAACTCCTGGGCTTGAGCAAGCCTCCTGTCTCAGCCTCCCCAGTAGCTAGGACTACAGGCAGGCTCAACTACACCTGGCTAATTTTTTTGTTTTTTTGTAGACATGAGGTCTCACAATGTCGTTCAGGCTGGTCTTGAACTCTTGGCTTCAAGTGATCCTCCTGCTTCAGCTTCTCAAAGTGCTAGGATTACAGGCATGAACTACTGTGCTCTATATTATATATCTTTTGTCATTATTTTACTTTTAACCTACCTATATTCTTATGTTTAAAGTGAGTTTCTTATTTTTTAAGACATTCTAAAAGTCTGTCTTTAAGTGCTATGTTTAGACCATTTATACTTAACATAATTATTGACATGTTTAAATTTAGATCTACCATTTTATTATTTAGTGTGTTCCCTCCTTTCCCCATTCTTCTGTTTCTCAATTTCTACACAGGAAGGTTTGAATTTGAGGGGGTGGTTATTGGCAGGGTTAATTTATTTGAGTTGTCTTTCATCCTACTACTTTCATGCCCTTTATTCATATTACATCTGTCTCTAATGGTCTAACTTAAGGACAATCTCTTTCTTTTTCTTTTTTTTTTTGAGATGAGGTCTCACTATGTTGCCCAGGCTGGTCTTAACTCCTGGGCTCAAGAAATGCTCTTGCCTCAGCCTCCCAAGTAGCAGTGGCAATCTCTTAATGTTTTTTTGTTTGTTTGTTTGTTTTGTTTTGTTACCATGCACAAGGAAATACTCCTCCTATGAATGACTCCAGTATTACCTGTATCATTTACTAGTTATGTATATATAAAGTTCCATTTTATGGGATGGTTCAAATAATAATTATATGGGAGCATTGTCTTTGCATTTAGATGGTGAGCTTCTCATAAGCAAAAGTCTCTTGGCTTTATATATCACTCCTTTTCTGACGTGCTCTCTCTACCTACTTCTTGCCCCCCTACCCCCACCAATGCACAAATAGACACAAGATCTTCCCTTTCTCCCTTATTTGAGTCTTCACTGGACTGTGAGCTCCATAGAGATAACCACTGTATTATTCAACTATTCTCAGCCGTCCAACTTAAATATTGGCAGTGGAGATAAAGTATAGTCTTTGGGCTATTCTTCCACTTCCAGCGAGAAAAACCTCTTCCTGATTTGATGAAAAAACCAAAAGCCTGATATCTCCCAAGATTAGGAACAAGGCAAGAACGTCTTCTCTCACAGGTCCTGTTGAACATCATACTATAAGTCCTACACAGTGCAACAAGGCAAAAAGAAAAAAAAAGTCTTCAGATTAGAAAAGAAATAAAACTGTCTCTATTCACAGATAACATGAATGTTTATGTAGAATATTTTTAAATGTATAAAAACAATTCTTAGAATGAATACATGACTTTAGCAAGGTTATAAGATAAAAATTAACATAAAAAAATCAACGGTATTTCTGTTATGAACAATCGGAATTCAAAAAAATTTAAATACTACTTAGAATAGTTCCAAAAATATGAAATACTTAGGTATAAACTTAACATCATGTATATGACCTTTATGCTGAAAACCATAAAACACTGATGAAAGGAACCAAAAAAGACCTAATTAAATGGAGATATACCATAAATAATTAGAGCTATAGATTCAATAAATCCCAATCAAAATCCCAGAAGGATTTTTTGTAGATATTCACAAGTTGATTCTAAAATAAATATGAAAAAGTAAAGCAACGTGAATAGCCAAAGAACAAAGTTGGAGAACTCACAATAATTTATTTCAAGACTTATTTTAAAGCTATAGCAATCAAGAGAATGTGTTATTGGTGAAAGGACAGAAACAAAGGCTGATGGAAAAGAATAGAGAGCCTAGAAATAAACCCTCACAAATATCATTAACTAATTTTTGACAAGATGAAAAGGCAATTCAATGGAAAAAGGATAGATTGTTTTTTTTTGTTTGTTTGTTTTTTTAAAATAAATGGTGTTAGAACAGTTGGAGCCAAAAGACTGAAACTTGACCTAACCCCACATCTTATATGAAAATTAACTCAAAATGAATCATAGCCCTAAATATAAAATATAAAACTGTAATACTTCTAGAAGAAAACATAGGAGAAAATAATTGACCTTGGGTAAGGCAAAGAGCTTTTAGCTAAAACACCAAAAGTAATAACCATAAAAGAAAAAAGTATAAACTGGACTTTATTAAAACTAAAAATTTTATTCTTCAAAAGACTGCTAAGAAAATGAAAACATAGCCACAGACTTGCAAATCACATTTCTGTCAAAGGACTTGCATAAAGAATACATAAAGAACTCTTAAAACCCAACAATAAGAAAACAAATGATGCAATTTAAAAATGGAGAAAAGATCAGGACATTTCACCAAAGAAGATATATATATGGCAAATGAACACTTGTAAACATGGTCAACATCTTTAATTAGGAAAATACAAATTAAAGCCATACTTACATACTAATACACACCTAATAGAAGGGCTAAATTTTTAAAAACGGTCAATACCAAGTGCTGACAAGGGTACTTAGCAACTAGAGCTCTCATATGTTGTTGATGGAAATGGTTGAAAAATAATTTGGTGGTTTCTTATAAAGTTAAATGTACACCTACTATACGATCCACTAATTCCACTCCTAAGTATTTACCCAAGAGAAATGAAAACTTGTGTTCACACAAAGGTGTAATTGAATGTTTACAGCAGCTTTACTCATAATCACTAAAAGTTGGAAATAACCCAAATGTCCTTTAAATGATGAATGGTTAAACAAACTGCAGTCTTTTTTATATCACATATTAATATATTTTTACACATCAGAATTTATTTCTGATTTAATACATTGATCTTTCTTTGATTATACCTTCACAAAAAAGTTTTAATAACTGCAGCTTTATAATGTGTTCCACTAATGTATTGTTCTTTATATTTTCTTTCAGTTGTTCACAGTTATTTATGTTTCCATCTGAACTTTGTTGCCACAGTCCCTCCAAAAATATTCCTATATTAATTTCTCCAGTAATTCTACTTATCTGAAAAATTAATGTATCAAGAACTGACAGCTTTACAATATTCAATTTTCCCATCTATGAGCACTGGTATACCTCTCCCTTTATTCAGTCTTTTTTTATGTCATTCAGTGCAATTTTTTTTTTTTTTTAAAAGAGTCTTGTGCTCTGTTGCCTGGGCTAGAGTGCAGTGGCATCATCATAGCTCACTGCAACCTCAAACTCCTGGGCTCAAGCAATCCTCCTGCCTCAGCCTCCCAAGTAGCTGGGACTACAGGCACATATCACCACACCCAGCTAGTTTTTCTATTTTTCGTAGAGACAGGGTCTTGCTCTTGCTCAGGCTGGTCACAATCTCCCAGCTCAAGCAATCCTCCTGCCTCGGCCTCCCAGAGAGCTAGGAGTATAGGTGTGAGCCACCACACCTGGTTTCACTTAGTGAAATTATATAATTAAATAATGTGTATGAGCTTCATATATATCTTGTTGAGATTATTCCTAAACTTTTTATCATTAGCAGTGGTGATAGCAGTAGTGGTTAGAACTGTGATCTTTTCCCCCATTATATCTTCTAATTAGTTTTAGTAATGATTATTATTAATAACTTAGATTTTTGGGGGATATACACATAGTCTTTTTGAGAACTCTCATTATTTCTAATGGTTTTTCCCTTGATTCTCTTGAGTAAGACTTCTATTTTTAAGTTACACAGTGTGAGGTCTTCCATTAAAGGTTATATCTTATCTGGCTAACAATAGATATAATTCTGGGTTTCCTCTACCACAACAGATATTGGTAAAATAGAACAAACGGTTTTACACAACTGCTTATCTTAATCCCTAGGTAAGCCTTATTACTATTATGTATAATAAAAATAATTGCCATTTACTATTACCTACAATGTCCCAGTCTTTCTTGGACATTTCACTTGCATGAACATTTAGCTTCACAACAACCTTGCAAAGGTAGAGATTATAAGTCTAAGTTTATTAGCAGAAAAATAAAAATTTAGAGAAGTACTTTCCCAACACCAGAGAGTTACAGTAAGTGGTTGAGACAACATTCACACCCAGGTTTACTTTGCTCCAGTGCCCTTCCTCATTTTACTTCACCACAAGCTTTTTTCCCTTAAAAAGGAGGACAGGAGAGAAGGGGCAAAAAAAGACATTCCACCTTGCACTGTTAAATGCAGTTGTGTATGCATGGGTTTTTTAAATTTGTTTTCTTTGTAAGCAAGTGACAGCAAATCCATTGATTAGCAAACGGTGTATGTGTGGAAGGTGGGAAGAAGTTGCCCAAGCTACAAAATTAATTTTCAAATGGTGACATAGAACACCTTGCATTTGCTTATGGCTGGTGAGCCTGAACATAGTTTTCAGAGCCAAAGACACATATTCATGAGTTAACATTTGTCATCTATTTATTTTATCTAAATGCACTCACATAGCTAAAATAATACTGCTAATTTTTATTTCAAGTATCTCTTTAGAACAAGTGTACTAATTTAGGATCAAGAGTTCTGGATATGGACCATGCTAAGCTGTCAAACTGCTACTTGAATCTAGACAAAACACTTATGTCTTTGTGCCACCACTTTTCCATTTGTATATATTTTTCAAGGCTTTAAAAAAACTAATTTTGCCATTTATTAGGAGTAAACTCTTATTTTTTGAGAGTGAGTTTTATTCTGTTAGGCTACTATCAAATTTAGAATGTACTAAAAGAATTAACCAAGTACTGCCTATAAAGCTTGAAAGAGTAAGTAGTCTATCTTAGTTACTATCTATCTACATAGTTGCTATTCTGTCTTAGTAACTATTCTTGAATTTATATGGGGTTTTTCATTTACAGCATTATCATAGTATCCCTGAATTTAAGGAAAGGTAACAGGCAGGGGAAGCAAACACAGAAATTGATTTTGAACAACTTGAAATCTGGCTGTAGGCCACAGTAGAAAGAGAACAGTCCATGAGGTCAAAGGACCTGGGTGTAAACCTGAAACCACTGTTTATAGCTTTGTAATCTCAGATTTCATGCCCTCTTTATAAAGACTTTTCATAAAATTGGGACAATGATACCTAACTGTTAAGGGTGTTTTAAAAATTAGAAGAGACAAGGCAAAGAAAACACCTGTGACAGTGGCCTCTCTTTCTCCACCCTGTATTTTTTATTACAAGCAATCTGTTTGGCAAAGCAGCATCCTTAGAGGTTACTACAGATTGCAAGAACTGAAACTTAAAAGGTATTATCAGAGATCTATTAATGCATTCAAATAATTTCATTAATGTCTTAATCTTATAGCCAACATAACAGAAAACATAAGAAAAGAACTTCAGGTACTGTCAGTCGCTTCTGAGGTTGGGACTAGATTTGCCTTAGAGTCTCTGTTTACAGAGGCCAGCTGAGCAACTTAAAGGCTAGAACTATTTGCTCATTGTAATGACTGGAAAATTTATTCAGAGAAAGGGATTGCAAAGAGAGCAAAAGGAAAGGTCAACTTAAAAATGTTATCCTAAGGTGCCCAGTGATGTAAGCTAGGAACTGTTTCCTAATTTTCAAAAAAGGGAAGGTCTCACATATTATAGTTGAACATTCATCCCCAACCAATCCTTAAACATATTATTAAATGGATAGTTTGTGGATTACTAGGAACAGATATATATTTGATCACAAAGTTATTGCATATTATCCTGGATAACACATGGGGTATAAGGGGAAGAATGAGTAAAGAGAAAATTTGCTTACTGTGGTTGCAGGAAACACTGACAGGGAGGAACAACAGGAGAAAATACATATTGGGAAGGTATACTGGTGCCCCGAATTCCAGTCTAGGGAATTTTCATTTGATCCTACATGGAACAATTCTCCAAGGGAGGTCCCAGTACCACCAGCCTCAAAATCACCTGGGGAGCACAATAAAACACCAATTCCTGGGTCTCATTCTGGGTCTACTGAATAGAAATCTCTGGTGAGGGTACTCGGGAATATGCATGTCTGTAAGATTCAAAATTCATTCTGACATACCCAAAAAGTTTGCCACAAGTGAAATATGGAAAATTCTTGATCAAAGTAATGATGTGGCCAGAGTTGGACTTCAGAAGTAAAAACAAACAGCAACAAAAACAAAAATAGCAACAATAATATTAACAACAGTAACTACCTCTACTACTAATTGCTTTATTTACTTACTTACTTATTACATGCCAGGCACAGTTTTATGGATATTATGTACTTTATGTGCATTAATTTATTAAACACTTATAAGGAAGAACCTATAAGAAAGTTACAATTCTTATCACAGGATTGAATAAGGAAATGGGGATACAGAAACTAAGTAATTTTCCCAAGGTCAAATGACTATAAGGAGTCCCACTGGGATTAGATTATCTCGTTAACAGTAGCATGAAGAAGGATTAGAGAAGGGAGACTAGAGGCAACAGGTTTATTTATTGGCAAATTATTGTGGTAATCTAACAGGAGAATTTGAATTTGGGCAGAGTCACTAGTAAAGATTGCTTCTTCAAACATATAGATAGTTTTGGCACAGTAAGTAGGATCTGTCTGTATATTATATAACGAAATTAAGTCTATTTGCATTCTGAATAAATAAACCGTACAAGGGGGAAAATATACCTGTCTGCAGTTGTCTACAGTGCTAGAAGTTTAACAGATTTAGAGTTAAGAAACAAGTAAAATAGCTGAGCTTGAGTCATTCCAAAGGACATCTAAAAAGAACTACTTTTTTCTTTTGAAAGTAGAAGAGGGCTATCTTACTTTGTGTTCCCTGTGTGATCCTCTTAACCCTCAAAACTTGTTGACAAATTCTTCCCACTCTCCTGCCACATTTCACTATTATCAAACACTTATAAACACTGCTCCACACTGTAAGCTGTGAAGTTCTTTGCTTTATCATCATGACCAAGCACTGGGGTAACACTTCATATTCAAGAAGGGCACGATAGAGAAGAAATCCCTCTTTCTAAAAATTTTAATAGATTTAGGGGATATAAGTTGAATTCCATGATATGTATATATTGTACAGTGGTGGAGTCCAGGCTTTTGATGTACTCATCAACTGAGTAGTGTACCTTGTACCCCACAGGTAATTTTTCATCCCTCACCCTCTCTCATCCTCCCCGCTTTTGAGTCTCTACTGTCCATTACACCATTCTGTGTGCCCTTGCGTAGCAATAGTTTAGCTCCCACTTATAAGTGAGAACATGCGGCATTTATTTTTCTGATCCTGAGTTATTTCACTTAGGATAATGGCCTCTAGTTTCTGTCCAAGTTGCTGCAAAAGACATTATTTCATTCTTTGTTATTGCTGAGCAGTATTCCATGGTATATATATGCCAGTTAGAAATCCCTCTTCTAATTCCACTCATTGCTCACTCCTGCTTTTGCACCTGCTAATACACCATTAGTGGAACTCAACCACCTCCCCACCAACATATATACATACCTATATACATACACACACACACACACACACACACACGCACACTCTAGGATCCTCAAAAGAAAACTGAGATGGTCAGAAGCCACAATACTAAAACACAGATTGGGAGGCTTCATTTTTTTTAAATGAGAATTTGGAAACACCAAGATGTTAAAAGACCTCATTCAAGGTTGCAAACCTTGAAAATAGGCAGAATTGCTTTTTATGTTCCTGGCATACTCCTAACCTGCTAATCACAATGTTTCACACCAACATCATACTCATGTGCACTCTTTCAGAGAAAGATACAAGACACAATCCTCAAACTTCCCCTAATCATTGCTAAGGCACTATTAGACATTAACAATCTCAGATATTCTCAGAGACTAGTGGTAAATAGTATATCAAAAAAGAAATAATTCAGCCCCCTCTTCTACTCCTGAAGTAATAACCTTAGAGAAGCAGGCAATGTTCGCTAAAGTATCTAAAGAAAATAGACTCTGGCTAAGTGAAATTTACCTCCATACTAGCAAAATTTGCCTATTCTTCCTACTTCATTTCTGATGTCACACCACTTTCTATACCATTAAAAGCTACCACTACACTGTTGGTGGGATTATAAAATGGTATGACCTATATAGAAAATAATAGTAAAAAAAGAACTACCACATGATCCAGCAATCCCACTTCTGGGTGTATATCCAAAAGAATTGAAAGCAGGGCCTTGAAGAGATATTTGCACAACCATGTTCACAGCAGAACTATTCACAACAGCCAAGAGGTGGAAGCAACCCAAATTCATCCATCCATTGATGGACAAATAGATTTTAAAAATTTGACACACACACACACACACACACACACATGATAGAATATTATTCAGTCTTAAGAAGGAAGGAAATCCTGTCACTTGCTACAACATGGACGAACTTTGATAATAATGAACATTATGTTAAGTAAAATAAGCTAGTCACAAAAAGATAAATACCGTATGATTCCATTTATATGAGGCATCTAAAGTAGTCAAATTCATAGAAGTAGAATGGTGGTTACCAAGGGGTTGGGGACGGGGGGAAAGGTAGTTGTTGTTTTATGGCTATAGAGTTTCAAATTTGCGATATGAAAAAGTTCTGGAAATGTTTCACAACAATGTGAATATACTTAACACTACTGAACTGTATACTTAATGATTAAAATTGTAAATTTTATGTGTTATCATAATTTAAAAAGAGGAAGAAGCTATCATGAAACAGCAGGTATGTAGGCATTTCTTAACTTACCAAAGAAGCTAGGGAATCTTAAGTCCTGGAAGTTAAGGATCTGATTATCTGCTCAACCACTAACACCTTTTTACAGATAACTGAAGAAAAGAGTAGTACACTAAATTTTTCATAAAACCTTGAAGCCAAACACTGTCACTAAGACTGTTGTGAGCCTCAGTTTTCTCACCTGTACAAATGTGAGGATTCTAGCACACAGTTTCCCTTCCCTTTCAGCTCTCTGGGATGCTTCATTTTATAGCCAAAGTCCTGTCTTGGTTGACCATGGTAAATGAAATGACTATTTGAACAGAAAAGAAACAGGTGAACTTTATTATCATCATCATTATTTATTTATTTATTTATTTATTTTTACTTTTTTAAGAGACAGGGTCTCACTCTGTTGCTCAGGCTGGCTGGAGTGTAGTGGCGCCATTATAGCTCACTGTAGCCTTGAACTCCTGGATTCTAGTGATCCTCCTACCTCAGCCTCCCCAGTAGTTGGGACTACAGATGTGTGTGCCACCATGTCCAGCCAATTTTTCTATTTTTTGTTGAGATGAGGACTTGCTATGTTGCCCAGGCTGCTCTTGAACTCTTGGCCACAAGCAATCCTCTCACCTTGATCTCCCAAAGTCCTGGGATTACAGGTGTGAACCACCACACCTGGCCAATAGATGAGTTTTTTATAAAATAGTTTATTAAAATCTATATATCTAATTTAGATCAATTCCTGAGAAATGCTGAAATTAAGTTAACTATCTACTGAAGTCATTTTCTTTATGTTTTAATGTTTTCCCTTCAAAAAACTCTATCTAATTTTAAGGAGAGAATACTTACAGATTAAATTTAAATAGTTACCAAAAGAGGCTACTCCTGAACAACCAACTCTCTCATACACTCCTAGTTGAAACATAAACTTGTATAACCTCTTCAAGAGAACAATGTGGCAATATCTAGAAAGATAACAATGTGCATTTCCTACAACCTACCAGTGCCTTGCAACTCCAAGTATGGTCCAAGGATCTGCATCACCTGGCAATTTGTAAGAAATAGATTCTCAGTTCCACCTGAGACCAACTGAATCAGAATCTGCATGTTAACAAAATACCCAGATGATTCATATGCACATTAATTGAGAAGCATTGCTCCAGAGACACTCTCCCACATGTGAAGAAGACATGTGCAAGGTTGTTCATTGCAGCATTATTTGAAATAGCAAAAATCTGGAAACAGCTCAAATGACTATCAATAAGAAAACTGATACACTGTGGAATATTCACATAGTGGTAAACTATACAGCAACTTAGACAAAGTAGAGTTACATGAAACAATATAAATTTGAAAAAAAAGGTGACAAAAAAACATGGTAAAATATCATTATGCAAAATTTGAAACATGAAAACAACATTGTATTTGTGTGTGTGTGTGAGTGTAAACGTTTTTAAATGCTTGGGACCAAATTCAGAATAGTGGTTACATCTGAGTAGGGAAGGAAGAAAATGAAATAAAAGAAGGACACTTAGAGGCTTTAAACACATCTAATATTTTATTTCAAAAATGAAAATCCAAAGCAAATGTGGAAGAAAATTCAGATATTACAAAGCCTCTTGAGAGGTAAATATACAGGGAATGTTCACTGTATTACTATTTATACTTTCCTGAAAGCTTGATATACTTTGTAATTTTTAATAAGAAGTAAATCTCTCCCCATTGATTAGCATTTGTCATGAAAAAATATTGTCACAATTAACCTTGTACTATAGATATAATTAAATATTTGTCCCATGTAGATTCTAAATGAACAGGTTTTACATCTGCCTTATCTCTGAACATATCCTCTCCTCCTTCCCCAACACACACACACACACTTTCTCTCTGGGCTTCAGATATCAGGTTAGGAGATGTGGAGGTCAGATTTAAGGGACGACATGGTTGCCTAAGTCAATCAAAATGGAAAAACAAAATCTTTGTCTGGGTAGGCAAGATTATGGGCTCAAAACAGTACTAAATGTAAAGTGCAAAAAAGAAAGAAAACAAATAGCAAAGTATTTGAAGCAGAACTGAATCAAGTGCATTAAAAGGGTGAAAAAGAAAAAGACATACATCCAAGGGCATGAATATATTCAATTTAGTTGGCAAATATCACCTTACTATGTGCCAAATATTATTTTAGGTGCTAGGGATAAAGCAGTAAACAAAATTCATGCCCTCATGGACCTTACATCTTAGAAGGGCAGACACACACAGTAAGTAACTTAAACAAGTTAAATATCTAGTATGTTAGAAGGTAGTTAAATGCTCAGGAAGAAAAGCAATGCAGGAAAGGGAGATTGGGGGTCAAAGGGAGAAGTGACTATGTGTGTTGTGGGAATGCAATTTCAGATAGTAGAGACAAAGAAAGCACATGGTAGGTATATGCAGGAGTTTTCCTTTTACATGTTCTTTACATGTGCTTCTGGGCAAGGTATAGAGTATTAAAGGGTTCAAATCAATATTCTGTTGAATAATTGAATGAATATGAATAGAAGATGGAGAGAAAAATATCAAGAACATGAAACCAGAGAATCATAATTCTTCTCTGAAGTTGCTAAAGAAAAGATTCTTGGCAAAGCACATGATCCTAGATTCTCATTCAACAAATTAATATTGTGCCAGAAACAGAGACAATAATTTCTAGGTACTGGAAATACAACAAAGAGGAAGATAGACATGGTCCCTGTCCTCATACAGCTTACAGTCTTACAGCAGAGAGAAAAAGAAAGAATACAGTGTGTTAAGTACTAAAATAGAAATATGTACACAATATTATGGGAAAACATGGTATGTGTGTTTGCATGTGGAGAAACAACCAATCCAGACTTTCCAGAGGAAGAAATATCTAAGCTGGGACATGAAGAATGAGGGACACTCTACTCAAAGATAAGAGTAGAGGGGAAGAGTATCCCCAAGGCAAGGAGCAGCCTGTGTAATGACATGGAGGCCAGACAGAGCATAACAGAGAAATGAAAGAAGTTCATTGTGGCTGGTGCATAGAATAGGAGGCAGGAGTGGTGACAGATGAAGGGCTTTCCTAAGAGCAACTGGGTAGCCATGGAAGAATTTTACACAAGAGAGGATAATATGACCAGATCTACATTTAGATGGATATAAGTCCAACTGCAGTGTGAAAATGGACCAGGAAAGGAGGAAGGCATACAGACTTTTTAGCAGGCTGCTAAA
>VBSM01003204.1:6928651-6975742 GCA_008086735.1 Cheirogaleus medius | reverse complement strand
CGGCCTCCCAGAGTGCTAGGATTACAGGCGTGAGCCACCGCGCCCAGCCTGGATGGCATGCTTATGTCCTAAAAACCTAGGTCCCCTTTTCTATTGTAGTAAAAACAAATCATATGTGCCAATGTCTCTTACTCAGAAGGTAGGGAAATTGCATAAAAATCAAAGACCCTAATAAAACAAGCCCCTAACAATGTTGCCAGAGTTGTACTTTATAACTATTTAAAGTCATTATGTTCTTCTCTAAGAGAGCACCTTTACTTGCATATTATGTCAATATCTGATAACGATTTTCATCCTTTCCCTTCCCAAAACAATTTTCTACCCATTTTAACAGCTTCTGAGACTTTGAGATTTATGCCTGACTGTGTAAGAGGCAAGTACTGCTTTTCAGCTGAATAAACAAAGACAGACAATGAGGGTAATGTGGCAAATGGCTCTGCCCACTCAGATACTTTCCAAAGTAGGAGTTCATGCTGGGGCTCCCTCAGTTGGAAAGCCCAGGGAAATAAACATTCCAGATATATAACTGAACCAATATCAAAGTCATACTTCATCAGCACTATTATTTCTGCTAATTGTTGAAGGGACAATATCCAAAACTTTGGGGAAATTATGAGGTTGAAGGCTTAAAATTAAAGAATGAGAATAAAGAAGGTAGGTACACTGGACCTGACACGTTAAAACAATTTTATTCACCCACAGAGACCAGGAAAGCAATGAGCTTTTATCAATGCCCTCTTGAGTCAGCCTGCACGTGTATATTAAAAGATACGTGGCTGTAGTCAAAGCTGACAACACTCAAAATGAAAACTATGTGTGTGTTAGGGTATACTCTAAAACACTAATGTCTTGTATCAACCATATATCAAATGTAGAATGTTTGGCTTAGGTGATGCAATGTTTGAGGTAGTTTTTCTATCCTTTTTTTTTTTTCCATTCAAAATGAGCAGTACATTCCTAATCAGGTCTACTCAGACACCCAGGGTGCTAGTGAATAGTAGTACAGACTCTTCAGTGACCAAGCAACCAATATCCTGGAATTTGAAAAGAACTTTTCATAATGAAAAGTTTCACTACCAATAGACCATTTGCCTGAATTATTTTCATACTTGCTACTAACCCTTTGCTGAAAACCAAAATTTCCTCTGTATTAGCCCTAAAGTCATTCCATCAGCTAAAAATGAGGGTAAGACAAATGAGGGAAGTACTTTAAATTCTAATATAACAAAAGATAGAATTAGGTGATCAAAGATAAAAATACCCTTGTTATAAAAATAATGTGGGCTATAGATATTTAAAAAGAAATATAAATAGTTAAGTTTCTTCAACTCAATAAATATTTATGGAATGAGCATGGTTCAAATGACAAATTTCAGCACAGTAATTTTGCAGTTTATATGGCTGACGACTGACAAATCATTTCTGTAAGTTATAGTTTCCTTATATGTAAAAACTGGATAATAACCTGTACCCTACCCTACTCAAACAATTAAGAGTATCCTTATATTGCCAGTTTTCATCCTCAGTTGGACTATACTAAGTATTTAACAATGCCAGAAATAATAGCAATCAAAAAGCCACCAATTTTCATTAATTATCCCCCCAAAAAATGATCAATCAAGCCTCTAGATTTAGCTTTAGCAAAATTGGATAGGGGTATGGATGAAGCAGGATTGGCCATGGGGTGATGGTTGTCTAGGTACAAGTCATTATCCTACTCTGTTAATATTTTTTATATGTTTAAAATTTCTCTAGATTTAGCTTTAAAAAAATTTTTAAAGATTTTTCCCCTAATCATAAAGAAAGTGTTTTTCTGACTCTGTATTTAATGATATTAAAAAATTGTTAAATTTTTTTGTTTAGGTATAATAAAATTTATAGGAAGAAGAAAAATCTTATCTTTCAAAAATATATTCTGAAATAGTCATAGACGAAATGATAAGATGTCTGACATTTTTAAAAAACAATACAGAAGCAAGGTAAATGGATAGGAGTATGGATGAGGCAGGACTGGCCATGGATGGGGTAATGGTTGTCCAGGCAGGTGATAGGTATGAGAAAGATCATTACCGTACTCTGTTAACTTTTGCACATGTTCAAAATTTTCCATAATAAAAAAATTTTAAAGTGTTTTTATACTATTCTCATCAGCATATTTTCTTAGATTTTTGTTTGTGGCATCTTTGCAACAGGTCATTGATGCTCTGAACAAGTCAGATTTCAAATATGCATGCTAGGCAAAAGCTCTTTACCAAGATTAATTTGAAAAAAGTTAGACAGTTAAAATGCATTTATCAAAATTTCCTGAATGTTTGGAAAATAGATGAGTTGCTATTCCATTGACAGTTTTAACAACTAACATCTACTGAATTCTTTCCCTGTGCTTTCACTGTTTTAAGTGCTTTACCAACATTATCTCATAACAGGAGTCACAACTGTATGAATGGGCTGACAGATAGATAAGCGATGGAGCTGGGGCTTGAATCCAGACAACCTGACTTTAGAGCCTGCACTTTTAGCCACTCATGACTGGATCCTTCAAGGCTCAATAATCCTAGTTTGGGTAGCATTGAAGGAATTAATAGAGAGGGAAAGAAAACTACTTCAGCCTCAAAAGTATGCATCTTCAAACTGACTCAAGACATTAAAAATTTTTTAAACAAATTTTTTAAGTATAAATACATTATTGACTTGTCAGGAGAAGCTGTGTAATATGGTGTGGAAAAAAATTTGGAGTTAGGTACTTTGAATATCAAATTTTGGCTATTTATCATCATTATTACATGACCCATGAGTAAATTAAATACCTCTCATCCTCGGTTTTCTCATCCATACTTTGGAGGTTTAAGGAAAAGATATAAAGTTAAAATGTATATAAAGGAATCTAATACATAGGTATTCTAGAGAATTTGCATTTGTGTATGAGCCTGTCTCTCCACCAGACTGGGAATGCCTAAGTCATCTACCATTCTCTCCTCAGTTCCTAGCACAGTGCCTGGCACACGGGAGGCACTTGCGTTTGTTCAACCTAACACCGGATACACTAAGAGGTCTAGCATCCATTGCTAGCTTTATTTGTCAAGTCTCTAATTTTAGTTACTTAAGTCCAGGTGTTACAGCAACAAGCAAAATGGGTTTCAAATGTTTGCTTAATAAGAGGAGATAGAAAACTAATCATGTCCCCTCTATTATTATGGTATCTTACCATGTAAACCCTTTAATCCAAAATTAATGCTGGAAAAGATTTAAAGAGATAATCACAGGCCTCTAATTATCTTTGCTTGGGATCATTTACACTTTTAGAAATACATTACAGTTTCCAGACTGATCTTTCCAAACACAACTCTTACCATGTCACTTCCTGGTTTATAATTTTTCATGGCTTTTAGAATAAATTTCTGAGCATGACATGGAAACCACTTCATGATTTGACAACTGTTGACCATCCCAACCTCACATATTCTCTCCTTCTCTACTCCAGCCACTCAGGATTTCAGTTCCCTAAACAGGTCACGCACATGCTCTCTTATCCCTATACTTTTTCACATGCTATTGCTCCCTTTTCCTAGAGTGCCCTCCATCTTCTCCACTTAGATAATTCCTATTTGTTCTTAAGACGCAGCTCAGAGAAAACATCCCCCAGAAAGCCTTCCCTGACATAATCCTTAACCCCCTAAAAGTCTGGGTGAGAAGTCTTCTTTGCTCCTGTAGTACCCTGTGCATACCACTAAGATGGAACTTACCATTCTGTAGTCTAATTTTCTGTATCCTCCACTATGTTTTCAAGGACAGAAACTATATCTTATTTGTCTCTCCAGCATCTATCTAGCCCAGCTAGGTGCACAATGGGTGATTAACAAAGATCTGATAAATGTAAAGAACCTTCTTTTGTTAACACAGAAAGCCCAGTATACGCTTACAGACAAAAACCTAACCTTTTCCCTATTACTTACATAAAAGTGAGTGGAAAGTCAAGCAGAACCATCTTAATGAACCACTGTTAAAGACCAATTTGAGCATGGCAAGAAAAAACTAAACCAGGAGCAAGGAGGATCTGAAATCTTGTTTGGTTAACCAAAAAAAAAAAAAAGGAAGAAGAAGAAGGAGAAAAAAAGAAAGAGGAAAGTACCATTGAAGATTGGTTAAACAATAAGGAAATAGAAAGTAATAGCATCCTGCTACTTGTGGCTTTAGTCTCTGAAGACTACTTGATCACTGATTTTAAGTGTGTGTATTTCTAAACAAGTACTCTATTACACAAGATCATCAACTGAAAGAAATATAGCAAAGAGAACTGCTTACTTTCTGATAAATTGTTAAATGGCCTGTTGTTAACAAGAAAGACCATATGCTAAGAAAAATAATTCTCTAAAACAGAGAGTTTAAGTAAACTTTTGTGTTTTGCAACAAATGTCTGGAATCCATTTGGAATTTTTCAGAAGTTTTATGCATTAGTTAAAAATAATACATACAAAAGTACATTACTACATTGTGAAGTTTTTGTAGCAACTCAATACCATTATTTGCTATCATCTCTATTTCTGACCAACTTGTGTTTCATCTTTTACACAGGCTAAAATGACCCTTAGTTTTTGGATGTATGCTATTTGCCCTTAAATGCCATCCTAGCTAATGTATAAATTTGCTCATCTGACTCATAACAGATATCCAAATCTTCTCCTCTGGAAACCAATCCACTGTACAGATCAATTAGACCACAAAATAAATAAATAAAAGCAAAATTAAAATGGACAGAGTGGTATGTGAGGATATGCTTTGTTCTTTCAGGTAAAATGCATACTTTCTACTCCAAAGAATCAAGAGAAAAACTGTAGAGAGTAGTAATTACGGACAAAAACAATGACTACAAATCAGAAAACAGAATTGAAGGTGGCAGAGGGGAAAGATGTATTAAAACAAACAGTGGTTAGGAGGATATAACAGAGTGCATTAAACTCAATCTACTTTTAGCATGTTATTTTGTCATGATAGAAAGAGCTTCAAAAGTGAGACAGATATGGGTTTGAGTCCCAGCTAACTAGCACTTCTCAGCTATGTGACTACTGGGCAAACAACCTCATCTTAGACTCAGGTTCCTCATTTGTAAAATGAGGTAACACTACTTATCAAAATTGAAAGGATTAGAGGTAGTGAAGAATTAAAAGGATTGGAAGTAGTAAAGCAGAAAGTTTGAAGGACTAGGTATTTAAAATATAGTAAGAAGCAGTAGTTAACATTTAGAAGGCCAATTCATGCCAGGAATTCTAAGTGCTTTGCATATGTTATTGTTTAATTCTAATAACCCTGTATGGTAGACTCTATTATGCCCTTTTCATAGATGAGGAAACTAAGACACAGTCAAGGTCACACATTAAGTGGCAGAGAAAAGAATTCAAATCTAGGTAGTCTTGCTTCAGAGATAATAGGTATCATTAATAATAATTCTTAAGTTAGCTTTACAAAAGCTCTCTTTCAACTTGACTTAATTGTACTTTTGTTTCCACCAAGATGCTAACCTCTAAAAGCCACAGAGCTCTGGTCTACATCCATCTCTGCTGTTCCACTGTTCTTATACAAATCATTTCACAATTATGGGCTTTCATTTCTTCAAAGTCAGATGCTACTGCCCTAGGTTACTATACTTTTTAAAACAGGAACAAGACCATTTGCCCAACAGCCTTTTCTTTCTGGAATAATCTCAGGATATAGCTGGTTATATACACAAAAGGGGACAATAAAAAGGTTTCATGTTGAGCAGGTGTGGCACTTTGGGCCATTTTTGTGGCTAGCGACAACTATGGTGGGTCTAGGAAAGAATTCCAAGTTGCCCATTTCTGGTTATGTTTCTGCATAGGAGGAAGAGGTAGCCAAAGATGAATAAGGCAGTTTCCATCCTCTTATTGTTTGTGGTCTAGTTGGAAATCATGACATAGTGCTCTGAATTTCCCATTTGCATTCAAAGGTCTTTCTGACAGTATCATTCTCAGAGATAAATAATTTACTATTTAGGAGTATTTAATTATTAATGAATATTTTTGAAGACCTACCAGGCAAATATGATTAGGTTTTTCATTGTATATATATTCTCCACATCCATAGCTGTACAGTTTGATCTGACTGCTGTACTTATGTACTTGCAGGATATAATAATATTGTTATTGTTGAGTACTAATGTCACACAAATTGAAACTAGTTATTTTTAATAAACATAAATCCTCCAAAAATTTTTATATCATCTGTCAATATGTTTTGTAAGTGAATCAGAAATTAGAAATTAATCTAGGTGCTGGGCACACAGTAGTTGAAAAAAGACACACACAAAGACAAAAACCCCTGCCTTTACAGAACTTACATTCTAGTAGTGGTGAGAGGGGAGCATTTATGCATTGATGCAGTTCAACCATTTTTTAAGTAGTTACTACATGCTGAACACTATCCTAGGTAGATGTTAGGAAGTGCGAACATCAGTAAGACATAGAGTCTATAAAACTACTTGAGAATAAGGTACAGAAGAGTCAGTTACATACTGACTCAAGTAATAATTAAAACAAGGGTCCTTAAAAAGCAAGTAATAAAAAAAGTACTGTAATGTTAGACTGTATAAGGTACAATAGGAGGCTTCATGGATGATTTTTTTCAATGACAAATAAGTTTATCAGGTAGCCAAAGAAAGGGGTGTGGTAGACATCTATTATTCTTTTTGGCAGCCTAGTAATCATAGTATAATTTCCCACTATCTCAGAATCCCTCCCCACTGGGTAGAATTCTCCATATTTTGAGCCTTGATACCCCACCACAGAGGTTCATAATATCAGATTCTTGTTTTCCTGGCCTCCCCTGAAGCCAGGGCATTGGCCAGTGATTGAGGCTCCAACAATCAGACACACCCTCACCTGGCTTAGAATTAGAAACTAATGATTCAAAGGAATGGGCATGAGGCCCTCTATCTGGTGGTAGAGGGGGACACAAATGCAATATGACAAGTGGCAGTAGTAATTGCTACATCCAGTAGCTAGGTTAGCAGTATTAGTGATGAAAACTATAGCATCTAACACTTAGGTGTGGTATCAGTGGCATATTTAGTGGACACGATTGGCTATTACCTCTAGCTCCATGGCCTGAATTTAGTTCCCCTAGAGATTCTGTAAACTCCTCAAAACTCTTTTAATAAACCCCACTTCTGATTAAATCAATAAGTGTTGATTTCTGTTGCATACAGATAAGGTCCCTATTGAAATTGAGCAAAAGGGCATTCCAGGCAGAGGGAACCAGCATAAGCAAAGTAAGGAGACTCCAGTTAGCTTAGTAATTAGGAGAAGAGGCTCCAAGGCTAGACAGATCTGAATCTGAATCAAGGTTCTACATTGTACTAGCTATGAAACCTTGCTCAGTGTATTTAAACTCTCAAAACCCCAATTCTTGTTTAGGAAAGTGGGTATAATAACACATATTTCTTATTAGGTTCTTTTGAGAATTAAATGAGGTCATGGTAATTCAGTTAAAGCTCTTAGTATTTGACAAAGAGCAAGCCCTTCATAGATGATTGCTTTATTAATAATAATGATGATGAAAATAAGCATAGTATTTGGGGAGAAATATAAGCAATTTGATTCTGCTAGAGTTTAAAGCACAAGGAGCAGAGTATAGGAAGTGAGGACAGAGACAGAGCATGGAAAAGTTTTAAGTCATATTAAAGAACTTGAGCTTTATGGGCTGGGATCATTTAATGATGATTAATAGGAGAATTGTATTGAAATATATTATTAACTAGGCAAATATGATTAGGTTTTGCATTATATATATTCTCCACATCTATAGTTGTACAGTTTGATCTGACTGCTATACTTATGTACTTGCAGGATGTAATAATACTGTTATTGAGTACTAATGTCACACAAATTGAAACTATTTAGTTATTTTTAATAAACATCAATCCTCCAAAATTTTTATATCATCTGTCAATATGTTTTGTAAGTAGATCAGATAGTTGAATAATAGCTGCTCCTTTGTCTGATCTGAGAGACAACTAACCTTTGAGTGAAGAAGGAAGTTTATAAAATGGGGAGGGGGAATGCATCCTGAGGCTACTGGCAGAAGTATGAATCACATTTACAAATACGATATTCTTCTATGACTTTTATATAATCAAATATCACCTGCTATTTTTTTTACAATGTACTATTTTGCATTAGCATCTTGATCTAGAGTCCATATTAAGTTAAAAATGAAAGGTTTTATTGTCAAGTCAAAAAGAAATCAATACTGCCATTTCACAGTGTGTGTTATTACTTGCCAAATGCTAATAAGCATTACATTGTCTCTCTTAGCACCAACCCTCTGGTGCTGAATAGACAATCACATAGTTACTGTTCAGTTCTGCTTTACATTTACCATGCTTTTCTACCTGTTTACCCTCATCTAATTTTCCCCATTATCTCCTCTCCCCACCTCCCCTCCACACCCATATCTGCCTTTGAGAAACACTCTTTGATCTAATTTTGATTTTCACAATAGCTACTGAAAAGCAACCTGGATCACTGTGTACAACTCAGAACCAGTGCTGAGAGAAAAAATGTACAAGTTTGCTGGGGAGGTGAGAGGAGGTGACAAAAACAGAACGCAAAATGTGCTCTGTAACCACTGAATGCTTTATTTCATTTTCTGCAACTCCCATCTGCTTTGGCAATGCAGCACAGTTTAGTCAAAGGGAAAAAAGGGCACAGGCTTTTGAGTCAGACAGAACTGGTTTTGAAGTCTAGATGTGACACTTAAGGGCCCTATTGGGTAGGTACTATTACATTCATGTTACAGAGGATGGTATTGAAGTCCAGGAAGATTATGTGACTTTCACCTGTGTCTGTTGTTTTTAGCATATTTTCAAAAGTGTTAATGTGCTACTAACATGAAATTGAGTGGTCATGTCTTTCTATAGGCCTAATTTTATTTTCCCTTTACTAGGTCATTTGTAGCTAGGGCCTGATAACTACAAAAGATCCCAGAGGGTTACACACCCACCAGGACTGGACAATGGCTATTTCAGGCATTCTCTGAAGTCCTACCTTTGAATTTGCTTTTTAAAAATAGTTTCCAAATAGTCCAGTTCTGAGCAATATCATTACTGTTAAATCTGGCAACTGACACAGGAGAATTCTGGCTTGACCTGGGCCACTCTGGAAGGAGAGGAGATAGCCTTTGCCTCAAGCGTATTGGTCCTATCCTGCACCTGAGAACCACCTAGTAGAGCAAGTTAATCTGTGACAATGTGCAAGTCTTCCTGATTATCAATGTGTTATCAGTCTACAAATTTTATCAATGAAGCTGATAAGTTTATTAATCTAGAATTAACAGAGTTCTCCCTGCTGTTTTTCAAACATTGCAAATAGGTAATAAAAACAGTATTAATAATAATAGCTAACTTTGAGTGTTTACTATGTGCTGATTATTAATGTGCTGATTATTAAGCACTACTCAATTAAGTGTTTTACATGCATTAATTAATTCAGTTTTCTCTCAATAACACCATGGTTCATTACTGTTTTGATTTCAAAGTTCAAATTTGAGAACAGTGATCATTCTGTAAACTAGATATGAGTTTCCTAAAGGCCAGAGCCATTCTTTCACATGCTCTTTAGCATAGCACCTAGGCGTGGCAAGGTATGAGCCAGGCAGATGGGTACCTTGACTTCTCTCACCACAGGACTGAAAAATACCAAATGCCTGGCTTGGTTCCAGACTGCTTTGGGCTTTCAGGGGCCACTTGAACCCAAGACAAACCATGCTTGTGCGAGAGCAGACACAAGAAAAACAGTCACTGGTTTGGTTCTGTCAAAGAGTACCAAGTCTCAAGGAAAGCATCATATGGAGTCTTAGATCACCATTCAAAACACATTTATGTCATTTTCAGTGACATGACAAATAATTTAAATATGGTGGATTTTTTTTTTCACATTTTGATCTGTCATATACCATGTTTCCCCGAAAATAAGACCTACTCATAAAATAAGCCCTAGCAGGATTTCTAAGCATCTGCAGAATACAAGCCCTACCCCGAAAATAAGACCTAGTGATGGGCGTGGCTACACAGCGTATCTGCGTAACCCACGCATTTCCTCACGGAGCAGTAAAGAAGATGAGCAGCCCTTCTCACGACAGCTACTATCCCAGAGGTGACAGGAAAGGTGTGGGCAGCCCCACCAACAAGGTCGGCTCCCCCTGTCAGGTCCTGGCCATCTTGTGCATGCTGCAAGCTGAGGCTTTGAGGGGAAAATAACACATCCCCTGAAAATAAGCACTAGGGTGTCTTCTTGAGGAAAAATAAATATAAGACCCTGTCTTATTTTGGGGGAAACACGGTATTTGTCTTCAGCAGAGTGCTAAATCCAACTCACACTTCTATTTTCATAACAAATAAGTGATCCCATTTATTGCTGTGAGAAATGAAGCAATATACACAGTAATAAAATATTAAACTCAGTGATAAAATGCTTTATGGGATAGTTTTTTCTGTAACTATTAGGAGGCACCTAATTTGGTAATGTGAACATAGTAGGTGCTCAAAATTTGATAACTTATATAACAGTAATAGTACCAACAGTACTACTTTAAACTCCATTTGAAAGATGTTCCATTTCCAAGTGGTTAAAGGCTTGAAATATATTATGTTAAAGAGCAGTTTCAGAGCAGTACATCCACACAGAACTATCTCAATGGCAGGGAGGAGGTTAACATCTATACTGATATAAAAAAATTCTGTAGTTACCATGAAATTGTTACCTTTAGTTAACCCTAGATTCATTTTTTGTCTTTATACTTTACATTTTCTAAAATGAACATATATTATTTTTGTAATCATTAAAAAGATAAGTAGAATCCATTCTAAACAGATCAACCAAAAATAATGTTAAATATTTATAAAGCACAACTTATTTATGTTGAGTTTAATTAATATGACATAAAAATTATTTTGTTTTCTCAAGGTAGTAAGAGAGGAAAAATAATATTAAAGATCCTAAACCTTTGGAAAATACCATAATTGTGTATAAATTATACAAATATGTCAACTACAGAATAGCATAAAAATATATTTTGTATAAAAAAGCCACATGTAAATGTGTTTATTTCTTTGTTGTATTTAATTAAAGCTATCTTGTTTACATTACAAGCTAATATAAACCATGTAATCTGGAAAGAGCATAAGAAAACAGCTTGAATCCTATAAAGTCTTTGTGTTTGAGAAAAGCCCAAAGTAATTTACATGTGTTACTTCTCAAAAACCTTGGGAGACTGGAAGTGAATAACAGGTTTCATTTTATAGTTAGGGAAACTAAGTCACAGAGACATTTTTAAAAATGTGCTCAATAACTCACAAAGTGAAGGGAAAGAAAGACTGGAATTTAGTTCTGCCATTCCACTGATTAGCTGGACCATTCACCCCTGTCTTTGTAGACAAGTTGAAGCAACAAGCTAACTTAAAAACTAAAACCAGTTGAACAGGATAGGTTTGCAGGATATACACCAACAATTCAGTATAATAATAACCAACAACTAGACTGCTTTGTGGTTTTGGTATACTTTATAACTATTCATTAACCCACACAACATCAGTGGATGGTGGGGCTATCCTGGTAATGCTGTTCATATAGAACTGATAAAAACACACTGTAGGATTATAACAAATATAAAGTCAAATGAGAAATCCACAGCAGAAAAAGCCCAGTACCTTCCTCTAATCAAGCCTCAATACAAATATAAAACAGGATAAATATGTTGGAATGCTAAGCCTATCCTCTTTCCCCCCATTATTTCCAGTAACCCTTCCCAAACTACCACCATTATGTCACTATAAATGATAGACAGGATTGAAGAGAATCTAAAAAGCTATTTAGTTCATCCAATTTATTTCAGAGCAGACAACATCTAAACTTTTCCTAAAATATTTTTTTTAAGAATTTTCACCTTTAAAGACCATTTCCAAAATTAAAAGGAACTAGGGAATATGACGTTTGCCTCACAGTTAACAGTGCTACTACTTCTAACCTCTTCCTTTTGTTCACATACATCAAGTAAAAGCACTAGATTTTTAAACAACAAAATAATAAAAAATCTAATAAGATCTCTGGTAATATGCCAGTTTCCAGGGAGCATGCAAGACTGAAACAAGTTTCCAGAATCAGTTATCTAAAGGGTCTAAAATTTACTAAATAAAGGTTATTAACATTCCCCAGACAGGTTGAAAACATTCCTACTCCTTATCGTTTTTCTTATGACTAGGCAGAACACATTCCTTTTTCCAAATGAATAAATTTCCCCTTCCCTTAGAGCTTAGCTGTCTCCCTGGCAAAGCATCATATAGAACAGCTGTTATATTACCAGTATAAAAGTAATCCCATCTGATCTAATTGCAAAACATATGCACAGACAGAAACCAAACTTTGGGGGGCTCTGTATCTTTCAAGGAAGAAACAATCAAAGATCTTCTATTGGTAAAGACTGTGAACAATGCCATGAATTCTAATTTTGCACAATTTAAACAAGATCTATGTCAATAAGCTACTTACTTTAATTAATTTTAAAGTGCATGCTTTAAATTCCCTAGACAGAATGAAACGAAGAAAGAACCAGCTCTCTGTTTTCAGCCTCTGCTGAAGATCTCAATTAAACCTTCCCTAAAGGTACCAGATCTTAGATATGTCATCCCTATTCTATATTTAAGATTTGTTAGGCCGCAGGAACAGTCTCCTTTCTTGGATACTGTCTTCAACAATATCCTTTCTTCAGAACCCCAACTCACTGAGACTAAGCAAATACCTCTGATGCAGATCAAACTTGCTGAGTCAATAACAGATATTATAGTTAAGTGGCCCTGGGTAAAATCACCTGACTTGATTTCATATATGTAAAAGCTTACTGAGTTTATCACAACATTTTATTCATTTTTAAGTTTTATTCATTTATTTTTATGACTACAAGATTAAAATTGGATATATTCATTTAAAAACTTGAAAAATTCAGGAAAACACAAAGGGTAATTAAAGTTACCCATAATCCCATTACTTAGCTTTATTTAACCAATTAACATTTGGTATATTTCTTTCCTCCTATGTATATTGCTACTTAACATAATGTAAGCATTTTAATGGCTATTTCTTTACCACAGAATTTTGCAGTAGGAGAATTCCTATTTCAAAAATCTTTACAGAAAGAACAAATCTAATATATAAATCAAATGAAAGCAGGGCTGATTAAAGTGTGGGTGGTGATGTGTGGGTGAGAGGTGAGGGTTGGGGGCAAAGGGTTCACTTGGCCTCTTGACTGCCTATACTGGTTCCCAAACACATCTGAGAAACCCTAGTACCCAAAGAATACAATTTAAAAACCAAAAATCTAGTCGAACTCATTTAACAGATGAAAATATTTGCTTTTACTAGATCATAGAACTAGTAAAAGAACTAGCAAAAGAACTTAGGGTCCCACATCTTACAGACAAGTGCTTAGCTTTTTCAACTTAGCTACTCTTTCTACAAAAGTCATCAGATGTTCATTTGTCCATTGTTGTTCTTCCTTTAAGAAAAATAGAAGGGACAAAGTTATATAACAAAAAATGAATAATTAATATGCTAGATCTCAAAGAGCTCCACTTGCCCTAAATAAGTTCTTACACTATTCCTCATAGTATTACTACGAATGAAAGAGAAAGTTCATTTCTAAACTATAAGAAAAGGCCATAATTACATTATTTTCCTCAAGAATACACTGCATGTCTAGTGTAGCTACAACCTCTCCTTCTTTTCACTCATTCAATCACTGAACATTTAGTGAGATATTTGGGGTGGACAGTAGGAATGTAACTGTGAACAAAACAAATAGAAGTCCCTGGCCTCATGGAGTTTGTAAACCTGATAGGCTTGGGCAAAATACTTTAACTTTCCAAATCTCAGTATTTGCCATTTATAAGGTAAGGATAATAATATTTAACTGCTGCATTGTTTAAGAATTAAATGACATGATGTATGTAAAAAAAAAAATCCTGATAGGTAATTAGGCATATAATAATATGTGCTCGGTTAACATTGGTTGCCTTCCCTGACCAAAGTGTTAAATTTCACGTTGAAAATGAGATGTGAGAATACTAAGTATCATTGCTGCTAACATACTGATTTGAGGCAGTAGACGTGAAATAGCAGGTTAAGATTTTAAGGAATTCCAAACAGATTCATACATTACGAAAGTAAATAATATTTCAATATGAAGAAGTGAAATTTACATCAGCCCTCTCAATCATGTTCTGTAGTTCACCTTGTTATCTCCATCACCATTTACTTTAAATTACTAGTGGCCTTTTTCCATAACATTCAGACCTGTATAGTGCCTAGGAAAGAAAATATAAAGTAAGCAATCGTCTTCTCCAAATACCATTTTTTCATTGTTTAAGTATGGCCAGGTAAGCCAGCCAAATATTTACACTTAACAAAATAAACTTAAAAGACAACAGTTTGAAATACAAACTATCAAATGTGAAACCCACTAAAAACCTATAAAGATTTGGACAATATTCACCAGTAAAAGTACCAACAGGGGACAGAAGTAAAGCCACTTTTCATTCACATAATACCCAGAAATCAACAAAATATGGATGGCAAAGTCTTAGAGATTCACTGCAAACTTGTTAATTATTAGAAGCACCCTGTTCACTATTAACTATTAGATTTCTACAGGGGAAATTCTGTCATTGAAAAGATCACATGTACCCTATAAAGATATACAACTATTATGTACCCATCATAATTAAAAATTTGAAATAAATTTTTTAAATCAAACATTTGTTTCTCAACCAAATTAGGCCTTTTATATTATATATATGCATCCCAAATGCATTTTATATGCATTTTATATATATATATGCATCCCAAATCTACCTATCAACAAAAACAATTCATGTTATTCATAAATAGAAAAGGAAATTTGCTATTTATTCAAAGTGTTTAAATTATTTAGATGCAGATAATTTCCATTATTAAAGTTTTTTCTTTATTGTTCCTCAGGAGAAAGGGGAAAAGAACTGGATAATAAAGAAGACCTTAGAGCAAAAGAGACAATCTTTTCTCCATTTTTTTCAAAAAGAGAGCTAATATCATGTGCTGAATATTGTATAAATGACATTTTCTTATTATCAGGGCTAAATAATCTAAATTAAATAGACTAAAAACAAATCAATAGGAAAAGAGTCAAAGTCACAGAGAAAGACAGGTTTTGTTCTAAGTGCAAAGTGTTCGACCCTGTGCACCCTGATACCAGGACATCTTCAAGGACTTTTTGTTCATCTAGAAAGACTTCTTGAGAGAATTAGGCTTTCAGGAGGCACTGAAGGAGGACAAAGTGGTAAATTGTTAAATAGAGAGGGTAATTTGGTTCTTTGAGGATCGTGGAAAGAATAGATGGGCTAAGAATAAAAGTGAGGGTAACACATAGAGGAGTTTAAATTTTAAAAAATGAGCAAGGAGAATGGAAGAAAGATTTTTTGTTTAATGAAGAAAAAATAATAGGGGAAAATTTCTTCTGATAATAATTATCTGTGGAACAGTGGCATTACTAGAGGGATTATTTTGACACACATTTATCATAGATACACACCTAAAAGAATTATTTTGAGTAAACCTTTACTATGATTCAAAAATATGTATCCAGACATTATCTTTTTCATCATGATTTTTAAAAATCCCTCCTTTAAAGTTACCAGTGCAGTTAGGGTAGTCATTTCTAGTGAAAAGACAGATAAATCAAAATATATACTTGAAAAAAGACTGATCACAGAAGAGGTGCCTATAATAAAATGTCAACATTAGTAATAAAGATTTTTATATCACATCTAAAGAAAACAAACAAAAATCAAGATCAAGACAAAAAGCATGGATTAAAGCTATTTATAACTAAAAATATCATTTAACACTGTCTTTCATCTAAACAAGGTCTTATATTTCTATTTTCTTCTGATCTATTAAATGCCCTAGAGCAGAAATCTCTCTACCCATAATTTACCCATCAGTAAAAATGGCACTGTGATACTTTTCTTTCATTCTTTTTATAAGGGTGCCAGGACGTCTGGAAGTTAATATATACATGTTTAGAAAAACTGAGATGAAAAGTAATGTACACTTTAATTTTATGGGTCTTTTTAAAAAAATCAAGATAAAAAGACCTAGTCAGATTATTTCAGTGTGTAAATTTTCAACTAGCCAGAAGGCTTCCTGGGGACATAATTCAGGAGATTTGAAACTAATGTTCTGGAGTTTATGATGGTTCAGAAAGTCCTAATCAGACTAAGGAATTTCTACAGAAAGCTAGGAACTTAGGCCAGGAATAAGATATAGTAAATTTAGAAGTCCCTGGGCCTGGCCCTAAAAAGAATACAAATTTGTCTATTATAGACCAGCTCAGAACCCAATCAAAGGAAAAATAACAGCTCTAATTTAATATCACCATTGTAAAACATTACAAAACAGAAAATTCAAGGAGGTAAATGAATAGCGTACAATGGATGAAAGGGAGTAAATGCCAAGAACAGTAGAAATTTTCTCAGGTTAATATCCAAAGACCAATATTTCTAGCAAAATGGTTTCCTAATTTTCTCTTCTAGGCAACTATATTTCTTTAAATGCCAATAATACAGATTCTGGAGCCAGATTGACTGGGTTTTAATATAGGTTCCACCACAGCTGGGCTTCTCTAGGACTTAAGTTTCCTTATTTATAAAATGAGGATAATAGTACCTAACTACTCTGAGGATTAAATGGGTTAATATATCTAAGGCACTTAGAATAGTGCCAGGAACATAGTAAGTGTGTGTTTGCAATTGCTATTACAATGGTCCACAATCCCTCAAATCCGATGCTAAATACCAGAAACTCCAAAACCAAAACTTTTTCTGTAACTCATTTGGTGGCAAATACCTGCCCTGCCCTGAATACATTTGGTAACCAAATCTGACCTGAGCAAATACAAGGCTATTTACAGTCTTTATTTATCCTACTCAGTGTGAATATACATGCATTTTGCTGTAGATTTCTTAATGTGTTTGATTATAGGATGCTGCCTCAATTCACTGGGATGTATTTATTAACTTCCTAAAATCTCAATAATTCTAAATTCTGAAACACATTCAAACCCATGAGTTTTGGATAAAAGATTATGGATCTATATTACCTTTGAAGCCTGAACAGTTTCTAGTTCCTTAAAATAAATGGCATCTTTTTAAATAACCACAAGATCCTAAACCTAGTAGTAGAGCACATTAGGATGAAAAATACATTTCCCAGTACAGTTAGGAGGGCCCAGTATTCCCAGGATATTCTAATATAATCCATTTGTAATATTTTATTTACAGTAGTCACAGTAGTCAGAGTTTTCAAATTCTAAATTCTAGGGCTTGCTTAAACAAAGTCTAGTCTCATCACTTACATCACAAATAAATAATTAAGGCTCTTTAGGGGGGCATAAATGTGCCTTGAATCATGCATACTAAATCATCATAGAACTTTACAGCTGAAAGAGACTCTTCAGAACTAAACTATCATCCCTTCCCTTCCCTTCCAAACTGTTTTACCATTCATAAATTTACTCTCCCTTATGAGGTAAGAATAACCTGCTCTAACTTGTCCTTAGACTCAGTCTATAGGAACACCCTGCAGGTAAATGTGAATAAACTGGGTGGAGTACACTGACAGACTTGGGATCTAAAAGGATGACTTGACTAACACAACCAATCTTATAAATTTGGTAAATGTCTCAGATTATATTTTAGAAAACGACAAGAATTTCCAAGTCCATAATGAAGGAAGACTCATCTAGCATATATTAAAAGATAAATAAAGACTGAGCTATCTTAATGAACTCAATGAGTCAGCAACATCATATGGCTGCCAAAAAAGCTACTGTGATTACGGACTAACCACATCAACAGCAGAATCCCATCCAGAAAGAACAAGGCAATGGCCCTCTCTGCTATGAGCCAGTTAGAGCACATCTGGAGTATTACAGTCAGGTCTGTTCCACATTTTAGGAGAGACAGAGAAAGACTGAAAAAGACCAGGAGAGAGGTGACCAGGATAGAGAGGGGATTTGAAACCATGTCACATAAAGACCAGTTGAAGAAGCTGAAGTTACTTAGCCTAGACTCAAAGGGAGCATAATCACTGTCCCCAAATCCCTAAGAACTATCATGGCACAGAGACAGCAGACTTGTTCTGCATGGCCCCCAAAGGCAGAACCAGATTAGTCAGTTAACTACAGGGAGAAATATTTCAGCTAAGCCCATAGAAGTATTTCTTCAAATGTAGAGCCATGCTAGGAGGTAGTGGCTTCTTAGGTCCTATCTAGCCCTAAAGGTCCATAATTTTAAAAATAAAACATTTGTCATTACCTCAATGTCTTACTGCTGTTTATTATTACTCTCTATTGTCATAGCATCTCCCTTCACCCTGCTTAAAATGCCCTAACCAACCAACCAATCTGCTGAATGTTTTGCCAGGTTTGGGGAGGAAAGTGTCTGCTTGCTGGGTAGTTTCAGTTTTCGGATCAGTGTCCCTGTAAACAAAAGAGGGCCCTAATTGAGGGCCAGGCAAGAGCTCTCAGCTAGATCTCTATGAAAGAAATTCTTATTAATTCAAAAAGCAGCTATAAGACCTATCCAATCAAATAATATATTATCAATGGCATTCAGTCCTTATAAGAACATTGAAATAAAAAACCCTGTACAACTATCTTCCCAAATGCCAGGGAATCCAACTTTGCAAGCCAAACTAGCTCTCTCAAATTCAATTAGAAGTTTTCCTTCTGCCAAAGAAATATGTTTACTGTCTAAAGTAGGCTGGAACCCATGCTCACATAAAAAGTCCATACTTGATCATATCACTGTAAAGCTAAAATTGCCTATCAATTGGCCCACAGAGTCAGTTCAGCTGCTGAGAACTAGACACAGGCAATCTAGAGCAAATTCACAGAAAAGTACAAACTATAGAATATTTAAAACACTATAGAATATTTAAAAGAATTATCGAAGTTGGACATTCTTCTAAAACTTTTGCCACTCAAAAACCACCACAGATGTAAGTATAATGTTAGTCCATGGCAATTACTAAACGCTTTGAACAACAGTTCAGATGGCAAATATTAATCAGTCCAGCTTTTCTTCACTTGAAATTGATCTGGATTCTAAGAAACTCCAGAGTATTAGAGAATATAAATATATGATGGACTTAACAAGAACACCCTGTGCTCCTTCTTTGTGCTTTTTAAAGTGAAGCCCAGAAGCAATCTAGGTGTCCATAAATAAGGGATTGTTTAAATAAATTATGGTGCATTCTTACAATGGAAAATGCAACTGTTAAAAAGAATAACATAGACTCTAGGTACTGACATTAAAAAAAAAGTTCATGATACATAATTAAATGGATACCACAAGTTGCAAAACAATATGTATGGAATTATTCCATTTTGATTTTTTAAAATCTATTTTAAAATACCTTGTGTGTATGTTCATATATGCCCAGCAAAATGTTTGAAAAAGATCCGACAAACTGCCAACAGTAGTAACCTCTAGGGACTGACTGGAACTAGGAGGCAGTGAAGGAGTGACTTTCACTTTTTCCCTTGTAGACTTCTGGTTGTTTATATATTTTTGCCAGTAAGGGTTACCTTTGTGGTTTAAAAATAACAATACAAAAATAATAAAAGTAAAATAATATCAATTATACAGACTTATTTATCATATACTAACAAAAGTAAGTGATCTTGCTACTTAAGTGTTACTGTGTGCTTAAAATTCTAGAAAATCAAATTCATCTTTTTTCTATTATATTTTACTGAAATAAGTAAAAATCACAAGTCCCTACTAGTTTTCTCAAAAGCTTTCTAACCATAAAATAAAGGGGGGTGGAGGCCTAGGCCTGGCCATCAGCATAGCTAACATATACCATGCTTATTCTGTACCAGGAATTGTTATAAGCACTATATATGTATTAATTTATTTAATTGTCACAACAATCCAATGAGGTAAGTACTCTTATTCACTTCATTTCACAGGTGAAGAAACTGAGGCCAGAGAGGTTAGGTGAGCTAGCTGCCCAAGCTTACACAGCTAATAAGGGGCAGAGCTAGGACTGAAACCTAAGATTAAACTCCAGAGTCCATACTCTCAACTATGCTTGTCTATCAGTTATATGTCAGTCTCTCCAAATGAAGGCCAAAAAGTGTTACAAGTAAAACCTAGCTAGTTAGTACACTCCAAGTTAGAAGAGATGCAAACTTGGCTTTTTAAGGGTGAATAATTTGCATTCCTACTTATGTCATTGCCAAGTTCCAACCCCAGATTCAAGACTGTATTAAGGCTCATAAATAACCATGTGAGAAAATTGTCTACAAATTCAATTATAGTCCAAAGTCCATACCTGATTCCACAGTAAATTACTGAGCCTAAGATTTAGGTCAGAGATCCAGCTAGACAAACGGTTTGGACAAATCTCCACCTCGACTCAAAGCAAAAGAACTCAGAAACTCTTGTCTAACATCTTGACATGGTAGGTTTTATTTGTTTAGTTCCAGGATCACGCTAGTTTTAAAAGGAGAAAGAATAGGAGCTGTCTCTAACTTTGCTTTAAGACTTCAACCAGTAGGAAGAGCCTTATTTTCTACACGGACTCTAACAGAAATTGACATTGACATTTATCAGCATCAGCAAAATTGAACATTCTAGCTTAAGGAGACAAAAATGGGCATCCTTGCCTAAACTGTGTATTTGTCCAAACATATTGACCTTGTAATTGAGGAAGAAAAAATAGTGCAAGGAAGTGATTTAACCTAATTTACACATGTGCTCAACCTAGATACACACCTGTCCCAAATAACCTACTGAATCCACTTATTTGCAGGGAAAAACATGCATTGCAACGCCTTTTTTTGCTTTTATTTTTTTGGCCTCAAGTGGTCCGTACTACAGTTTGTAAGCAAAATCCTCTCAATATCTCTTTCACCTGTCACACACACATCTGATATTTACATAAACAAGAAAAAAATGAACAAGGAAACTGGAGCTTTGGGAGAAATCCCTTATATTCAGCTTTGACCCATTGGTTGAAGGAGGTACTAGGCTGGCTTTCAAACTTCCCCAGATAACCAGGCAAAGTGGCTGTGTGAGTCAAACCAACCCAAAAGTTTGTGCCCATTTCGAGTCTCTGACAAAGGCCAGAAAGCCCTGTTTGGAAGGAGATGCGGCATCTTCCACACAGCATCCACCCCCTCCCGAGGGAGCACAGCCCAGGGGGGACAAAAGACTTTCCAGATTAGAAACGGGGGTGGGGGCGCTAGCTGGAGCTCGGACCTCCCTTTGGGAGCCGAAATCTGGGGAGCCTATGGGGCAAGAAATGATAAATTACAACCAAGAGCCCAAGCCCGAATGGCAGGGGCTGGGGTAAGGATGGGCAGCCGCTGGGGAGGGTCCTGCCAGTGAGGAAGCGCTGGGACTCACCTGGGGGAGGCGAGGGGGCCTTTGTGGCAGGTGGGGTGGGCAGGACGCTGCTGCTGCTGGGAAGAACGGGGGTCGGGGTCCGGGGAGTGGTGGGTGCCGGAACAGTGGTGGCTACAGGGGTGGTGGGCGCCGGGCCAGTGGTCGTCGAAAGGGTGGTCGGCGCAGGTCTGGTCGGCGCTGGAGGGGTGGCCGAAGTGCGTTCCACCGCGGGAGGGGTGGTCGGCGAGGGGCCGAGCGGCGCCTGAAAGGTGGTCGAGGCAGGTCCGGCTGTCTCCCGAAGAGGGGTGGTCTCCAGAGACTGGGTTGAAGAGCTCGCAGCCAGGGGTCGGCGGACGGTAGTGCGCGGGGGTCCAGTCCTCCGGGCCTGGGCCGTGGGGGCCGTCGCCTTAGGGAAAGTATAGCTGGGTTCGCCCCGCAGCCCCGGGCCCGGCGACGCGTCCACCTGCCCCGCGGCCCCGCCGCCGCCGGTGACATTCTCCGCCGAGACGGCTGAGGCAGCAGCGGCGGCGGCGCAGCATAACAGGGCGAGGCCGCCCAGGCTCCGCAGGCTCCTCATGGCGCGCTCGGCTCCGCCATTCATTCATTCAGCCAGTCGGTTGGTCAGTCATCTTCTCCCCCCTGCAATCCGACCAAAGAAGCCGCCGCCGCCGCCGCCGACACCGGGATCACCATCGCCACCTCCCTCTGACAGGCGGCCGGCCCCGCGGGCGGGCCCCAACGCGGAGGGAGAGACCGGACCGAGCGCGGACAGCCCGCCCTCCTCGATTGGCATCCTCGCCAGACCAATGAGAGACCACGCCAGCCCACGTGATCCACCCGCTTCCCGGCCTCTTTGTAGCCCCGCTGGCCAATCATGGGACGACCAGGGGAGGGGGCGGTGCGTAAGGCGGGAGGAAGGTGGCGAGAGCCCAGCTCCAGCCCGCCGGGCTCGCGGCGGCCCCGGCTTTGTCTACCCGAGGAGCGGGGCGAGGGCCTCGGGCACCGGGCGCTGCGGAGCAGACAAAGGACGCGCCCCGGGCTGCCGAAGCCGGGCCAAGTCACCTGCTCTACGGGGCTGTGAGCGCGACCCGGGGCGGGAAACCCGCTCTCGGGAGCGTCCCCGCCCTCCTTAACAATGGGGCGCCGGCGCCGCACCGGGCTCGGGTGGGGACTGGGCTGGAGCCCCGCGATGGGCGAGGGCGGCAGCAACGAGGATGTGGAGCTCAGCATTCCCCTGCCGTTTGAGAGAGCCCGGCCTCAGTCCTGCGAGGTCTTTGCTTCCATTCCTGTTTCAGAGATGTGGAAACTGAGGCCCTTGCTCGGGGCCTCCCTGAACCAAGACCCTAACCCCTCAACAGTCACCTGCTGTGGGCCAGGTGTTGTGCCAGGCTGGACAACGGGGTCTGGAGACCCTTCAGGAGCCGAAGGTGCCAGCATCCTGCGTGGGGGAGACAGACTCACATGCACACTTTACCCTAAACCCCGGGAAGAATAGGATCGGATGGGGTTGAACCTCAACTTGTCTCTTGCTAAGTGGTTTTGTGGCCCGAGCGAGCGCAGTTTTTTGACCACTAAAATGGAGATGATAGGACACCGCCCCCTCACAGAGCTGTTGTGAGAATTAAGTAATGTACGTAAAGGGCTTAACCCAGCGCCTGGCCCACTGTTGGTAAACCCTCATTAATGCTAACTACTCGCAGTGTACTGTGTCGGGACAAGCCTAGGATTAGAAAGCAGCCCCGGGCCACGGCCCTACTGTGTCCCCAGAGCCCCCGCCTGTTGCAGGGATTGGGGTGGGGCTGATAGCAGAGCTTGACCCTGTATGACACTAAACCCTCCGTGAAGCTGGAATTCGGACGCGGAGCCTCGCACCATCCGCCCAGGCTAGAGCTGGGTCAGGCGCTGCTGCCTCGGCTCAGCAGCTTCCAGGGGGAGCCAGGCAGGGCGGGTTTGTCATCTGATGGGGCTTAATCCCAGCCTCACCGCTAACCCAGTTCTGGCCTCCCCTACGTGATGTTTGCCTTTGTGCATGGTTTCCCATCAGTCACTGGCCTCCAACCAGCCCAGCAGGATGAGATTTGTGTGTGACCCTGTGTATGTTATTGAAAGCATGCATTTCTTTACCTGCATGAGTAGTATGTTCTTGCATATGAAAGCATAACCAGTTTTGTGAGTCTGAATGTATGAGTATCATATGCATCTGTGTGAATTTATTGAGTATGGGAGCTAGTATCTATTTTCATATATTATTTGTCTTAATCTGTATGTGTGTACTGCTGTGTGTTTTATGTGTATTTTCTGCGTTTTTGCATTTGTAGTTATCTGTGGTTGTGTCTTGATAGGTCTATGTATGTAAGGCCGGGAGAGGGGTGTGGGTGGGAAGAGGGGGTGAGTGTTCTGGTTTCAAGACCAATATTTAGCAAGTTCTAACCAAGGTTCTATTTTTACTTCTTTTGGGGAAGGGGGTGGACAGGTCACGCCCTCTCCCGGTATTCTCTTGCTGATTTCTCTTGACCCTTCAAACCGCAACCAAAATGCCACATTCTCTAAGAGACATTCCTGGATTTCTGAGTGGGAATTAATCTCTCCTTCCCCATTTCCCTACTGCCCCTTGTTTATTCATTGATTACAGCCCTGATCTATCAATCTACCTCTCCCCTGCCTCTTCCTAAAAGGATTAAGGATGGCTTTCAGAAATAGATACAACACGATAAATTGAACTGCCCACATGGCTTTATTACTTCTCACAGGCATGTATCAGTCTTAATACTAGAATTTGCGATTTATGTGTCTGTCTGTCTCTTCCCTCAGCTGTTCTTTCTGTTCTCAGTGCCTAGCAGGGGCAATACATATGAGCACAAATTCATGCTGGTTAAGTTGAATTAAATTGAGAAGAGATCCTGTGGTGCCCATGGGAGGAGCTTGTGTCTTTACAGCCAGAGAGAACTAGGTCAAGACTCTGCCAAATATGTGACATTGGAGGAAAATTTTCACATCTCCAAGCCTCAGTTTCCTTCATCTATAAAATGGGACCAATAAATCCTCTCTCAGCTGAGCTGAGGAGAGTGCTCAATCTATGCAGGCTCCTATTTAAGTTATAACATTGCTAACTGTGAGCCTTGTTGGCTGAAGGACCAGAGCAGAAACCCCATCAGGTAACTTCCCCATCAGGTGACATGGCCTGACAGTTGCCCTACCAGATATCCCAAATGCGATCTGAAAAATGCTTTGTTGGCCCTGAGCTGTGCTGTATCAGAGATTCTCTGGCAATAGAGGAGAAAGGCTGATGCAGCTTCTTTGCCAGGAGAATCACAGAGCAAAGGACTGGAAGACCTTGCGGGAGTGATCCAGGCCAACTATCTGCCTCAGGCAAGGATCACCCACGCCAGGGCTTTGAAGATGGGATAATTAGCCTATAATATGTATAGAAAATGTTGAAACTTCTTGAAAGGTAATTTAAGTATATTAATGCTGATCCACTCAACATTTAATTCTTAAATTTGTTTCTCTTTTTTAAAAAATAATTTTTTTATTTCTTAGGAATAAAATTTTACTTTATGTTTAAAAATTAGAAATACCTTAAATATCTGATATCAAAGAAAGGTATTATATCTGTTCTATTTAATCATATAAAGTCATTGTAGAGGTAGCTATGAAGACAGTATAGCAAATATTATTAGATAATTGAGCTTTTACTATGAAGCTATAGTAGAGCTACACATGAATTATTTTGTTTATTCCTAAGAGCCGTAAGAAGTAGGTACTATTAATATTATGTCTTAGTCTGTTTGGGTTGCTATAACAAAATACTATAAATTGGATGGCTTTTAAACAACAGAAATTTATTTCTTACAGTTCTGGTGGCTGGTAAGTCCAAGATCAAGTCACCAGCAGATTCAGTGTCTGGTAAGGACCCTCTTCCTGGTTCATAGATTGCTGTCTTTTTATTGTGTTTTCACATGGTGAGAGAGATAAGGGGTCTCTTTTATAAGGGGGTTTCTGGGGTCTCTTTTATAAGGACACTAATCCCCTTCTTAAGGGCTCCAACCTCATGACCTAATCACCTCCCAAAGGCTCCACCTCCAAATACCATCACCTTGGACTTAGGATTTCAACATATCAATTTTACAGGGACACAAACATACAGTCTATAGCACATTATTATCTGCATTTTACAGATAAGGAAACTAGGGCACAGAGAGGTTAAGCAACGTGCCCATGGTCATTTACTAAGTAATAGAGCCAGAACTCAAGCCAAGGTTGGCTGGCTCCATCTGACACCCTTAACTATAAGGGAAAATGCTTCTAACTTAATGTTAAGAAGAAAAGAGAAAATAAAAATTATAGCTGTGACACTCTGTGTAACAGAATGTTGACTGGCATTTTCCCATTGCCCCAGAACTGCAGCTAAGGCCTAGGGCTCTAAAGAGAGCTGTCAACCTGCACATGACACCTGAAACCACAGAGCTTAAGAAAGGACCACAGAATAGCAGGGGTCACAGAGGGCCTTATTGGAGTCGATAAACAGCCTGACTTTTCTCCTAGGCAAAAGTAGATGCTGTGAAGGGCCTAGTCTGACCTTCTTTGTATACTCACACCTAGCACAATGTCAAATACACTGAAGTGGCTCAAGAATGTCTATTGGGCTAAATAGAGTCTTATGATTTGGTAGACACTGTTCTAGGAGTTTTGTATTCATAGTGAATTTATTCCTCAAAGGCCAGGCTATTACCTATGCTTGAAAGAAAAGGAAACTGAGCCTCTAAGAGGTTAAGGGACTTGCCCAAGATCTGCCTGACTCCACAGCCCAGGTTCTCCTCTATACTCCACAGTCCATTAGGTGGCCACTGTGTGTTGCACATAGGACGAGGTCAGTGAACACATCCTGAAAGAAAGGACACACATGCATCAAATTTAGCCCTCCTGTTAGAGCAGCCTTTACAAAAAAGAGAATCTTTGGGAGTAAGAAAATAAAAGAAGGCCTAATAATATGATAGATGCGGCTCAGCAAAATAACTTCCTCACCCAGATTCCAATAAAACACGGAAACCTTTCCCCTTTCTGGTTTCATTGAAACAGCAATGCTGACATGGACTATTTCTAATCCTACAGGAGCCTGGCCTCCTATCAGATGTGGCTAAATGCAAGGTTTGGCATCTTCTGCAGACAACTGTAGGATTATTGGGGCCACTATTAACAAAGTCTGCCCAGCAAAGGACACTAAGAGACAACTCACAGAAAGAGAAATACAAATAACTAAGAAACATGAAATACTGCACATGCAACTAAGGTAATCAAAGAATTGCAAGTTGAGACAATGAGTTGCCATTTTTTTAACCTATTGATTTGGCAAGAATTTTTAAAAACTGGTAATACTTGTTATTGTCTCTCACTGTTAATAAATATATAAAGTAATACAAATGTTTATACCGTTTGACCATTATTTCCATTTTTAAGAATCTATCCAAGAGAAATAAATAACCAGATATAAATATTTATGTACAAAAATGTTCATCAAAGTGTTATATATAATAATAAAAATTAGAAAAATCTGCATTTAACAATAAAGGATTAATTACTTTGTGCTCTATGAGGTTTCTATGTTGGAATACTATACATCTGTAAAATGAAATTCATGAAGGAAATTCTTGCAATATAAAATTGTGAAAAAATAGTTTATATATATCTATTTATATTGTGATCCCAATTATTTAAATGATAGTGTATACATAGAATAAAAGACCAAAGGAAATATACTAAAATGTTAACATGCTTTGTTTCTGAGTGATTGCAGTATTGATATTTAAAATGTTCATAATGAGCACATATCATTCTCAAAATCAGTAATAATCAACAGCAGAACTCATTTTAATCTGAGGATATGTCTGCCAAAAAATATCCCTGACCTACCCCCATGGTATCTCTTCTTAAGATGATCAGGGGAAGAAAGACCTAAATTATAACCCCACGTTAAATTCAAAGCACCATCACCAAACGATGAAGCTAAATGTTGAAATCCTGGTTCAAAGTCCCTCTGATGCTAAAATAAGCCCAGAAAAGCATTTGCTGCAGTTCTTGGAGATCTACTGAAGGACGTCATTCACAGTGGGCACCAAGTCAAACCCTCGCTCCGCTCGTCATCAGTACTGGCTGCCATGCAAAGAATTTGAACCATTTGGGGGAGGAATAGGGTCAGAGCTTCACAAATAACTCTTTCCCTTAGGTTGCTATAATTGTAATAAAAGGGATTACTGACAGGTGCACAGCACACAGAACTTTCCCAACCATTATCTCATTTGAGCTGGGCAACAACCTTGGAGAGAAGGTGACAGTTATAATAATAATCATAGTGACTATTGCTGAGTACTTTTTATGTGCCAGGCATCAGTTCTAAACACTTCACATAGATTGTCCCTTTCAATCTTATACTGTGAAGTAGAAAGGGTGATTATCCCTACTTTGCAAGCCAGTATCTTGTTACTCAAAGTAGTCAAATGACTTGCCCAAGTTCACCAAGCTATTATAATAAATTAAAGATATAGGATTTGTAGTCATTTACTTAGACCTCTGGTCCAGAGTGATTTCCACAACTGCTTAATTGTAGTTCCTCAACTCTGGTTATTTTTTATTGCTATTGTTATTAGGGGAGACAATAGTTTAGCAATAAAGAGTGCTGGGTTCAATCTTGGTCTTTCTAGCTGTATAATCTTGGGCAAGTTACTTTTAGCTCTGTGTCTCAATTTCCAACTCTGTAGAGTGGGGATCACAATATTTGTCTCTTAGGACTCAAGATCAAACAAAACAATATATACAAAGCATTGAGCCAAAGCCTGCCCCATAATAAACACTCAAAAAGATATTGGTATATATCTGATTTTCCTATACCATATCTTCTCACATAGTGGGTAAAGGCCAGGAGGGTACAATATCCTTGGGGTTCAACACCCATAATGTCTAGACTCTCCGAGGAGTCATACTCCCCCACTTCCAGGGCTTCAGCTCTCTTGAAAAGCATCCTTCATTGGAGTGTGTACCTGTCAGAGGGCAGTTTCTAGGACTGAGAGTGTGTTTGGCAGGAGTAAGCACTTGACTCTTTCTATCTAAGGTGCCCCTGAGAAATCCTTAGCCCTTTAAGACCAAAATGCCCTTTGTTGAACTATTTTGAGGTAGCCGTGTTGATTTCATGCTGGCTTCTGAGGGCTGGAAGATAAGAAAACCTAGTTCTAGGGGAGCAAATGTTTCCCTGAAACAGCCACAAAAAGAGCAAATAATGGAACTGGAGAGGGCTTTAGACATCAGCCCCTCCAAACATGTCCTTGTACAGTGATAAATCAAGGGCCACAGAAGGAAAGGGCCTTGACAAGATCCCACTCTGCAAATTAGTGATGCAGCCAGGGGCAGATTCAGACCTTCTGGCTCCCAGGCCACCATCAGACCCAAATCTGTTCCTACAGAGGAGGCAGCCACAGACCAGTGAGAGGCCTAAAGTTAACTGGCTGGACACCCATGGGCCTTTCTAGCCTCTGGCTTCTGAGTCCAGGGCTCTCTTTATGTCACCAGGTTTCTTCTCCGTGAACTTCCCTCCTGGAATCACAGAAGTGGTGCCCTGCTGCCAGCCTATTATCAATGGCCACGGTAGGGTTTTAAATAATGACAGGAATCAGGGTCTGCTCTCAGGCAGCAGCGGGGCCCTCAGGAATGACAAAATCTTCCAAATTAGGCCACATTACTGCAAAGGAATTAGAAACATCTTTCCCATTTCATCAGGCCCAAATTAGAACAGCCTCTGAAGGGGGTCCTGATAGATCAGGCCTGTGGGTCTGATTTCCTCTCTCAAATAATCACTGCACTTTTATTATGATCATGGAGTGTTTATTGGGTGTGTGCAGTGCCCCAAGTGCAGTCTGGAATTTGGAAATGGATGTAATCCTTAGCCACATACTGGCAGCACTACTTCTTTAAGAAGCAAGAACTTGTAATCTCTGCCATCCGGTCCCATGTTGAGGAATTAGTAATTATAAATCAGTCAAACTGGGTTCCCAGCCCAGAATCTATCTCCCTTCAAGGTGAAATGATCAGGTGGGAAAAGTCTGATATAGTGGGGCTGGCTGTACTACTTTCAGCCTATGTTACCTAGGACAGGAATCAACCTCTCTAAGCTTCAATTTTGTCATCTGTAAAATGAACATACAATACCTGGTCTACCTATTGCGTTGCTAGGAGGATTCATTCATTCAGCACAAATGTATTAAGCACAGATCTAGAGATACCCTAGTGAACAAGACAACAAAAAAAAAAGGGGGCTTACACTTGGGGTGCTTGCAGTATGGTGAGTGAGATCATCAATTCACAAGTAGGTAAACAATCACTATATTTACAGATTATGATAAATGCTACAAAGGAGATAAAAAAGGGTTCTGTGACACAGAATTACTGGGAGACATCCCCTCCGGGTGGTTGGGGAAAGCTTCTCTGAGGATGCAACATTCAGATCAAAAGAAGGAGCCAACTCTGCAAAAACTGGAAGGGACAGCAAGTGCACGACTCTGAGGTGGGAAAGCAACAGAAAAGAGACCAGACAGGTGAAGCGTATGAAGTGAAGGAGAGAGTGGTAGACAATGCAGGGCTCTGCAGCCAAGGAAGAAGACTGGGTTTTATCCCAAGAGCAATGAGAAGTCAAAGGAGAGTTTTAAGCAGGGGGAATGAGGGTGGACCACAGGGCAGCAGGGATGGAAGCCCAGAAACCAGCAAGGAGGCTGAGTTGTCTGGGCGTGAGAAGATGGTAGCCAGGACTGGCTTAGAGGCAGATTCAGAATCTGTGTTAGAAGTGGAATTGTCAAGACTTGCTATTGGATAGGGTGTGGGGCGAGGAAAGACAGAAATAAAAAATAACTCCTAGATTTGGAAATCAATGAGATCATTCACTCATTCATTCATTCATTCCCTCATTCCAGAAACATCAATTAAGCATATATATCTGCCTGACCCTATGCACAGTGTTGGGGATAAAGATGGCAATGAAGGTCACAGTTTAGTCAGAGAGATAGACCAGAAAAATAGGCAAATACAATGCATCTAAGTAAGTGCAGTAAATGTTGGAGAACATCTAACTCTGCTGAGGGGAAAAGATCAAAGAAGTCTTCCTAGGGGAGGGGAATTTGAACTGAGTCCTGAAGGAACAATAGGAATAAGGAGAAGGGCTTTGAGGTCATGGAACAGAACTTTGAAATAATAATGGTGGTGGTGGTGGTGGTAGTAGTCGTAGTGATATTTGTTAAGCCCTAACAATGAGTTGGTTCTGTTATAAACACAAATTAATCATTTAATCCTCATGTATAAATCCTTTGAAGTAGATATTCGTTATTATTATCCCCACTTTACAGATGAGGAAACTGAGGCATAGGTAGCCTCTGTTATGTAACTGGCCTAAGATCACGCAACAATTAATGGCAGAGCCGGGCTTCAGCCTCATGTGGTTTGGCTCTGGAGCCCACGCTCTAACCGCCACACACTGCCTCTCTGTGCGAGAGCACTGCACATTCGGGGGCTGACAAGTGCAGAAGGTGCAGGGTGTAGGAAGGTGGGAACTGATGGGAGGTAAGATAAATGACATAAAAGTATTTTGCAAACTATAAGGTACTGTCTCCAAGCAGATTATCATCACTATTATTAAGTAACTGCCTTTCTCTGCTGTGAGAAAGGAAGGTTCTCAGTAGCACCTCTGGATTACTGGCCTTGGAGGACAGTGGCTGCTTGGGGTGGGGAGGCGGCACCTGCCCAGACAGAGGGAATCCCAGGAGAGGATGGGCTGAAGTGACTCTGACTCTGAGTTGGGAAGCAGCAGATATGGGCTCCAGTCCTGGTTCAGCGCCTAACTTATTGCGTGGCCTTGGGTGAGTCACTTCCCCAGCCTGATCTTCAGCTTCTCTGTCTCTAAGATGGAAGGAGGAAGAGTGGGGATTCTAAGGGCTTTTTCAGCCTTCGCATTTTGAACAATTGCTGCTGCTGCTGGTGTTCTGCTTCCCCTGACTGGCCGGTGACTGAAAAGGAATGTCTGCTTGGGAACCTTTACTAAAGCAAAATGCTGCCTTGGATGGGAGTGGCACCTTCCAGAAGGCATGGCCCACGCTGGGTGGGAAACAGAGGCCTATGTCCCCTGAGTCCACAGATCTCCAGGTCAAACACTTCTCGCCCTTTGTCCCTGCCAGGACACTGGTTTCAAACCCTTGAATCCAGGCCATTCCTGTCCCTATGCTCCAGGGGGAGTCTGAGCAGTGACAGTATTCTAGACACTATACTTGTTTTTTTTTTGTTTTTTTTTTTTTTGAGACAGAGTCTCACTTTGTTGTCCAGGCTAGAGTGAGTGCCGTGGTGTCAACCTAGCTCACAGCAACCTCAATCTCCTGGGCTCAAGCGATCCTACTGCCTCAGCCTCCCGAGTAGCTGGGACTACAGGCACGCGCCACCATGCCCGGCTAATTTTTTGTATATATATATTTTTAGTTGATCAATTAATTTCTTTCTATTTTTAGTAGAGACGGGGTCTCACTCTTGCTCAGGCTGGTTTCGAACTCCTGACCTTGAGCGATCCGCCCGCCTCGGCCTCCCAGAGTGCTAGGATTACAGGCGTGAGCCACCGCGCCCGGCCTAGACACTATACTTCTGAGGACCGGGCCAGAAGATGCACATGCGGTTTACATCCTAGGTGGTCCCGTTCGGAGCTTCTATGAGCCGACCCTCCAGGCTTTCTCACATGTGCTGCTCCAGGCACCGTCTTGTGCCGTTGGTTTTGGATCTACTGTCTGGAAATAAGTGTTCACATGGGATGTAGCACTGGGTCTTTCTATTCATGTCTGGGGGTCTCCATAGTGAGAACAGAATCATAGACTCACAAGAGATCCCTTTACATCAAAGGCATGCAGTCAGAACCTTTCTAGCGGACGAAGAACGGTGTAAACTGTAAAACACTTTCATACATTATTAATTTGCATATTATTCCTTTTATACCTCATAAATGTCCTGAACTACTTTGGATAGGACTAGGGTTGCCACATAAAATGCAAGATGCCCAGTTAAATTTGAATTTCAGATAAACAATAAATAATTTTATAGTATAAGTATGTCCCAAATATTGCATGGAACATACTTACATTAAAATATTCATTATTTATCTAAAATTCAAATTTAACTAGGTAACCTTTAATTTTATTCACTAAATCTGGCAACTCTAGACAGGGATCATTAACCCTATTTTGTAGAACTGAAGCCCAATTGGGTGAAAGGATTTATCCAAACTCTTTGACAGCAGGTACCATATCCGATTTATTTATTTATTTATTTATTTTTTTAAACATGAGAAATACATTCTCTTAAAGCTAGTGTATCAGTCCCTTTAGCAGTGATCTAAAAAATTTATGCTGCATGAAAAGCCTGTTCCTCTGAGAATCTACACTCTGTGTTTGTGTAGGTATATCTATTGCACAAAGCATTAAAAAGTTAATAAATTCATTTTTAATCCCCAGTTCCCAACTTGGAGTTAGCTCAGAGAAGATGCTTGGGAAATATTTACTCAACTATTGGGCTTTCTGAGCCTTTCATTCCTATAGGAACCCTACAGGATGAAAGAAAAAGAACTGGCTCAGGACAGGATGGTCCCAGAACGAAGTGTTAGGCTACCCGATTTTCCTACGTTGCTGTGCCAAAGATGAGATGAGTTTCGGGTAAGCACAGTAAAACTACAACAGCATGAAATTATCACGGGGCACCATGAAGAGGCTCCTTGTCACTGCCCCTGCTTCCTGCTCCGGGTTGAGGACCACAGGGAGGCCTGCCCGGGGAGGTCTTAGCACAAATGCTTCTTGAGGAGTTCCTACACTCTCAAAGGCACAAGTATAACGTCCCTGTCCTGCCCTTTGGGTGAGTATGCCCGTCAGGGGCACTGGTGGGACAGGCCCCAGGGGTGCCTCGGGGGTGCATCTGGACCAGACTCAGCTCCTCTCTCTCACGATGGGCAGCTCGGGATCTGTCCACTGACTGAGAGCATGCTTCTGTCAGCTGCCCTGCCAGAGCTGTGAATAAACACAGCCTCTCTGAGAAGGTGTGAGCTGCTGATGACAGGGGTCAGGGGTCTTGGTTCCTTTCCAGGCTGTCTGCTAAGAAAGATGATCAGCTGAAGAACTGGAGCCTGGGCACGAGCCCTTGCCACGGGCCTAACTTTTTTCATGTCTGATGCTCACTGGTGGAATCCTAGCACGTGAGAGTTAGATGAGAGGGCTTTAAAAAGCATCTAGATCTAATCCAAACACTCTCATTCATCCAGAAAGAAACATCAAGGCTCAGAGAAGGGAAGAACTTATTCAAGTTCACACGGTATCTTGGCAGCAGAACCAGGCCTGGAACTCGTATTTCTCCTTGGTGCTGCCCTCCTGATCCCGATGATCAGCTTTCCGTGCTAAGCAAACAGCAGGTGGGCGGATGTGGTCACTACTCAGTGCGAAGGCTGAGCTTTAACCCCCGCACACCATTAACAGCTTAATGCAGTCTGTCACCCTCTCCTGCCTGGAGGCCCTGCAGTCCACAGAGCGCGGATTAGAAATACACTGCTCTCAGCCAAGCCTCTGAAATGGGAGATGAAATGGCCCACAGAGACATCTGGTCTAGTCCCCTCACTGATGCAGAATCCCCAGCCTCTGCTGGGACACAGTGCCAGAGACCAGCGAGCTCAGTTTGCAGGTCGGTGGGCAGGCCACACAGACGCAGAGGGTGGTGAGTGCGCCACAGGGATGGGTGAGGTGTGGAGCTAGCCCAGGTGAGCAGCAGTAGCATTACCATTCTGTCTCCTGTCAGCTCTGTTCAACACCTGTAATCCTAGCACTCTGGGAGGCCAGGGTGGGAGGACTGCTTGAGTTCGAGGCCAGCCTGAGCAAGAGCCAGACCCCATCTCTACAAAAAATAGAATTATTAGTCAGGTGTCGTGGTGTGCACCTGTATTCCTAGCTACTCGGGAGGCTGAGACAGGAGGATCGCTTGAGCCCAGGGGTTTGAGGTTGCAGTGAGCTGTGATGATGCCACTGTACTCCAGCCAGGGCGACAGAACAAGACCCTGTCTCAAAAAAATAAAAATAAAAAAGTTCCTTTTATACTGAACTAAAATCTGTCTCTGTTAATTTCTACCCACTGGTTCCAGCTCAGCCCCCTGGAGTCCAGCTCATATCCCAAGTGAAGCTGTTAAGTCAGATGGGAACCCTGTTCTGCATGCAGCCCAGCCCAGCCCAGCCCTGTGGCCCTGTCCCCTGCCAAGCTGATACCTACATCCCACTTAGGAGAAAAATGATAAAGCTGAATGAAGAAGAGTGAGGGCAGCTGTGCCCAGGATCCTCAGATGGGTCTCCCATAAGTGCCGGTACCGTTCTCAGCTCTGAGCAGAGAGCAGAAAGCCTCTGTCGCTGTTCTCGTGGCGTTCATGTTCTGGTTAGGGAGTCGGACAACATATGGGTACCTCAACAAATAATTTCAGGAAATGACAGTACAAAGAAGAAAACACAGGGTGATAGGGTGATAACAGGATAGAAAATGACCCAGGGGTGACATGTAACTTTCATAAGAGTGCTCAATGAAGACCTCTCATTCCAGAAAAGGTCCCACTGAGCTGAGGCCTGCATGAGGACGAGGAGGAAGGCATGAAGAATAAAGGAGAGAAAGAACAGCAAATGCAAAGTCTCTTAGGCAGACACAAACTCGGTATGTGTTCGAGGAAGAGAAAAGCCAGAATGGGTAGAACATAGCGAATGAGGTGAGGCGGGAAAAGGAGATAAAATCTGAGGGAGGTTTTGGTCTGAGTCATTGAACTGGGCTAAGGATTAAATCATAGTGATGATTCCACTTCCAGAGTGCCAGAGCCACAGCAACGCAGAAATCATAGCATCACCGTGATGACAACTGTGAAGCCCAGGTGCTCACACACACGTGGCTGGGATAAGGTCCCTGGGGCAACTCCACTGGAACCTGCAACTCAGGTTTCAAATCCAACTGGGAACCTCCACCCCATTTCTGTCCAGGCCCAACACCCTCAGGAGGGCTTGTCTACGGCTCCCCCAGGCACACCGCCTTCCTGGGGGAGCCCCATGGGTCAGGGGCAACTAGAGAAGGAAGCCTAGGTGTTAGGAGATTTTGTGAAATATAGCAGGATAGACTCTGAGCTGAGCTTCCTTCATGGGTGGAAAGAAGTCTTCCCAGAGTCTTCATGAGGACTCTTCACCTCCTTCTCCGACCAGGCCCACTCTCAGAGTCAGCTCCGATAAAATAGTTCCCTTTGGGATATAAATGGCTCTGTGCCCTCTCCTAGGAGTCTTGTATTTTCTCGAGTCAAAGTCCTGAGCCAAAGCTGTGCATCTGAAATTGTGTAATTCTGGTAATCTGCCATCCAGGTGGGGGTGCCCGCTGAGTCGTCAGGGTGGTGTCGACGGCAGGGCCCTGCCTGGTCCATGTGGTGCCCCAGCCCCCAGCCATGCTGCCTTGTTCAGGTGGAACATTTATTCCCACCCACAACAGGCATTTGCCTCTTGAGAGTTTATGGGAGAGTCTAGAGCACGCTCAGTTCTGTGCTAACCGCCGCTGCACAATTCCTGCAAAGGTGGCTGAGGCAGGCTGGGGTAGCCCTGAATAAACTGACAGTCAGAGCACTGGGATAGCAGTTGAGAATGTTCCCATGGAAAAGAAAAGTCCAGCCCCTCCCAGCAAATGCTGCCTGGCGCAGCAAACAGTGCCTTGTCATCTCATTGGCACTGCTTCTGTATTTCTTTCCCATTTCAGACCAGAAGTGAATGCCCGAACAATCTCTGTGAGCTGTTCTATCTAACCTTAAGTAACAACAACAATAACAAAAACCTATTCCTATCCACTGGCCCCTGAGTATACTTCTAAGCAATTTATCCTAAGGAAATACTTCCCAAGATTGTTTTTAAACCTTGTAGTAATAAAGGTTGAATATATAATAGCATAAAGTGGAAACCACCCAGGTGCCAAACGACAAGTGGATGAGCAGACTCTGGCCCGTCTACTGGAAGGAATACTATGACAAGCTTAAAGATAACAATATGAAGTCTGTCAAAACGTGGAAAAGTATATATGAGTGAATGTCCAGGGAAAATATTAGAGATCAAAACTGCACAAGTCAATCAGTTTTTTCCCTAGAGGCCTGTACACGAAAACTAGAAGAGCTCAAGAAATATTTAAATAAAATTTAAATAAAGTCCATCTTCTTTTTGGGGATATTTGTGTGCTTAAATCATTTAAATAAAATAATTCCTGTGAAAATGCTTTCTAACTTTTAAATCATGTTCAATATAAAATTATTATTCACTATCTTCAAAAAATAATAAATAATTTTAATAACTGCTAATTGTTTCATCCTAGGCTAGGTGGTCAGGATAGAGAAATGATTGTTTGCTGCCTGGGACTCAGGAAAGTGGGGGTCTAATCTTGACCAAAGCTCCACATTCCCAGGCTTACTCCAGGAGCAGGAATCTAGAACAGCAAATGCTCACACCCAAAGGATGAGAGATCACTTTCCCAGGCAGGACTTGTCCTGGGTCTGGAGAAACCACCTATGTGGCCAAAATGATTCGTCTTTTCGAAGATGTTATTCCACTTTCCCAACTAATAATATTAGCTGTATCAGGATTCTGAGCTGCAAACAACAAAAGTCTACCATGGATAGTTTAGTAACAATGATTGTTATTATCATCATTAATGGCAGTGGTGACGTTGTATGTGGGCACTGTGCTAGGCTCAGTGGTAAGGGTTTCTATGTGCATTATCTATTTTTATCCACAGCCTTAAAAAGGAGGCAGTTACTCCCTGTTACAGATGAAGTAATCGAAGCTAAGAAAAATTGAGAAACTTGCCCAAAGACCACAGATTTAGTAAGTGGTAGAGACGGTTTTCAAAGCTAGAGCTGACTGCCAAGTTTAGGTCTCAACAAGCATCGTGTCTACAGTGAAGATCCTGCTGAGCTTCAGCGAGAATCCAGCAAGCTGGCAATGGGCCTCCGTCCTTGGTGGGCCTCTACTGGCCATAATATTTCAGGGCAATTTCCAGAGGGCTGGCTAGAGCAGGTTGCTGACATCCACACCAGCACAGACCACATTAACTGGCAGTGGCAGCCAAGGCATCTCAGAAGCAGAAACACTCTCAGGGCCTCAGGAAACATCTGCAAGTCCTCAAGGAGGCAAGACTTGCCCCCTTATCACCTCTTCGGGGGAGATAGCGGGCCTATTCCATCGGCAGGGAGAGGACAAACATCTCGCTTTTACTTTCCAGGCGGTGTCCCTGCAAATGGAATGATTCACTCCTGTGAAACTAACTATTAGGATTGGCCACTTGGGAGCAGGCCGCATACTGGGGTGGCAGTCCTGAAATCGGAGCCACCACCTGCCTCCTAGGGCTAGCAGGGCAACGGGGAAGACAGTGACAAGCAGCATGTGCGATTCAAAGTGAATGGCGCAGGAGAGAGAGGGTATGGTGTAAGGGGGAAAGTATGAACTTTGGAGTCAGAAAGATCTGTTTCTTCATGTCCTGTTATGTGACTTTGGGCAAATTTCCTAACCTCTCCAAGTTATTTCCTCATCTAGAAGAAATAAATAATTATACTTTTATTGCATAATTACCATGAGAATTCAAAGGACCAGGTATATCAATAATTAAAACTGCCTAGCACATAGTAGGAACTCACTAAATGATAACTACTAGTATTAATATTACTAGTGTTATAAAGGCTCTAGTTGGGGCATCTATTAATGGTATTGTTAAGGAGAAAACAATAGAAGGGACATATGAGCTGGGTTTTGACAGGTAAGTTAGAGTCTGCTGAGTGGCTGGTGGGTAGGAAGAGTTTTCTAGTTAAAAACAACAGCAAGGACAGCTTTGTGAAGGAGCATGGACTATCAAGGCAACGTGAGTGGGCTGGTTAGGAACTACCGAAATAGTCCCATCAAGCTGTAAGGGCCTGGCCTGGGGAGAGATGACTCTCTAAAGTCCACTTTATACTGTCCTCAAATAAAGGACCATAAACAATGCCTCAGTGTACATTCATAAACAGGATTCTTGTAAGCTATGCTCCCTAAAGTGAGGCAGCCTCCCTGCCCCTGGCCTGACAATCCACAGGAAACAAAGCTGAGAATTAGCCTCCAAGCACCCAACCCTCTGACTCACCTCCTCCGGAGTCAGACAGGCTAGAGTTTGATTCCTGTCCTTGCTGGATAACCTTGGCCAGTTCATTAATCTCTCTTACCTCTCAGTTTTCTTGTCTGAAAAATGGGAATAATTATACATTACACAGAAATCATTATACATTGTCACAGTGCCTGGCACACGGCAGGTGCTTTCTATTTTCTAGAGAAAGGAGCTGCTCCCCTGTCTGAACTTATTGCAGAATGAGGGCAAGTCTGACATGTTCCTGGAGAAGCCCCACAAGCTCAACCACAAAAGACAGAAAAGAAGACTTTCACAAAAATGGCATATTATAGTATTATTCTATACTTTGCTTTTTCCAATAAATAATTGAATCATGGTAATACATAGAGATCTTCCTCATTCTTTTTTATTGAGAACTTTATAGTATATGAACAATATACCATACCAAATAATACCAATTAATACCAAAAACTATTATTCATATACCATAAAGTTACCCCTCTTAAAGTGTACAAATCAGTGGTTTTCAGTATATTCACAAGGTTGTGCAACCATCACTACTATTCAATTCCAGAATAATTTCATCACTCCCAAAAGAAACCCTGTACCTATTAGCGTTTATTCCCCATCCCTTGCTCCCCCCAGCCCCAGGTAACTACTTATCTTATTTTCTGTCCCTATGGATTTACCTATTCCAGGTATTTCGTATAAATGGAATCATATTACACATGGCCTTTTGTATCTAACATCTTTCACTTAGCATGTTCTCAAGGTTCATCCATGTTGTTGCATGTACCAGAACTTCAATCCTTCCTATGGTTGAATAATGTTCCATGGTATGGATATTGCACCACATTTTCTTTATTTATCATTTGCTGAACACTTGGATTATTTCCATTTTTTGGCTATTATAAAATAATCCTAATTCTTTTTAACAGTTGCGTAGTATTCCATTGATTGGTTGTAGCATAGTTTATTTAAACACTTCCTACTAAAGGATAGTTCTATTGCCACAACATCCTTCTAGTCTTCCATAATAGGTAGTCAAAACTTACCCCATCTCCTGAGGAAATTATCCAACAGAAGCAAAAAATATTGACAAAGATACTAATTGCAGCAATTTTTACAATAAGACAAAATTGAGAGCTACTTAAAGAGTCCACAATAAGGAGCTATTTTGATAAATTCTATTGTTTAATGAAATAATGTATAATTGCTAAAAATGATAATTATACAGATAATATAGCAACAAGTGAGTTGCTAATGATGATCTTACACGAAAAAAAAGTACAACAAAATGCAAAATGGCATCACTTACCCATACTGGTTCTCACAATAGTAAGAAGTGCGGCTGGGAAGCACATCCATGCCCCTGCCACCTCACCATGAGGAACAGAAGGCAGCCTTCCTCACCAAGGAGCAAGCTGGGGACCACTGCCTCCCTGCACCCATGGAAGGTGCCATCAGAGGGCCTGATCAGAGGAGAAAGGGGGGCTCTCCTCTCCACTCCAGTGACAATGGGAGGCTGAAGTCACTGTTGCCTTCCCTAGGTTTTGGAGGTCCTGACTCCTTGGGTCCTCAGAGGGTGGTCATAGCTGGGCTGTATAACAGTGACAAGAATCATCTTGCTCGCCGTGGAAACGGTCGTTCATGAAGGTAATGGTGACCTACTGTGATGGTTACCCTCCAAACTTCCTGTGTGTTGTGCTGGAGTCTCTTGCCAGAATCAATATCTGGGACAAAGGATGACTTCTCAGAGTATACTTGATACTGCACTTTCCACAGGAGTAAGGGCAAATACATTCCACTGCAGCAATGGCAAATGCATTCCACAGAACCAAGCTTGTGAACCTCTTTTTTAAAAGTAATGCTTCCTATTGTCATAATGATGTATACTACAATCACTGCCATTAAGAGTATACGATAAGGTAAAACCAACGGTGAATAAACATGTAGCCTTCAAAAAAAATTTCTTTTTGAGACAGGGTCTCGCTCTGTTGTCTGGGCTAGAGTGCAGTGGCATCATCATAGTTCACTGCTACCTCAAACTCCTGGGCTCAAGCGATCCTCCTGCCTCAGCTTTCCAAGTAGCCGGGACTACAGGCATGCACCACCACACCTGGCTAATTTTCTATTTTTTATAAAGACAGGGTCTCGCTATGTTGCTCAGCCTGGTCTTGAACTCCTGGCCTCAAGCAATCTTCCCACCTCAGCCTCCCAAAGTACTAGGATTACAGGAGTGAGCCACCGTACTCCTGTAAATATTGAAAATATTAATGGGAGAAATTTAGCCCCAATGGAGCATGTTGGTTGGCAGCTTATTTTTTTATATGCTTACAGTTATGATTTTTGTATTCTGATTTTGTATTTTGTATCAACTGCAACTTAAATTACATTTGTTTCTAAACCTTACAAACAAAAAAATATACAAATACATAATTTTTGTTAAAGTTTATATGAAGGAATATGAAAGACCAATACTTTATGGTATTCTGTAAAGTGCATAGTGGCTTCCAACTGCTCTGCCACCAGCTTTCAATCAGCTCCACAAACTGAAATGGTCTCCAAAATGTCCCCAGTCTTAGGGGGAAGTTTGAGGTTGTATTAGTTAGGGGTCAGAGCTACACTGCTCTAACAAAGGGACCCCAAAATATAGTGGCCCAAACATGATCAAAATTAATTTCTCTCTCTTTTTTAATTTTTTTTTTTGATTTATTATTATTATTTAAATTTTTTTAAATTTCAGAATATTATGGAGGTATAAACGTTTTGGTTATACAAATTGCTTTTGTACCATTTGAGTCAAAGTTATGAGTGTGCCCATCCCCAGACAGTGTGCATTGTACCCATTAGGTGTGAATTTACCCAGCCCCTCCTCCCCCCTTCCACCTAATTGATTTCCGATGAATGTTATTTCCATATGTGCACATAGGTGTTGATCGATTAGTTCCAATTTAATGGTGAGTACATGTGGTGTTTGTTTTTCCATTCTTGTGACACGTCACTTAGAAGAATGCTCTCCAATTCTATCCACTACTGGGTATTTATCCAAAGAAAAAAAGACATTCTATAAAAAACACACTTGCTCTCAAATGTTTATAGCAGCACAATTCATAATTGCACAGATGTGGAAACAACCCAAGTGCCCATCAATGCATGAGTGGATTAATTTCTCTCTTACAAAACAGAACAGCCAGGCTAGGTTGGTGAGGTGACGCTGCTACAAACAGGTAGAGTTTCCCTGTTGCTCTGCCATCCCTCAGGGTGTCATTGTTTGCTTAATCAAAGCTGGGTTGCTACTCCTGGGAAAGGAGAAAGAGAAGGAGCTTAAGTTTGGAGATGATTCAGAAAATGTTTGCATCACTTCCTTTCATATGCTATTAGTCCACGCTTAATCACAGGGCCACGTCCAGCTACAGGGGAGGCTAGGAAATGTAGTCTCTAGCTGGGCAACTGTGCCCAGGAAGAGGGAAAGAAAGGATTTGGAAGAACAATTACCCCTGTGTAACACAGACTTCTTTCACCTAAAAATTTTACAACATAAAAATTATTAAAGCACAATCCCATCATACAACTAGCAACATTTCTCTACTGCTTCTCCCACACTTGGTATGTGCATATGTTACATGTATTTTTATAAAGTTGTAAAAATAATGTATATGCGATTTTACATTCTATCAGAAATAAAATAGTATGACAACAACAGCATTAGATTAAAACAATGATATAACTATTTTCCATCTGTGACATTGGCAGAGTTTTTTTTTTTAGGCCATAGTAGCCAACTCTGGAGAGATCATGGAGAAATGGCCACTCTTAAATGTTACTAATCAGCAACTTTTCTGGAGGGCAATTTGGTGATATATAGTAAAAATTTTACAATTTAACCTAAGAGGGAAAATTCAGAGATGTAGGTACAGATTTATATAAAAGGCTAGTTGTCAAAGCCTTATTTATAATGGAACTAACCTAATTATCCAACAACAGGGAATTGTTTAAGTGAATTATGATCCATATGACAGACTAGCCATTAGAATCATGCTCTCGAAGAACATTAATGATAAAAAATTTCTGATAATATATGAAGTGAGAAAAGCACATTCCAAAACAGTATATATGTTTTGATCCCAGTTTTTGGTAAAAATTATCCATATAGAGATAAAGAGGACTATTAGAATATGCACCAAAATGTTAGCAGTGGTTCTTCTGGGGGAGTGGTATTACCAGTGATTTTTTACTTTTACTCTTTTTAGTATTTTTCAAGTGTTTTGCAGTAAACATATTATTTTTATAATAAAGGGGTTATTTAAAACATTGAATTAGACATACAGAATTCTAACAAGTTAGAGCACAGAGGATCTTTAGCACAACTCCCTCATGTTCCAAATGTGGAAAGTGAGGCCCAGAGAGGGTGAGCAACTTGTTTAAAGTAGCACGATCAATCAGAACTGGGACTTTAATTCAGGTAGTCTGTCTTCAGGGCTGGCATTCTCATCACTATTTGACACTAAACAGAACTTTTCTAAAAATAGCTTGATTCCTGGCAGCTTAGTCAGTGTTGAGGTGTATACAAAACAAAGCATAAGTCCTCAGAGGACTTAAAACAACTTCACACACACACACACACACACACACACACAAATTTCTGGTACAACCAATGCCGATAAGGAAATATACACTGGTAAAACAAACATTCACATTGATAGAGACAGGGTATGAGCATTTCATTCATCCATTCAAAAAATATTTGTTGAGTACCTACTATGTTCTGTTTTTGGCACACTAGATCCTGGTAATCAGTGGTAAACAGACATGATTTTTGCTCATCTGGTGCTTAGTATTTAAATTCTGGTAATGTTTGTGGAACACTTACCATATACTATACATTTTCACAGACCCTTGCCTGTTGTACTACACCAATAATATCAGCCCTCAGTTAGGGTCTAATTGTTAAGCACTGTAACTAGGCACTATTTCTAATCTCACAACAACCCTATCAGATAGATTCATTAACCCAATTTTATACATGAGAGAACTGAGAATCAGAGATATTAAATGGTTTCCCCAAGGTTACACAGATAGTAAGTGGCAGAGCTGGTTTTTAATAATTGTTCACCACCCTTAAATGTCGGGTCCTATTCCCAATACTGTAGCCTCACCCTCTAGCACCCACACATTACAGAGCCTAAACAAAAGCCTAGGACTCAATGAACTTAGACCTGTCCCTATATAACTCTATCTGTGGTAAAATTTAGGGATGACTGCCCTAATCTATATAACCTAGAAGGCTACAATTCAATCTCCCAGAAAAGAACTATCCCCAAGTGTCAGGCAAGAAGTAACAATCCTCAAATTCCACTAGGGGACAGCATCGGCCAGTAAGTCTGGAGAAGCAGCACACTGTTGGAGAGAGTGGACTCAGTCGGGGCCTGCCAGGTGCCAGGCACGGAGCTGGGCACCGGTGGACAATTCCTGTAATTCTTCTGCTATTTACCAACTAGGAAAGCTGCTTTCCCATCAAGAGGTAGAAACCTATTTCCCTTCCCCTTGATTCTGGGGTGGCCTTGTGACTTGCTTTGACCAAGAGAGCATGGAAGAAGCGACTTGTGGAGTTCTGGAGCCTAGACCGCAAAGTCTCATTGCTTCTACCTTTGCCCTCTTGGAAAACTTCTGCCATTGGGCACAAAGGCCCAGGTTGAGGGACCAAGAGGCCCTGCTGTACCAGCTGAGGCTCCAGCCTTGAGGGAGAGGCCATCTCAGACCAGGCATCCCCAGACCAGCCACCAGCTGACTGCAGCTGCCTGGGTGAGCCCAGCAGACCTACTCGGCCCACTGAATGGTGAAAAATAATAAACTGTCATTTTAAGACACTACATTTTGGAGATTATTACACAGCAATAGATAACTGACAGAAGCAGCAACACACAGGGGATTTTTTTATTTATTTAGTAATTATTTACTAAGGGCCTACTCTGTACCTATTATACTATCTCACATGTTTGTGATCTGTACCCTTGTGGAAAAAAATAGAAGCCCCCAGGTCCCTATGGGGGAAGACAAACACTAAATAAGTAGCCGATAGGTGAATGGTACAGAATAATCTCACACGAAAGTAAGTGCTGTGAAGAAAAACAAAGCAAATAAGGAGTTCAAAAGTGACTGGGGTTGCAGATGGGTTCCTTTCGTATAGAGTGGCCATAGAAATCTCTAGAAAGATGAAATTTGAGGCTAGGTCCTGAGTACTGAGAAGGAGCAAAGCCTATGAAGATCCGGGAGAGTATGTTTCAGGCAAATGGAACAATAAATACAGCAGGAAAAATCTTACATACTCAGAATACAGCCTGGAGGCCAGTGGGATCTGTTAAATGCAACATGTATCGGTATAAGATAACATTTTAATGTATTTAGAATTCCTTATATTTCAATTTCCCCATCGCTCAGAACAGGGTAAGATCAGCCACTCACATTCACTAAATGCTAACTCAAATGGATATCATTCTAAAATATTTGTGAAAATAATGTTTAAAAGTTCTCTATTTTTCTGGCTTTTGAATCAGAAAACTATTTTTTACTTTTCTGTAGTTTTTATTGTCTTTAGTGTTATGATGTTCAGAGCCTCATTTTCAGATCTAGACTAGCTCTTCAAAGAATATTAGATGGTTTTAAATAAGATAAAATAAATTATGAGGTCCCTATTAAGATGGTAAACAAATACCGGGTATGCTCCTCCTTCCTCAAAATCCATTCTGGAGAAATTATTATTTAAGTGAAATGGGAGGATGGAGTTGAGGAACTCTAAAAAGAAAACATAAGAAGCCTCTGGAGAGACAGAAGTCTGTGTGGAACAGAAGTGTGTACCTGGGAGCAGGGAGAGAGGAGCCTTCAGTCTGGGCCAAGGGCTGATAGAGATGCCAGAGAGAGGACAGACAGGAGGAAAGGCCTGTAAGGTTGTCTATTGCCTCACCCAGGCATTGTCTTGGGAAAATCATTTCCTACCCCTCCCCTTAGAAACCATCAGCACAGCCAGGCCACATGGGTCAGACTACCAGGAAGCAAAAAGCTCTAATATGGAGAAAAATAAAGTGGAGCTAGAGATTACACCCCAGAGAGAACACCTCCTCCCAATCCCTGACTAGAGGATGAGTCTCTTCTAGAAAGATGTGTTAGACCAGGGAGATCAAGGGGGATTCTGTGACCTGGTGCCTATCCCCTCCCTTCTCCTTAAACCTAGTGGGAGGGACACAGACTACAGCCTGGTCCTCAGCCCTTCCCCCAAAACACTACCCTACAGAGTAGCTGCTATCCCAGGGGAACAGGAGCTCACAGGCCAAACTAATTAGCCATCTCAGGAGTATAACCATGGTAAAAGGATGAAAAACATCTACCATCTGAAGAAAAATTCTTGAAATAGACCAATCAAGAATAGGCATGGTAAATAAACTTAGGAAAATACGAATTTTACAAATATATAGCAAGAATAAGAAATCACTTTTTTTACAACTTTAATGATGTATAATTACATCAAATAAGCTGCATGTATTTATAACATTCAATTTGATGGGTTTCAACATAGGTATACATACACCTGTCAAACCATCACTATAATCAAGATAATGAACAACTCCATTGCCCCCAAAGGTTCCTCATGCTCCTTTGTCTTAGTCTGCACAAGTTGTTAATAACAGAATACCGTAGACTGGGTGGCTTATAAACAACAGAAATTTATTTTTCACAGTTCTGGAGGCTGGAAGTCGTTGATCAAAGTGTCTGGTGAGGGCCGGCTTCTTCACGGACGCCTGTCTTCTCACCGTAACTTCACATGGCAGAAGGTGCAATCGAGCCTGCTCGGGGTTCTTTTATAAGGGAACTAATCCCATTCATGGAGGCTCTCCCCTCAAGACCTAATTATTAATACCTCCCAAAGATCCACCTCCTAATACCATCACCTTGAGTGTTAAGGTTTCAATAAATTATCCTTTCCTCCACCTCCCTGGCAGATAATTACTGATCTGCTTTCTGCCACTAGAAGTTAGTTTTATATATAGAATCGTGTATAAATAGAATCATATACTATGTGTTCTTTTTCGTCTGGCTTATTTTACTCAGCATAATAATTCTGAATTTCACTCTTGTTAATGTATATATTGATAATTTTTCCTTTATTGCTTAGTAGTATATATATATATTTTTAGAGGCAGGGACTCACTACGTTGCCCTGGGTAGTCTCCAACTCCTGAGCTCAAGGAATCCTCCCACCTCAGCCTCCCAATGGCTTGGACTATAGGCACGTGCCACTGCACCCAGCTTGCTGAGTGGTATTTCATTGCACAGATGTACTTCAATTTGTTTATCTATTTATCTGTTACTAAACATTTGCGGGTATGTCCAGTTTGGGGGCTGCT